>CM056589.1:38048982-38648982 GCA_029721435.1 Gymnothorax reevesii | reverse complement strand
TAATACTTTACATTTGATTGACAGTGGTACAATTACAACATTGGGTATCAGATGTTGAAACTGAAAAATAAATTATTTTTTGAAAAATATCCACTCACTTGTCATCAACATTTCAAAAAATTTGGGTTTGGGCCAGTTTTACTGTTGTTACGTTACCTCTTTCAACAACTATCTGTAAGTGGTTGTGAACTGAGGACAACAACTGCTTTAGTTATGAAAGCAAAATGTTTTCCCATTCTTGTAAACTTTATGCCATTTTCAGTTGAATATAGTCTACAAGAATTGCAAATCATTGTGGTGTTTTTGTTTACATTTTACACTGCATCCCAACTTCTGTGGAAATGGAGTTGTCTGTTATTTCCACTATCATTATCAATGACATTTACAGGTATATTTATGTGTGTGTATATATGTGTGTACATATATCCAGGAATATGCAGAGGTATGCATGGTTTGAATATGTAAATATACGTATATGTATTTTGTATGTAATATTTCCCCCCTCCTTTCTTTCTCCCGTTTTTAAAGCTTGTCATCCCTGTACAAGCCAGTCCATTATATTCTTAACTGAAAAATTTGTTAATAAGAAAAATTTTGGGACTTGACAGGACATTCAAGCAACTAAACAGCGATTTAGCTGCCGGTCTTTCTAGACTTGTGCAACACTCAACCTGCACAGGAAAAGGTCAATTTTAAAAAAAGTTCACTGCCATGTCATGTCCTCTTCCATTATTTTCTGTCACTTCTCTAAGTGTTGAGTAGCATTGAAGCCGTGGGTTCAGAAATATGTTACTTTGTTTTGAATGCAATTATGATCATGCCAGTGCCGTGTGGGACAGAGTTGCAGTGTGGGTCACAATTTGGCTATAGCATGTGCCATACTGCACACTTCCTTTGACTGCCAATTTTTGTGGATTGGAGTTTAAACAATATTCATTCCTCTAATACGCTGACTGTGCAGTCAGTTGTCTGTAGTGTGAAATGAACAAGCCGGTTAGAGACTGGAAAAGTCCCTTGCCGAAGATCGGATGCACGCACTGCACAAGAAGTTCACGGTCACAGGGATAAGGTCAAAGGTCACAGGTCAACAAAACGTTCAAAAGACATAACTGGAGGATAAGGCCAAATTATGCAAGTAATTTTGAAAGGTCACTGTCAACAGTATCAGAGGCCTGGTCCGCAAGCAAAATCTGGATGCACGCACGAATGGACTGACGGACACGGCCTAAAACAGTAGTCTCTTGACCTACCATTTGTTTGGTGGGCCACTAAAAATAGTAGCTGGCTGTTTGAGCTTCAGTGGTGTAAATGATCTATTCTGTGCCTAATTTCTATTTGGCACAGCAGTGTCTCAGTGTAGCTGGATAAAACTTATCATCCTTTTCTGTGATATATTTAAAATGCAACTTTTCATGTGACTATAGCTAGGACTGGTTCAGGCCTGTGGTATTGCCAAAATTCTGCTTGATAAAACATATACAAATACGAAAAAAAAACAACAATTCAAAGCCTACAAGTGATATTCAATACTTCCCCATTAAGTTGTGCTATATCAGTGACATAAATTAAAGGAAGAACTCCACTTAGAATCTTCTCTGTCATCCTTGAGGCCCCTCTAAAGCACCTGATACAGCAGAGTGGCAAATGCATTTTTTTTTTACACCTAACCCTCATTGGTTACCACATGCAGCATAAATCTCTACCTGTATAATGAATCTTCATTTAAAACTCTATCTCGATATGACAGACATGCTCCACTTGCTGGCCCATCCAGCTACTGTAAGTTAATAGCTTCTCAGTGTTCCCCTCTACCCGTGTTGTAAAGTTGAAAACTGTTCATTTTGGTGACAAGAATATTGGGTTTCTCTGGCAATCTGTTGAGGTTGTTTTCTGCAATATTATAGAATCAGATCATGGTTCATCTAAGCCTACAGTGCCTGGAATAGTGCCTTTTCCAGGATTGAGTGTCCTCCTTGACTGACCACTGTGACAGAAACTGTCTGCATGATGTGCCATTACTTGTCATCAATATTAATGATAATGATAATAATATTTTATTGTGCCTCACATAACCTGTCCATTATAGGGTATGAAGTTGATGTGACTTCTCAGCAAGGCTAGCTGTCATGACGTACAGACAAGTCAAGCACAAACAGTAGTTAAATTTAAAAAAAAAAAAAAACAGTTTAGTGGGCAGCAGGCAGTGGGCAAAGACCAACAAGCAGTGGTCAAAAACAGGCAGGCCGAGTGAAATGCAAAATCAGACACCAGGGATTGCATTCAGATGGGCAGAATTCAGTGGCATGGTGAGCAGGCTCCAGTTTAGGATCAGTTAGGGAATTGTAGTATTATGGGCGGAGCTCAGAAGCCGGGCAGGGAAAATGCAGAACAAATTCGGGATTGAGAGCCGCAGCCAGTGAAGGATTTGAAGTCGGATCACGGAGGCATGAAAACAAGACAGGATTCTGACTGGCTCGAGAGCACAGAACAGATTCAGCCAAGCAGCAACATAGCAGACTCGAACAGCACAGAATCAATGGGACAACTGAGTGCTGTCTGAAAGAACAGAGGAACATAGGGGCTGATTCACAATCAGGGTACTAAGTCAATTTTTTATATTTTGGGCCAAGTTTTGCTGTAATCTTGGGTCTTGTGGTAAATGATGAGTATGAGGTCATTTTAATATGAAGCAATGCGGCTGCCATCAACAAACACTGTTTACCTGATGAAAAAATATTCATCGCTTCATAAATAAGAGAGATGGGTACTTTTTTTGACATATTTCATGTTTCATCTGTTAATTGATCATTTAATTAGATTGTTTGCGATGAAACTGAGGGTCATTACGACATTACCACTTGTTTTCTGTATGATATCCATCGTTTTTTAAGAATACATTTTTTTTTTATGTCTGTCAAAAACGAAATGCATTTATGTTTCAATATAAACTGAGATGCAATTCATGGTCTTAGCATGTCTTAACGTCATACTCAAAGACAATTCACTGTACTAAATGCAGTATATCATATGAAATATTGCAGTCTTGGTACGTGTTAAGGTATACATGCTGTTACTATTCCTGTTCGTCAAAAGCATGTCCTCTCTGGAAATGAACAAAACAGATGTTGAAGGGATTTCATGCAGAAATGCAAAACTCATGGCACTTCGGTATTATGGGCATGGTCTTTTTGAAACATGATATATCATTGATTGCTTGCATATTATGGTGGGCATATGTGAATTTTTACTCCTGTCAAAAAATGTCCTGTCCGGAAATTAAGTTGTTCAGTTGAGGTGACTATCTGTGGTGCATGAACTCAAAATGTACTATATGTTTTGATCTAATATTCTGGAGTTGTATCCTTACATGCCAAAACATGGACGCACTGGACAAAATGCTCAGGTTTTAATATTTGGTGTCTGTGAAGCAACATGTGGAACACATGCAGACAAAATTAACCAACACAAAATAGGTGGGGAGGGACACAGGAAATGAGGGTGCGGCAAGAAACAAGACAGCACAAGAAAATACAAATAGACCAGCTAAGAAAACAGTTCAGACCATCTTAAGCCAGCTTAGAATTCTAGCTGGTAGAATTCTAAGCTGGTTTAAGATGTTCTGAGCTGTTTTCTTAGCTGGTCTAGCTGGTCCCCATAGCTTGATGAAGGCAGTCAAAGCTGGTTTATCTGGTATTTTCAGCTGGAGTCTGCTGGTAAAGGGCTGGTTGACCAGCTAAAACTGTCCAAAACACAGCTTAAACCCGCCTGACCAACCTAGGCTGGTCAAAACTGGAATTTTCAGCAGGGTAGGTAGGACAACAATCATTCATCTGGACCCATATTTGCTGCATTTCAATCAATGTTATTCAAAATTGCATACCTGCGCAAATAGCTTGAGCCGCATGCTTTTTATAGCCTATTAAACTGCCGAGTTTTTTTTCACTCGATACCAAGAGTAACTTTGAATAATGAATAATGTTGATTTAAATTAAGCAAATAAGCATCCAGATGAATGATTGTCGTCTTGCCTAAACGGGGAGTACAAGCAACACCTGTTATGTGTGGAGTACTCTCGAAGTGAACCTTTTGTTAATCATGAAAATGACTGAGAGCAGGCCAGGACTAATATTTGTTTAAAACGAATGTTTTGTCCATCCCATTTCTCAGTAATACTGAATTTACCCCATGATCACCCTGTGATCAGATTTTTGATATTTTTTGAGGATCAAATAGAATCATGGTTTGGGAAGTAATAAAAATAATAATAATAAACAAAAATAATAATAACACAGCTGCCGTAAATTCAGCCGCGTAAGTAAAACTTACTTGGCGAGATTGTTGACCAGCCGCAAGAGGGCACAATATTCTAGAGTTCGTAGATAGAGGGTTCCAGAAAATGTGGTTTGGAGCCATTTTGTTTCCATCGCGTTATTGGTGGCACCGTTTCAAGCGGTTTTTTTTTTTTTCCCTTCTTCCTTTTCTCATGTCCGAATATTTTCTTTTCTTATTCTTGTCGAAAGCATTGTGACGTGGCTTATTGTTTTGTCCCCCGAAGTTAATTTTTCTTTATAAGAAAGTAACCCAAAAAATAAATAAAAATCTAATTACTTCTACCGTGCAAAACGGCTCGATTCCGCGCAATGGAAACAAAATGGCTCCTATTCTTGAGTTGTCCCCACTAGAACACTGGCAATCCCTATGGCACTGCGGACATACAGGAAGACATCTACATGACATCCAAGGCAACTTAGGTCGGTGTAGATCTTCAAACAGGAGTAAGGGAGAGGAAGATATTCTTTCAAGAATGAGATTTGGGCACACTTGGCTAAACGTTACCCTGGCAATTATGGGAAAACATGCTGATGGGAAATGTGAGTTTTGTGGTAGCTCAGAAACTATAGAGCAAGTGATCTGTCACTGTCCTAAGTTCTAGTCTGAAAGGGAAACATTAATGGAGCAGTTGAGAGGGGAAAAGATAAATCTGAATTTAAAAGAAGTCTTAAAAGTAAGTTCAGGCCACATCTGCTTTAATTATGTTTTCAAATTTCTGAGGGATAGAGGACTTATTCACAGGATCTAGTTTCATCGCTCCCTTTTTTTTTTTCTTGCTCCCAGTTCAATAGTAGAATGAGCTCTTGCATCCATACCCCAGTCCAGCAGGTGGCGGTAATTCACCACTTACGCTAAGGGTAAAATAAACAAAAATCCTAAAGAAGAAGAAGTTGTTTCTCTCCCCCCCCACTGCAAAATTCTTCCTAAATGCATGCTGGGAAACACGTACGCTTCCGTGCGTCGGCGTGTTGAATAGGTTGTGCTAGCAGATGCGTGCTTCCCTGTAGCCGAGAAATATCTGGCTAACTGCACATATTTGTTTGAATAGTTAGACGCCGCCATGGTAAAATTATCTGCCGAGCTAATTGAGCAAGCGGCTCAATACACAAACCCCATTCGGGACCGAGAACTGGATCTTCGAGGTGAATAATTGCTCTTGTGTGCATGTTCGCTAGTCGTGGCTAAACTGTGGCCTGGTCCGTTTGTTCTCCACGCAGCCTCCATGCTAGCAGCTTTCAATGGCAGTGAACGCTAGCAAAACTTTTTGTGTTTTCATGATGGCTAGTGATTTTAGTCCTGTGTGGCTAGTTCGCATTAGCTAGTTCCTGCTGTGGTGTGTTAATAGTGATAAGACCAAGTGCCCTGTAGTTACGATTGGCTTCCTACAACTTTAATACACCGAATGTCTTTATAAGCGTTATAATGATTGTACGTGTTGCTTGGCTAACTAGCTGGTAAGCTGCTGGACCGGTAAGTTATCCGACATTCGATAGTCTGGCTAGCTACCTAGCTGGCTAGATTACGGTAACGTTAGCTGGCTAGTTAGCTTAACTTTTTTGGTACTGAGTCCGTAATATTCGTACACGAATTGACTACGTTCCGTAGCTTTAGTATGATGCCGGATTCGTTTGTCCTCCGCGCTGCTAATTAGTTGGCGGCATTCGGTGGTCTTGTTTAAACTTACACATTCATGCTTGCGGTACTGAGTGTAGTTAAGGAGAGTAGTTCGCGCCCATTACTGCCTATCAGTGCACTTGGATGTGTTAATATGTCCGGTATTGAATGTCGTTAAACATTGCAGTATTTGTGGATATTGGCAAATAATCGATTCCATGTTACTAGCTGGGGGTCCTGGACATTAGCTATGTATCCAGCGTTTGCTAGCTTAGCCCAATGGTTCTCAGACTGGGGGGACCCGGGTTTTTACTCACTCAGTCCTGGGGGACCCCCATGTATCCTGTTTTTCACTCACTCACTCCCGGGGGACCTCTGTATGCTGGTTTTCGTTCCAACCCCAATTGCGATTCCAGATTTCTAGCAAGCTGCTAATTTTACTTTAATAGGCGCTTCTCATATTCGGAGATGTGACTTACAATCCTAATCCTCAGAATTCCGAACAGCTGGGCAATTCTCCAAAGATGATAAATTTTACATTGTACTCATTGCACTATTGGCAAAAATTGGAGGTAACAAACCTAGAATAATTTGCCAACTTTAATTAATTTACCTGTTCAGTAATTAACTGTTGTATATGCAGTACTTACCTATTTTCCCCTGATGCTTCATTACAAAATTGGTGGACCTAGTTATCATTTGTGGTGTTTTTGAATTCTTCATTATCTTCCTGATGGTTAGGATTGATGGCCAGGTGCACATATCAATTAAGAGCTTGCTGATCGACCTCGGTCTTTAATTTCAAAGGATTACCCCTTTTCATTTTGAAATTAATTGGTAGAAATCTAATCCAGTAAGCACTACATGCCCACAGAAGATGCATTTTTAATCTCATGCATAGACAGTGCTGACAAGATTTAAGAGTTTGAGTAGTCTCATAGAATAAGCACCAAGTTTGGATACTAAACAGCTTGTTAAAATTCTCAGATTGTCGTTGTGGTTAGAATAAAAACCAGCATAGGCTGTTGTCCCTCAGGAACAAGTTTGAGAACCACTGGTCTCGTCAGCTAATAGAAGCTAAATAAGCAACTTCGTTTAATCTGTTTAGCATGGTTGACTGACTGTTATCTGTTACAGGTTATAAAATACCAGTTCTTGAAAACCTTGGAGCAACGCTGGACCAGTTTGATACCATTGATTTTTCTGATAATGAAATCCGAAAATTGGACGGCTTCCCCTTGCTGAAGCGATTGAAAACACTTCTGATGAACAACAATAGAATATGGTAAGTGACCTGGAAGCTGTCCAGCCTGTTGGATATTAAATATTTATCATTTTTGCACTTCCGACATAGGATATAGTTTTTCAGATTTACATAGATGCTTTTGTTAAACCGTAAGTTTTCTTTGACAAATTTGAGCACTGCAAGTAACAAATTTTGTATATTTTTTCTCTGCTAGTCGGATTGGCGAAAACCTTGAGCATACGCTCCCGTGCATCAGAGAGTTGATACTAACAAACAACAACATTCAGGAGCTGGTAAGTACTGCGCTTAAGTTTCGTGCTCCTCTTCCTTTGGTGGAGGTTTATTTACATTCGCAGCAGGTGGCCCACACTGCACATGGTCGACCATTTTAACTGCTCACATGCCGGAGCCCTGTTTATTGAAAATGTAAGCAAACAATGGCATGAGACGGCTATATTCAAAATATTTTTAGAGGAAATGCTTTCCCCACAAATATTGGAGAGTGGAAGGTACGGAAAACGATTAAATTGTACAAAAACTTCCCAAGCATGCACAGTGGGCCACCTTGTTCCAGCGAATGTCAAAAAACCGCTACCACTCTCTCCCAGATCCCAGGTCTCCCAGATCAGGGGTGGCCTACCCTGGTGCTGGAGAGCGGCTGTGTCGTCTGATTTTTGTTGCAACTCGGTTGATCGATTGAAGCGGGTATTAACATTTCACTTAGCATGCTGAAGCGGGTATTAACATTTTACTCAGCACGCCTGAGGTGCATCTCACTTCTCTTGAACTGCGTCCTTGATCCCCTCACTTAGTCGCTTTTACTGAAGATGTGTGGAGAGGCACAGGACAGAACAGACGAAACAAAGAAGTGCTTTATGGAGAAACTGGCAATGTTTCCTTTGAAGCGCCGCTTACTTTTGATGACTGCGTTCTAATGTAATGTGATTGATGGGGACTGGCCCGTGTGTAAACTGCAGATTAATTGCAGAATGTTATCTCAAGTGTGCAATAGTTGAACTGCCATGTGCTTTTTTTCACACCAGACGCGCCATAGGGTTGCCTAATTTTTAATTGTGGCAGTTTTTAAAATTAATATTGTTTTCATAAAGTCTTTCTGTTAATGCCTCCTCCTAAGATTGTGCTGTGTTGTGCGTGATCCTATTGGTATATATAGCAAAGATGCACTGCTTGGCTGAAAAAAGTCACCATCTGGATTTAACTAAGCAAATGGGTAAGAGTCTTTTATTGCATAACTGCAGTGATTAATATGCTTCAGCTAGCAACAGGTTACTTGATCCCAAGTGATGCAGTGATTAGCTTCTCATTTCTTAACCTTTTCCAGCCCAATGGGAAATTGAGGAAGTTCTGCCTGTTTTTATTCCCCTGGCATAATGACTGTGTTTGTCTGTCCATTGTTCTGTTTCTTCGGCTGTGGTAATTTTGTTACCGGACCGCAGCTGGAATACATCCAATATTTTTTTTGACAAAACCTGCTGTGCATATTAATCTGGTCCTAGATTGGTGCCTTTTAACCCTTTACCCAAACCCCCAAAGGGGGGGCTGCCCCATTTGCTGCTCCCCTGTCCCAGCGCCTTGCCGCCTCCACCCGCTCCGACTGCACTGGGCTGCAGAGAGAGGGCCCGCATTCTCATCCCATCCACTCGCAACCAACACTGAGCTCACCTCCTGACTGCACTCTTAATATTTTGGCATTTCTGTGATTCGATTGCGGGGGCGGGGGGATATGTCATCTACAGAGGACTCTTGTTGACGTCTGTAACAAAAAGCACGATCTCAAACTATAAAAGCCGGAAATGTGGTTCAAGGATTTTCTGAAACTAGAGAACTGCATCTCTGACACTTCGAATCAAAACTTCATCAGCTGATGCTTATCTTAATCAAATTTTATGTAGAGAATTTAAAAAAAAATCAAGAATTGAAATTCTGATTCAAAATTTGGAGATTTTTGTTGATCAACTACATATGTCGAGGAAGTGATGCCAATCTAGAGTATGTGCATGTTCAGAAATTTTCAGAAAAAAGTAGATTGAAATCTCTAACCATTGCCTTTTTTTGTTTTTGTTTTTTTCAACATTATATGTACTTCAAATGAAAAAAAATAAATAAATAACTACGGCTACATGCATACATACAGGTACCAGGATTTTTATTTTTTTTTACACTGCCAGCTTATGTTGTCACTGATTGTCATCATGGATTTCAGTTAAAAGTTTTCCGGAAAGACTGGCCTCTTGTAACCTCGTTCAGAGCTCCCGCCTCGCTCCTCTCAGCAGAAATAACCACTTTGAAACGACTTGCAAGATGGTGGACCCAGAACGACATGGTGCAGTTGAGGACCGAGGAGTGAGGACATGTAAATCAAAGAATTGAGATGCATCTCTGGTTTCTGGGGTTTAAAGTGCTCGAAGAACACAAACAAGCACATCCCGTGGCAGTTCAGGACCAAAGTTGGTCACTTTTGACTTTGATTGTCTGACACATCTGTCAGTTTATGGACCCAGAATCTGTATTTGATGCACTGATGGACAAGGTCATTCGGTCTGCTGTTTAAGTGGATTGTGAAATTTATTATGCTGACATGCATATGGGCAGCAATTGTTTAAATGAAAGTGGTGAGTTGTTGGGATGTCATGATTAATTTGCACAGTAAGTCTATCTCAATACCTTTTTTTTTTTCTTTTGTTTGATAGGGAGACTTGGATCCTCTTGCTTCCATCAAGAGCTTAACTCTACTCAGGTATGTTCTCTTGTTAGATTTGATTCATGTGTGCCTCCTTGGAAGTTTGTAGTAAACCAGCAGCAAACTATTTTTGCCTTTTTTTGGGGCTCCTGCTGCAGAGCTAAGAGTTAAATTCCCCCAAATATGTTCTGTTGCTTTTTTTTAATCCCCCACCCAGCCTTTTAAGGAATCCAGTGACCAACAAGAGACATTACAGACTGTATGTGATCAACAAAATTCCACAGATTCGTGTCCTGGATTTCCAGAAGGTGAAACTGAAGGTAAATGCGAACCCCCGTTGAAATGCGCCTGAAAATGCAGTGAAGGGAGTTGGTGGCCACTTACCCATTTTTAAGCCAGAAAGCACTTTTCAGTGTAGTCTTGGTAAAGGTTAAGTTGAAGTAATGATGGCAGTGTTAACAAGATAAATTTATCACTGAAGGATTTTTCAGATGTGGAAAATTTAAGTATATAATTTAATAAATCTTAAAAATTTTAATAACTTAATTATAAGCCCAGTCTATTTTTAGACGAGCTCAACATGCTTCCCTGGGTATCTCAACTGAACGTGTTTCCATTTTTGAACGTTTCACTTTAACTGTGTGATGTATCACCATAGGAGCGTCAGGAGGCGGAGAAAATGTTCAAAGGCAAACGAGGTGCACAGCTTGCAAAGGATATTGCCAAGCGAACAAAAACGTAAGATGAAAGCGCTTGATTTGGCTCAGCCCTTCTGAAACACTGCGATCTGGCCTATAGGGGTTGAAAACGGCTGATTGGCCGTCAAACGATGGCACTTGAGATGCGAATGCAGTGAATTGCACTTGAAGTCAAAGCACATTTGGTTGCTTTAAATTCTGGGTTAAAATATTTCCAGTGTTTCCAAGGACAGCTGTTTCAAAGATTGCGTTCTTGTATCAGCTTACTTACTGACACAGATGAGATACTACACTGGTTTTAACCTGCTGTCAAAGGGCTGGAGTAGCAAATTTGTCAACGGCAGAGTGTGATTGAAGTGTTTCGTTTCAGGTTTACCCCTGGCGCCGGGTTCCAGCCTGACAGAAAGAAGGCTGGACCATCCCCAGCAGATGTAGAAGCTATCAAGGTGCCTTATAAGTATCAATACAAGCTATCAATTAGTATTATGTATAATGGTAGTGTCCCCACTTGGCTGTCTTTACAATTGGTCACTTGTCAAGTCTCTTTCTATGTTGATTTGAGAGCTGGAAATTCACCAGCAATGATTACTACACATTGTCACTGCTAAGTTCTTAATTTTTTTTTAATCCATTGAATTATTTTATACATTTTACTTGGTTCCACCATTTTAAACTGCCAATACTAACTGCTTGCATGTAGTGTTGCATTCAGTGAATGTCCTTTCGTTGAGGTTGGATCCCCCCGCCCCTTAAGCACATGGAGAATGTGACACATGGCAGCTCAAGCATCACATTTATACAACCGTACCTCCCGGTGCAGCTGGACTGTAGGGTTGGGGGTAGGGAACCCTGCTCATGAAAGCTGTAGCCCTGCAATTTCTAGATGCGCTTCTGCTGTTGCACCTGATTCAGATGATTTTTAGCTTGTCAAGGGCTTGGTAAGAAGGCAGTCATTTGTGTAGGAGAAGACATCTGAAACGTGTAGGGCTGTGGCGCAACCTGAGCTGTGGGGCAGTGTCTTTGTTTGTGAGCTTATTGATCTATATCGGCGCTTCCTTTATTTTTCTTATCAGAATGCCATTGCAAATGCAACATCATTGGCTGAAGTTGAGAGGCTTAAAGGCCTACTGCAGGCTGGTCAAATTCCAGGAAGAGACGAGAAACCAGGTACGTGTAAGAGCTGTTGGGCAAAGAACGGCAGGCTCCTTAAACTCAGTTTCATCCTGCCTTAGCAACAATTTTACAGATTTTTCTGCAGCGAAGAATGTGAATATCTTGTTCTCGCACAACTTGTCATGTTGAAGTTCTGTGTTGTGTTCCTCGGTCATCAGGATGGCATTACTGATCTGGAGTGGGTTTTACTCTGTACTGGAGTGTACGTTCACTCTACACCCCTCACTGTTCAATTCTGATGTTTTGCTCTAATCAAGTTTGCCTATTTTTTTACGGTTCACATTTACAATTACAAATGACCTGTGTCTGTATGGCACGCATGCGTACAATGACGTTTTTTGCTCGAGTCGTCTGTGTCACTCACCACAGAAGACCTCATTTTTGAGGGCACCTAAGGTATTCAAACTGAGAAAATGGATGCACCTGCTGCATGCATCTGGATGGGAATTTCTCTCGGAAGATGGCAAACGGGCGAAAAGCCACATGGATTCTGGTCTGACCTTTATGTCGCATGGCCATGTGTCCGATTTATATCCCATTTGGGATCACGTGTGAAAGTGACTCAATTCTGGTTTGAAAATTGAATTTGTTTCCACTTAATGCTGAAAACATCAGATCTGTGCCGCATTACAGCAGATCATCAGATGAGTCACTTCAGCCTGTTAATGTGTAAGGTAGCCTTAAATGCAGGATGCCCTTTTAAATGAATAGCAAACATTCTTCAGAATAACTTGGCTTTCCCGAATACTTTTACAAAACTAAATCTTTGTACGCAAGCAAATTGGCAAACGACAGCTAATGCTCAAATCAGGTCTACTGGGACAGTAGGAGGCAAGAGCGCCTACGGTACTAAACGTCTAATAAGGAAAAAGAACATTACACAAAGTAAGTTAGCCTGCGTTGCCGGCGGTCAGCGGCCAACGGGAGAAAGGAGAGGAAAGACCGCCTGCACGATAACGTATAGATTTTGAGTAGCCGCCCACTTCCTTGCGCAACAAGCCGCGACGGACCACCCCTTTTTTAAACCAATACGTACTACTTGGTACATTTTGCTGTTCAGCTCTGCAGCAGTGCATTCCAAAGATTGTAAATCTAGTTGCTGGTCAGAGTTGAGGCTTTTCAGAGGAGAAATTACGAGAATGCTTTCTGCCTTTCGCGTTGACGTTGATTCCAAATTTTTGGACAAACCAAGTACAGTAAAAATCATGCTTTTACCGAAGCCAGTCTGCAAAACTCCAAGTACATCTTTACCATTTAGTAAATGATTGATTGACTGTAGTTGTTCGTTCTTTAGAGTAATCCTTCGGTCGTGAATTTCAAGATATTCAAGCAATTTCTTTATCAAAGCGTCGTTCTTTACATTCGCCATCTATGTTCTGGCAGTTTACGGCGTGACCATGCGTTGCGTTACATTCGATGACGATTCAATTTTGATTGACACCTCTTAAGCCAATCAGTAATTCCCGTTCACTGGTGAACGACCAATTCAAAATCCCTTCGTTATCGGGCAGGCGGTCTTTCCTGTCCTTTCTCCAGCCAGCCGCTGACCGCCGGCAACGCAGGCTAGAAGTAAGTGAGCTTGTGCAGATTGAGGTCACGTCATCGTTTACCAAACGCACGGATACACAAACTGTTTAAAAAAAAAAAAAAAATCTGCACTGAAGGTTAAAAAAAAAAAAATGTTTTGGTGGCCTACAGCACGATTTGTGTGTGGAAAAGATCCCAAAACAAAGTAAAAGCTGTGTTTTTTTGTGTATTATTTTTAATGCTGGTGAAGTTGTGGACTGGGCCTGAGGCTGCCTGATGCAGCGCAGTGCAGTGAGCGGTGTGGCGTGTGTGTATGTGTGCGCAGGCCCCTCAGGTGTTGAGGAGGAGGAAGACGAGACTGAAGAGGTGCAGATGGAAACCGGGGTCCAGATGGAGGAGGAAGCCGTCGGCGGCGAGGAAGATGGGGAGGATGATGAGAGGGGAGAACAGGACGATGATGACGAGGACGACGACGAGGAGGAGGAAATGGAAGGTGTTCCTATTAATGGAACTGCATAGGTGTTTGCAAAGCTTATTTGCCCGGTTGGGGAAATTTGAGTTTGTTTTTTTTAAACCAACAAGTGGCTGCGCAATGCACGTATTTTAAGTTTCAATTTTTCGAACCAGTGAGCCTGGCTGTACATGTCATGTTTATGTTCTGTTGTAAAATACATTTGTGGATTAAACTTTTCTTTTGTACATAAACGGGGTTTTATCTTTTACTTTATGGCATTGTGGTGGATGGTCTCCTGGGAAAAAAAAATATTCCATGACCATGAATAGCAACAATTTGAAATGTTTAGACATCTGGGCATTTCCAAGGTATTGTCAGCCAAATGTGCCCTCCTTGACGGACACTAAAATAATCCTGATATGGAAATGAAGGGAGAAATTGAGCTTTTTGCTCCCGAATATCGTAGTGCACTATTATACCTATAAATTGTAAAAAAATACTTTATTATACATCAGAATTTTGTTTGGGGTTGGTTTGGAGTCTCATCAAAAGGGACATTTTGTTAAAATACCTCAGTATCGCCCATCTTGTTTTTGACAATGATGGGTTAGTGCCTTCCTGATATCTTGAAAATAGATCTGAGTTCAGAGAAGCGATCTCTCTTCATGAGCCATTCAGACTTTTCGTGCTTAACACAGGACAAACTTGGGAAACCATTATAGAACTTTGCAGCATTTTTGTATTTACTCTTAAGTTGGTTCAGCAGTTTTTAATTGGCCTATTCTTTGCCATGCTTACAACTATGGCTGCATTTACACCTGGCATTTGACAGGCTTCCTGAATCCATACAGTTGTGGTTGGATTTTCTGCAACGGCTGAATCCAGAATTAAGATGCGACCTACATACCGACATGAATTACAATTAATCGTAATCGGATTTTGCTTTCACTCGCGATATGCGAAGTAGATAAGTACCTTAGGGGGTGGGTGCACAATTTCTGGCCTGTGTTAAACTGCCCTCATTTGTCGAGCTGCCAGTCTCCAAGTGAGAGAAGACAGTTGTCAAAGCTCAATACTCCCCCCCCCGCCAAGGAGGTTATGTTTTGCCCATTTGTTTGCTTGTCTGTTAACAGGATGCCTCAAAGTTATGAACAGATTAGTACGAAATTTGGTAGGATCGGTAGGTAGTAGTCCAAGGATGAGTTGATTCAATTTTGGAAGTGATCTGGAATCTATTCTGGATCTGGAAGAACCTATAATACTGACATGGCACAGTGGAGGTATGTGCTCTACAGAGTGCCCTTCTACTTTTAAACGAAGTTATGGTAACCCATCGCAGTATGTTCAGGCATTGACGGAAGAACAGGGGCCCGTCTTGTATATCTTTTTTTATTATCTTTACCGTATATCATATGCTTAAGTTCCTGCAGTTTATAAAAGCATGAATATTCCAAGATTGTTCAAGCCGTAATTACTATATTGCCTTAAATTCAAACAATGAGCTACCTCAGTTCTACAGAATGATTGACTCCATCCACAGTCATTTAATGTATACATGCCTTAGTTCATCTCTTATGTTCCCATCTGGATGTGAAACCCTTCAGTCAAGGGTTTCATAACCTGCGCTTTCAGTGGTTGTTGAACAGACTTAAGTCGCTGTTAAGAAATGTTCATGACATTGAACCATTCCTGATTGTTGCTGGCTGGGGGTCACAATCAATTTTTAAGTATGGCAGGAAATTAATTTTTGTTTACAACTTTAAAAATATGCTATTTAGGTCTATCAAAGTCATTCTCAGTGTCCAGGCTTATTATACATTGATCAGCCATAATATTATGACCATTGACCGGTGAAGTAACACTGCTCATCTCATTACAATGGCACCTGTCAGTGGGTGGGATATATTAGGCGGCAGGTGTGTTTCGTCCTCCTAGTTGATGTGTTGGAAGCAGGAAAAATGGGCAAACGTGAGCGACTTTGACAAGGCCAACTTGTGATTGATGGATGACTGGGTCAGAGCCTCTCAATAACTGCAGCTCTTGTGGGGTGTTGCCGATCTGCAGTGGTCAGCCAAAAGTAGTCCAAGGAGGGAAAACTGGTGAATTGGCTCACTGATGTGCGTGGGACTGGCCTGTGTGGTTCAGTCCAACAGAAGAGCTACTGAAGCGCAAATTGCTGAAAAAGTTGATGCTGGTTCTGATAAGGTGTCTGAATACGCAGTACATCACAGTTTGTTGCATTTGGGGTTGTGCAGCAACAGAGAGGACAGGGTGCCCGTGCTGACCTGTCCACTGCCAACAGCGCCTACAATGGGCAAGTGAGCATCAGAACTGGACCACAGAGCAATGGAAGAATGTGGCCTGGTCAAAAGAATCAAATTTTCTTTTACATCTTAAGTCATGGAATTAACAAATTTAATCTAGATCAGTACTAAAGTTCTATTAATATTTTCCTGTCTGCATTTTAATTGAAAATGGGCCTATATCATGCAGGGAGTTTCTTTTTGACCATGTTCCTGTCGTCGTATCATGAAATTTTCAGGAGTTATTGACCTTCACCAAAGTGATGTCCATGCAGAAGGTCGAGGTCAAAGGTCAAGTTCACAGAGGTCACGACCTTGTTTGCGGGTTTTTGCGCTGTAACTCCAGTTAGAATTCATGGATCGCTATGAAATTTTGAAAATAGCTTCTATGCATAGAGGAGGTGTTCCCTATTGTTTTTCAAGGTCATCCGTCAAATCCCAAGGTCACAAAGGTCAAAAAACTGTCAATTTTGCCCGATTTCACGGTTTTCGCATCGTAACTCAAGTTTCATTCAATGAATGGCTATGAAATCTTACAAGAAGCTTCTTGGTATAAAGGAGGGGTTCCCTATTGATTTTTAAGGTCATCAGTCGAATCCTAAGGTCACACGGGTCAAAAAAGTGTCGATTTTGCCCCGATTTCACAGTTTTCGCACCGTAACTCGAGTTTAACTTGATGGATGGCTATTAAATCTTATAACAAGCTTCTTGGTGCAGAGGTAGGGTCCCCCATTGATTTTCAAGGTCATTTGCCAACTTCAAGATCACACTTGAAGTACAAGAAACCACCAGTCATGGACACTAGGCCACGTGACGGATGCTTGGCGAGGTCGCAGCTATTAGATCCTTCTGATCTACTTGTTAATTGATTGGGAGTGTTGAAGCATCTATGATGCAAGACAAAAACAATGTCTTAAATGTTTTGCTTTTCCACTCTAATGAAACTGCATTTCATCTGAGGTGATGACAATGTCGCACTGATCTTTTTTTGTCCTGTTGTATGAGGAGAGTTTTTTTTTAATGCCTCATTTCTTCTTTTGAACGGGTGACTGGGGAACCTCAGAGGTTTCCAAATTCAGAAAAACGTTGTCCTCTCTTTCCTTTAATCTTCTGATACCCATTGTTAATTGATATATTTTCTTCTGTCAGTGGTTATGTTAGAAATAATAAATCATGAATTTCATAAATGTTTTTGTGGTTTCCTGTGAAATTGATGCGGTTACATCAACTGCTTCCATTTTCACAACTAATTCTTATTCTGCCCATTGATAAAACTGAGGATCAGCCAATATACAGAATGAACTTGGCTTTTTTTGAGAGAAGTGAGGTTGTTTGAAGAGTCTGACCAAATTACGCCCCTTTGAAGTTTTTTTTTTTAACTGTATGGGCCAGGACAGTATTTTTTTTAATGAAAGGCGAAATAAATTGTATTTAATCTAGTCCACGAGATGGCGACAGTGTGTTAAAAATGTAACCTATTTTGGATACATTTCAGCCTTCCGAATTCAATCAACGTCAAAACACCGCCCTCCCAAAGCCGAGGAGAAAAGTATCGTCCATCCAACAACTAGCTATCTTTGACGAAAGCGGCTAACGCCGAAACGACGTAGTTGCACACAATGAAAATAATTTCATGGAGCTAAAAGAAAAAAAAAAAAACAGGTTGACATGGTTCAGAAGTATTTTATGAAACATAGGGTAATGAATCTTGGACACAACATTACCAAAATTAGCCTGATCTATCAAAGCTAGTCACGAAATTATTAATTCACTTCATAAATTACGACCCAATTTTCAGAAAAGTTGGAACGCTGTGTAAAATGTAAATAAAAAACATTGCAACGATTTACAAATCACTTAAACTCTGTATTTCATTTAACATGGTAAAGGTCAGCATATATAGTGATGAAACTGAGATTTTTTTTTTTTTTCAGTATCTTTTTGTTTTGAATGTGGTGTCAGCAACACGTTTCAGAAAAGTTGGGACAGGGACAACAAAACACTGAAAAGGTGGTATGATGAAAAAAATAAAAAACTTGGAGGAATACCTCACAGCTAATTGGGTTAACTTGTGACAGGACAGCAAACAAGACTAGAGATAAAATGTTTTTCAGACGTTAAAATGGTGAGTACTTCACTACTCTGAAAGACTGCACAGGCAAATAGTTCAACAATTAAAGAATTAAGTTTCTCAACCTAGAACTACAAAGAATCTGAGGATGCCATCCTGTATGGTACATGGGTTCAGGAACGCTTCAGTAAACCAGTCAGTAAATGCACATTGTCGCTGCATCCACAAATCCTGGTTAAAACTTTGCCAAGTAAAGATTAAGCCATATTTAAACAAGGTCCAGCAATGCTGCTACCTTCTCCAGGCCTGAGCTCATTTAAGATCGACTGAGGCAAAGTGGAAAACTATCCTGTGGTCTGACCAATAAAAATTTGAAATCCTTTTTGAAAATCATGGGCACTGCATCCTTCAGGCTAAAGAGGGAAGGGGCCATCCGGCTTGTTATAACTGCACAGTTCAAAAGCCAGCATCTATGATAGTATATGGTGCATTAGAGCACATAGTGTTTATGAATTGCTCATCAGTTATGACATCATTAGTGAACAATATATTCAGGTTTGGGGGCAATATATACTGCCATCTAGACTTATATTCTGGGGAAGACCCTGCTTATTTCAGCAAGATGATGCCTAACACCACATTCTGTATGTATTAAAACAACATGGCTTCGTAGTACCAGAGTCCAGGTGCTAAACTGGCCTGCCTGCAGTCCAGACCTGTCACCTACTGAAAATGTATGATGCATGATTAAAAGAAATAAATGTAAAAAAAAAAAGACAAAAGAGGCTGCAGTGTTGAGCAGCTGAAATTCAGTATCAAGCAACAATCAGGAAACATTTTGCCGTCCAAACAACGGCAGTTGGTCTCCTCAGTTTCCAAACGCTTATAAAGGATTGCTAAAGGAAGTGGTAAATCAACAATGTGTTTTAACTCTTGAAAATGTGTTTCTGGAATCAAATTTAAAATGGGAATTTTTTTAAGTGCTTAGTTTCAATATCTGATATGTTGTCCTCATACTATTTTCAATTAAATACTGATTTTATATGATGTACAAATTATTGCATTCTATTTTCATTTGCATTTTACACTGAGTCCCAAATTTTTTAGAGGGGTTGCACAAAAAATGAGCAATTAAACATTAAAATTCAAAACGAAACCATAGATCTCAATCATCGACAGTGATTCCTCGGATTAATCTATATTGCAACAAGTAATATAAATATATTTTATTTGAGTCTAACGTGTGAGTATCTTAAATTTACCGTTATCTGCGGCACGGACATTGGAGCCTCGAGAGAGAAAAAATGTCACTGTCCACAACTACGTAATCGTACTCGGCTACCAATCAGAATCAGGCTACGGTGACTCAAGTAGGTCAAATTATACAGTTTAAGACGCGTTGCTGTGAGGCTTCTGGGCATTAATTCAACGGCGCGGTGGACGGGGAGAATGGAATACCTTCCTCTTGCGCTATGAAGGAATCTCGGAATTAGATAAAGATTTGTTTTACCATTTTGCTGGAACGACCGTGTTGCTGAATGATTAGAGGGGTAACTTGATGAGAATGGTTTAGCTGGGTGGAGGGTTTATGGATTCGGCTCTGTTGCTACGTATGCAGCAGACCCTTGATGGGACTAACGGCAGCTGGAGAAAGGGACCGTTCTATCATGAAAAAGAGTGAACCCAGCCTTCTGGAGGGAGCCACAATTTAGCATAAAGGGGCTGCCGAAGACGTTGCTAGAATACGTGGCGGAAAGGAACAGAGTAGGTTAAGTTTAAGGGGAATGGCAGGTAGAAGCCGAAGAGCATGGTTAAGTGTTCTGTTGGGACTGGTTGTCGGGTTCACTCTGGCTTCCAGACTTATTCTGCCGAGGGCCACGGAGTTGAAGAAAGCTGGTCAAAAACGCAAGGCGAGCACTGGTGGCTGCGGGTTGCAGGGAGCTTTGAGAAAAGACGGCGGTGCGCTGGTGTGGCAACCGCAAGAAAACCGACTGTCGTCAACTGTGAAGCCGGTCCCCAGGTCCAGCAGTTTTCTTTTCGTTGGTGTAATGACCGCTCAGAAGTATTTGAACAATCGTGCTGTGGCCGCTTACAGGTACGTGCAGATGTGATGCCCTCGCAGTTCAGACTATGCAACGTTAACTCAGTTGTCTGTCCTGCAACGTTAACCTTTTTCACATTTAATTTCAAAATAATACTCCCTAACTTAACTCTTTTGACTGTTGATTTCACGCAAGGAATAAGACTGTACTTCTGAGGGGGACCGACGTTACGGCTCGGGACTTGATAGGCTTGGATGACCATCCATCTCACTTGCGTGACACATTTCATAAGCTAAGAAGCTAGCTAGCTGGCTAGGTAGTTGGATGGCTAGCTAGTTAGCCACTGTATTAGACTGAATTGGCTTGCTGCTACTAGCATTGCCACTGGGTAAGCTGCTGGAATGGTGTAACAAAGAAGTCAGGAAAATCCCGACTCACTTGAGCATTCTTTTTTTTCTTTTCTTTTTCTATTCTTTTTTTTTTGGCTTGCCGAACATGAGCAATTTTGGTAGGACAAATAGTGGGGCGGAACACCTGCACTTATACGCATTACTTTGGGTTAAATTCTCTTAAATTTCTTGTGAATGCCGACACATTTTAATCAGTTTCCTTAAACATGTGAACCACACTACATGCATGTGCAGAAAGTTCTTTTAAAAATGGTTACTGACTGATGCATCAAGGCAAGTTGGTTATCTACAGATGCGATCTGGTGGTTAATTCTATCTGCCGTGATATTGATTTGATATTTACAGAACTGTCCACTTAAAGGCCTTCTGTTGCTCTCTGTATCAAACCATTTTTTTCGGCTTCTATGGCTTGAATGCTTTTGCAAAAGAGAAAATTGCAATCAACAGATAATGGATAGTAAGCCATGTTGGCTAAACCTACCTTGGTTACTGTTCTGACAGTTAATTGATGGGGACTGACCTCGTAATAATAAAGAAATAAATAAAATGAAATCAATAATCTCAAAGTTCCATAATTTATGTATCAAATGCTTTGCATGATATATGCCATCTCTGTCTGGTAGATGTTCATTTTTACAACCCCAATTCTGAAATAGTTGGGACGAAGTGCAAACTGTGAATAAAATCAAAATGCAATGACTTTCAGATCAAATAAGCCAATATGTTATATATAATAGAATGGGGATTACATTTTGAGACATTTTACATTTTTATCCACAAAATGAGCTTATTTTAAATTTTCTGGCTGCAACTCATCTCAAAAAAGTTGGGACACAGGCAAAAAAGGGCTGAAAAAGCTATTCATATATGAGAACATTTAGCAAGTGACTGGCATCAGGTGTGTAACATGTCTGGCTGTAAAAGGGATGTCTTAGAGAGGCTGAATCCCTCAGAAGTAAAGATGGCCAGAGGCTCTCCAAGCTGTGAAGGCTTGCGTAAAAAATTTGTGGAATACTTTGAAAACAATCTCAAATTGCAAAGGCTTTGATGGTCTCATCATTGACGATGCACAACATCATCAAAAGATTCAGAGAAACTGGAAAAATTTGTGCGTACGGGACAAGGCCGAAGACCTTTACTGGATGCCCGTGAACTTCGGGCCGTCAGATGCCACAGCATCACTCGCCAGCATGATTCTGTCATTGACATTAATAAATGGGTCCAGGAATACTTCAGCAAACCACTGTCTGTAAACAGTCTGCTGTGCCATCCACTGATGCCACCTAAAATATCATGCAAAAAAGAAGCCATTGTTGAGCATGATCTAGAAGCGCTGCCGTGTTCTGTGGGTGAAAGCTCTTTTAAAATGGACTGAAGCAAAGTGTCCTGTGGTCATACGAGTCCAGATTTGACATTTTTGTTGGAAATCATGGGCATTGTGTCCTCCGGGCTAAAGAGGAGAAGGACCACTCCTCCTGTTATCACTGTTCAGTTCAAAAGCCAGCATCTCTGATGGTATTGGGATGCATTGGTGCATATGGTGTGGGACACTTGCATGTTTTAAAAAGCACTATGAATGCTGAAAGGTATATAAAGGTTTTAGAGCAACATATGCTCCCCTCCAGAAGACCTCTATTCCTGGGAAGGCCTTGTGTATTTCAGCAGGACAATACAAAACCACATACTGCAGCTATTACAACAGCATGGCTTCGTAGTAGAAGAGTCCATGTGCTGAACTAACCTGCCTGCAGTCCTGATCTTTCACAGGTTTAGAAAATTTGGTGCATAATTAAACTAAGTTTGTCAATGGAGACCCAAAACTCTCCAGCAGCTGAAAGCCTGTAATAAAGGAGTAGGATCGAATTCCAATGGCTAAACTCAAGAAACTTGTCTCTTCAATGCCCAGATGCCTCCACTTTGTGTTTAAAAAGAAGAGGGGATGCTACACTTTGGTAAACAAGCCCCTGTCCCAACTTTTTTGAGACCTGTAGCAGTCATAAAATTTGAAATGAGCTCATTATGTGGATAAATTTTGTAAAATTTCTTGGTTTCAGCATGTGCCATGTTATCGCTTGTCTACTGTGAATAAAATGCCAGCTGTTGTGATTTGAAAGTCATTGCATTTTGATTTTTATTTACAATTTACCCTTTGTCCCAACTATTTCGGAATTGGGGTTGTACATAATTTCAGACGTTTGCCCTTTATCTACAAAATGCTGCATGCAGGAATTGTTCATCTGAAAACGCTATGTATTTGGCTGTGCATTAATGCTGGTCCAATCCCTGCAATTGCATTGTTTCCCTAGTTCTTTAATTTCTGAACAATCATTCATTTCCCTGGATCTACATCCATTAATTTCCCCGGCTATTTTCCTTTGCGTCTGAGCAGCTCTAAAACATCAACAAGGGATGTTTTCCTTTCAGGGTCTTTGTCATTCAAGTCAAGATCTCTGTTTCAGAAATGTGTAAGGTTTGTAAAAGATTGGGGAAACCAATATTCCAAGGGCAACCTGCAGTGTGACCTAATGCTTCTTGTTGTCTGATTTTAAGATCAGAAGTTTTTCTGCAAACAATTGGCATAAATAATCCTGTGACAAAATTGACATCAACAGTTTTCATTTCCATTTCTTTTACTAAGCTAGCTAATGAAATTGGAGTTTAGGCCAGTCAAGCTGTTGTGACTGAGCTGTAGCTACCGACGTTTGAACATGATTGTTTGCTCATGAGGAAGGATATGAACGGGTGTCAAAATGGAATGAAAATTGCGCTCAAACTCAGTGCGATTGTCTTTTCAGTCATTCAAGATCATGAAATTTGTAGTTGAGGATACCTTTGGAATCTGTACACCCGCTCAATATTGAGTGCACAAATAATGAAATCAATTGAAAATCTATAAATGATCCCTTCAGTCATACCATTTTGTATACTAAAATACTCTGCATTGTTAGCTTGTGGTTGTTTGCTTATTTTTGTTTTTGTGGACCTTTAGAGAAAGATGCCACCCACAAATTATCACTGGATAATTGGATCTTAACATCAGCCTTGTCGTCTTGTGGATCAATTCATCCCATTCCCCCCATTTTTGGATAAAGTGTGGGAGTGTACATGCCAGAATGTGGCATGTAGTGCTGGACATTTAAATGTCTTACTCAAACCATACAAAGGCAATGCTTCCTTTGGGAGTCAACCTGCAATTATGCGGAACCAAAATGGCACACTGTCAACCCTTGATTTCTTTTCTTTGTGTTGTTTCAATGCAGGACTTGGGCTCAGACCATCCCGGGTAGGGTGGAGTTTTTCTCCAGCGAGGGCTCTGACACCTCCATCCCTATCCCCATTGTGCCCCTGAAGAGCGTGGACGACTCGTATCCCCCGCAGAAGAAGTCCTTCATGATGCTGAAATACATGCACGACCACTACCTGGACCACTACAAGTGGTTCATGCGGGCCGACGACGACGTGTACATCAAGAGCGAGCGCTTGGAGGCCTTCCTGCGCAGCCTCAACAGCAGCGAGGCCATCTTCCTGGGCCAAACGGGTATGGGTGCCCGGGACGAACTGGGGAAGCTGGCACTGGAGCCTGGCGAGAACTTCTGCATGGGGGGCCCTGGTGTCATCATGAGCCGGGAGGTGCTCCGCCGGATGGTGCCGCACATCCGTCAGTGCCTGCAGGAGATGTACACCACCCACGAGGACGTGGAGGTCGGCCGCTGCGTGCGCAGGTTCGCAGGCGTGCAGTGCGTCTGGTCATACGAGGTAAGCAAGCCTGCCGAGCCTTTTAATAATTTGTATTTCCCTGTCAGGCAGGCAAGGTCAGGGCACATTTCAGCATGAAAGCCGTGTTGTGATGATGGGCCATTTCATGCTAGTGGCTGTTACTCTTGACTGACCTTGCATGTCCTGTACCTTTTGTAAGAATATTTGACCTGTACCTTGCCATTCAAGGAGCACATGTACTGTAAAGCTGAACTGGTTATTCTGTGCTGCTATTTTGGGTGTAAAGCTGCTGCTGAAGTTTGAATAGACCATTATATCAACGTTTTAAATCCAGAAGCTGGAAAATGCAGTGAGCCCTGAGTTCAAATAAATGTATTAAAGTGTACTTGTCACTTTTTTTTTTTTTTTCTTTTCTTTTTGGTTTCTGTGCAAGAGTGATTCTTATCTGTACGCAAGGCTGCTTGAAAATATTTTATCAATGTCATGGAATGGAGCTGCAGTCATAAAGAAATATTGTAGCTAGAAACTTACTGCTCTGACGCACTACCTTTTCCAAAAGCATAATCATTTGGGGGCTCAGTAAGCACTTGTTCTATGGTCAAGCCTTTGCATTGAAATATTATTTTTGGTTTCTTTATTGTTTTTCACTTCCCTGGTCTGTTGCTTTCTGACATCCTTTATCAAGATTAGAGCATTGAGGTTTCAGTGGTGCAGTTTGTAACACTGACAACCAAAGCTTCTACATTGATCTTAGAAGGGGTTGCATCTTGGTCGAGGATTAAATTGATGGCATTTTTTTTCAGCCTGTAAAAATGTTCACAGCTGCTCTCTGTTTTTGTCTGCGGGCTTTGTTTTTGGTCAAATTCGTGCCTCGAAACTTGAGTTGGTGTCCTTTAGTCATGTGGTTTCCGTCCAAGTCCTCCAGAATCTTTGTTTGCAGTCAAAAAAAATATAAACACAAATTTCTTCCTCCTTGCACCACACATGAAGTGCAAGGCAGCAGATCTTCAGTAGGTCCTTCTGCTTTAAGGTTTTTTCCCTCTGAAGTTTGATGACTTCCTGTTTGATTTTGTGTCTTGTTTGTTGACCCAAATGATAAGAGAGTTATTGGGCTCTGAAGTCCTCAGAGCAGCAGGTAACCATTTCCCACACACACTGGTAATTCATACAAAATGTAGTGCAGTATGGGCAGCTAATGGCCAACCGTCATTTACTGAAGTCTGCTCTCCATGTAAATTTTGAATGGTCATTGTTAAACTTTACAAAGTAATACTAAGGAACTGCAAAGTTCAGTTTATGTAAATTTATGCAAAGAACTTTTACTTTATGGCCAAGTCGCGAGTGCATTTTGTGGGAGCAGCACAAGTGTGTGTGTGTGTGTGTGTGTGTGTGAGAGAGATAGTAGAGGCAAGAGCTGAAGGAATTCTAATGCTGCTTTTGTTTATAAGTTTATAAATTGGCAAATTGCACTGTTTTCATCTGGAAAGCTGAGTGGAAGTTTTTATTTCATAGTACTGCATAAAACCACCCTTTTCCCTTAAGCCTCCGGGAAGTGTAATGTGAATTGATGTAGGTTGTGATCACAGTATTATTGTTAATCCCAAAGAGCTCCATTAACTCCTGGAGGCCTTTCTCGTCTGTCCTGAGCTTATAACCGAACCTTGCACACACACAGATAACCATTCAAACTAGCCAAAGCTATGAAACTGCTGGGAATGGGCCAAATTAACATAAGTCCCAAGGAACTGTATCACTCCTCATTGCTCTTGCGGCTAAATCAGGGGTGAGATGAGGCGTAATGATGCACTATTCTTTGGCAGACTGATAGCAAGTCACCATGTTTTGTCATTTTGTATGGATAATTTGAGAGGATTGAGGGAATGGCCATTTTGACAGGTGCCAGGTGTGGTTGATGTTGGCCCCTCTTTGTATAAATTGTGTATGCAGGCCTGTTGTTGAGCTCTCCCCCCCAAAAGGGTGTTAATGGCCTTTTGAATATGCAAGCACAGCTCCATTGGAGATGTTCAGGACTGTTGGGCTATTTTCTGCATTTTTGGAATGCAGGGAATTTCAATTTCATACTTTTTACCACCATTTCCTTTCTGATGGAAGTAATTTTTTGCCATATGCCATGCAGGATTGTAAAATTTTACCTCAGTGATTTATTTTAACCCTTTCACTCCCACCAGTGCCCAGTTCTCACTGCTATTTCTCCCCGTAGCCTTTGTTAATGTTCTAACTAAATTTCTGGCTGTCGGAGACTGACAGTCATGCAAGAGAGCCATATGGCACTACTGGGGGTGAAAGGGTTAATTTACCCTTGCTAGGCTAGCTGGCTACAGCACAAATATCATCTTTAGAATTTTCACTCAAACATTTTCTATTTCAGTTTATGTTGTGAACTGGAGTAACTTTTTTTGTAATTCCAGTTGGCCTTGTCTACCATTTTTGACCTGGTACATGAAAATTGTTCTGCATTTTGGCTCTTTTTTTAAACCCAAAAAAAAAAATAAAAATGTTGAATCATAGTAATGTGACCTGTGATACACTGGTGCTTCTTGACAATCCCTTTATTTTTAAACTGAGCTGTTTTAACTTATCTGCACACCACAGTGCTTATAGTCATGGCTGTCGCACTTGCGCTGTCTATGCCATGAGGATAACTGCAGGAAATGTAAAAATTTTTTAAAATTACCCAACTAAGTGTCATTTTGTTGGATGGGTATAGATGTAATCCAAGAGGACCGACTTTTTGCAGTGGTCAAATAACATTTGTACTTCTCACAAACTGTATTTTATACTCAAGAAAGCATCAGTTTCCCATAATTTAAAGTTAAGGGACAAAGTCGTGCAAAAAAAACTTGCTGGATATGGCCAGACAAACATACCTATGGATCTGGATAGTTTTTGTTTTGTTGGTTAAACCTAAACACTGAATGGAAAGATACGACTTCATGGGTGAATTGCACATTGCTGGGAGTTTGCCACAGTAGAATGTCTTGACAATGTATCTGTGTCAGTGTAAATAGTCTTTGCTCTTAAATTGTATGAAGGAAACGGAGCATGATGGAACATGGAGGATCTCGGTTTAATGTATGCACTCCCATTCGTCTGGTCTTGAATGTTAGTAGACTTGACACTTGCGGAAAGAAAACATGACAGCTGTTGTTGCATGTCTTAGGATTGCCTTCACACTGTAATTATCTTTCCACTGAAAAGTTCAGGTTTTTTATCATAATTGTTTCAAGTTATGTTCCAAAGCAAAGGGAAATGTTCAACACTGTTAATTTCTTCTCCGACTGCTAACAGGAACAACCCCTCAGTGCCCCCCAGTTCCTTCATTCGTGTCTGTTTCCTTTTTAATGAGAAACTTTCTAGTTTAGTTTTTGCTCTTATCGGTTTTGCAGATTTTGCAATTATGAATATAACGCTGCATCTCCTGTGGGCTCTTTTTAGAGTTAAAAGCTTCAGAGTTTTATTTACACGTTCTTTGTTCGGTGCATCCGAATGTGCGGTGTGATTAATTGTGTGTAGCCTGGGCTGAAAACACGACCTTAATTGATTTCCGCCAGCAGACACAACCGGGCGTCTTGCAGCTTCAGTGAGCCTCAAGTCCCGCCGCTGTCATTCTTTCTGACTTTTTCAACACAATCTGGGCGATCTGCTCGATGATATATTTCGCGGTTTCGCTTCCATTGCTTCGGTGGAAAAAGCTACTGTAGGCAAGTTGCGGGAGGGGGTTATAATTTCCTCCCCATCGATATGCCCGTTTTACGTCTTGCATTAATCATTTCCCACGGCTGGTCAGAAATATGTTCTTGTAATAGAGTTTGTATTTTCTGTCCCCGGGAAGTGCTCTGCCCCCGCAGGTTTGTACCTGCTATCAGGCCCAGACCTGTCCGTTTGCTGATTGCCGGGGTACACGTGGTGACTCATGCTGCTGGAAACGGTGTAGGTGTTTCATTACACTGCTGAAAATGATGTGTGCTGCCTGTATGCATTTTGTTGCCTTTTATTTTGTGGATGATTGCTAGGAGGTGAATTTGATGACTATCGAGTTGCTGTTTTTTTTTTTTTTTTTTTCTTACTCATATTTGACTTTATCATTTGGTGCAATAAACTGATCCCACGCTTGAGTTGTAGGCTAAAAGGTTGTTTATGCGGAAATGGCATTATCACCATTGGAGAATTTAATGCATAAATGAAAGTGATGGTTTTAGAATTTGCTTCCCTGAAGGAAATGTATGCTCAGAGGTACAGGAGTTGTAAATAATAGTCTATTCAGTGATTGAAATGAGGAGAGTCTGATTTATGCTTCTGTTTGTTTCTGGAGGCCAATTTAATGCGCGGGAGCATGTATCTCATCTTTTCATGACAACTCTGGCCACTTAGGAAAGCCAGCTGTGAATTTCTGTTAGAATTGGCACTGATCCCAACTGCACTGATTCCCATCTGGTGACCCATGAGGGCCACAACTCCTGAAGCCATCCTTTCTGTCAAATTTCACCCTGTTTATTATAGTGTGAACCTGCCGAAAGGAGCTATGTAGCGCTGCATATTTCTTACATTTTTGCATATTTTTCACACAAAATGTATCAGATCATCAAACTGATTTTATGTCATGACGATAACCTGAGTGTGCATTTTTTAAATGATAGCTTTCTCATCAGTGAATTAAGTCATTAAATCTGACCTCGCCCTATGTGGAAAAAAGTTTGTTCCTTCATCAGTTTCTAAACTGATTCATTTTGTTTCTAAATGCACCAAACAAACACCTTTAATTGATAATTTGGTTCAATTTCATCACACATCCAGGCGTGATTACTGCCAGCCATGTTGAATCTAAGCATCACTGAAAAAGAACCTGTCCGGCAACGCGAAGTTGGCAAAAAAAAGGCACTTGATGCCTTTGATGTGAAGAAATGCAAGAGTGGATGAGAACCAAAGTGGTTGATGTCTATCAGTCTGGAAGGGGTTTGAAGGCCAACGTCAAGGTGCTAGGATTCCAGCAAACCATGATGAGAGCCATGATCTACAAATGAAGAGAACTTGCAACGGCGCTGAATCTTACGAAGAGTGGCTTGCCTACCAAAATTCCTCCAAGAACATGTATGGCTCACCCTGGAGGTCACAAAAAAATCCCAGACTGACATCTAAAGAACTGTGGGCCTCACATATTTCACTTTAGGTCAGTGTTCATGATTCCACAGTAAGAAAGAAACTTGGCAAAAATTGATTCCATGGGACAGTTGCAAAGTGAAAAGCACTGCTAACCAGAAAGTACACAAATGCTTGTCTCATGTTTGCCCAAGTCATCTTGATGTCATTTAGTGTAAAGCTCATACTGCACTCCGCGATAAGTTAATCATACCAACAAACACTGTGCCGGTATTCTGATGTTATTTTGGCATATAGATGATTGGAATTCTGCAAAAACGTTGAGAAATTTATCAATGAAATTTGTTAATTTGAGACTTTGTTTCTGGTAATTTTGCCATTGTTAAGTGAACTACTGTTTAAAATATCCAAATTTCTACCCTATAACAATGTTTTCTCACCAAAAGATGTGCCACATGGAAATTTAACATTAGAAAGTGGCTGAAAACAGACAACTATTTCTTCAATTTCTGCACTCGGGCACATATTTGACATTTGCTGGAAATGCGTAGGCGCGAATTAAGACTCATTTTGCCATCGTGGGTCTTTTTTTTTTTTTTCTTTTCTTCTATGATGAATGTAAGTGGATGCTACATGTTGCAGTTTTGACTGTGATAATCATTTGCATCTTGTCTATGAGCTGTTTCTGCCTCTTGCCGTCTGATTCCTGGATACAAATTCCAGCATCTAAAATTCCCATTTACTTGATAATCTTCCAATGCACTCACTGTCTCATGCACTTTTTCTGTGAAAATAGTTATAGGCTGGCTCTGTTTGATGATTTGATGGAGAAAGTGTAATTAAGCATGAGGGATCTCTGCATTTCAGGCATTCGTGTGTGTGTGGCAAATGTATTTTGGGACATCCTGTGGCTTCTGGTCAAGTGTACGTGTTCTACTGTTTTCCCACTTTGGCTTGTACTGGTATTGCACTAAATTTGGCTCAAAAACAAGCAAAAAAGAATGTTTACAGCTTTAAAATATTGTGAATTCTTTGTGTATGGAGCTGACTCGCGGTTGAATTCCAGCTTTGACAAAAAATGGCTGTTCAGTTTTTGCAAAGTAAAAGTGGGGAAGGCCTGGCAATGGGGGTGGGGGGGGGGGGTAAGTACACTTTTTTTTTTTTTTTTTTTTTTTACACATTTGAAACCTCATAAACCTCAGCTAGATTTCCTCTGGGTGGGCTGCCTAGTTTAAAGACGACTTCCAAGCCCTCGACAGACGCATTTTTAATTTGTAATAAAGTCTCCAGCCTGTATTCTCCCTGAATGTTGTGTCACAATCTCTACACTCATGGGGAATAGCAGAGTTGTTCGCCCTTTAGAGTAGATGTCCTGTTATGGACTCTAGTGTATACGATCTCCTTATCCTCTTTCATTTGCCTCTCCCTGACCTTGTGTGGTGCGTGTATACACTGCTCCACATTGACCTTTTTCACAGGCTTATTCCAAACAGGTGGACACGTGTTGGATGGGGAAAGGTCATTACGACTGCCCGTTATCTGGTCGCACACGGCAATGCTTTGAAACGTCAGAGAGGAGTGTGGAGCTCAGCTGCGATCGCATTCTGATGGAACTGCCTTCATTGCCCGTGCAAGCGGGGGAGAGAGGAAGCCCTGTTTGGTATCTGGTTTCTGCCTCTCATCGTGGAGCGGTTCTGCACGTACCGGTGAGGCTGTCCGATGCAGTTGGTCGTCTGTATCCCAGTAAATGCATGTGCCAGATCGGGTCTGATCCAAACTGCATGCATCCGTCCTATCCTCCCATGAACCCTCAGCTCCACGCTAATTTCCTAAGAGAGCAAGGCTGACTTGTTTGCCAAATCTCTGACAAGGTTAGAGTTTCAAACTATGGTACCAAGAACAAGATGTCCTTTGTGCTGTAAGTAGCAATAACCCTTCCCTGCTGTTCGCCGTGCCACATCTCAACGTTTCGCTTAACTAAATTCCAGCGAACCTCCCCTAATATTCCCGTCCCCTGCTCAAACGCGGCTTTTGTTTAACTGTGTAAATTTTGGTGGTCGGGCTACATTCCTCTTCCTGCTGGAACAGGAAGGGCAAGAATGAGTGTTGCACTGAAGCGTTCTGCGACACACTGTCCCCTTCGCTGGCAAACTCTGTCACAGGCCTCAGAGTCTGAGGGTTCGCGGCATTGCAGATAGCGGTCACGCTTACAGGATTGTTTTCTCATCTGGAGTACATGCCACTCATCAGTACAGCACCTGGCAGAGCGATGCGTGAGAGCCCATAGGGAACCCTTTTCACGGGGGCTGGGGTCTTTCAAGTCTTTCAAAGCCTCTCCATCAAAGGAAAGAATAAAGGACGCCTTTTGCTTACTGCAGGGACAAAGAGATCCTGATTGGTTGCTGCATAATGTGCGGACTGCTGTATTTACAGGATGCGCTACAGTGGTAGAAGATGCACACTGAGTGCAAAGCATCAAAGGGCCCTGTCTTTTCTCGTACGAGGGATGTAACCTGGGCCATAAAAGACAAACTGTGTAATTACCTCAGCGGCCCACCTGCTCAGCAGGAAAAGCATCATTTGACAAAAAGATGCAACATTTTTCTCGAGCACCTTATCCTGTCTGCATGCCTTTTTTTATCCCCAGAGGATGGCGTCTGGGAGGGAAAATGACTGGAGGGGGGGGGGGGGGGGTGTTCAATATTCTTGTCACATTTCAGGAGAGTGAAGAAACAATATTGCAACATTTCTACTCGATCACCTCCAAAAAAACCCTCTTACAGTGAAACCCAGTGCTGTGACACTCGGCTGTGTTGGATATATGGGGGGGAATGAGTGAGAGGTTCATTTTTGTCACATTCTTCTCCATGTCACATTACATGGCTCTTTGCTTTTTTTTAAATTTTTTTTTTTTTGTTACCTCCTGTTCACCTCTGCTCACTAGACGCCATAACCGTAATGACTTCATCTACCCTGTCTTCGATGTGCTGTGCTCTCGACAAACCCTTGCACATTATCTTAACGGCCGCCTTCATTGGCTTTTCCCAGTCCTAATGAATGTCTGCCTTCCCTTTTGATTTCAGTTTAGCTATGTCTTCGCTGCTTCATATTATTTCAATGGTTCTTTCCTCTTGAGCATTATTTGGCTGTATTGTTTGAATTATTTCCCATACCAAGCGACTAAACCGTGTCACATTTGCTTTCTCGCTGGAAGTTTCTGGCTCGACAGAGTGTATGGATTTTTTTCCCCCCTCATTAATCCTGTGAAATGCATTGTCTTTGAAGTGTTAAAGGTATTCTTGAGAGGATTTGTCGGTTGTCATTTTTACCCCTCAGCCGACGAAAGTCGGTCGAGGGGTATTGTCGTGGCGCGCAGCGTCTGTCCGTTTAACTTTTCGTTTCTGGTTGATGGCTGAAAAAACGCCTTGGCCAAATGTTCTCATTCTTCAATGGCATGTTGGGGGTGGTTAGAGGAAGCTCGCTATCAATTACTGTCCCACTCTGATCATCATTATGGCCGCACGGCAGCCATCTTCATTTTGGTTTCCGGACGATAACTGAAAAACCCCTTGGCCAAATGTTCTCATTTTTTGGTGGATGTTGGGGGTGGTTACAGGAAGCTCCCTATACATTTGTGTCCGGCTCCGATAATCAATATGGCCGCCAGTAAAGCGCAAGGCTGAGGGGTCCTGCTCGCTACAGCACACTATTTTTAAACGCAGTGTTCAAAGTTGGCTCCTCCTGCCTGGCTGAGTGACACCAGAAGCACTACGGTGCAGTGCAGCATTATGTCCCGCCCTCTTACCCTGTGCGCGGTTATTGGCTGGGGTGATACACACCCATCGCTCAAAGGCTGACGCCCAGAAATGTCCCCTACAAAGAAAAATGACAAAATGCAGGCAGACGGCCAGGTCGATACAGGCATCGTCACACACTACTGGTGGGTCATTAGAGTTGACAGAGAGAAATTATTTTTGTATGAGTCCATTCGTTGTTGTGTGGTTTTTTTTTTTTTTTTTTCTCTTCAGGAAAATCCTACTCTCTTTAAAGCCAAAACTTGATTATTCCTACTGTATCTACATGAAAAATGGTGGTCCTTGGAAGATTTCCAAGGCTGTTCACATGTACTTAAGAATATAGTTAATTTTCTTTTAAATTATTCCTTCATAAATGATGCATTGAACATATCCATGGCTATTTTCATGTACCAAGAGTGTTGTTAATGTTCTACATGATTATTTGTTCAATGCTGACAAAATGAATGGTTGTCTATGGAAGATTTTCATGGCTGTTCACATGCAAAGAATATTGTTAATGTTCTTGCCTTCTCAACTGTGGTTTCACCATGTTTGAGGCCAGACCTACATGTATCCCTGCATTGGCAGTCTATGGTTACCGTTTGTAGAGGAAGGTGATCATTGTCTTTTGAAAAGGGCATTTCCATCCTCCAGCACATGAAGTTTCGTCTTCAAACCAGCTTTTGATTCGGTAGCAACTCTGTTTTCCTTAAATTCTGCTTCGTGTTTCTTGAGATGCCGAATTAAATTAGTTGTGTTATTGGAAGCTCTGTTGCTGCCACCTCGTGAAACCATTTGCTTGCAGACTTTGCATTTTGCTGCGGGTCTGCATTCGTCTTCCAACTCGTAGAATCGCCACATGGCCGACATAGTAGTTTTGTTTACAAATGTGGAGACGTGCAGCCGGGCGGAAACCTTCGACCTCAATACGTCACGTCCGTTCGGAGCACGGCAGTGATGACTAGTAGAGGGCTGAAATGCGCCTCTTATTTATACACTGCGAACTATAAATGTATAACGTTATTGATATATTTCTAGATCGGATCGAGGATTTTGAACACAGATCGGTGGATCATCGATCTAATAAAATATGCTAAATAGGCATTCCGATCCAAATGATCGGATCGGGACATCCCTAATGAATAGTTTATCCCTGTGATATCGCCACGATATCAGTATCGAGGTATTCTGTATGGTCAAAAATACCGTGATTATTTTTTTTATTTTTTATTTTTGTCCTTATCATCCAGCCCTGTTCTGCTGTTATAGGTTTGATTCTGGAACTGGATGCCAGTTCAGTTCTGATAACCAAACAATTTTGTGTTTCAATTTTTTTTTTTTTTTTTTTTAATTATCATTTTGCAGGCTCTTTTCTTTGCAGTAGCCACTTTATTCATTCCTTTCATACTGTGGTTCTCAGGGAAATTAAGTAGTCTGAAACATGGACTAATTTATCCAGAGAGAAGAAGTGAGAGGCCAGGTGTAATTGGTTAATATCAGGCAGTTAATGCAGTACATATGAACACCCACTGCTCTGATTATTTGCCGACAGCAGCCTGTAGACTTCAGCATACTCGTGGACAGCTGGGAATTCCTCTATCAGTGACTACAGATCAGAGGCAGGGGGGATCCTACTCTTGATGGCAAGTGAGCAAGTAAAATAAAATGGGCATAAAGCTTTGGGCATGTGTACTTCTTCTAACAAGGACCTCTCTGGCATGTTTTAAGTTGCGATCTGAGGAAGGCCTGTGATTTCCGCCAGCTCCAGACTAACTGAAAGGGGCAACCCAGTGGTGGATGGGCAGCACTGCCATCCCACTACAGTGGATGTGAAGATGAACCCCCCCCTCCAGGGCGCCCATGATGCAACCGCAGCCCGAAATCGCTTGGCGCAGCGTTCCCATCAGAAGCTCAGCTCTGCGCTTCACCGGAGCGCCCTCCCTCCAGCCGAATCTGGGCGGAAAGAAGGGAAAATCAAGTCTAGCCAGTCACCATTGTGCTCCCCTGAAAGCCTCATGCCTTTAACAGCAAACCTGATTAGTCACTCTAAGTGGCAGCTTCGTCATCTGTGCCAAAGCTTTTTTTTTTTTTTTCTTTCTTCTTTTTTTGATGCAATGCGCCTGTGCTTCTTGCGTCTGAAGCGCGGCTGCCATTATCTAGTTAACTGAATGCCAGCTTGGTGTAACAGTCTTTTAGTGTCTGGAAAAGGCCAGAAGTAACGTGAAGGATCTCTCCATTAATTCCAAATGAGAAGGTCGTAAAAAGGGAAAACAAGCAGGCAAACTATTCAACAGCATGGAATCGCACAGATCGTTTAATTAAATTGGACTTTGCTCTGGTGGATTTGAGAATTTGGGCCATCTGTCTTTAAAAGTGGGAGGTCATTTAAAGAATTTGCTTTTTAATGTGGTGTTCCTCCTTCCTGGTCTCTGGTTGATGTGGCCTTGCTCGGTGGAGGATGTCACAGGATTATTTTTTTATTTTTTTATTTTTTTTGCATTCATTACAAAAAAAACATGAACAAGTATTATGCCATGTTGACTGCTGACAGAAGCACTAATGTTTTCACCCTGTACACTTGGTTCTGCCTTTTTTTTTTTTTTTTTTAAAATGTGAAGTATTGATTTCTTAAAGATGCTGTGGTCTGATTCGGTGAGCAAGAACATGGAGCCTGGCTGTAATTGCCCCTGGAAGAAGGATGGGCATTTTGCAAACTTGTCATTTCTCTTAATGCATAGCATTAGTGCATGATCAAATTTGAAAATGACTGTATTCATTCCAGAAATTATAGATTTACCAGCAAGTTGTGAGTAAATCATGATTATAAAGCCATTTGTTCTCTTTTTTTAACATTGTGGTCAACTTGAAAAATGGGGTAGGTGAAATGGAAATTGATTGATTCCAGACCGGCACTTTTTCCCACCTTTTGAGGTAAATAGAATGAATCGGTCATTTTGCAGTGTTGCAGCGCCGTCGAGTAGAGCTGGCTTCCTGTTCTGTGGGTATCAGGATGTGTCCTACAGGCTGTGAATAGAGAAATGAAACCGCCGCTTCCTGGGAGCTTTGTGTCAGGGATCGACTCCAAGTGTGCCCAGGGGTCAGACTGTTCCCTACACTTTTACTATGGCAACCTGGAAGTCGACACTATTCCCCCGGCCCATGTCACTCACTCCTCAGTGTGACTGCTTCAGCCTGTCCCCGTTTATCCTTCAGGGGCGCTCTGTTGAGTGCTCGTTTTTGTTTTGAGGTGTGAATAGCGAATTTTGAAGGACCACCCAGCACGAATATCCCCTTTTCCTCTGGCCTGACAGTCGGGCCTCGAGCTCGGCCTGAAGAGACAGGCCTGACGACGCGGAGTCATGAGAGGAACGCTATGCGCGGCTTGGAGTTACAAGTTGTTGACGGCGAAGACTGTGCATGCAAATCACCAGAGCTCTAAAATTCCCAGATGATGGATGGGTTAAGGAAATGGCAGCGGCGACTTCCTGCTGATTTGTGGGTCCTTAACTCGGACAGTAATGATGTCCACTGTAGTGGGTGGCCAGGAGGTGCCTGGAACCAACTGCTTCAGACTCAGAGCCCAGTCCTTGCAGGCTGGGGATCAAGAACCAGTTGTGACACTGCCTTTATGCAGTGTTGTCCGTCCAGCATGATCAGATTTTAAAATGGGTCACATCCCTATTTAAGGTGTTAGATTCTGTGCTCCCAGGAACTTTATCAATTGATGTCTTATTTCAGAATTGTTTTAGTTGTGAAGCGTCCACCTGAGTTTTATTAGAAACAATTAGCATGTATATTTTAAATTGCATACCAAAAGTAGCTGATTTGACTCCGCTTTCTCGCTGACTGTATGGACACTGCTGTCACAAGCATTTCAGGAAGGGGTGATTTATACACCAATCAGCCATAACATTATGACCACCGACCCAATTTTGTGTTGCTGCTGAAACAGCCCTGACTCGTTGAGGCATGGACTCCCTTAGACCTCTGAAGGTGTGCTGTGGTAACTGGCACCAAGAACTTGGCAGCAGACAAGACTCTTTCAGGTCCTGTAAGCTGGGACCTTGGCGAATCTGAGTTGTTAGTCTAGCGCATCCCACTTCGATTACGCTGACATCTTGACAATTTAGAGGCCAAGTCAACACCTTGAACTTGTTGTTGTGTTCCTCAAACCATTCCTGAACCATTTTTGCAGTTTGGCAGGATGCAATATCCTGCTTAAAGAGGCCACTGCCACTAGGGGAAAACTGTTTTCTTGAAGGAATGTACTTGGTCTGCAGCAGTGAGTGGCTGGACCCAGGGTCTCCCCACCGCTTTCCATTGTGCCTCCTGGTGCCTGGTGCCAGCAACGCACATACACACTCTGCCATCCGCGTGTGAGATATCAAAGAAAATGTGGTTCATCAGACCAGGCCACCTTCTTCTTCCATTGCTCCGTTGTCCAGCTCTGCTTACTTTTCCAATGTGGGCGTTTTTGGAAGTGAACGGGTCAGCATGGGCACCTTGGACTGGTCTGCGGTTACGCAGCCCCATACACAACAAACTGTGATGCACTGTGTTTCCGACACCTTTCGATCAGAACCAGCGTGAACTTTTTCGGCAGTTTGAACTTCAGTAGCTCATCTGTTGGATCGTTTCTCACGCGCATCTGTGAACCATGGCTGCCCATCGCCCTATTGCTGGTTCACTGCTTTTCTTTTCTTGGACCACTTGGTCGGTACTGGCCACTGCAGACTGGGAACACCCTGAAAGAGCTGCAGTTATGGAGATGCTCAGCTCTGGCCCAGTCGTCTAGCCATGACAATTTGGCCCTTGTCAAAGTCTCACATCCTTGCACTTGCCCAGTTTTCCTGCTTCCAACACATCAACTTTTAGGACAAAATATTCACCTGCTGTCTGATATATCCAATCCTTTGGCAGGTGCCATTGTAACACAATCATTGTTTCTCACTTTGCCCACCAGAGATCATAATGTTATGGGTGATCAGTGTAAGAATGATTGAGATCCTAACCATATGAATTTGCTCAGATAACTCATACGACACAACGTCACCTTGAAATGAAAAGGTTCACTCCCAATTTATATCCAGCCACTGGGAAAGGAAAATCTTCTTCTGATTTGCTAATTTGTCTGGGGAAAAGTATTAACTTTCCTATTATTTTGTGTATGTATACTTTTTACCTTCAAGCTCCTAAAAAGATCGATAAGACATTGGAATATTTAAGCGTCCAAGTTGAGCAATGTATTAATGCACTGTAATGATGGATAACCAAGTATTCCCACAGCCCTGTTAACTGCTAAAGGGATCATTCTAATCACCACAGTGACTGCCTGTGCCGAGCATCATCTCTGTATCCTCTCCAGACAGTCTAACCCCATCTCTCAACAGCGCTATTTCTGTAATGTGCTCTTAAGTCTAGCCTGCAATTTATGGAACATTTCCATCCCATTTAGAAGGGAGCAGAGGAAACGGAGCCTCAGATTTCAGACTCGCATTAGGCTGAGAATGAGAGGGCGCGTTTCCCCGTGAGCTCATCAAATGGACTCGTGGGCCTAACGTCGAGGAGATTTAGGGATTCTGCAATTCTTTTTATTCCCCTGTGCCTTCTCTGCCTTGTTTTTATTGGCGTATCCATTGCATCACTTTGCTTTGTGTTGTCGTTCGACCAAAGCCGTTGGAAAATGGTGCAGTCTCTTATTCGTGGTGAACCCCCCCCGCCAGGAAACCTCAGGCCTGCAGCCGGTCAATCCAGCTCCTGTGCTACTGCAGCGCGGCCTGGCTGCCAGCTCCTAGGTCTCTTGGTTCCCTCATTTACATTCTACCTCCCATTTAATTGTCCTCTGTGGCGGAGTACCAGCCTCCGCTGCCAGGAGCCCTCGGGCGGACGGCCCTCCTGCTCTGTGCGGCCGTCTGCACTCTTCTCGTTTGTGGCCCCCCCCCGCACCGCACCAGCCTGTATACTCCTGGTAGCTCTTTGCCAACCCTTTCTTTCCTTTAAATCCTTTTACCTGTCCGTCACTCCAGTCCCATCTCTCTCTCTCGCCCTCAGGCATTGTGCCTTTTTGCTCCATCGTCTCTCTGCTGTCTCTGATGCCCGTGATTCATGGCTTTGCTGAGGGTTCGGAGTTCCTCTGCCTGCAGGAGATGGCAGGTCTGTCTGTGCTAAGCCCAGCACCCCTCATGAGACCCAAAAATGTCATTTGCATCCTATATCCTAAGCCAGGAAGCATGCAGCCCTTGCCAAATGAGCTTTTTCCTCACTCTTTTCACTGGAGTCGGGGATTATAATGCCTTGGTGGGTGGCGTCCTTCCAGGCATCTGCAAAGTCTCTGTTCTGTTTCGCTATCGCCTGAATGTAGGGACGGCGAAATTGCTTCCCTCAAGGACGGCACTGCCACTGCTCATAAAACATTTGTTTGGGAATGGATTTGCTTGTTAAACCGAATGGTTTGCATTTGGCCAATCGTTCTTTATTTTTTCCACTGTCATGTCCTGATTAGTTTAGAAAGCCGAGTTTGTTTGACGTAGTTTGTTCCCGAGGCTTTGGTGGAAAAACCAGCTATTGAAGGGAAGCCAGAAAACGGAGCCATTCACGCCACCCAGCCTGCTGCTCCTCTGGAAGGGGGCTTGTCCGGCATCCGAACAGATGTCTGTAGATTATGGATTCTCGCCTTTTCCCTCGCATATGTACACATTTTGCGCTGGCTGCGAAGTGTGCCTTAGCCTTTCTAAACTTGTTGCTATTGATTTTGATTTTACAAGGCAAGTATCTTTCAGAAGGAATTCAGGTTTCCTAAACCTTGAAACGGTGGAACAGAAAATGTTAGTGTTGCCCAAGGGCTGGAGGATGATTTCGGTTCCCCAGGATAGCTTGCTCATCCTCCAATTATTGTCGCCTGCAGCTCATTGCAATTTGGAGTGTTGTGTTTTTCTGAACTGCTGAATTTTCAAACTGTGTGAAACCCTGGACAGACTTCCCAGTTGCACAGTGCCACAGCCCTTGAATATTGCATTTTTGTCAATAGCTTTGAATACCTCTGTATTCTATACATGTTTTTGACTCTGAAACCTTCAGGATGTGTTGTGGAGACAGGAGATTCTGTTGCTCGTTGCCCTGCTGGCGAACTGGCCCTCTCCAGATCCCTGTTGGATTCTGTGCATCACGGCCTACACCTGTTTTGTTTTTTTTTGTTTTTTTTTTTTGATAAATTTACTGGGTCCTGTTTAATAATTTAATGGCAGATTGTGTGGAAGCTGTGCAGCGGAGTTCAGAGACAGCGCTGTATGTCTAGGCATCCTGCATGACCAGGCATTTAAACAGCAGCTGGCAGCCGTTGGCCATCTAAAAGAATGGGGTGGCTTGTGGAGGACACGCGCATCAGTGGTTAAAATGTATTGAAATGGTTGATCCACCCCTCTGCCCTTCTCAGAATGCCATGGTTGAGGTCTGTTGACAATCTAGGGGTGTGGCATAGTGGGGCCTTGGGACAGGCACTGTTAAACCCCTCCGTTTCGGTATGAGTACCTGTGGGGCCCCTTAAGTTGTCGGGAACCTCCAATGAGATGGCAAGACCTGAGAGGTATTTTTCTCTTAAGGCAATGTTTAAGGAGGTAGCACACCACTGCATGGTCTGATTGGAGGTGGTTGGAGGGGAAGGGGTGGGGGGGGATGCTTAGGCATGTCTGGACAGTTGACTGGTGGGGGGAGGGAAATTGCATGCCTCCTTAGAAGAGCCCTGCAAAGTTTTGCTCTCTCCTTCCTGCTCTATTTCCTCTCAATTCTATCCTATCCTGGCATTACAAATCAGAGTTCATGAACGCCATTGGGTATCTTGCAGTACTGTGAAAAAATATTCATCCTTCCCTGGGTATCATCTTCTTTTTTTGCATATTTTTCACACTAAAATGTTTCAAATAAAGTTTTTAATTTGCATATTGAAGGGAAAAAGCTATCCAACCCTACTTTGCCCTACTTTACTTTGAATAAAGTAATTGTGAGCTTCATTGCAATATTGGCCAATTAAACCAATTAAATTAATTTCACCAGACACACCCAGGAATGATTACTGCCAGCCCCGTCAAGTCTAAAAATCTCATAAATGGAACCCGTCTGGCCGTGTGATGTCGGCAGAAAGCTGAACATGAGGTCTCTATGTCAAGAAATTCAGGAACAGTTGAGAAACTAAGGGGTTGAAATTGAATGGTCTGAAAGGGGTTACAAAGCCATTTCTTAGGCTCTGGGACTGCTAAAACCACGGCAAGAGCCATTATCTACAAATGGAGAAAACTAGAAACCGTGGAGAAGCTTCGCAGGAATGGTCAGCTTCCAGGATTACTCCAAGAGCACATTGATTTCTCCAGAACATCACAAAAGAATCCAGAGTAACATCTAAAGAACTACTGGCCTCATGGCCTCAGTTATGGTCAGTGTTGACAATTCCATTGTTTTGTCCCCTGGGCAAAAGTGGCATCCATGAGAGAGCGGCAAGGCAAAAACCTCTACTGACCAGAAAGAACAAAAAGGCTCACCTCATTTTTGCCATAAAACAATTTGATGACCCACAAGACTTTTGGCATAGTATTCTGTGGACTGATGAGTCAAAAGGACTTTAGAAGACATAGCTTCAAGCCAGATAACAGAGTCTATCAAAGCATTCCACAATAAAGACTTCATATACTCAGTCAAACACGGTGGCGATCGTGTGCTTTGCCGCTTCAGGACCTGGCAACTTTCCAAAGTTGAGGGAGCCATAATTTCGGCTCTCTAGCACAAGATCCTGAAGGAGAATGTCCAACCATCAGTTTGTGATCTGAAGCTCAAGTGCTGTTGAGTGGTAATGCAACAGGACAATGATCCAAATCTCTCTGGCAGCTCCACCTCTGAATGGCTCAAAAGCAGCAAAATTAAGGTTTTGGAGCAGCCTAGTCCTCACTTGAGTCTGATTTAGATGCTGTGGCATGGCCTAAACAGACTGTTCACACTCAAACCCTCCAATGTGGCTGATTTAAAACAGTTCTGCAAAGAAGAGAGGGCAAAATTTTTTTTTCAGCACAATGTACATGGCTCATTGTCAGTTATCCCAAACATTTGATTGCAGTTGTTGCCACAGTTGCCAGTTATCCCAAGCATTTGATTGCAGTTGTTGCCACAGTTAGTAGGTTTAGGGAGAAATTATTCTTTGCACATGGGTAATATAAGTTTTGAAAAATTTGTGACCATTAATAAATGAAATTATTTAAAAGTTGAATTTTGTGTTTACTCATGATGTATATTAACCTGATGGAACATATGAACCCATAAATGGGTCTGTCAAATGCAGGTGCTGTATTCAAACCTGAAACTTCAGGCCGATTTTTAAATACTTGTGGAGGTCCATGCTGAATTACAGAGACATTTGTATAAAATAATTAATGGATATTTTCTATTTTCTTTTACAAATGAGAAAGTCTATGTGTTACAACCCATGAGAATCAGGTTTGGTATCATGCACATGTAATACAACTTTCCCGCGTCGCGATTGGTCTGATTCAGTTCATTGGCAAACACGGAAACATTGCCAATCCTCCTCCTGGTATGCATTATAACCAAATCTAGCATTCGTTTCTAGTTTGCAGATTCATATCAATGGGACGAATAATTTGCTGGCTAGCATGATGGGGCATTTTGTCATTACAGTTGTAAATTATTAGAGTTACTGTTATTGTAGAAACTTGAATTTATTTAATGGTGAAAATCATTAGCATGGTTAGCAAGCTAATTATTTGTTCGATTGACTTGAAAAGACTGCAAACTACAAACTAACTCTCTTCTTTAATTTTACAAATAATACGACGCTGATATTTATGGGGATGAATAGAATCTGAAATTCATGAGCCTGAGATATCAAATGTATGAAACTCGAGTGGCGTGGAATAAACAAATTACTACTCTCGTTTCATAAATCTGATATCTCGGGCTCCCTCGTTAGAGATCATCTATTTATGCAATTTTGTAGCCATAAAACATGCTATGCTAGGTTTGAATATTTTTCTCAGTACAAGCTTGATGGCTTCAGTAAAATTACAGTTCAAGGAGTGAAAATGGGATGAACTGAAACATTTAAATATGACAAACAAAAATTGAAGAAATCGAGAAGTGGGCAAATATTTTTTTACAGTACTCTGTCTGATGAAAACAGTGCAGTTGCAGTGTAGAGTCGGCCAATGGAGATTGTAAGGCATGTTAATATGTCCTTGAAACTGAGTAGTCAGTGAATATCAAGCTGCAGAAATGAATGGCTTGTAAAATGCATTTGCTCTTCTGGTTATGTTTGTGTACTAAGCAAATGTGTGAATAACATCAGGGATTTGGGAATTGGGTTGAAGCATCTGTTTTAGGATGTCCTGAATTCACACCCGAAGTTGATTTATTTTTTAAATAAACAAACTATACCATTCCTCTATAGTTTTTGAGGTCACATCAGTTCATGCTCTAGCTGCTTGTGGTTTCTGTTTTGGAGAATATATTACCCGACTTTGGTGTGAACCTAACGCGTGACCCAGCCGTGTATTTTCTACTGGGAATGGGCTTTTATTCTGAGCATGAGGGCGTCCATCAGTCAAGCTGATCCAATTAGGACCTGTCCGGTAATCCTGGATAAACCACCTACTGCAGGGATGGAGAACTTCAGTTTATAGTGTCCAATGAGGTTTGCCGGGTATTTCACTGCCTCATCTTGTAATGTTTTTACTGGGGTCGTTTAGACGGGAAGTGACCTCGGCTAGTGTTCCAGGTGGTAATTATTAGCTAATTGAAAGGTAAATCTAATCTCTGTAGGCCAAAGCTCTTGGGTGCTCGGATCGGGCACCTTTGACCTGCACACAGCTGCATTGTAATAGTCTGAGACGGACGGCCGATACCTCTCATTGTCCTTCACGCCTCTCGCCATTGTCTGGCTGTGCAGCTGTCGTGTTTCACACTTTAATGCGACAGGCGTCCCCCTCTGACCACACTCATTGAGATGGGGAATTTTTGACGTCATGTGATTTTGAGTGGCGGCGTGTTGACAGATGAGCGGCTTTGTGGTGGCACCCTGCCCTTCTCCAGGACTTCTGGAGGAGATGTGACGTGCCAATGTGGCGAGGGGGGGGGGGGTCAGAGTGACGATTGAGATGGATGATAAGTTAATCAGAAGCCGTAATGGCTTTTTAAAATGGCAGCCCAGCAGATGGGCTGTCGTGCAGATCCACCACTGGTGATGCAAAATTTTTTCGTTCTGACTGCCAATGTCTCGTAAGTGATTTTGACCACCGGCTAATTTCTGATGGACTGTTTTCTAGATCATGGAGAGGACAATCTTTGTAAGCAACCCGCCTACAGATATAGGAAAGGGCTCAAATTTGTAAGCACGGGTAAGCCACTGTTCAGTTACATTTTGTGGCCATTGGTCGATAAGATTAGCATTCCGTAAGAATTCAAGCCATGGAGGGAATGTAGCTTCCACCACATCGTCTGGGGTTTCATTTTTCGCTGCCATGGCCTTGGCAGTCCTTCAGTATTGTGGACGAGGAGGCCCTTGACAGTCTGGTCTGCCCTTGTCTCGTATTGCATCGGCCTTGCAGTATGTCTGCATGCTAAAGGAATGCCTGCGCTTATTGTACGGCTTCATCAAGCTGGACCGTGGGAGGTAGGGTCGGGGGGGTCCACATTCTGAGCAGCCGTCTGCCGCGCCCCCACCTCCTGCACTGCACTTTCTCACTGGTGTGCGAACCCCCTCCATCCGACTTCCTTAAACAACATACTGAGGGATCGGCTGCTCTACGTTGAGAGAAAGTCGGGCCCGGCTCTGCATTGTTCCACCTCAATGCCAAATGTCCCACATTCTGACTTGCTTGTCTTGGTCGGCCCTGTGTTGCTAGGAAGGGCTCATCCTGTCTTTCACCCCAGGTTTTTTTTTCCTCAAACGTATCTGATCATCTGAGCAGGATGTACAATGAATACTGAAAGACTGGGCGACGTGATTTTCTTGAAATGACAGTCTGGAAAATCCTGTTACTGACTGCAGGTCAAATTAAATACAACTTGTGTGGCCCCCCGCCGATAGACTGAATTGCTCCATTTCTTTTTAGACTCTGTGTGAAACTTCCTTTATCGTTTTCTTTGACATGGCCTGCCAAGGTTACAGGCCTGCTGCCGCTGTGATTTTGTGTTGAAAAGGGATTTCGGTCTCCAGCCTCGGAGGAGAAGCCCATATTGGGCTGTAGAAATCCCTTCGTGTGTGGATATGAATTTGGTTTTCGTTTATGCGGAGTGATGAAGCTTTGACCCCTGCTCTAGGGGGCGGCCCTTTCACCCCCCCATCCCGCTCTACGGGATCCTCCGGCTCATACTCACCCGTTATTAGCCCCCTTCCTGCCTTAGAGTATTGGATTTCCCTCCCACTGACTCCTGTTAGCCTGGGGGCTGTGGCACAACTGGTCCTGGATCGATGAATGACATTTGTGACTATAGGAATGATGCTCATTGGCTTTGATTGTGCAGCGTCAGGAACATTCTGCCCTGTCTGAATTTTTACTTTTTTTCACCTAGCCGTTTATCATCAGACCTCTTTTCTCACTTTGCATTCTAACAATCTTCATGTGCACTTAAGTCCTCCCATCTTGTTAAGAGATTGTACTCTAAGACTCTTAGACTGGTAGTACATCCGTTCAACCTAGCCTGTTCTGTTTGATGTTTGTAACGTCATATTTTGTATTTGGGCTAATTGAGATGTACGTACGAACCCCTTGCTCCCATTTTTGGCATACTTGCCTTCAATCTGAAATGCCTCAAGGATGGTATTTTGAATGTGGAAGAAGCGATTATCCAGTGTTTTCAAACATGCTGGCAGGTAAACAAACACTACTTAATTCCGCCTTAATTAAGTACTTTGCATGCAATGGCTGGCGACAGGCTTTCAAACCAGTTGACGACTCAGTTCTGCAAGGACATAAATGAAAATTTCGAAATTAAAAATTTGGGGATCTTTTGTATGTACATTTCACAGGCACATTCACCATATAAATTATGTTTTACCCCTACAGTCCTTAAGTCCTAAACCTCTAGTGTGAAGTCGGCAATCAAAATGTTGAAGGAAGAACTTGATGACCTTGTATGAGCTTCAGGGAATGCAGGGATGAAACCGAGCTCAAAACGCAGACATACTCAGGTGCCCCAGAGAAAACGGCCCCTCTATATCCCAGTGTTCTTTGTGCGAATCGTCCCACCCTCTGGTCAAGCACCAGACCACACGTCCCTCCAGAGCTGGGGGCTGCAAGCATGTGGGTTTGTAGAGTTCTGCCTTTCACGCAAGGTTTATTTTCCATCTCTGCTACCTCTACTGCAGTAACGTACAGAGTCCGTACCATACCTTGAGTAGAAGATTCATATTCCATTGAGGTATGTCGTAAATGGATGTGGCTTCCCTGCCGGTTGCTAACGTAAACAAACCAAGGGGTGCCCTAATGGAAATATGCAGTGCTTTGCGCACGGTGACCTGCACTGAATCCCATTATGAAAAACCCAGCAAATACCTTTATGGATTTGGGATTTTGTCGGGGGGGAGGGTGGTGGAGAACACAGCTAGACTTCCATAAAACATCTTTGCGTATTACGACCAGTCTAAAAAAAAATGAACTTGAGAATTCTTTTCCAGCCTCGCCTGGAAATGCTGAGCACCCTGCCATCTAAAATTGAGTCCTCAAACGCCCCAAAAAGGCCCTAAAAATAGGCCCTTTGTCAACTCTGTCTGAAAAATTGGGGACAAAGGCAAGTGCCCAAGCCATGTCATGCTGGAGAGGATACAGCAGGTTCAAGAATTATGTTGGTTTCTGAACTGCATCTAAAACAAATGTACTGTAGCTTACTCTGGGTTTGCGGAAGTCTTATGAAGAAGTGACTTCTTGGAGTTTCAGTTCCACAGGGTCCAGGCTTAGCCTTAAAATTTCTCTTTAGATAAGTAGGAGCCTTAGGACGCTCGACGGACATATGATATGGTGTGACTCAGGACAGTAGTGGTGGTAAGTTTGAGGTAAAAGGCCACCATGTCCTTCCTCCTTTGCTATACATTGGAATGACTCATGCAGTTGGGCGGTCATTAGGAGGATTGTGTCGTCTGCTGCTTGGATGTGGGACAGAGATTTTCTCAAGTTTTTTTGAGCTGGCTTGCTGTTGTTGGGGGTGTGCTTCGATATGCAGATATACACTGAACAAAAATATAAACGCCCCATGTCAAATATTGATGCCACATGGAGTTAGCAACTCTAAGTGCGCATATGCTGACTTTTACTTGTACAATAGGGATATTTCTCCTGATTTGTGTAGGGCTGTCGCGAATATGACATTCTTTTTCATATTCGCAAATATTTTTTATATTCGATTGCAGTCTTTTTTTCTCTCCACCCCCCTTTGTGACCACCCTTGACTGAAATGAAATTGAAATGTAATTCTACCAAAGTGTATATCCCCGAAGTTTCGCTTTATTTGAGAAATTCATTTACAGAATTACTTGGCATTTAAAATTTGTTTACGGACACTGGCGCCTATATTTGCGCAATCGGGTTAAGTAATTATTTAATTTATTGAAGGTTGAGAGTTACTCACAACCTGTATGTGGGAAAAATAATTGCCCCCCCTAAACCTTAATTGACAGGTTGTGTCACCCTTGGCGATAACAACTGCAATCAAATGTTTGCAATAACTGGCAATGAGCCTTTTACATCACTGTGCAGAATTTTAGGCCGACTTGTTGCAGAATTATTTTAATTCGCCCACACTGAAGGGTTTTTGAGCATGAACTGCCTGTTTAAGGTCTTGCCATTGCATCTCAATTAGTTAGACACAGGACTATTTTCAAGACCGGTCAGAACTGGAATACTCCAAAACCTTCATTTTGTTTCTTTTGAGCCTTTCAGAGACGGACTTGCTTGTTTGTTTCTGCTCACTGCCTGCAGCATAACCCAACTGCACTGCAGCTTTAGCTCACAAACTCTTGGCTGGAATTTCTGTCACAGGACTTTTTGGTAGAGAGCAGAGTTCATAATTCTGTCTATTATAGCTATTCATCCAGGTCCTGAAGCAGCAAAGCGGCCCCAGACCATCACTACCACTATGGTGTTTGACTTTTGGTGTAATGTTCTTATTGTTCAATGCTGTGTCATCCTTACATCACATGTAACGGCACCCTTGTCTTCCTAAAAGTTCCACTTTTGACTCATCAGTCCAAAGAATATTATCCCAAAAATCTTCTGAGTCCTCAAAATGTTTATTTATTTATTTGATAATATGGTTCAAATTCACAGAATGAAAAGTTATAATGATTTCTTGATTATTTCTTGACTTGATTTCTTGACAATTAAATTGCTCTTCTTTATTAAGGTGTACAGTATATGTAATATTAAGCTCATACTATCATAGTGGCATATAATGCCCGAGGGGGGAAAAATTGACAATATATTCGTCAATCGCGATTATTTGTGTGACAATTAATCGTCTCCAGAAATTTCTAATCGTGAAAGCCCTAGATTTGTGTACTTTTTTTTTTAAATCTATCTCTGTCAGTGAGCATTTGTTCAGTGATGCAGTGGGAACGCGCCATTGGCGTGCTGGATGCAGGGATGGCCTCCAGAGCGGTCTGCATGCAATTCCTTGAAGCAGAGCACATTCCAGTTCTGGACTGGCCTGTGTATTCGCCGGACATGTCGCCTATAGAGCATCTTTGGGATGTTCTGGATGGACGTGTCGGTGACCGTGTTCCAGTTCCTGATCATGTGCGCCAGCTCCGTGTGGCCCTCTGGGAAGAATGGAAGAACATCCCACAGGCCACGATAGACAACCTGATCAACTCCATGCGAAGGAGATGTTTTGATCTGAGAGACGCAGATGGTGGAGACACAAGATTTTGACCATTCAATCTCTTCAACCTGACCCCCAACGTGTTCAAAGGATTGTCACTCCATTGCAGATGCCAATATCAAGATGTAATGGACGGTGATCTGAAGATTAGTCATTAGCGAAAATCAATTTTGATTCACTTCATATATTGCATAACCCTAATGTTAATATACACTCAAAAATTTGACATGGGGGCGTTTATATTTTAGTTCAGCGTAGAAGGAGACCTGCAAATGGTCTGAGGCTCATCTCCTTGACCTCTGCTACAGTGCCCATTGTTGCAACACTTCTACAGCATTCATCTTCAAGGCTGCACTTGAGGGCCGCTCATTTGCTGCACTTTGTGCTGCCAGGAGAGAAGGTGGTAGCTGGGTGGAGTGAGTGTTGGAGTCTGAGGGGTGTTCCATGGTCTTCTTGCTTCTCTAGCAACTGACCGAATGCCACACGATTCTCTCGCCATAGTTGACCGCTATTTATTTTCTCTCTTCGTGGTCGATGGAAGATTCTATAGGGGGGGCAACATGTCACTGAGCTGCAGTCCTGTATGGGATTGTTTTCATTACTAAGACTTGGTGTCTGTTCAACAGATGCAGCAGTTTTATTGTCTCAAACTAACTGATGATGATTAAGAATGATGGTGAAATAAAATGAGGTTTCACAGTCTTGAAAATTTGTTCACAAATAAAGAGCATTAAAAAAAATCTGCAAACCTGTTTTTTGTGTTTGTGAACAACTTCCACTGAACTGGTTGAAATTTGAGTGCAAAATTATTTGGATTGATTTTTGTGAAGCAAATACAAGATGATAAAATAATTTTGTGAATAGCCAATTCTGACTCGTATAGAATGTTGCAGATTGCCCAAGATTCATATCATTTCTTTAATGACTTGAGACTAGATTAACCTGAAAGGGAATACCCCTTCATGCTAAATAATTTGAAGTTTTTGTATGTCATTCACACAGCAGGATATTGCTCCAAGTGCTGGCACACTACTCAATATCCCACCTTCCCTCACCTTGTTCCTCAGCAGTATATTGAGAGCCAGTCTGGACATAATTAAGAAAATGGCCTCTGTCAAGATGAGGAATGGAAGCTTGTTGGAGCTGGTATGGACGCAGTCACTTGCGTGTTAATTTTGCGGTCACTGCTTGTCCTTCCAACTCCCAACAGGAAACCGCATTACATCAGAGGGATATAAAATCATAAGCAGACGATTAGCTTGCCTTTGAGCGCTGAGCTCAATTAGCAGTGCCATTTGGCATTTCGAACAGGCAGTCATGTCCAGTTCCATGAATATACTGTGAATGAACCTTTGGGTTTTTTGTGTAAGGGCCCCCCCCCCCACCCCCCCACCAAGGTTTTTCATCAATTTTGTGTTGTGTTCTATGCTGTAGGAGTGTAGGAGTGTATAATGAATGTAGCCTAAGGCTATTGTGCTGGCATGTGTGCGATTCTGTTGATGTGTGGAATGTGGTTGTGTACTTGTAATTTCTGTGAATTTTTACACTACTGTCCACTCTGCATCTCTGTAAAACACGTGGCATGCCATTTCAGTAGGGACAAGGTCGGTTTTGATTACAGAGCTGTAATCTTTCTTCATACCTGTCTTTGCACCATGTGCTCTCATTCATTCGAGTTTGTTGTTCACATCATGCCACAGTGATCAGCACAACACAACAGTGGATTTGCCATTTAGCAGTAATTTTGTGTTTCTTTGCCAGTGCGCTCTCTCTTGTGAGGAACGCCTCTTTCCTGTGTCACTTACGCATGTTAAGTATTAATGTTGTTCAATTATTAACACGTGCCATTTAAGCCCTGGCTCCCAGCACGGCATCGGTCTCGGTAACTGGAGAAATGACCACATCTGCCCATCTGGTAAAAGACCTGTTTCTAACTCCTCTGGTCTGGAACAGCCTTGCAAGCTGGATGCAGAGTTTTTACCACTTTCTCACTTTCCACGTCTCCTGAAAGCGCTCGGTCCTCCTTTATCCCCCGGATATGAGAATGTATACCGACAGGCACTCGAAACCCATCCGAGAATGCCTGGCATCCCATATTTCCTGTCTTTCCATTAGCGTCGCTGTGCAAGCTCCCTCAAATTAAATTGCGTATACAGAAATGGCAGGAAGAGACATTTAAGTAGGAGAAGGGCGTTATAACCCAAGTGACAATGCCCCATATAGCTGCTGCCCAAGCGTCAAGTTTCAGTGAAATCATTCTTGAATTTGACGAGGTGTCACTGTAATGGGCCAAGCGGTAACTGATGACTGTGGCATGTTTTTTTTTTTTGGCAGGCCCTCAGCAGATCAAATGTAACATTTAGATTAGCTGTGAACCTGGACCCCTGCTCTCAAAGGGCTCACATAGACTTTCTGTCTGTCCCCCAGTGTCCGGTTGTTCGCTTATTATCCCCCGGGCATATAATGTGGGGGGATATAGCTATCACTCTGTCCGTCCGCCTGTCCGCCTGTCCGTCTGTCCGTCTGTCTGTAAACATTCTTTTGTCCGGAGCATAACTTGAAAGCCGTTCAGTATTTCTTCACGAAATTTGACATGTAGGTCAGGTGTCATATGTAGATGTGCCTTTTGGTATTTAGGAATTTCTTGAGCAGTTAATCCATGAATGTGGGGGGCCGGGGGCATACGCCATTGCCAGATGGCTCTTGTTGAAAAAATATGCCAGTGTGTGGGGCCCTTGAATAGTTTCTGAGAAATGCTTATGTTTCAGTTTTCATGAGTCCCTGATAAGGGCATCTAATTTACAGCCTCTGCTCTTATCCGATTTTCTTGCCTGGGTTGCTATTTTGTTTAGCCTACATTTAATTCAGCAATTGGGCGTTTAAATATCTCTTAAGTCTGTGCAAAGTCATCCGACAACATCTGCCCACTGTGCGGTTTAAGGAGCTGTGTGTCAGCCATATTGTTTGTTTAAGTTTAGCCAATTGGTTTTTATTCAGTGAAAACCTATTTTAAATCTACAGAGTCTAAATGTGCATCTGACTTTACATCAGACGGAGTAACTGCTTTCCCTGTAATTAATCTGTAATTTCACCGGCAACATCTATTTACAGCTGTATAAGGGAAGGGATGCAGTTTGCAAACCTGGGTAGCTTGTAATCATCTTGAATTGCACGAAAGAAAAAGCTTTTGATGGTGAAATGTAATTTATATTTCAGTTCTGAAACGGTATATTTTATACACTACCACCCAGTGTGACCGTTTTAGACCTTAAACTTCACATTCTGTTGAAATGCCAGGGAGTTGTCACAAGCTAAATCCCGCCTTAGATGAATCCGTTTGATTGTAATGTGCTTTTTACTTTACACAAGCGTAGAGTTCGTTTGTAACAGTTTGAGCGTACACTGTTCAGCCTCAGTGGTCTATCATTTCTTTTTCCACCTTATTTTAAAATAAAGGCGACTCTTCATCTCAAACGTGCTCATTTAACTTTTCATCTGAATCTGATGGCGTAGAGTCACCTTACTGTCCTTGTACCGCAAGTCACCAGCCAGCATGATGATAAAATCGGTTTGAAGTGCGTGCATTCAAGTTTCTATTGTGATATGAGGGTCTCAGGTTACAAATTGTCAGCTTTCTGTATGTACTTCCTCCTTTGGAACTCACAAGTGGAAACGGAAGATTTTCCGCCTACTTGAGTCATGCGTGTGACAATTACGCCAATAAAATTTGATATGACATGGACAGTTCCTCATCTAAATGTTTGTTCCTTTATGCCATTTTTTTTTTTTGCATACTAGACATCATGTGATTCTGGTCCTTTAATTTTTCACGGTGTCGAGTTTATCCTTCAACTGGATTTTTTGCGCGTGTAATTGCATTTGATGAAGTTGGTAAGATATATCTATGGTCCGCTATCTGCACGAAGAGGCCTTGGAGTCTGGGAGTCTGGGGTGGGGACTGAGAGCTTTTTTTGAAACCGGCTGGCTGGTTTGGTGTTGAGTGAGCAATAGGGATGGTGAATCGCGCTGAATGAGTGAGATATGATAAACTCTGGTTCTCCGCTGACGGACTGGCTTTGAGGCTCGGACTACATGCTCGCAGCTGGCTACGGTTTCTGTGAGGAGAATAGCCTCTGGTTGAGTGACCGGACGACAGCGAGGTCTGGGGCTTCAGTCAGGAATGTCCTTGAAATGCGTTCTCATTCTGCTCTCAAGGCCTTCTGTACTCGCTGCATTAAGTCAGACAGGCTAATAAAAATGACTGAGCATCAGTTATTATAACTAGAGGGGCTGTTTTCATCTGACCGTAAACATAAGTCTACCACTTACAACGGCCTACTGTTGGCCTTGTCTGTACAGTTGTCTGTTCCTGAAATCCTGTGACAAATGGAAATCTACTTGAATCATTGGAATTGTTGAGAAATTGAGCACACGAACCGAGAACCCTCGTGATTTCAGCCCAGTCTATTTTGGTAACTCAGGACAAGCGTTTATTTTGTGACCAAAGCTGTGGTCCCACTGAGAGTTCTAGCCAAAGTGCTATTTCTTATAATGCTGGATAATTCTGTTTTTGGACACACGCAAATCCAAAAGAGAATGGGGAATAGAGAATGGGATATTTGTTAAGTGTTTGAAGTTACAAAGAAAGTGCCATTAATGTCTGTTCCTGAGTCTGTCTGTGTCTGTGTTCGTCCTTGTGATGTAATATGTTGATATAGTCTGTAAGGAACACAATTTGGTGTGCGAAAGGATTTTAAAGTCCGTTAATATGGCTTTATTGGGAAGAACACGGCTGCGTGAACCAAGAATTGTCTGGTATGTCCAGATGGGCAGTTTACTCTAATGTTAACAATGGCAACTGCCCATCAACTTATGAAGCCAAATGTTTGCTTTAGTGTTTGTTCAAAATGCTTTGGCGCATTGGTAACTGTCACTTCCTCTGCTAATACGGCTTGTCGGTGTTCTCTCTTCACTCAGTTCTCAGAAATGACAAATTTTTTTTTTTTCACAAATATGACTCTACCCATCAAAACCCTCCCACTTAAAGCATTTTGAGTATCTCTAGATGACAAGAAAAAATTTCGATAACATTGAAGAGGAGATGGTTGGTCTATGAAAACCTAACCTAACCAAACCTAACCTAACCTAACCTAACAAAAGCGAGTGCTTCTGGTACTGCCACACATTTACCGGACACTGCATGTGAAGCATCTTTCCTCCCCGCACCACACGGCTCGAAGGCGGACAAATCGCTAATTAGAACAGCAGGCTGCATCATTACTGTGGGCGCAATCCACACTAATGGACGAAAAGTCCTCTTTTGAAATGATTTCTTGTGACATGCACCCCAGCAGGGCTGGTGTATGCCTGGGCTGGAGCAGCCCCTTAATTGCCAGCTTTAGCTTTTACTGACGCTAATGACTTATCTCTGATGCTTTGTCTTTTCTCCTCTAACTTGCTTTTATTTCTCACGCTTGTGCTGAAAATCTTTTGAGCTGAATGCTGTTTCGGTGTACCTGTCTGCACTGCTAACCTCATCACTCGCAGGGTTTGAGAACTGCACTGTCTCTCATCCTGTAACGATGTGCTCCACGCACCCGGGGAGGCCCCAGTGAATGGAGCCCCAGGTTCAGTGTGAGGAGCCGGCGCCTCCTGGGAGGAGCACACAGACTGAGGAGATCTTTTCTCAGGCCTGCTGCTCCACACAGTCACCTCTCCACTTTGTTGTGGCCCAGCAGCTGTTTGTGTTCCCGCATCGCGCCTCAATTCAGACGACCGGTTCAAACAGCCCAGATCACGATTAGGTCGCTCCTTCCACTGTGAGTCATGTCCTTGCTCATTCGGTGTGTCAAAGCTACTGTTTAGAGTGAGAGAACTTCTGAACGACCACAGGTTTCCGCTATCTTACATGGTTTTTATTTTTTCTCACTGCTTCGCACCTCTCTCACTTGCACTCTCTCTCTCTCTCTCCCTCTCTCCCTCTCTCTATCTCTCTCTCTCTCTGTATCTCTCTCGCTCTCTCTGTATCTCTCTCTCTCTCTCTCTCTCTCTCTCTCTCTCTCTCTCTCTCTCTGGTTTGTTTTTTGCATCAACGGGAAAAAGGTTTGCAAACTGTCAAACAGCAGGTTGGACTTAATTAACTTCATGGCTCTTGAGGAAAAGATCAAGTTTTACAGTTTGTGACAAATGCATGATGATGCATTTGATCTCCTTCCTTGCTACGGAACAGTGAGCAGTTGTAGCAAAGCTGTCAATGCGGCTTTAGAGTAGTTTTTCTTAAGGTGAAGAATAAAGACAATGATTGATTTTGTGTGTGTGTGTGTGTGTGGGGCTTTTGGTTTGAATTATGTCAGTTTTTCATTCAATGCTTGGCATTTAAACAAAAACCTTCATCACTTCTTGTAATTGTCTATCAATTCAAGTAAGTCAAGCCATGATTAGCGTAAGTGGGAAATGCATAAAATAGCCCACACCACAAAAATAAGTCGGTCGTAAACTCGTATTGTATTTTGAGATTTGACAGTAGATGAAGAATTTCATGTCAAGCGAATTTAAAGGTGCTGAGGCAAGCTAATAAATAAGGAATAAAGAGTAGAATTTCTAGTGTCATCAAATGACAATAACAGTGCTGATGGAATCTTTTACTCATGAGCTTCATGATGGGTAGCTGACAGAGGAGTAGCAGAGGCCCGTGATGAAGGAGCTGTCCTGTTTCAGGTCGTGGTGTGGGAGGTCATTAAGGGCTGTAATTTACACGGTTGGCCTGGAACCATGTTTTGGGTCATTGAAGACATGCATGACACGTGACCGGCCTGCTTTCCACCAGTTTTAAGCCTTAATATGTGAATCAGGGCTTCCTCTGCAAAGCCAAGAGAAGGAACTTGGGTCAGCTGTCAGTGACACATTTAAACAAGACGATGGAAGTGTATTCAGTATTTCCACAGATGGTGTTTGACTGCTGTAGGGTGGTAGAGAACTTTTTATTTATTTTTTTTTTATTTTCTTCTTTAATTTGTCTCAGGTTTGAATCTGTACTGGAGAGCTTGATTTTTGACCTTGCCAGGTAATTATCTACAACTGTGAAAAAAATGTTATCCGATTGAGTTTACCTGGGTTAGAATTTCTGTCTGTAAGTTGTTCGTGAAATGCCATACTTGAGTGCCCCCCCACCAAAGAACAAGAAGGCTTCTGATAGCCTTTACTCAGGCTGCGATCAGCTTTTCACCTCCTTCTAACATTTGCAGTTGCGCTGCAATGGCAACCAAGCCTAAGGAAGATTGCAACTAGGAAAAAAAAAAAAAAGAGAGAGCCCATTTTTACTCTCTGTGCCTATCGGCCTGAGTAATAAAGATTACTGTAATTGTTATGTGTAATTGCCAGGGTTTGCTCATTACTTGCACGGCGCTACTGCTTGATGTGGGAGAGAAGAGATTGCAGTGCCACATTTTTGGCTTATGAACACCAATACTACTTTTTTTTTTTTTTTTTTGATTGGAGTGTTCTTTCATTCTCTGTATGCAGTACTTATCATCTTCTCTTACCCCTCCCCCCAAAAGTCACTGTTAGTTGTCCTTAGCCATTCATGTCAGCCCATCAGTTTCATACGGCGCAACTATGTCACCTTGTGTAGCTCCAGTTTTCTGAAGGCTCTTGCGCTACAGTTTCCCTGTTTCGCTCTCTATTTGTCTCATTAGTGTTTTTGCGAATGTTGGCATCTGTGGCGGAACCTTTCCGTTTTACATGCTGGCCTGGCGCAAAAATGGGAAGTTCCGGAAAGGATCAGTAAGCCGTACTGGGACGTCTGCATTTCACCGGCATGAGCACTAGCATTTATGTTTTCCACATCCAGCCCTCCTCACTCACTCGTATATCAAATGGCCATTTGTGTGTCTTTCTGAAGATTCAGTGTAGTCTGAAGTTTAGCTGTTTTTTTTTTTTTTTTTTGCTCCATATGTAGGGGTTTTCTGCATGGCTCAGCAGAAAAAGGCACACTTGACTGCTATTGGCTGCATGGATCCAGTCCCAGGCGATGTCATCACCTTTCTGTAACCCAGTGTCTGCAGTACTGGGGCCTCTCTGGCTTTAGCCTGCCAGCAGCCGAGTGAAAGCTTCAGTGCTTGATGTTCTAATTAAAGCTACTCCTTCTCTGCCCTCTCTAGTCCTCCGCTAAGCTCGCACAGACTCCAGCTCGGGGGCGGGCTCTACAAGTGTGGACAGTCTCAAACTGCGGCTGCCTAATTGGCCGGAAGTGACCGTCGGGGCGCACAGAGGCGTGGACATCCTCTTATCCCTCTCAATGTTGTGGCCAATTATGTGGCGCCTTCTGGTGCGGCCAGCTACGCTGCTCCTGGCGCTGGCACAGTTCATGTTCGGTAGCCGAGCTTCAGGCCCGTCCGCACGCTGGAGCTGTGCCATAACGGAATTAGCAGCTCGCCAGTCCCAGGAAGAAGCCTGCTTATTATGCCTCCCTCATACACTGGAGGCGGGAGGCGTACAGTTTAGCACTTGTTCGCCTGTGTGCGCGTCTGTCGCAACGCTTGTCACCAGTATCTTGTCTGTGCTGTATCTGCTGAAGGAGTGAAGAAATTTTTCATCTAATTAGACATGCTGAATCCCCACAGAGGGTAGCTGAAAAATTAAGTTTTGGAGGTCATGGTCACATCAGTTGTATGTGGAAACCAAAGATCATGTTTTGGGGCATATGAAGTTATGGCAGAAAGGGACATGGCAATCAATGTTTTGTCTGGAGTTGTAACTCCGCTAGTTGTTTCTGGTTTGAATTTTAAGGTGTAGGCTGGGTTAGCTTTGTTTGCTATAAAATGATTTACCTGATGCATTTTGGACAGGCAGATCACCTTGGGGTCCAAAAGTTGAGATGGTCTTTTGTTCATCATGGCTACATCATGGCATGTTCATCTCCTCCCAGTGTACTAGCTTTTCTAGAGGAAAATACACTGACCCTGGGGTCAACACTTCAGGGGTTAAGCTTATTTTTCCTACCTACTACACTGCGCTCAGTCTTGTTGGCATTTCTAGGCCCATGTAGCGGACCCCAAAGGTGGTAGTAAAGGTTTTTGACAGGCACATGGATTTGTGTGTTTTCACAACTGTGTTCGATAATCTGGAGTGAAACCTCACTGCTCAGGAGCCTCTCCCCATGGAAATGTTTGCCAGGAGCGTGTCGTTTACATCTCCTAACCTCCTCCCCCCCAGCCTCCAACCTCACAGAAATGCAAAATACTTCGGGCTGACATTCCGGATGCGAGGCCAGGCCCTTGATTTTGCCTTGTTGTGAGCTCCGGGGCCTTGTTCCCACCTCAGGATTACAAGGTGAGAAAATGCGAGTGCAGCTGCACCATCTGTTTCACGAGTGCATCATGCCCATGTCTCTGTCATTAAGACCTCTGTCTTTCCTTTGGGAAGAAAGGCTGTTCAGGACAATGAAGGCATGTCGAGAGGGTGGAGGCACGGGCATTGTTTAGGCCTTGACTTCTTCTGAAGCAATGACAGGCCGGGTGTATATATAATGGGCCCAATGTTTCTTTCACTTTCAGTGATCTGAGTTAAGTATAAACTCTTGGTGAGATCTGTTAAGCCGCATTTGTATTCCTCTTCCTTCACCTCCTCAAAACTTCATGGGCTGAACTTCATAATTCTAGTCCTGAGGACCACCGTGACTCCACAAGTATGCTTGATCTGACCAAAAGAGCATAATTACCGTTGATGACACAAAAACAAAGGAAACATCACCGAGTTTACTTTTTTGGACGTTTGGTCCCCCTAAATTGGAGTGGAGTGTGTTTTTGTTTTCTCCAAAGCGGTGAATCAAACTTGTCCTCCGAAGCCAGGCAGATGTTCCTCATAACCTTTCAATTATTACCCTCTAGTTCATTCTGGGGATTAAAGGCAGGAGCTGACTAGTCCGCTTCCTCAAATCTCTCTTGACCAAATATCATTTCTTGTTTGTTTTGTGCTGTCTTTTGTTGGAGGACTGCGGCAAAGTAAACTGTTATGTTTTCACACTTTTGGATCGCAGCATGTTGACATTGTGTGTAGACACTGCCAGATAAATGGCTTTCTTTTGTGTGCATAGCTTGTTGGACCTGTTTGTGTACTCAACCACTGATAAAATTTATGAATGTGAGCTCGGTGCTCTCGCGTGGGGGTTATCGCATGGAAAGGTATCCGAACACCCTTTGAGTGGCTGCTTTCAGTGGGTACAGAATTCCAATCCTGCGTTTGCACTGGAAAGCCCTGTGTAGGAACTCTTTTGGTGTGTCTTCCCCTCCAGTCCTGGACCAGCGTTTCTGTCGCAGGGTGTATTTTTAGGGAGGTGCGATGCTGCCAGTTGGAGATCTCTCTGTTCTAGCGCCAGGCTACTTTGGCAGGAGCGTTAGGAGGCAGACTTATCCTCAGAACGTTTGCTGTGGGACTCGGTGTATTTTGTAACGATAAGGGAAATGCCTCTGGGGCTTTTCCTCATTTCCCGCTCAGGACAAAGAGGCTCTGTGTCGCCCCTGCACCCTGGGACCAGGGGAAGATCTTTCTGAAAGGGTCCCAGCTGCTCCTGCGGGAGATTCGCATCATCCCCGTGAGACTCAATGCTCCAACTCAAACCACATGTGCAGCATGACTGTCCTTTACCCTGGCTCTGAGCGTTCGTCCTGCGTATCGCACAGTCCCACGTGATGGGAGCCTGCAGATCATAAGTACTGACATGTACGCATCCTGTGCCTTTAGTTAACCTTATCTAAGCTAGGCTTGATATCTTCAGCTTGCCCGAAGGTTGAACTTTCTCTCTGCTCTAACTGCTGAAGGAAGGGACAGTCACGGCTGCTCTGCATGTATGCGGGTGACCAGACTGGTTAGTTTGGATCGTCTAGCTCATCCTTCCCAGGGTCAGTCTCTGTCTTATCCTCAGCGCATGCAGCCCCCGTGACACGCCTGCACTGGCCCATATAGCGCCCGCGGAGGAGAGATGCCTATCGGTGTAGGTTTGCAGCCGCCGATATGCGAAGGCTCGGCGTGGCGGCTCCCTGCCTACTCCCTCGGCAGCCTCAGACATCTGCTTCCTGAGTCAGGACGGAACGTTTATTTACCGCAGTCTGGCCTTCCCACTGCCACCTCATTCTGCTCCGAGAACGTCTGAGAAAAGAGGTCACTGGGTGGATTTAAGAAGTAAAATGGCTTACCTTGCTCTCTCTTTCAGCATTTGTTTTATTGGCATGACAACCATACAGTCACTCTCAGTCTCTTATCTGATGATCCCTTCGTCTCCTCTCTCTTTCCATTCTCTCACAATCCCTCCCTCTCTCTGTTCCTTCACTCTCTCAATTCTCTAACTCTCAGTCACGTATTATTTCCTGGTTGAGTAACTAAAAGCCTCATTTTCCCCCTCTGTTATATGAGACTTTCTTTGAAGTTGATGTCCGGAGAACAATTCTTATCCAAGAGCTCTTGGCAGTTTTTCTTGCGGGACAATCAGGGCGGACCTCTGCCACCTTTAAAGGGTCCCTGGTTCGCTTATTAAATGCAAGTCTTGCTTGGCAACTTTTTGGGAATTGTTGATTGAATCATATTAGCTGAATGATTGCAAATCCGCTGCAGATGTGATTGCTTTGTCTCCTGAGGCAAAATGGGTACTGAGAAGCACACAATGTACCCAAGTTGCTTTCATAACAGATCTTGATTCAATCATTTTTTTTATAGCACTTTGTTGCTGCTGTGAATTTAATATCGGCCCATAGTATAAATATGGACCTTTTCTTCCCTATTATCATGGAAAAGTATCCTAATTCACCCTGGTAAAATAACAGGGTTGGATAGCTGGCGGAGGCGGCATTTTCTAAGTGAATACCTGAGGCATGATGATGCATTTAAATTTTTATCGCCCTTGTATGTAGTAATTTTGCTTCCCAAACTGTCCCTGACAAACTAATTTGACTGTATGACCGCGCCTAAGGAAGAGTTTGAAGCACGAAACGGGGATATTTGATGCGTACGATCGTGATCAACCCAAGCCAAGTCGGCTTACTAGCCGACACGATCAGCTCTTCACATATTCAGCCTAGTTGTTAGGAGGCAAGTTGAGTTCGCTGGCTGGTTTTTCTTCCTGGTTTAACGATGAGGATTGGTCAGTAGTCATGCGCCCAGTGATGTTTTCATTACATGGTCAGGAGTTCCTATCATTTGACCTGTGGGGCTCTTGAAGTAACCATTATTCACTGGGAATCTTGCGTAAGACTGTGTTGGAGTGGTGCTATAGCAACTGCAGGCTTGTCACTTCTGCATTTTGGTCAAGAACTGGAAAAGATTGAGCCTCACACAAATATGTCAGCTAGTAGCGATTAGTGTGTTATTACTGTCTATGAAATTTATGTGATTTCCCAGATGCTGTCACTCCAGAATAATAGAAGCTGGCACGGTTGCAGACGGTGCAGCCTTCCATTTTGCCGTCGATCTTGCCACCAAACCAAAGCTGACCAAAATGGAATATCCAGTAAGGTTTTCGCACGTTCCAAAATTACGGTTTTCAGTTTATTAAATTTGAGGTCCTGTCTCTGGCATGCAGTTTATGTGGCTCGTCTGCCAAGGTCCGAAATCCAGCTCTGAGCGTCCTGACTGCTCCTTTCAGCACTTTACTTTATTCCTTGTTATTAAGGCCTAAATGACCGTTTGGGAATTATGGCACGAAGACAAGAAAGCCCTTCAGAAACTGCGTAGTGTCTTTGTTTAGAGGAAGCAGACGCTGCTTAACTCAAAAATATGCTTGTTCCAGTAGCTCTGAGAACATCCCCATTGTGATGGCGATAAGGAAATAACTGAAAAATTCATGTAATGCTCATTCTTTCGGAAGCATTTAGTGGGAAAGTGGCCTAATAACGCTGGCAAGCCCTCGGACCTAATGGCTTCGACTTAAGTATGAGGAAACTGCACAAACGAGGGAAAAGTCCTCATCATTCTCGATCTTGACCAGATTTAACATCTTGTTCCTGTTCTACAGGCCATACGGGTACGGGACTTTGGCATTGCTGATCTAGTGCCTATTACTCTGGGTTTTTCAGTAATATAAAGCCCCTAAACACTTCCTGTTTTATTTATTTACTTTGTGGGCGTGGAATGATAATCTGCTGTGCCTTATTGGCTCAGATTTGTTGACCGTGAGAGTTGGCTGTTGTGTGGTTCTAGCTGTGCTGTCTGATAATTGTGTGGCAGTGGTTTTACCACTCTGTCACTGGGAGAAGGCTTTTGTCTCGACTCCTGGAGCTATTGGCCACTCCACACCTCAGTCATATCTCACGAGGAGTGATTTCACTGAGATATTTAGACGCTCATTTCATGCTTTCACTCCATGGTGGCCTGTGGCAATGGTGCATTCCCCATCCCGGGGAAGGTGGTAAGACGAAGTCCGTTAAATTTTGGGCTGACGTGGTCTTCCAGTAATGCATTATAGGGATGATCTTGAAGGGGCGTGGCAGCACCGTCTGCAGAATAACTATAACTTGCAAGCTTTATGAAGGTAAATATGGATTTTTAGTTCCCTATTCCTTCACATGAGCGGTTATAAAAAGTTTTTGTTTATTATAATACTCTCGGTCTGTGTTACAAGGGGCAGTGGGTTGGTGTTTATGAGAAATCTGGGGGAACTCCAGCCTCTTTACTGTCATTTCAGTGCAACAGAAGGTTTGCTGTGATTCGGCAGTGTATTCATGTTGTATGTGTATAGCCAGCAATTCAGTTACCAAGCATTATTTTCCCTAGAAAGCAGAGAGCTGACAACCAAATTAAAGCCGTCCTTCCAAATATAACTGAAAGTGTTACAGCATGCTTTTTTTTCCAGTTTATATGGACTTCATATTGATTGTAATGAATACAAGCTTAATTTTTTGCCAACACTTCTAATTGTACTTTATTTCCTTAGGAGATGGGGGAGGGCGGTCATGGACCCATAGCTTATGACTGATTTGTTTGCCTGTCTGTTAATTGTGCCTCAAAAGAGTTGTAGTGCGAGATGGAAGATTTGAATCTCGCATCAGTTACTTTTTCCCCTTCGATTGGTTGGCCTAAGTTTTTGTATTTGCCGGTTGTGGCTGGCCTTGAAATTGTGCCACACCGAAAGCCTGGAATTGCAGTGGTGGCACCGTAACCAAGCTGGGCGGGGTAGAATGGCTACCCTTGTCTTTGAACAACCACATCCTGTGGCTGTGTTGGCGTGACCAGTTAAAAACAGTCTCCTGATCGGTGCGGCGCCACCTTTTCCCTGGAAAGTGTGATCACTCGTTCTTACACCCTGTACCATAGGACCCAGTCTGTCATGATGATATACAATTGGGTCATCTGTTTTAACCCTATAACTTTCTGCTCGACTGTTTGATCGAGCAAACGAATGCTTCTCCATCGTTGTTTTTTGGTGAACAAGTTAATCGGTTAACAAGCTTGAGGAGCCCATTGCAGGTTTTCAGATTGAGTCTTGCCTTTCTTTTACAATGTTTTGGCTGACCAGTCGCTATTGGCCTTGCTCCTGGTAATAATGTCCTCGTCTTTGAAAATAAATGAAATCTCATTTTGAAGAGATGAGCCGTAAAGAGTTTGAAGATCCCCAGAGGTCACTTGATCTCTGCACGTCAGATGTTGACTGTCAACCACCAAATCCTGTCAACCACTCCAGCAATTTCCGGGAATTAAGTATGCCATCTGGTGCTGCGAATAAACAAGCTTTCTGCCCTCATTCATAGCAGCCATCAGGGTCTGGTAATTGGGTTGATTTTTGAACTGCAACAACAAAGGCTGACTGATCCAAGATCAGTGGGCCTTTGTTGAGGTTCTGGTATTGGCGTGGACTTGCTGGACTTCATTCTTGGCAGCAGTGTAGCGTGTGTCCTCCCGGGACTTCGAGATGAGCAGCCTCTTTCCTCTGCTTTCAAATCTGCTGACCTCTGACCCTTCTTTCCCTGCTGTGAGACGGCCGGTGCTGTTAATCAGATGACGGATCTGCCGGTTTTCACTACGATGAGCTTCTAGCTCTGGCTTGCTCACTGTTATTAAATACCACAAGTGCCTTGTAATAAAAGAATTAGTGCCGTCAACTCTCTCGGTAGATATTGATGCCTTAACGCCCTGCCTTGTATGCTGTAGCTCTGGGCCTTGCCATAAACACGGTGTTCATGTTTAGCGTTTGGTTTTCCTTGCTGTTAATTGGCGCCTGCGTATAAGATTATAGACCAGAGAAGGTATAATCAATTTATTTTCACACCAGGTGTTTGCTCGCTGTTTATGGTGCGACCTTTGAAAGAGTTGCACTTGTTCTTATTACTGCTTACCTCTTGGTTTTCTTGACCACTTCAAAAAGAGAAAGAGTGACTGTGATGAACACGTTTCTTTAAAAGACCAGGTGGTCAGGTGAATGCCACAGTTAGTGGCAGCCAGTGTGGCCATCTGGTCGTGGGCTTTTGATTTGAAAGTGTTTCTTCTCCCTTTGCCTGACTGTTTTAGCTTGATTATAACCGAAACCAAACCTCGAGGGGCGGGGTGGCATGGGGACAAGGGATGGACTGAAAGATTAACCTTGTCGAGGAAGGATCTGCTCGCTAAATCCTCTCTGGCTGTCCTGCTAATTAACCCCCAGCACAAGCCGAACAATCGCTGAATTTCAATAAATGGACGGGAGCCGCAGACAATGGCGGCTGTGTTCGTTCCACTTCTGCCGAGTCGAGCATCGAGTAAGTGCGCTGTGTCACATCATCGGCCTCCGCTTCGCCTTTAATTTTGCCGCTATTTACTGCCAGCACACCCTCCCGTGTTCCCACTTCTAAACTATCAATCTGTGTATACATAATACGGGGCAATAAATGAGATTGATGTCAAACGCGATGTTTAGAGGAACTAGCCGGAGAATGATTAACTGTTTTGCTTCAATTTGTTTCAGTGGTAGGGAACCACATAATCAGAAAATGGTTAAAATGTAAGTAGACAAGTGAGTAAATACTGAGAAATGAACTGGAAGCCGCTGGCTGTTGCTGATGTTAAATCTCCTGTTAAACTGTGTCCAGTGTCCATGCTGCAGAGACCACTTTTACCATGAAGATGGAATGAATGGCTTGCTGTGCGTCAGCGAAGCGCTGATCTATGGAACATCCACCGTTTTACACCGTGGTCTCAGTTCCTGGTAGTTTAAAGTGAATGGGCCTTGGAAAGTCCAAAGGTTTTTAATTCTGCCAACACGACGCAGTCCTCTGACTGATGCTGTCAACCACTCATTATTTACCTCCTTTCTGAAATCACCTGGAAAGATTTTATTTGCCCAAAAATGACTTGCTTGGCACATGCAGACTTTCACATTCAACCTTGGAACATATTTTTTTATTTCTGTGACTCATCGAATCTTGAGGTTTGAAATATTGGACATATTTCAAAGAAACTTGACATGCTATGAAAATGTAATTACAATCCCTGGGGATGTATTTGTAAAGCTGAACGCTTATGAATCTGCCATGTGTGGATATATTTGTGCTGTTTTTTTTTTCCTTTTCAAAATGAAGTCCTGGTGTAACCTATTCAAGGAGAAATGTGTGATTCCCCCCCCCCTCAATTTATCTTCGTCCTCTGTGAGAGGCTAATCACAGGCTGCCGCAGTTTCTCATCATAGGGCAGTTTGCATTTCTGCATGCACTGAATCATGCACCACCAATACAGTCCCTGAAGTTAGTGCTCAAATCTTTTTGGCATCTGCCGTTTTCCACCCTTACCCACCCCCCCCCCCCAACCCAGCCAATTTAGTAACTGCCAAGTGCCTGTTCTTGATTTGCCCAATATCTTTATACTTTATACTATACAATTATTGACTCCCAAGAGTACTTGATTGATCTGAGTTCGCGTTGACACCAAATCTGAGAATGGGGATATTCCTCTTGTATTGGCTGAATTTTTAGATTCAATTTAAGTGCATCTCTGAGGGAAGTATTGAAGCTGTCAGTAGGCTGATATGGTGACGCGCTGTGATTAATGCTCTGTAACGTGATGTGTGTGTTATCCGATTATGAGACATTTCTCAACGCAGCTGGCTAAAATGTGTGGGATGAGGGTATGAAAGAGGGTTGTGGTTGGTACATGTACCCGGGGCACTACACTGTACTCCTTGCTCTTTGCCTGCAGGTAAATGGCAGGAGAAATGCGCTGTGTGCTGCCTGTTGCGTTGAACTTTGGCAGGATGATTCAGCTCAATTATGCGCTTACAGGGCATGTTGATTTTCGATTCATATGTAGTTATCATTCCCCCCCCCTCTTGTCTTGGTTTGCATGTTCTTCTAGTTTTCCCATGTGGGTTTCCTCCTAGGGTTAGTACGATATTACAAAGACATACATGGTAGGCTAATTAGAGACTCTAAAATGACCGGTGGGTCTGAGTTTGTGAGTGAATGGTGTGTGACTCCTGCAGTGGTTTGGCTAACTGCCCACACGGAGTCCCTGCCTCTCTCCCATTGCTGGGATAGGCCACAGCCCCCTGCAGCCCTGGCCCAGAATAAGCGTTGCTTGATAAAGAGGCTGATAGATCGTAACACAAAAGCATGATCTGGGCTTTCACCCTCCCTGGAGAGGTATGACTGTGCAGAACACCTAAGAAGCAGCATTTGCTGAGCACCGAGAACGCGCCAGTTTCCAAACACAACCAGGAGACTAATCGTTTTCAGCTGAGCCCATGTCTTGCTCGCTATGAATGAAGAAACCTCGCAAACGACAGCATGTGTTTCTTCGCAGTCTGACTTGTGCAGTATATGGAGAAAATGTGTTATAATAACGGTCTCCTGTGATCTTCGCAAGCCAGCCGGCCCCCCTCTCACATGTCATATCCTGTACAGGAAATATTTTACTCTCTCTACCTTCGCCCCAAATAAGAAATGAGTGCAGGCTCTGTTTCGTTCGGCGGACGTGGCCGGGCGGCGTGCATTATTTAAAAGGACAGCCACCGCAACCTGATATTGTTCAAAAGTGCCCTGCCCGCCACTGTGAAAATAATGAAGTCATATGAAATGCATCAATGGTGAATTCGGGCAAAAGTTTTCCACCAGCATCAGCGAGAAATAGACGGGATTTTCCCTCCCCTCCCGAACCCCCCCCCCTCAGAAGAGGCAGTTCCATCATCGGTTCCCTCTGGGAGGACTCATCTGGAGGACGGATTCGCATGAAGAGGGGGTAGAAAATCCATTTTCAGGGACCCAATTCGGCTACCAAAGGGAAAATTAGATCAGCATAATAGCATTGCCAATTGGCTTTGCATAGAGCGCTGCGCTGCAGGATCTTGTTGCGCTGGAATTTAAAACCGCTCTTACGTTCCTGGGTAATGGAGCCTTTCTCCACCCCCCTCTAGATCCTGTTCCCTCTCGTCACCCCATACTCTTCCTCACTCTTCGCCCCCACCCTCCCTTCCTCTCCCTTCATCCAGGTCTCCCTTACTCCACTCAGTCCGCTGAGGGATGACAGAGTCTGCCGTGCAGCCGGAGTTGAATCAGTGATGCTGCTGTTACGACACAAACCCACAGGCACATAAACGCGCACACGGACGGTATCTTTTTCCCCCTCTCGCTTACAGACCCTGGAACGAGCCCAAATCCCGGCTTTGTGGCAGAATTGGTGTGCAGAATAATCCGTGCTCCCTTTTTATTATTGTATGAGCAGGAATGGGATAATCCCGCCACGGTGCACACGTCCTCACAGCAGCCCCGCAGCGGGCGCCAGCTGAGTCGAATTCGCAGGCGAGAGGCGAGACTGTCCTCGTAACCGGATTAGTTTCAGCGAAGGCAGCTTTGCAGGGGAATGGGGCTCCAGTGCAACAGAGGCAATGGGGACAGAATGGGGGTCCAGCTTTCTCACAGGGGACTGTGTGCTTTTAATCACCCGTAAAAACAGGAGGCGGGACTGCATGTGTAATGATCACGTGCATTATGCAGTGCAGACGGTGAAGCCACCGGACAGCCATCTGATGTAACCTCTCTGCCATCTTCAGTAAACCGTTTTGTGGTCTCTCATTAGCTTCATCTTATGTGGAAGTAAATTTCCTACATAAATGAGCTGTGTATTTCAAACATACAGATAGCAGTTTAACAATTTTTACATTTATTTATGATGCAAAAATGCATGGGATGGAGGTGTAGTTCACGGCATTGACTCCTCGCTGATCAGGGGTTAATGTTTTCCCCCTCTTGCTCACCACCACCCCCTCTTGGGAGGTCAGCGTAATTTTATAGCTGTTTGTTATTATTATTATTTTTACTATTATTAAAAGTAATAATTATGAAACATTGTGAAGCATCTCTGCAGAGGAACAGTTCAACAAAACCGCAACATCAAATATGGTTGTATACACCAACATGTACAGACAGATTGAGGAGGCACAGATGACATCGACGATCCCCCCCCCCCCCCCCTTCATCAAAGCACAGATGCGTAATTTCCCAGCAAGATCAAGGGTCGGTGTTATAGCTGCCAAGTTGGCGAGCGATGGGCTCTGGGGAGTTCTGTACTACAACTTTCAAAATGTTACATCCTATTGCTCTGCAGCTCACAACTGTGACGCTTCTTGGTACTTTAGCTGGAAACCCATGAGGGAATTTACACTGAATTTACAAATCGTACATATCGTTCCCAGACATGAGACTGTCAGCTGTGATTGCGGTTTTAGAGCTCTGCTGTTCACGTCGGTGATGCTGATGGGTGTTTTCCATTATGAGAATGATGAAAATGGGCCAGCATCTTTCACCACTGATCAGTTTATGCTTATAAAAATAAAATTTACTGATTTACTCTGTTAACTGTCCCTTAAGTCTTGGGAGCATGAGAAACTGAATTTCCTAAAAATTTGAATGAAATGTTAGAATTTGGGATCATCTTCAGTTATTAAAAATGAACTAATAAGTTTAAAACTTAATGTCCATGAGCTTTCTTACTGCGTATGTGGTTAGGAATTGAGCGACTGGAGGCTTGGTGTTCTCAACTCTAATGGGGCTGAGGAGAAACGATAACCAGCCAGTCATATTGCGAATGGAAATGACGTAATTTGAGTTGATCGTTGGCCCACGTGCACAGGTTGTAGTTTTATTTTCATGCAATCACACACTTGAGTGTAGGCTACTTCATGAGTTGTTACCAGCGTCGGAAGTCATTCCCACCTTACGCCTAATTTCTGTTCTAGCGTGCTATTACTTTTACTCGCAAATGTAAACGAACTGCTCCCTCTGTAGAGCCTATTGGCCCTTTCATCATTCCAACTAGCTCGCATGGTCATGTGCCCAGTTTCTCACACGCCACTGTACTGACCCAATTTTACAGAGATGATGATTACCAATCACAGAGTAGCCAGTGATATTTGTATGCAGCATGAGTTTTGGTTAGTCCCGTGCTTCCCCCTTCAGCGAGTATCTCTCCTCTCTAACAGTGTGTCCGCGGGCAGGCTGTGCTGTGGAGTGTGCATGTAAACAGCCGTGGGCTTGTGGCTTGTGCTGTACTATGGCTCTGTTCTAACTTTACATTGGCTGCATTTTTTTTTTTTCTCCAAGCTCTGGATTTTCATGCTGTAATTTTGCTGAAAATGTAAACTGAGCCTCTGGGATTCTGGAGGTGATTTGCTATGTTGCTTCCCTTTGGTTGTCCTTGAGCATTTTTATAGATTTTTCCTCTCAATTGAACTCAAAATCCTCATTAGAGCAGATGTTAAACAGGCGGTACTGGTTGTTTATCTCAGTCAACTGCTCAATCTGTTATCCTCTTAGTATAAATCTTTTGGTTCTGTCGTAATTTGTTTAGGCTGTGGAGCTCTGGAAGGACAGTCTTATCAGGAAACCTAATGGGAATGTTCCATTTTTGCCTGAGTGTTTGGAGAAGTTTGAGATGCTGATGGCTGATGTTATTGGAAAAGCATAGGGGTGTGAAGGGCTTATCAAGGATCAGTTTGAACCATAATATTAGTCCAGAGGGGTTATGAGATGGGATGAGAGGAGGTTGGAGTTTTCAGAGATTGTCGACTTTTCTAACTGATGCAAATGTCTCTGAAGACTATGAAAATCCTTTTTAATCTGCCAAATGGTAATTGGTGCGAAAGTTTTCTCATGGTTGTTTGTTACCTTGTCTGGAAATCTTAAAATTTTCAAATTCTTACTGAGCCTTTCTTGAAAATGCAAGCAAGTTGATTGTATATTGGTTTTTATGCTTGTATTTGACAAGGTAATGTCTCCTAAACATTGGCCAGAATTGGCATACGGGGATATGAACTTTTGCTTTTATAGCATGTAGCTTTCATATTTCATATGGCTTCCTTGTGTCTGCAAAGAACTTATGCTGCTGTTCAAATTTCTGCCTGGACGTTTCATGTCTGTGACATTGTTTCACATTAGGTCACTAGATCACATAATTTGACCACCCAAAACATGGCAATAAATAATGTATTCCTTCATATTGAAGCAATCTCTTCATCACCTGACAGGTGTTTTTTGTTGAGTACAGCCAGCATGTGAATCATTAGCAGTTTAGTAAAAGACACGGATTTGCTCTTCTGCTGCATAAGCCGTTCTATTAAGACACTCTGGGGGGCCGTAAGATCAAAGTGAAGCGAACAGTGCGAGCAGGTTAATGGCTGTAAAAAAAATTGTTATAATGAGTTATAACTGGCAGTTAAATGGGGTATTCAAAGGTCAGGCAATTACTGGTGTGCTAATGATGGAGTGGCCATTGGAAAGGGCAACAAACATCCGGCGCACTGTTGACCCTGAGCTGGATAAGGCTTATCTTAAGATACGGCCCCAAGTTCCGCCATTCCGTTTCAAACTGCAGTTTATTTGGCTTTCAAAAAGCAGTCAAACCTTTTGTATCCAGCAATGCCTGTACTATTGTTATTATTGGTTGTCATAGTTTTGGGATTAAGAGAAAGTATGGCAGTAATGGGTGTAGTTGTGGGAGGAGCAATGTTTTTTGTGTGTGGAGTTCCCTGATCCTCTGCTGCTCTGTCCTTTACTTAAAATCCAGACAAAAGCGTTTACTCTGGCAAGCGAGTAGCACACCGTAGCATTTGCTTAGGTAAACGAACAGCCTTGCTTCAGAGGGCCACCCGTGCACAGGAGGGCTGACTCTTGTACTCTGTGAGAGCAGAGTGGGTGATTCTGAGGGCTTGTCATTTAAATGCCTAAATTGTATTTCTGTGCTATTTACAACATCAGACTGAATTGCTGGTTTTTGTCTTTGTTTATGTCTCCATCACATTTTTAGCATTAAAATTAAAAGCCTGAGAAACTGTTGTTGGAAGAAAATTGCCCATTGAGAAAAAGGAATCAGTTGTGTGCCTTGTGAAATTCATTGTTTTTTTTTTGCCTTTAATTACAGCTCCTGAAAGCTTTACAAAGGGTACCTGTGCAACAAGTTCTATTATCCTCAGATATAGCTACTATTAAGGGCACTGCGGTGGAACTGGTGGTATACAGTATTTGCATAGGGGTCGTTTTACAGTCAGGGTACACCATGCAGTCTCACAAGGGTCAATAATAGAAGTGGTTTAATCAGAACAGTTTTGATGGATTTTCGTAACCAGTACCCAAGAGGTCCCTCATCATGTTTTTTGGTGTTTTGATGCATCCAGGTGCCGAAATATTTTGCGGGGCCTGCCAACATTAAGATATATGCTGAGTAATGGAAAACTATGTTCATTATTAAATTACCGTCTTGAGAAGAAAAAATGCACTCCAGTATCAATCAGTCTGCTAATGTGCATGTACATTAGGACAAACGCTAGTAAAAGCATCACCAGGATTTGAAATGTTCGTGGTTGCTGTGGAGTAAATGGACAGATGTTCCTTTTTTCGGAGAGGACATTTTTTGACAGAATCGCTACCTCCATGCAGTCAAATCTGCCTGCACCGGATGGTTGCGCGAGTACAGAGGAAATGAATGCTGCAACTTTGTGCTGACTATTTTAGTGAATTTTATCAGCAGTTATTGAATTCCTTGGCCAAGTTTTATTATAAAACTGACACCCCTGTTTCGGAGAGGACATTTTTTTGACGGAAATGACATGATTATTAATTAGACGGTCTCATGATCAACCGACTGTTTGTGTGATGACCAATTTTTTTTATTTCATACAAGTTGGGTCTAGACCATTAAATAATGTGCACCATTATTGTATGTCATTCATAAACCCAGTGCTGCGGGTGGCAAAACATTAGAGAAAATGAGATGAGACTGGCAAAATCATCCCAAAATGACACATTTTAGCATATTTTTGGCATAAATTATGTGTTTTGAATAATTTTTTCGACGTGGTAGGTAGAACTGGGAGGGCCTATTAATGTGACACAGCTGTATTTATGTACCATTATAATCCACCAATGTAATTGTCACAAGTGTGATTTTCAGCCATGTACCCTGACTGTAAAACTACCCATAGGGAGCCTACGTCCAGGCTGTTCTTCTTTTTTTTTTTTTTTTTTTACATTGGTCTAGAAGTCAAGGTCTAGAAGAACTTCTGGTTGGCTCAGCCCACAAAAAAGCTGTCATTGCAGATTTAGGACTCGGCCGTATGTGACCCAGAGAACGCACTGTGGACCCTATCCTCATTTCCCAGGGTCCGGATGGTTTTATGTTACTGTAGTGCTGTGTGGCCGGACTGTGGAGAAAGGCATATGCACATCCTCGCCTGTATTCCTGCTGAGTGTGCACAGTACCGCAGTGGCTTGAGCGGGGCCATTCCAGGTGGGCAGAAAAGCGAGAAATCAATATTTAAAAAAAAAACTTGCGGACATGCTGGTGTCATAGCGATGCTTTTAGTGTATTTCACTACGTGGGTTTTCTTTTATCTAGGATTTTGGCCAGGCTGTAGTCAATTCCACTATAGTTTTTCTAAACATGTCCGTCCTTCATTTAAACATTTTTTACCGATTCTTGTTGCTGAACTGAGGAGATTTTTTTCCTCCCTACTCCGAGAGTTTTGTCTGTAATATAAGGTGGATAGTCCCTTGTGAATAACTGCCAGTTTCATATTCATATAGAAGAAATCTATAAGACCATTATGCACAAAACTAACTGCTGCAGTGGTAAGTGAATTGTCTCATTGAGCTTGTTTTGCACTCAGAATATAGTAGTTGCAGATTTGTATAAAGTAAGTCCATTGTCCTCTGAAGAGGTAGTTTCCTCCCATCCAGAGACTACTTTACTTTATTCAGAAAAATCTGGTTGGTTGTACAGGATTAGCTGTCTTGAATTAGAAACGATGCGCAATGACAGTATAATGAATTATTGCCAGTAACCTTAGTCAGTGCTTCTGACTGTGAGGTAATGGCAAAGTGACCTTTGCCATGGAGCAGTACTTTGACTGAAGCCGACCATTGTTCAGAGTTTGGCTGCCGTATCTGTTAAGGGATTGCCCATCGTTCGCATGCAGACAAGTATTCAGTCATGGAAAAATATACTCGCTCAGTTCCTATGACTGGACAAATTTAGGTTTTTCCTTTCCAGTCGTCCTGACTGCTGCACATGTCTGTGTTCCACTTTTTATTCTCAAGGGGGACTGAGCGATGGCCACATTCCCAAAAATCTCCTCTCACATTGCCTTTTTTAAACATGACCGTCTTTCACAAATACACTCCTGCTTCTCTATTAAGTTCTTCATTAGAAATCAGCAGCACAAAAGTTTCCTTCTTGGCCATTCCTGAATTGCTGCCAGTGGAGACCGTAGCAGCTGTACCACAGTTTAAACATTTGGTCCCCTGTGATTTGGTGAACATTGGGTTTTTAAAGCTTCGACAGGTTTTGAGTAAACATTTCCCCACCAAAGACTTGCCCCCTCGTCAATATTTGGGCTTTCGTAGCTCTCCCAACAGTGTGTGCCTTGAACCCATTATAATTAACACTTGGGAAATGTTCTGGGCTTCTGTTAAACGGCATCACTGTTGAATGTTTTGATACCCCTGATCTGGAGGAAACGGCAGGGGCAGGTAATGCAGAGCTCTGTTCAACTTGAAAGACATGCTGCTGCTGTCCTGATCCGGTTCTGTGCTTGGTTTACTTCCACGCCTCGTCACCACATCCCGTAGCTACACATGCTACTGCTTGGATTTCTCATCAGATTTCTTGTCAAACTTGAATCCAGTTTTCATCACAATTAGCAGGTTGGTGGAGGAGGAGCACCCTCACTTTAGCCTCGTATCTCCAGATTTATTCCCACTGGGGAGTTTTTATTATTACTATTATTATTATTATTATTATTATTATTATTATTATATATTTATTTATTAGCTCTTTGAGGATTTTTCTCTCCTGCCCGGGGCTGCACAGTGCGACATATCTTTGGCACTTGCTACGAAAAAGTCGAACCGCGCGATGACTGTATTATGGCTGTAGCGCCCCTGCGGTAACGTTACAATTTTGCGTGAAGCAAAACCACTTATTGTCTACCTTTTCAACCTTGCTTGCGTGGCGCATCGCTATTCTTGTTGATGGGCGCAGTCTATCGTATAATTTAAAATCATGTCCCCAGCTGCGCGGAGCCCATGGCTCATGCATCCACATTAAATTCCCTCGATTCCTAACGAACAATCCCATAACTCCCATGCGGTTGCCTCAGCACCGTCTCTGCACCGAGCTTGGCTAGCTAGATGACGAGGGAAAATTTAAGCGGCATTTTTCGCGTGCTCAGCCAAAACCCCAAACGAGCCCGCGAGAGAGAAACATAAGAAACATTAGCAAATGATATTAAGGACTAATCAGTGGGGAAATGAATAGATAGAGTGAAACAAATAGTTGCTAAACCGCTGCTCTTGTTCGTTTGCAGGTGCAGGGAGGCTTCATCCAAGAAATAGAGTTTTATCACAGAGTTTTATCATAAACTTCATTCTGTAGCAGAACAAGGAGCACATCTTTTAGATCATAGTTTTCGTTTGTCGCTCTGCTTCCCATTTTATCTCATTTTGTTTTTCAGTGATTTAGTAAATCAGATTTACACACGCCTGAAGGGAAATTGTCGCGCCAGAGGGTGCATAGTGGATGCGAATCAGAGCTGGTTCAGATGTCTGCGATCTTGGTTTTGGCGCATGACTTCCTTTGGTCGCTTTCAGTTCAGCTGGGAGTATCATTCTTTGTAATACTCGTTTACGTTGTAACTTTGCCTTTGTCCATTTTTTTTTTTTTTACATGCCGCGTGTAGTTTAATATTATCGCTGGTGAAGACTGTAGAGATTCAACAAGGGAAGGAAAAGGATTTGCAGAACTGAGCCAGGGAAATGCCTTATAGACCCATTTACTGTTTGCGGACAAGACGGGCGGCCCGCGCAGCTTGGCAACGGAAGTATGGCGGACCATAATATAGGGTTCCCGCGGTTTTGAAATTCCTGTAAAAGTTATGAAATTTGAAAAACCTGTTTCCAGTCTGGAAAAGTTATGAAATTAACTAACTGTTTTGGAAAGGTTTGGAAAAATACAGTTGTGCCTAATGCTTACATGTTCACGAAATCCCCAAAAGATGTCTAGTTTACCACAAAACTACAAGCTATAATTTAAAATCGAACGCGACACCGTTGAAACTAGCATGACGTTTCGTGATACGCGTAGGTTACATTAGCCCCATTCTTGTGCCTCCGAGGGCTTGTTTTAACATTCTGACATTTACTGGCCCAGCGGAGTCGCATGCCGTGCCATTGACAAAACCTGCAAAACTGGAAATCGCCAGACACCACTTGTCTTCTACTGCTGCTAGCGTCAAAACTTTCTTTTATTTTACCTTGCGTCTGGTATCGTCGTAACAGATTCGTTCGGCACCAACCATTCATGGTAACTCCCTCTCGTTCCGAAAAATAAGTCTGGAAAATGCAAAACTTTACCCCTGAAATCTGCCTTCCTGCTCAGAATCGTCCACACAACCATGAGATTCTGACACGCGTCCTGATTGCTGGCGCTTGAGACACAACCTTGGCCATCATCATTGGTTAGTGATAGGCCTTTAATACTTGCCGTGTGTATTCCTTGTGACAAGACCTTTTAGATGACGTCATGAATTTTGACCTTGACCTTGGCATAGGATGCGTTTTTTAAAAACTTCAACCTTGGCCATAACTTTTGATTGGCTACTGATGGATCTTTGATTCTTGACATCAACTTTCATCAAAATCAGAAACACAAATCGAAATAATGTTATGTCCGGGGGCATCAGTGTTTCACAAACACATCTTGTGTTCTTTTTTTTTTTCTTTTTGAGAACATAAGTTATTAAGGTTTGGATTTTGTGTACTCTGTATGCAACATCTCCTGTGATTAGTTTCACTACTAGGGGTTGTTTTCATTGATGATGACAGACATTTTATACTCATGCTACAATTTCTTTGGGTGTGCTACAAAACTATCAACCCCTGTTGAAAAAAATAAATTATCATACAGCCCTGCCACTGGGAGGTTTTTTTTTTTTAATTTTTATTTTAAATAATGGCACAGTCCTTTTTATTTTTTCTACTATGCAGAGCGCCTTTGTGACGGTACTTATCTGAAAAACACTATACAAATAAAATTGAGCTGAATTAAATGTGCATTTTGGCAGTACCCTTGATGGAGGGGACTGAGCAATTTTGGCAGACGAATGGTGTTGACATTTTACGAAGTCCTTGTATCGGTGTAGGTTTTATGCATTTTTCCTGGAAATACTGTAAGTGCATTTGTGCCCTTGGGCTAACATGATTTAATTGCAGTTTTCATGATAAAATGTTATTTGCGCAGTTAACTTGACACGGTGCATCTCCTTCACTTCCAGATGCAGCAGCTGTTCTATGAGAACTACGAGCCTAACAAGAAGGGTTACATCCGAGACCTGCACAACAGCAAAATTCACCGCGCCATTACCCTGCACCCCAATAAGAACCCACCATACCAGTACCGGCTGCACAGCTACATGCTGAGCCGCAAGATCGCTGAGCTGCGGCACCGCACTGTGCAGCTGCACCGCGAGATCGTGCAGGTGAGCCGCTACAGCAACGCGGAAGTGCACAAGGAGGACCTGCAGCTGGGCGTGCCGCCCTCCTTCATGCGCTTCCACCCCCACCAGCGAGACGACGTGCTGGAGTGGGAGTTCCTCACGGGGAAGTACCTCTTCTCCTCGGCCGACGGGCAGCCGCCCCGCCGCGGCATGGATTCCTCACAGAGGATCGCCCTTGACGACATCATCATGCAGGTGATGGAGATGATCAATGCTAATGCCAAGACCCGGGGCCGCGTCATCGACTTCAAAGAGATCCAGTATGGCTACCGCCGGGTCAACCCAATGTACGGGGCAGAGTACGTGCTGGACCTGCTCCTGCTCTACAAGAAGCACAAGGGGAAGACTATGACGGTGCCTGTAAGGAGGCACGCCTACCTCCAGCAGACCTTCAGCAGGATCCAGTTCCGGGAGGAGGAGGAGATGGACGCTGCAGTGCTGGCCAGCAGGATCAACCAGGACTCTGACTCGCTGTCCTTCCTGTCCAACTCCCTGAAGATGCTGGTGCCCTTCAAGCTGGGAAACTCGGGCTCTGACCCCAAGGAGCCCAAGGAGGAGAAGGTCAACATCCTGGTGCCGCTCTCGGGACGGTACGACATATTTGCGCGCTTCATGGCGAACTTCGAGAAGGTGTGCCTCGTGCCAAATCAGAACGTGAAGCTCCTGATTCTCTTGTTCAGCACGGACAACAACACGGAGCGGGTGAAGCAGACCGAGCTGATGAGGGAGTATCACATGAAGTATCCGCGGGCCGAGATGGAGATCCTGCCTGTGTCAGGCCCCTTCTCCCGGGCCCTCGCCTTGGAGGTCGGCTCCTCGCATTTCTCCAATGACTCTTTGCTTTTCTACTGTGATGTCGATTTGCTGTTTTCAGCCGATTTCTTAAAGAGGTGTAGGGGCAACACAAAACTAGGAGCGCAGACGTACTTCCCAATCATCTTCAGCCAGTACGATCCCAAGGTTGTCTATGCTGGGAAGGTTCCCAGCGACAACCACTTTGTGTTCACCTCCAAGACAGGGCTGTGGAGGCACTATGGGTACGGCATAGTCTGTGTACACAAAGGGGACCTCGTCCGGGCAGGAGGCTTCGACGTCTCCATTCAAGGATGGGGCCTGGAGGATGTGGACCTTTTTAACAAATTTGTCCAATCAGGAATTAGACCTTTTAGAAGCACAGACACTGGAATGGTGCATGTTCATCACCCTGTGATATGTGACCCCAACCTTGACCCCAAACAGTATAAGATGTGCTTGGGGTCAAAAGCCTCATCGCATGGGTCGACACAGCAGCTGGCTGAACTGTGGCTGGAAAAGAACGACCATGGCTTCCGTAAACTCAGCAGTAGTAATAATGAATCAATGAGGACAGCATGAGCCAGTGCGCGTGGACCTGGCTGACTGCATATCAATATTTTTAACTACCTAATTTATTTTGTACATTCACTCACGTACGCACGAGATGACTCAAATATTTTGGAAACGAGTTTTATAAGTCACGACCATCCATCGGACTTCAAAGTTTAAAAAAAAAAAAAATCGTCATTCATTTCTCTGAGAATGAAAATGCTCAGAAAACTTCTGAAGTCTCTTCCACGAACTAAGTTGTGACCTTTCTGGATTATTGAGAATGGTTTATGATGGGTACTCTAGGTAATGCTGTGGAACTTGAAGTACATGGATGAAGTCTGAGAGAATTTAGTTTCTCGGGAAAAGTACCATTCTTGTGAGCCTTGGATCTTCACCAGTGGTTTTTGGGTAAATGTATTTTTACATGTGAATGTTTACAGATTGGAGGAAGAACCTGTGAATTGAAGCAGGGAAGGTTGATGTCTCCAGTGACAAGAAACTTAACTTATCGTGGGCCATAGAATTACATGATTTGTCATGTATTTGTTTTTGTATGTATTTTTTATAATGCAGAATGACACTGATTTTGATGTTTTGTTTTTTTTTTGTTTTTTTTTTCCTTCTTTTTATATTTGGTAGGAATTCATTTCTGCCCTTCCTTGAACAAAAGCTGCTGGATCTGATATTTTCAATTGATTTCAGCTGTTTAATTTATTGAATATCCTTTCACTTCCTTTGCAGTTATCCTTTTTTTTGTTGTTTATTAGAAGGATTGTGTATACATCTCACAGTTGTGAATAGTATTTTGTTTCAATTTTTGTATTTTCAGCAAAGTGTTTGGATTACCAAAGAGTTTTTGCACAATTTTGAGGCGTTTGCGTATGCGTCAGTTCTTGTGTTAAAGAGTTGCGGGCACGACACAACATGTACTGTAGAAGGGAAGCAGTGAGCCCTATTAGAGCACATGTGGGGAAAAGCATAAATTCCTGGTTTTTCAGAGCTGCGAACAACTCCAACAACAGGTTTTTTTATGATCCTCTGAATTTGTGAACAGTGGCCCAGCAGTATGCCCTAGGGTGTGGAATAAATGGCCCTTTTGCCATCATAAAATCACCAAGATTCTTGGAGGTTTTAGTCGAGCTGTCGTTATGGAACACTGGGATGGGACTGCTCTCCTGCAACAGTCTTATCTTATTGACATTTCTGTTTTCTCTCGGCTCTGGCCAACTGGGAAAAGGTTTTATATTTAAGAAATAAATGAAAAATGTTTATTAAACACATTGTGATGTTCTGTTCATTTTGCAGTGTTGCAGGCAACATTTCACATCTTTCTAATTAACCTTGTATGCCTGCTGTGAAGTGTGTTCTTACTTAACCGTTTCTTGATGGAATGTCCATGAATGCTTGTATTGATTTTGTTTCTTAAAATATCAATGGTTTTGATAAATTTGCAGTAATGTTTAGGCAATGAGGTTTTCCTAAAAAATCCAATTATTGTTGTGTTTACAGTGCTGTAAAAAAGTATTTTTCCTTTTCTAGATTCTTTTTATTTTTCTACATTTGTCATATTTAAATGTTTCAGATCATCCAGCTAATTTTAATAGTTGACCAAGAAGATTTGCGGAAACGTGAAATGCAAATTTTAAATGATCATTTCATTTATTGAAGGTAAAAAGTTATTAAAAACAGATATCACCTTTGTGAAAAAAATGATTGCCCCCCTATACCTAATAACGGCTGCAATGATACTTTTGTGATTACTGGTAATGAATCTTTTACATTGCTGTGGAGGAATTTTGGCCCGCTAACCTTTGCAGAATTGATTTAATTTCTTGGGTTTTCCAGCATGTGGTTCCTGTTAAGGTCATGCCACAGCACCTCAATCATATTGGAGTCCGGACTTTGACTAGGCCTCTCCAAAATCTTCATCTTGTTTCTATTGAGCCAGTCAGAGGTGGTCTTGCTTTTGTGCTTCGGATCATTGTTCTGAAGCATAACCCTGCTGAACTTGAGCTTTAGGCTGCAAATTGATGGCTGGTCCTTCTCATTCAGGATTTTCTTGTAGAGAGCAGAATTCATAGTTCTATCAATTATGGCAAGTTGCCTAGGAACTGAAGCAGCAAATCAGCCACAGACCCTTTTGATTGTTGGTATGGTGGTCTTATTGTGCAATGCTGTGTTAGCTTTATGCCAGATTTAATGGGACCCATGTCTTCAAATACGTTCCACTTCTGACTCTTCAGTATGCAGAATGTTATCACAAAAGTGTTGGGGGTCACCCAGACGTTTCTTGACAAATGTGAGACAAGCCTTTGTGTTCGTCCTTTCGGCAATGGTTTCTGCTGTCCTGTGGTTGCCATTTTTGCCCAGTTTTTTTATTATAGAATAGTGAACACTGACTTTAACCACGGAAAGTGCGGCCTGCAGTTCTTTTGACTTTAGTGTGGGGTTTTTTTTTTTTTTTGGTTTTTTTTTGGTGACCTGGATGAGTTATTGATGCGCTCTTGGAGGAATTTTGTTTTGGAATCCTGGTAAGGCTGACCACTGTTCCAATCTTTCTCTTTGGTAGATAATGGCTCTCTCACCATGACTTGCTAGAGGCCCAGAGCCTCAAAATAGATTTTTCAATCGCTCCAGACCGATAAATGTGAACGACTGTTTCTCATCTGTGCTGGAATTTTATTAGGTTGCAGCATTATGTGCTGTTTTTTTTTTTTTTTTGGCCTATTTCATGTTGCCATACAGGTTCCATTTAAGTGATATTTACATTCGATAGGGCTAGCAGTAATCATACCCTTGGTCTGTCTATAGACCCATTTACTGTTTGCAAACAAGACAGGTAGCGCGCGCAGCTTGGCAACGGAAGTATGGCGGACCCAAAATGGCTTGTGAAGCTATGCGAGGGCATTAGCCATCAAAGATCGCGAATTCTACCTAAACAAATTTACTTTGACAAATGACAAGCAATTTCCAGATCTGTATGGTATCAGTGAGTGGGTAGATGACGTTAGTTAGTGACCAAGTACTCCGTGGCCTGATATATTTACCCATTTGATCGAGAAACCTACCGTGTACACTAGGGAGGAACTCCGAGCATACAAGTCACTGGATGCTTAAGACTGCGTTATCTGCGGACATAAGCAGAATGTTAAATACCACGACAGACTTGGAGTTTTGTGTCTCGAAATCAGAGGTTCTTCCTAGCCAAACAAAAGGGCATAAAACCGCCGTGTATGAAGCGTGGGTTATAGTTAATAATAATAATAATAATAATAATAAAACAGAAGACTACGTCCTGACAGCTAACTGTACCTGCATGGCAGGCGTAGTACTATTTTAGATTGTTGGCGCGCTAGCTAGTGAGTTTGTCTGCATAGTTGTCATGCAAACATGAAATATGCTTCGGTTTATCATCATTCTCACATATTGCATTTAATGTCTCTAACCGAGATTGGTTACTTTAATTTCAATGGAGCAAAGCCCACTGGCAGCGTGTGACGCGCGTCGGATTTTTACTTCTCGCCACTGCTCAGTTTCTTGAAGGTCAACTCAATAGAAACGCATTTGTCTTTAAGGTTATTTAACTATTTCGCCCTGTCATGGTCGGTGGCTCACATTTAGCGGAAACCTCGCATGCAGTTGTCGAAACCGATATACCGGCCTTTTAACCAAGTCGCAGTTTTGAGAGGAAATCCGTTATTTTGTGCGCATTTGAGTTGTCAAGCGATCTACAGTTAGACAGAACCTAACTCAAAGTACAGTGGTAAGAATTTAACACTGCTGAGTTTGCTAGCTAGCTAATTCGCTGCAGGGTGAAGTAAAGTGAATCATGATCTTAATTTGCTAGACAGCAACATTTAGGAGGAAAATTATGCTTGTATATAACATATAGTGCGCTGTAACCTGAACGTCGCAACTTCTCATCAATAAGCTTTATCGTTTGGTGTTTTCAAAATTAAACCTTATCTTGTTGAATATTTTGAGAGTGACACCCATGGCTTCACGGTCGTGTTGACAGCTGTCAATGCTGATGCGGCTGACGCTTTCACTGGGCGTTTAAAAGCATCAAGGCAGCGTTCAGGGTTTGACTTGACGCTTCGCTTCGGCTAGTGGGCGTAATACGGATGTGATCCTCTCGGAATCCTGTAAAACTTAGTCCACCAATGGAATATCAATTTCTGACAGCCGTACACACAACAACCAGACATTTCGGTGCTGGTAAAATATCTAATTCAATGTTTGCAGATTCATTAATCGTCAGACTGAATTGGGGAGACCGCTACTTCTGTTGCCAAGATGCGCACGCATCTTTTTGATGACGTCGACTGTAAATGGGTCTATTGGAATTGAACCCAGTTATGAATTTGTTTAATTGGTTGATTTTGTATCTAAGGGGGCAATTACATTTTTCACATTGGGCTAGGTAGGGCTGGATTGCCCTTTTTTTTCCCTTCGATAAATGAAATCCTCATTTAAAAAAATACATTTTGTGTTAGCTTGGTTTATCTTTTGAATATTTAAATTGATTTGGTCCATATCATATGCGTGTGACAAATTTGCAAAACTGAAAGAAATCAGGAAGGGGGCATATACGTTTTTTAATCCATTGTAGCTGTGGCCATGACTAGAGTCAGAAGTGTTCCTCTGTCATGGCCTGGCTGACGCAGTGGTACTACATGAAAAATCAGAGTTATAAGGCCTCGTTATTCTGCAGTCTTGACAGAAGAATTTGATGCAGGGCCTAAGGCTTTGCCACATTTATAAGCAGCAAAAACTTTTTTTTTCCCCCTAATACACCACCAGTTTTAGAAAATTCAGCCCTTCTCTTGGAACAGTAAAGTCTGCCATGTGACCCTGTATTGTTCAAGTAAATTGCAGTAAGACCCCTGTGTGCGGTGTTCCAGGCACGTTTCACAGAGGGCCCATAAAGCGAGGAATGGAGACTCCTGTTCTGCCGGGCTTCTGGTGCTTTTCAAGAACCAGCCTTTATTTATTGCATCTTGGTACCACATGCATGCCAGAAAGCACAGTGTAAATGGGGAGCCCCCCAATGTCACCCCAATCCTGTGGCGATGGAATTGCTCTAGCATTGAAATGCTAATTGAGCCACACTCCTGCTTCCTTTACTGGACTCTGCTGCCTGATGCTGTGTCTGAGCTTCATTTGATCTCCTACAACCATATTACTCGAGTGACTTTGCCGGTTGTCAAATGTAAGAGAATTGCCTCAAACTACTATAGTCTTTGGGCCGCACCCCCCACAAAAAAAAATGCATCATAATCTTTCTGACCATAGTGGGTTATTAAAGATCACCCACGGCCTATCAAATCCTCCTTACTTGATTCTATGTCCTGTATGATGACATTGATTTGATGTCATATTTTCAAATTAAAGTGAAAATGTTTTTTTTTTTTTTTTAAGATTTAATAAAATTAGCTTGTATCAAGAGGTTATGATTGCACCCTGTATGAATAATACATAAGCTCCAATTGGTGTTCTTGGCATCAATGAGCATGATAATCACGAAAAACATGCTAACCCCACTATAATATGCTGCCACTTGTACATTCACAGCTTTAAGAGAAAATGATCACTTCTATTTTCATTATCTTAATCTACTGTGTAAAAGCAGGGCACACAGAAAGGCCGTAATTGTTTTTCTTTCTAAACCTTTCCCATATGCCTCTGACCTCTCGTGGCCGTAGCAATGATGAAAAATCCCCATTTCCTCTTCATATCCTTAGTTTTATGGGTCAGCTCCGCTGGGTTTTCAGCGTGGCCATCTTAACCTCCTACTGGCCTGACGGAGGAGATGATCAATGCTTTATGTGGGACATGTGACCTCATTAAAGGCTCTCACTGCCTCCACCAGCTTTGCTGAATTCACCCAGGAGAGTTAAGCTCCAGTCCCAGACTGAACAACCTCTGTCTCTGAAGTCACAAGCTTGTTTAATATTATTCCCAAACAAGGAGGCGATAGCGAACGACTTCAAGATAGGTGGCAGTTTTTTTTTTTGAGTCGCTCACTTCAGCAGTGTCAATTGTGTTTGTCCCTTTTTGTCCGCTCGTTAACCAAGTGTCTTTGTGTGCAAGCAATGCATTATCATGTGAAGTTGTTCCCCAAAGGTCATGAGTTGGTTGGTTTCCACTAACGCATTTTACAGTTATAAATTCTGACCCATAGAAAGTTGTTGAGTCGCATGTGGGGCAATACTGACCGCACTAAGTCTTGGCCCACGTTTACACAATGTTCCACTTCCAGTGTTCAAACGGTAATGTACTCAGCTCCTTCCTCTCTACAGAGCGGTAGGACTTGAGTATGTTTGTGCTTATGTGCTGGCTGTCTTACAGGGGAGTGCAAAGAAATGTCAGTGAGCAAACGTCCAGAGAAATTATTACAACTTCAGCAATCTTTCACAGTCTCGTTCCACTCTGTTTGCTCTTCAGTGGTCCTCTGAGGTGTGGAGGCCACAGGTAGTGAGTAATTCCAGTGGCAGAAAGAAGAGGCCTATAGGGTGAGGGGGCAGTGTTTACGAGAAAAGTGCTGACTGTCCCTGGGAGCTCGAAACTGGGGAAATACAGAGCTAAAAAATTTTAGCCGTGTGTCTGAAACACTTAATGCGCAGAGGTTTTTTGTGTAAAGGGCTCCGTGGCCCCATCTGGGTTTCATAACTCTAACCAGTGAAGCTGTTGCTTTGAATGATATCCCTCTGCATCACTTTGTAAACAGAACTTTCAACAGAAATTTTGCTTTTCTTGTGTTGCCCGAGAGTGGAGTTCAGTCTCAATGCGTCTTAAAAGGAGAAGATTGGAAAGGCAGCAAATTTAAAGTTTGTCTTCGGTGCGCTTTTGAATCAAGTCTTCACTGTGAAATTTAATACTATCGTCTGAATTGCTCATCAGTATTCAGCTGGTTAAAAAGGGAGTGTTTTCTTGGAGATCTGTTTTGAATTTGTAATAAACCAATTGAATTAAGAAAAGGAATTGCAGTTTCCACAATCTACAGCGCTGGCCCTGAGCAAAACCTTTTTTTCAGTCACATCTCCAGTAAAGGGCTGGTATTACACTGCAGATCTGGTCTCTCCTCTCTCTTTTCTCTCTCTACTTGACCCTGCTAGTTGCACGAGAGACACAAGGCCAAAATGTTTGCTCATGTTGCCAACTGTGTGACACTGTCTTCCATAACGAGCTGTCTAGGCGAAGAAACCCTCTTTTTCCTCCTCGTTGGCTCAGATAAGCAGGGAATGGTGAGCAATCGTTGTCTGGGAGCAACAGATTTCAGAGTTGCCTTGTCCTTGAACTGCTTGGCATGGAACTTGCAAGCTCAGTTTTGTGCAATGTTAACTTGCCAAATCTTCCACCAGCCATTTTGGCTCACCCGCTGACCTCTACCGATGCCTGCATTCATGCAGCTCTTCCCCATGAGATTTGTCAATGTGCTCTGGGTTTGTCATCTGAGTATCTGTGAAACGAATGATTGGCCGGTATTTGCTCAAATTTATCCGTTAGTAATAAATGTGAGTCAAGCATAGGAACATACTCTGCAATAGATGCGGTGACAATAACTTTCTGACATTCATGTTCATTCACATAGCCCTACACTGTTTATTTTAATGGAATTTGTCATTTTTGAAAACTGGATTTAATCTAGAATGGCCCAACTCCATGGAGGACCCGGTAATACAGGGTTGATTACAGTCAGACAACCCTCTGTAATATGTTAGAACTGAAATATTGGAACATTAAATCTTCTTTGAGAATAATTCTGGACTTAAGTTTATTTGTAATAAGTCATTACAAATATGGGGTTTGCAATATGAAGCTGTCCTGGGGGGAAAGAAAACCATCTGGTCCTAATGTAGTCAGTGTGCTGTCAACAGACTAGAAGAACCATATTTAAGTCTGTAAGAAATGTTGGGCAATGATTTTTAAAAGTGATAGATTTTTAAATGTGATCAAAAACGAACTGTGAATTAAGTGCCGTTTTAATCGTATCAGAAATTAGACAGACTGTAGCTGTCACATTAACATACCAGCTAAACTTCACATAGCCTGACACTATCAGAGGATTCACAACTTATGCATGTTCTTTTCATCTCCATAAATATATTTGGCTCATAATAACACGTATTGTGTAGAGGTAGAGAACCAAACATGACAGACCAGAGGCAAGGTTTCCCTCCCTTACAGTTTGTTTTTGATATATAGTACTATTATGTCATAATTTATTGTAGGGAATGTATCTGTGATGCAAGCCAAACTAGGTGTTCATTCACAAGGGTTTTGTATTGGAATATGTCCAGCATAGTCTGTAAACCTCGCATGTCTGGTGAGTTTCTGCCAATAATTCTGTTGTTTTTTTCCTTCTCTAAGTACTAAACTAATAACAAAACAGCACACGACTACTGACACGCGCTTGGCCCTCAGTCCCTTCATTGCAGGTGCTTTACATTAAAGATGCCCAGTGTAACATATATTATTACTGTTGCAAATCATTTAATCTTTATGGAGACCATTTTGTGAACACGCCATTTAATTATGTAGGTATGACAAAGGAATTGCTTGGATGTCTGGGCCTATGCTGAGTTGGAGCCATTCAATTCCCAGTGAACAACACAAGTCCCTTAGTCTTTTATAAGTACACAATGTTTTTGATTACTTCGGATACCAGTTCTTGAGGGTGAATTGGCGGAAATCGCCTCTAATTTCCTGCAGAGGCCTGGGTGTGTCGCGTGTCCCTCTCTCCTGGCGGAGAGGTGTCTAATCTTTATGTAATCCATGTTTGCCGAGCAGCATCCCATGGGACTTGCAGCGCAGATGATTGCCTGAATTGTCCACATTGGCCTTTCTAACTGCTTCCCTAAACTTGGAAAGAAACAGAATTCGGTATATTCCTGTCATCTGGGAACCATATGGCATGTGTGCTATTCAATGGTACAAGTTGTTCCAACATTTATCCTCCTTCAGCGTCCTGAGTTGAGACATTACAGAGAATGACGGCATACGTGGCTCACGTATTATGTTGTGAAAAGCTTTCCAATGTTTTTAGAAGACAGCTTAGTGAAAATAAACAATAGGTGTGATAAAGTTTCAGGGGTCTAATAAAGTGTGCTGGCACAAAAATCATGCGTGCGCTAATTTCTTTGCACACTTTGAATTTATGCGAATAAGCTTCAGATAAAAAAAGAAAAATGAACAAAATGAACCTGTTATGTTATAGGTCAATTTGACCCAACTCAATATTACAATGTCTCTAAAAACATAGTTGACATACTTTTTTTCAGATAGATTTTTTTCCCCTAATTTTATGGGTAAAACATGAATTGAACTCAAAATGAATTATTTTATGTTCTATACTCATGTTGTCAATATTGGCATTCAGGTCATTTTGACGACAGGATCTACATAAAACCATAATTTTGATCTCATTTTTGTTGTGTTGCCAAAGACTGGGGGCATTTTCTAATTAACTCATTCCCTGCGGAAAAGCCGCTGCCAACGGCGCAGCGAATTCTACCATTCCCTGCGGTAAGCCGGTGCCAGTGGCGTGGAGGACCATTCGCAGTCCGATGAAAACACGAGATGAGTTGTCGATCACGGCCATTGCCCACCTGTATTTCAATACTTTATACTGTGTAATTTTCAGGAAAAGTATTCCGTACAAACACAACAATTTTATACAAAAGTATTCTGTGGGGAATGAGTGCATTTCTCAATCATTTCACATTTGGTTCATTCATTGCTCTATAATCATGTACAATCAATGCTTGATGTACAGGGGAGGATGGGGGAGTCGAGTTTTATTTACTTGGCTATTAAAATGGTCAGTAAAAAGGCATAAATGAGCTGAGAGGGGATTGGGTAGCATTGCAGGGATCAAATTGACCTCAGACCATAAATGGTTTATTATCCCCCGACACAAAGTGGGACTAGGGGATATTGGATTGAGGTCCGTGCATCCTTTCGTCCAGGCCACAATGGGGACGAGATTTCTCTGCAACTATCATTAATTAGGATATTTTTGAGTTCCTCACGCTTTGCTTCCTCCCTGTTCTGCCCAGGTGTTTCCCGTCCCCTCATCAAGCCGTGTTCCTCTATATTCTGTGGAGGTATTCCAGCTGGCAGTCGCTCCGTTGTGTTGTCCTCATGCCATGTCTGTGTATTGTTTAGTGGTCTTGTGCCAGGTCTGTCTGTTGTGTTTCAAAGCCATGTTCTGTTTGACCCCATGCCATGTCTCCATGCCTGCTCTCTTCAGCGTGTCCACCTCATGTTCTAGTTTGTGTTTGTCTCTATGCCATGTCTCCAAGCGAGTTGTCCTCATGCCATGTCTGTGTTCCATCCTCATGCCACGTCTGTCTGTGATTGTCTCCATTGCCACGCCTTGTGTTCTCGTGCCATGTCTCTCTGTTTTGTTCCCTCGCTATGTTTCCCCGCATCAGGTTCTGTTGGTCTCCATGCCATGTCTTCAAGTTGTTTCCTCGTCATGTTCTGTTTCTGTTTGTGTCGATGCCACGCCTTGTGTTTCCATGTCCTGTTTGGGTCCACGTATTTGTTGGTCGGTCTGTGTCCGCGCCTCGTCCCGTGCTGTGTTCCCTTGTGTTTTCACGCCTGCTCCATGCCTTGTCTGTGCCTGAGTTCCCACGCCTTGTTCCATGTTCTCATGCCATGTCTCCAAGCCTGTTCCATGCTGCATGCGTCATGTTCATTTATATTCTGTGTCTGAACGTCCTTGTAGGAGTCAAGACTCGCTTTTGGTGTCCCTCCGCAAAGCGTAACAAATATCATTTCAGTTAAAGAGCTTGCACGTACTGGTAGATTAACCATTACAGAAACATAAAAATTAGTTCGGTAATTACCAACACTGTTAATTTCTGGCAGCTGTGCCATAAACCTTACATGGTCTAATAAATTTGTTAAGCACTGCACATTCTATTATAAGCTAGACATTGAAAGCCACTTGCGTTAAATCAAATTTATTGGCAATTGTTTCTGAACTACATTTAAACTTTACAAAAAATTAGGCCTTCCAAATGAAAAAAAAAAAAAAACGCAATGAAAATGGGAGGTGTATTCTTCCAAGGATGGTCTCTGTGATCGCTGGTTTTCTCATAAAAATGAATCAGAAATTAATCTGTCATTTGCCTATAGTAACGGAAGAATAGGGTACAAACAGTAATTTATCATTTACATTTTGTAATCCACAATAGACTTGGGGGGGGAAGAGACAGACTTGCTGGAAATGAGCTGAAGATGGAACCAGAATGGTTAGGGGGTGGGCAGATCGTCGCCTTCAATTTCACCCTGAAGCGTGGTGCTGTGAGGCCAATCTCCCCAAGACATTAAATAGCACGCAGCTGTACAGGACAACAGATCCCTTGTTCACTCCAGGGGAAAAGGCAAACTTCTAGATGCCTGTTTATGTCCGGTCAAAACTAGAGGCTATGTTTTTCAATAGCCCTTGAATTACAGCTACGGCGTGGCATGCGAAAATAAGCCAGGCAGTGATGACGGGGGTAAATAATGTTCTCAGACACTGCCTTCCAGTGATTTAAAAGTTCATTTATCTCCATAACCAATATCCGCTCATATTATTGGATGGCAATGAGAATCATCTTTATGGCCCATATTTTCAATTAATGCAATCTGCCATTATTGTTTATCTTACTGCCCCCAAGAGGCCGCTGCTTCTGCCAGCAGGGTTTGATGTGCAAAGTCATAATAAACTAGAATTTATGGTCTGTACACGCAGTAGCCGTTTACCATGCAACAAATCAAACTGCAACTTGGCAACGGTGTCCTCAGTATCAAAATCTGCATGAGCCTGCTTCAGAGAGAAGGAAACATCTCCTGCACAGAGCAGCATGTTGTGTTATTTCAGTCTTTCCCACAATGAGTTCTGGAGTGAAATCGTGTTAGTGCTCATGAATTAATGTGCAGAAAAATGTCCATGAGACAATGCGCAGAAGCAGGGTTTCTTTTTCAGGCTTGCAATAATGAAACCACACATAAAACTTTGGGAGCAAAGCAAACCTTCAGCAGAAATAACAAAGTCCCCCTGTTACCAAACGTATTTGCACCACAGTGTTATGTTATAATTGCAAGGAGGGACAAAACCGCTGGTATTCTGAGGATCAGGCCAAAGCAAATGATGGCAGGTGGACAGTGTGGTCGAAATCCCCCAGACAGTGGAATGCAGTCTAATACATGGGGCTATATTCAACTGCAGGCAATTTTTAGCACATTTAAAATCTGTTTAATTATGGTAACTTGGTGTAATCGTCAGGCAAAGTCCACAGAGAAGCTTCTACTATTCAAAAGCTAAATATGTGCTGAGTAACTGGGGGGGGGGGGCTGGCACGTGTTTGTCTACAGAATTGCACCAGCCAATCTGTCTATAAACCATTTTCTCACTATTCCACTGTTTTATTCAAAGCATTTCTTGCAGTACCCTGACAGAGAGAGTGTCTCGCCTGAATCTGAGCTCATCTTGCTCCACATCAGTCACTTCCAATCAAGAGTCCAGGAGTTTTGATTCCAGCTCCAGCTCAGTCATCCCATTAAGTGATGAATCAAGCGATGCATCGTTTCTCATAATACCAGAGAAACAGAACATGATCCTGCAGCCAGACTGTACACGGGGTTAGTGAAATACTGCTGAGTTGTGTCTGTGGACAACCTCTCATAAAATTGCATTGAACAAGAGAAATTCAATAAAAAAAAGTGAAAGCTACCCAAATTGACAAGTTTTTGGGGTAATGGGATCACATTATTTTTATTATAAATCAACATTTCAGTCCTCCGGAATGATAGCGACCAAAATCATAAGATATATCAATGTTTTTTCTTTCCATTCCCTACAAGGTGAAACATATATTAATGCAATTTTCATAACTTATGTAGACATTTCCCAAAATGGATCTATAACAACAATATTGCTTTATAATCCCTTTTGCTCACACCATCGGAATCAGAAAGCAGCATAAACATGTCGGGGGTGAGGTGCCGCAGCGTGTGAAAAATTAAATTAGGAGATTAAGGGTTAAGCCAGAAAATGCCAACTTCTCACCACAGTGAATGTACTGTGAATGAGGCACCCAGGCTGGCTGTGAATTCATTCCTTTTCACCATTCTAATTAAGAAACTGGTAATAGCTCGCTGCAGAGAGACAGGTTGGAGGAAGTTTCCAGTGCTGAGGGCAGCGGGTTCAGGCCGGGGCAGTCTGGTTCCTCTCCCTCCCTCCGTTTGCAGGCTGATGTGTGAACTGTAGTCCTCTGCATTCAGTCCGCGCCCCTCTCCACTTTAGCTACTCTTGTCCTGCGAGTCCCTCCCCCTGGGCTGGCATCCACCTGGAGACGATTACCAGCCCTCATGCTGCTACTAAACCAGTTCCATACCCACAGTTACGGAAGAGTCAGCTCTGCAAACGCCAAACTCTAATGCTTTCTGTAAACAGCCCCAGGCAGAATTATACAACAAAATAAGCCTCTCAAAACTGCTGATGGATGAATTTTTTGCGGAGATTATTTGTCCCATATTGTTCCAGAAATACCTCGCCCTTCAGAGTTCATCTCATGAGTTAATTACAATTCTAACATATAAAAAATATTGTTTAAACCTCTCTGACAGTATGGAACAGTAAAACCAAATTGAGTAAGCAAAACAGGAAAAATACATACAAGATAGAGGAAAGTGACTGTAATAAATCAGGCTGACAGACATTGACAGAAGGACCAGAGAGCGCCGACACTGGCCTACATAACCAGGCACTCTGGAGACAGCGCGCCGCGGCCAAACTCTGAAACGTCCCTTCCCAACAGGCACAGAACGCAAAACTCAAACAAACATTTCATTAAAATAGAATTCTGGGAGATCAATATCTTGAGAGACGTTTAAGAGATCTTCTTCAGCAATCATATTATACCTACATCAAACATTGTTGTTACAGTACATATCACAGAGATGGTACATAAAAATATACCAGAAAAGAAATAAGCTTATTTCAAGAGATGATTAAGCATTTTTGCAAAGCAAATGTATATAAAAAAAAGAGTTTAACAAGCTATTACCTTACCTAAAATGACAGCCAGAGACACAAAATCTTCCATAATTATAACTATCCTTGAGCTCTAAACATATCCAAACGCTTAAGAATGTTGCCATTTAGAAGACATATTCTTAATTAATCATTTAAGCTTTTTTTTCCCCACGTCTGCTTAAAGAGTGCAAACATAGCTAAAATTATGACCAGAAACTCAAAAGTGTTCTGTGTTTATAGGCCACCTCAAGCAATGATCATATCCAAAAGCTTGAGAATGCAATTATTGTAGAAGGGAAATATTAAAATACTCGTTAAGGTCTTTCTTCGCCCTCAGTCTTAACTTACTAAAACATCCATAAAATGATATCCAGAGACTAGAAACCTTCCGTTAGTGGCCTATAGCTTTGCTTCAGCACGATCTAAAACTTTGAGAGGGTCAAGAAGCAAAATGTTTCAAACGGGCCACTCATTATGCTTCGCTTTGATCATATCCGCTTAGCGCACTTCAGCCCTATGACAGCCACACACTTCAAATATTTCACAGTCATAGCTAATGTTAATGGGAATTTAAGAATTTGTTACGTAGATCAGCCCAAAGAAAAGGCGTTGTCGGCTATTTCTGATCTGGCGACATTCTCAAGCTTTTGTACACCGTAAATGCAGAGGGGAAAGCTTTAATCTGTCGAGGTTACAAGTCTCTAGCTATCGTTTCACGCACATTTTAGCTCATTAGGCGGAGGAGGGCAAAGAAGAGCAATTAAAATATTTCCATTCTGACACGTTCTCAAGCTTTTAGATATGCTTTGTTCTATCTACCAGTCATTTTTGGTACTTTAAACAGCGTCAAGGGTTTTAGACTGCAACAATTTAAAAGTACTTTACATACATCATTCACTGACATTAGTGATTAGTGGCATATAAGAGAGTGCTGTCATGGTCATGGCTGGTCACTCCCCCTCTTGTGCCAATAAGCTTGCTTCCCTTTCATGGAAAGTCATCAGCGGTTAGGCCATCTTTCTAGTTGTTCAACACTGAGGCAGTCTATGTCATTGGTAAATTGTGCCCCTGGGATCTCATTGGGCCTTCATGTGATCGTATGTTGAATAAGATTGCTCATTAACAGCGATTGCAATAAAGCTGCTTCAAATATCTGAGTTTGGGGTCATCATAAATGTAATGCACGTGTGATGTCACTGCTACACGCTGTGGGAGAGACTCAGAAAGGACAGAAAATGATGAAAAGATCTTAAAGAGGCAGCGGTGCTGAGTATGAAAGGTTTGAGATATGAACACATACATACAACATACAAATGTATTCATGAGAGGGAGAGAGAGCGAGAGAGAATGTCTGCTTGAATTCTGTGTGAAGTGGATGAATGGTTGTAAATGAGTGCGTAGGGTTAGTTACCAGACAAGATGTGAGAATTAACTCCAGGGGACCAACCATTTTCAATTGATTTTATTGTCCCAGTGAAGTTATTTCCGTGGATTTGCTTCTTTGACGTCATTGTTTACCATTTATTGTGCTTCTATACCACTATATAGATGATTTTCTTGATAACGGTTGACGATGTGTGCAGGTTGTATTGCTGTGCAGGTTGCAGGTTGTTTTGCTGCAGCGAGGTGTGCACATCAAACCAGGGATAGAGGAACACTGCAGTTCATGATGGAGGATAGTCTGACAGTGACCTCTCGTCAGGAATATTGAGTTGGTGGAGAAATGCAGGTGGAGTGGATTAGAGTTGGGTGTCCACAGCATGAATTGTGAGCCAGTTTCTTGAGTCTTTGAGCTCCATTTTGTACACCGTATGTCAAGTGAAGCATGCCCTCGTACTGAAGCAGTACTAAATGTTTTTTATTGTTAACGTTTGAGCGGGTGCTCCCGCAGATTTAAGACCAGAAGTCAGGACTTCGTGAAAAATGTCTTTTTCTATGAGAGGTGACATTGGTTTTTCAAGGAAGGCTATTAGTTTAAATTACTTGGAGGAGATATTTTTTGATGTTGGTATTGAGAATGAGTTAAATTTGAAAATTACCTTCACTAGATGAAGCAATGCAGCTTATTACTCTTGTCACTTTAGAATTTATGATGGATTTTAGTTGAAAGTACTTGATGTATTAGTGTTTCTTCTCAATATTGAACTTTGGATTAGTTCCAAGGTAGCGATAAATGTGTTGCTCTGAAATGTGGAGATACTACTTTGATCCATAGTACTGAATCAGAGTGGTGCTCTGTCATACACATGATTACATCGCAGTGGAGAATCACTACGGGGTTTTATGGTGAATCCTGAAGTTTTTCTGACTTTCCATCAGGCTGAAATTCAAGTATTCCTACTAAGGTAAAATCAGAGATGGGGAACTGAGATTTTTCTACATTCAAATGGATCCACTTTTACTCATGACCACTGAAAGATCTTGTTTTTTGGGATGAACCCAATTTGCGATGACTGAGCCAGAAGGTTTGGTAAGCCAGGCGATGATTAAGGAAGTGTGGCACTTCCAAATTGACCCACATACGAATGCTGCGCGCAAGCACGCCAGGTGGGTTCCTGTTAGTCCTCTCAATGCATGCTGGGACAGATTTTCAAAACCCCATGCTGGTCAGTATTCGAACAAATCATGCGATCTTATCCGAATATGCTACCGTTAAGCAAAACGACAACCACAAGATTAACGTACGAATCTGCCCACAATAGCAACTTCAATTTTTGTTAGCATGTTATAACATACGCAGGTAAAATGAGCCAGTGACTTTTGTTTAAAGGTAACATGCTGCATGTCATTGTCATCCAAAGTCTCTATTGTCCAACAAAGCCAGCATGTACATATAAATATTTATATGCTTAAATGTCGAAATGGAAAGTATATAATGTATTTTTCAGAACATTGATGGTATTTAAGATCATGGAAATAGTCCCAAGATTTTCAGTCCGCGCATGCTGAAACTGCTAAGTAGCACATCTCAACAGCAAGCAGAAGTCGATACACCTTGTGTTTGATGTCTGCGAATTTTCAGCTGTTCGGGGTGATAACGCAATTATTCCCATCAGCACTAGCCTCACTGTTGCAATATCTCCTTTATTTTTCAGGCTTTCAATTTCACTACCACAATCGCATCCACACCATTCTTGTTTATACTTCTCCCTCTAGAAGTCGAGACACGTTTATTTTGGGGTCAATGGAAGTGACCTTTCTCATAGGGAAAATCCATAAAAACCAGGCAGCGCATGGTATTTGTGGAGGGGTCAGTTCTCTCTAATATGGCCAATTTGATCCATGTGGTTCTATTGTCCAGTACAATTTACTATTGAAGGAGCCAGGAAGTTGACGGGTGTGAGGGGATCATTTTGAAAAAGTAGAGAACAGACTTTTTGGAGGTGAAAATATTTCAGTGATCACAATTCTGCCAATTAAAGCCGTAAGTGTTTCCAGAGACTATTGTGATCTTAATGCTGTGCAACAGTGGGACTATACAGTCTGAGCTTTCTGTATTGCACTGGAATCCTGCTTTATTGCGATCATATTTGGGGAGGACAGGGCAGCTCTATCAGCTGCTCTCCCTGGCTGAAGGTCAGGAGTCTTCAGTCAGTGCCATGTAATTGCCTTAATTTGCAGTTGCAGAGATCCTCGTAAAAGCTCCCTTTATTTGTCCACCCAGGTGTGGGCCCTGTCATCAGCCCACGGCCTTTCATCAATCACTAGGCATCAAAGACCTTCCCCAAGGGGCCCTGACTACAGGTTCCACTCACACTGGGCCTGCGGAGGTCAGGGGTTAGCCCCGTGCATCACAAAGCCATGGGGCCAAACGCACTGGGGGGGGGGGGCGCTGTAATCACCTTATTATTCTACATCAGAGGACTAGGAACCCCGTTGGGACTACCCCCCACCCCACGTCCAACTAACCCAATAACCGGACCTCAACAGACCCTAAAGCCAAGCTTCCTACAGTAAATGCAAGCAGCTGGAGCCATCTAACAAAATGGCCAGGTCAATGGCTTCAAAGCAAGGCCTCTCTCAGAGATATACTCTCAACAGCCATAATAAAAACCATCTTTAGAATTAGGGGAAGCAATTTTGTTGGAAGCTTCACATTAAATTGCAGTCATTCTTGAAAGGAGCAAGTGTACCGCCCTTGACTTCTGGTTTCACTGCCACAAAAAAGAGTGATACTCTCACCAGGTGGTTTACATAGATATTTTAATATATACAACACAGTTCTGTTCTATTTACACATGCAGAGAGTGTTACTACACTTTATAGCCATAAAAAGTATAGACAATTTGCTGAAAGTCCTTGACATGCGCAGGAAACTGATGTTTTCAAATTCTAAATATCTGACATTTTAGCTGAATTTGGAATGAACTGGTGAATATGGACTGATGGGACAGGCTTCCAATTTTCATTTAAGGGTATTTTCATGAAATTCTGCTCCAAAATTTGGAAATTGTTGCCCTTTCTGTACATGCCCTCACCTCCCATCCAATCACAACTCCAATTAGTTTCAGTTGAGCCTGCAGTGAGGCAGGAGGTTGGCGGGAATACAAAGTGCTACAAGATCCAGATGGTAAACCAGATTTGAATTGTAATCGCCCTCAAATGGAGACTGAATGTCTGTTCTATTAGAGCACACAACAATTTAATTTCAAATTCAATTAAAATGTCAGATATTTAGAATTTTATAAAATGTCTGTTTTCTCTGTATGTCAATGAGGTTTCAGTGAAGTGTCCACAAACATTTTGCTACCATGTGAACCTCTCATTATAAATTAAAAATTCACGTCATATGCAGTCTCTGAGGTAACACAGCACCCCTGGGAGATTTCAGTCCATCCACCTCTTGGCGCCGACCTCTTTTACAGGAGATCCGTGGCTGTGTCGGCCTCAGAGAGAGCAACGTTACTTTAGGACCTGAAACGGGTCATCTGTCTCAAACACAATCAAAAAAGGAGCTTAAAATCCTGTATTCGATCCTCTTCAGAAACTCCCAGGAGCTTATGATCGCAGATTAATCTATAGTTTCCGCCATTTTGATGAACAGAGCTGGTGTTTAATTCTCTCACTTTTGTTTTGTTCCTAAGGCCCAATAAACCTGCTACATTGTGACCCACAGAGAGGAACTTTGACCTGGTGCGTTTTAAGATGTTTTAGGACTACGTTAAATCAACATACAGGTTGATATGGCTTTTTAGCTAGTGTTTCAGGCTCCTCGACACATCAGTTCGAGAGCGTAAGTCGTATATCCCTGAAGAGGAGTTTCCATAGTGACCTCAGGTTAGGCCCAAACCTTTATGTCACATCCAGCAGCAGAGGTCCCTCGAGTGGAGCCGTCACTCAGGTCAGGTGTGGTTGACAGGTCCATGAGAGAGGGTCCATGGGAGATGAGTGCTCCACCACCAGGCCTCCCAAGACCACCCCCCGCCCCACACACGCCAGATCCCGGCTGCCCCGCCCCTAGCACCGTGCGTAGCGCTGATGTCACGGCGTGCTCGCCCCCTCTCGAGGAACAGTGCGGCCTGTCAGTGTGCTTTCCCCCGGTCGGCCCTCACAGAGCCGCGATTCTGCGCCGCGCAACAAGAGCTACCTTCTTCTTCTCACGCTTGTCTCTAGCCGGCCCAGCTCCTCGTAGGACTGGTAGAAGACTTCCAGCTCTCTGGCTCCCCAGGCCCGCCAGACAGCCAGGCACCACTCCATGTTTTCGTTGTGAAAGCCGCACACAACAGTGTCCTTTGCGACCAGAGCAGCCTCTACCAGGGTCCTGCAGAAGTGGGGGAAAAAAAAGACAGAAGTGAGGCCAGAAAACAGGGCTAGGTTTTATCACGCAGAAATTACCATGCGGACTCTTCCTAGAAACGTGACGGTGCTACAGGGAAGTGGCTACTTCAGGGACCATCGAGTGCACGGGTTTGCTGTTTACCAGATTTACGCAAGTTCACACAAAAAGCTCTCGGAACGGGCGATGGGAGTGTCTCTGTGCATCATGCTCAACAGGACATTGAGGACAGCTAGCTAAGGAGAGATTCACCCTTGCCTCACACCTGTTGTGCTCTAGATTATACATGACTCTGCCTACTACAGTGCAACGGCAGTTGTGGTTTCTATCGGCTGGCTGAGAGGCCGAAAGGGACTTTCGCTGTATAACGGCAGTCTTTGCGCCCACAAGTCACTGACAAACCAACACATTTCTAGGTTACGTCATAGCCGACCGTGCAAGTCAAATCAATCTCCCTCCTTTCAAAACAGTTTCCTTTCCATTGTCACAGTTGTTCAACAGCCGCTTAATACAATAATTACGAGTGCTGAGTTACGGCACCTGGAAACAATTAGCAAATTTGTATCCGGTCGAGTTCAACGGGGACCTACAATCTAACAGATTTACAACCTTCCTCGCTTTGTAAAGATCATGTACTATGTGACTAAGGGCTGTGACTCGAGGCCCAGGTGATTTGAATAATCGAGATTTATGAAGGAAGCTGCCCACTGGTGCGAAAAGGTCTTAACAAACAACCTCTTTGAAGGAGAGCGGCTGTTGGGAAGTGATAATTACTGGGTGGAGAAATCCATGACCTGTAAGATCTTTGAACTCTGTGAGCTTAATTGGATCTGAATTGGTGTATTAATGTACTGATGTCTTTCACCAGATAAGATCCACAGTGTACAATGAACATAAAGTAGACCTGTAGTAAAGACAAGTGAGGGGAGGCTCATTTATCAGCACCAAGGTTTACTCAAGCTGACATTAACAAGACTATGTTTTTAACAAATCATTCCACACTCCAGTTAAATGGATGGCCTTTCCCGGAAATTTGGCCATTAAGTGAAAGGCTTTTGAAGTCTTTCTTAATGAAATGGGTTTTAAGGACTCTGCTCTTTATAATAAATGTTTCACTCCAAACAATAGAGGCCCGGCACGAGCTGTGTGGTCGGCTGGGTGAGGCACAGACAGAGATTGAGTCGAGTCTCACCCATACTGTGCCGGTCCGGGGGGGTTGAGCACGGCGATGACCCGGCCCTTGAGGAGCTCATCCTGCTGCTGCAGTTCGATCACGATCACATCGCCCCCGCGCCTGGGAAATACACGTCACGCATTCACATGCTGCAGGGCCACACACACTGGAATCTTAAAGGCAAAGACAACCTTTGTATGAAGTGAGCTGCAAACAAATTAACTACCCCTTTGGTGTTACAAAGCTCAACTGAATAATAAATATCAAAACATCCGAATCAAAACACGTACTGAGTCCACCATTTTCCCGTTAGCAGTGACGTCAGATGTCCTCCGCTGCTTAACCACAAGAAGTAAATAAAAACTCCCTGCCCTGAAGGGTCTGCTACCGCATGAGACATCGAACAGCTGGACGCACCAACAGTTTAATGATCAATGAAGAACTGTATCTGCCAATACAACAAATTCTGTGCTACATAACCTAACACGATTGTAGTGTTCAGTAACCTGTTGCATAGATGCATGCAAATCTAAAAATGATGTCAGCTAGGCTAACCACATAAGCTAAAATATAAATTAGTTTGCTAAAATTGTAAGCACTGTGTAATGTTCAAATCTGTGGCGAACTTCCCAGATTGCAGAACTATAAAAAGAGTGACATACAGCTAGTAACGGTAATATCGGCACTAATGTAAATATATGGTCAATATAACGAATACGACGTTTCACCCGCCCATACATTGCAGAAAAGATGCTATCAATTAGAAAACAAAAACGGATCATCAAGAAATCTCCAATCGCCAAGACAACCAACATAGAAATGGAGCTCGCTCGAGCAATAACCAGTTTTATCTCTGAAAGAGTGGGAATTTAGAACAAAGTGAGTGAAGCCTATACAAGCTTTGGTTAAGCTACGGTTCTTCAAACTCCCTGTCCCATGCTTGCAAAAGAGTTGCTCTGCCTCGCAATGGCTAAACCTTTTTGTGGGTTAAAGAGATGGTGCCGAATTTTGTCACAAGAAGCATTGAAATACTGAAAAATCACAAAAAATTAAGGCATTATATTAAGTAATATTAATAACTCCATATGCGTTATTCTTTTATTTAACATTGGCTAAATGTGAAGGTCATCTTTCCCTTCAACATGACCCCTGTCAGTAACATGAAAAGAGCATTATACCGCAGTTACAACCACAGTGCAGCCCACAATTATTTGGACAGCGAAACAATTCCTGCTTTGAAAGCATTGAATATGAGGTAGATGTTGAGTGTCTCGGCTTTTTGCTGGCACTTATATCTATTTCGTGTGAAATTTATATTGCCATTGTACAAATACTTTCAGCTACATAGTAAAGCACAGATGTACGCTCTCACAATTACTGATTTGTGAACGTAGTCACTGTACGAAACCAGTAAGTGCAACAGCGCAGAAACAGGCTTTGGCAACTGGACGTTTAAGAAGTCAGTCATTAAGAGTTGAAGCGGCTAGTCTTTACCCAGCAAACCATTTTTGGGCCCCACATTTCCAAAATTATTTCCAAGACTTGCATTCATCCATTTTTCTGGATGACCCTTAAAAAGGAACTTTATAGACATGGTCTTCAATTATAATACGATCCCATCATTCAAATATAAAAAAACATTAAGAGCAGGCCACAGTCATTATGCTAGCTGCAGCACATGAAATAAATGAGGCATTTTAATTCCAATACTTTCACCATTCCTAAAATGTCACAGACAAACCACAGCCTTCTATCATATTTCTTTCAATAATTATAAATTCTAGATTATATTGCCAACAAGTTACATGCAACCTGCCAGACATATTTTCCTGAGCCATTGTCAAAGCTTATTTGTAACAATAAAAATTTTTTATTTCTTTTTTAAAACAACAAAAACAAAATCTCGACAATGGTCTTGTGCTGTAAAAAAATCAAACTGAAAGGGAATCCACACAGCTGCCCTCAGTTTTACATTATCAGGGTGCACACAATACCTGGGGATCCACAGGGTTCCTCTGACGGACAGCACGCGGAGGGCCTGCAGGTGAGAGGGGGTTTGGGTCTGCTGATCTGAAGGGGAGGGGCCCTGCAGGGCGGGGTCCGATCCCTCGGCTGGGGAGGGGTCCTCGCCGTCGGTGGAGAAAGGCATACTAGCAGAGCTGGTCAGAGAACTGAGGGCCCCCGAGCTGGAGCGACCCACCATTCCCAGCTGCTCCGAGGAGACAGACGAAGAGCTCATGGAGCAGTAGTCCGTTAGCGAGTCCTGGTGTAGAATGATCTGGAAGCCGGCCTCCTCGGTATGGAGCACAGTCACCTGCCCAAACTCGTGGTCTTCCGTGGGGCCGCCGTCCCGCTCCGGGAGAGGAGGTATAGAAGGGGGAGGATGGGCCGGCCCGACTCCTGCGGGCCTCTGCACGGTGAACATGTCCCTCAGCGGGTTGGCGTCTCCGCAGTTGTATGAGGCGCACAGCTGGTAGCTGGCAGCGTGGTACATGAGCAGGGTGTTGGTCAGATCGTCCAGGCACCACACGGCCTCCTCCACCCATCCGCTGCCCGGGCTGGAGGCCAGAGACGTCACCATAGACGGGTGCAGGTAGGGGTCCAGCCGGTGGACGGCCCTCAGGGGCCGAGAGTGGCAGTCGATGACCAGGAGCCCGGGGCCATTAGTGTACCACACCTCGGAGCCGCTGTGCGCCAGCACCATGCTAGTCACCGGGTACGGCTTGAGCCTGGGGTCGTCATCTTCCAGATGAAACACTGACTTGTTAATGGAGTGGGAGCAGAGGTAGTTTTCTCCTTCCAAGGGCATGTCATTCACCAGCGTGTAAACGGCCACCAGCCCGTCCACCATTCCAGCAAACACCAGAGGAAGAGTCTGAAGGGTTAAAGAGAATCACTGCTAACTCATCGCTCAATTACTTCATATTAATTAGCCCCTTTGCGCAGAATACAAATAATGGCAATTTTTTCCTGTTATGCATGAGCCTATTTAGGCTTTAAAACTCAGTATTTGTGTCATAGGGACTTTGGAAAATTATTCCAGTGAACCAAGACTTTTGTAAATTCAATTACAGAATTATTTGGGAATTAAATTTCAGAATTTACAAAAACCAGCATCTATATCTGCGCAAGGAGGTTAGACAGCATACTGGGCCGTAGCAGCATACTGAAGGTCATTGGTACAATAACAGAATCCACTACATCGGAGAACGCGACAGGAACATTACATAGTTTATAATGAAACTATCAAACCACAGGGCCAGAGGAAAAAAAAGAGTTCACGTTTTTCCATATTTTTTTCCGCAGAAGTAGGGTAGATTTGTGTACAGCGGATATTTAAAAGTGAATTAAAATAAAATAAGATGGACATATAATTTCATAGAGGACTGATATAAGGAAAGTCAGAGCACATGTAAAACTCAGAAATACAACATCTTTAATGAAACTGTCGCTGACATTTATGCATCTGGGAAGTCCATCTCAGAAATTACGTCTCTCGCCGATTCAATAAAAGTGGAGTGTTTTCTTTCTCTTTCACCTGAAAGTTGATAATCCAGATGAAGATCCTTTAAGCAATAAGTGTCCATCTCAACGTGTCTTTTAATCATATCACAAGATCCCTCAGTTATGTTTACCACGTGCGTAAGTCACCACGTGCTTGATAAGTGAAGTGTTCTTATCCCAGTGGAAAATGTCGAGCACAATGATATCACCTCACTGGCAGAATTTTCGTCTGGCTGAGAAAAAGTGAAATAGAAATAAGTGTTTAAAATCTAAATGCAAGATTTAAATGCTCGGTGAAATTGGCTTATTTTTCTTTTATTGCACGGTTCTGTATTTACCCAAGACTGTTGGCTGTGAAGAAAATGACCAGCCACTCTTGCCAAACATGGCTGAAAATTATCTGGAGCTATTCTTTTACTTCCATCTCGCTGTATGCTCATTGAATATAATATTCTTTTTTTGATCATATTATTTTATTTTATCTGCTCACAGTGAGAATCTGCTGTCCTCCTGCAAAGCAGATGAGTCTGCTGGCAAAACCGGGCTGCCATCTACTTTTGACACGTCGCAAGTGAGACAAACGCTATAAATAATGAAACATCAAAGTCTACCCACAGCCTTAAATGTCTGTTTATGGAGCTGTAAGTGATGGCACTGAGGTAGGCGTACGCACTGGGGACTCCATTCAGGGCCCGGGGCCCGCGTTTGTGCACAGACCCACACCTGGAATCTATAACGGTCATGACAGGGACTTCAAAGCCCTCAGCGGCGATAGGAGTAAGACAGGTTCTGAAGGCCACTTTCCTGCTCAACACAATGAAATTCATTTTCCTGCGGAGGACAGCACAGCTGCTAAACCAAAAACTCATCACACTGTCAGGCTACGGTATGCATTCCCTGGAAAGTCAGATGCTGTTTTCACAAGGAATCACGCAACTTGTCTCAAATGGCAGTGTCCGTGATCCCAGCTCCAAGAGATGCACTATGAATGGTGTACCCATAGTGCGAAACTTTCATCCTCATTCCGTAAATTGCCAACCCAAAAGATTTGTCATTTATTGCATGCAGGAGGACGTCAGTAGCACAATTCATTTTACCAAGACGATAGTAAACCAAATATTGTTATGCAGTACCATAAGTTCTATACAAGGCAGCTGGAGGATTTCAGAAAGAATTAATCTGATAGACACAGTCACCTCCACATCACAGGCATGAACATCAGAGGATTGCAGCACTCACATCTTTTTTGGCCGGTACAGTGAAAAGGCAGGTGACCACAGCGGGACAGGACAGCTCTCTCTGAGGGTGGCCCAGAGGACACATGTCCTTCAGACAGTGGATGTATATATGCTGCTCCTAACAAAAACAGCACATTTTAATCAGCTCAAATCACTTTGCGAGTCATGGAACAAGACTACAGAATGCACAAGCAATTATCTTTTAAGATCACGAAGAGGCTGCATTCCAGAGAGTTTTGTGTGGCAGCACCAATGAATCTGCCTTGCGCAATATCCGAGGGACGGCAGCACTGCTCAGACTTCTAGGGTTTGTCCTGATAGTTGCATCGTGAAAATGTCAAAAGTTAACCCGCTTTGCATCATTACATTTACATTTATTTATACTCATCCCCAAGAACAGTAAACTGACTGGAAATTTCAAATACAACGTTATACATTTCATTGTGTAGAATGTTCCGGAAACCCACCTCAGTTGCTGTCCACAGCGAGTTCTCAAACTTCAGCTGACAGCTCAGTTTTGGTCCTGGACAGGTCATTCGCTTCACCTCCACGAGACCTTTGTCTACATTCACCACAGTGTAATTCCTACGCAATAAATTATAACACAAGCATTTGGTATTCAACACAACATTAGTTGAAACATGAATTCATAAATACGTAGGCATTTTATCCTACAATAGTTCTTTTCTCTTTGACTTCGGTATGTCCAACCATATCAATAAGGAAATCTAACAGCTTTGACATTATCTGTCACTTCTGGCTGAGACTAATATGCATCCAGTGAAGCATGGAAAACTAGCCTCTGTTTCTAATTCCTATGCAGCCACTGTACAGGCCGCACAATGATAATCTGGTGCTGGCAGACGGCGAGAGTCCGAGAACCAATCTGCTTAGCAGATGCCCTTACTCAGCGCTCTCTTACATAGCCAACATTGTAAATGTGGTCATTTGACAGAGATATTAATGAGGGGACTAAAGGACGCACTCCACTATAAAAGAGCAACTGCAGCCCTCGCGCAGAGAACTGGCTCTGGTTTGATGCAAAGCCTTGCACTCTTACCAGTAAAACACATAATTACACAACATGTGCTGCTGGAATAGCTGAGGACACATAGCCATTGTGGACAGTAATGTATGAGAAATAGACAGCTTCTATTCAAGCAGAAATCAATGATAAATAAAAATACAGCAAAAAAAAAAGAAAAAAGACATGAATAGAAATTAAAAACAACTTTATGATGCATAAGCAGGCATTGCTTGAGGAGAAGAGAATTGTATTTACAGCGAGACAAATAATTTTATGTACAACCCCAATTCCGAAATAGTTGGGACGAAGTGTAAATTGTGAATAAAATCAAAATGCAATGACTTTCAGGTCACAAGAGCCAATATGTCATACTTTCAATAGAACATAGATAACATTTCAAATGTTGAAACTGAGACATTTTACATTTTTATCCACAAAATGAGCTTATTTCATATTTTCTGGCCACAATAGATCTCAAAAAAGTTGGGACACAGGCAAAAAAAAAAAAAAAAAAAAGGGCTGAAAAAGCTATTAATATATAAGAGAATCAGCTGAAAGAACATTTAGCAAGTAATTAAGTTAACTGGCGTCAGGTGTGTAACATGTAGCTATAAAAGGGATGTCTTAGAGAGGCTGAGTCTCTCAGAAGTAAAGATGGCCAGAGGCTCCAACCTGTGATGGTTTGCGTGAAAAACATACTTACAAAAAAACACTTTAAAAACAATGTTCCTGAACGTCAAATTGCAAAGGCTTTTAAGGTCTCATCATCAATAGTGCATAACATCATCAAAAGATTCAGAGAAACTGGAGAAATCTCTGTGTGTAAGGGACAAGGCCGAAGACCTTTACTGGATACCCCTGATCTTTGGGCCCTCAGACGCCACTGCATCACTCACCGGCATGATTCTGTCATTGACTTTGCTAAATGGGCCCAGGAATACTTCATGAAACCACTGTCTGCCGTGCCATCCACAGATGCCACCTAAAACTCTATCATGCAAAAAGGAAGCCATTGTTCTAGAAGCGCATGATTCAGTAGCGCCGCCGTGTTCTGTGGGCCAAGGCTCATTTAAAATGGACTGTAGCAAAGTGGCAAAGTGTCCTGTGGTCACACGAGTCCAAATTTAACATTCTTGTTGGAAATCATGGGTGTTGTGTCCTGCAGGCTAAAGAGGAGAAAGACCACCCCTCCTGTTATCAGTGCTCAGTTCAAAAGCCAGCATCTCTGATGGTATGGGGATGGATGAGTGCATATGGTGTGGGACACTTGCATGTTTTAAAAAGCACCATGAATGCTGAAAGGTATATAGAGGTTATAGATCAACATATGCTCCCCTCCAGACGACATCTATTCCAGGGAAGGCCTTGTGTATTTCAGCAGGACAATGCAAAACCGCATACTGCAGCTATTACAACAGCATGAGTCCGTGTGCTGAATTAGCCTGCCCTTCAGTTCTGATCTTTCACCTATTGAGAACATTTGGCGCATAATTAAACGAAAAGTCTGTCAAAGGAGACCTAAAACTCTCCAGCAGCTGGAAGCCTGTATTAAACAAGAGAGGGATCAAATTGCAATGGCTAAACTCAAGAAACTTGTCTCTTCAATGCCCAGACGCCTCCACTCTGTGTTAAAAAGAAGAAGGCATGCTACAACACGGTAAAAAGGCCCCTGTCCCAACATTTTTGAGACCTGTAGCAGCCATCAAATTTGAAATGAGCTCATTTTGTGGATAAAATTTCTCAGTTTCAATATTTGCTTTGTTATCTCTGTTCTATTGTGAATAAAATATTGGCTGGTGTGATTTGAAAGTCATTGCGTTTTGATTTTATTCACAATTAACAATTCGCCGCAACTATTTCGTGGTTGGGGTTGTATTTCCACAATAATTTACGGTTACATTTACCCCATTAGATTCTAATAAAGATTTTACTGCAGCGTGTCCCATAAGCAGTGAAGACCCCCTGTTCCACACACAAGCACACACACTAATTAATCATCCCACACACACCTCTGGGCAAGCCATTTCTGCACCCCGACATTCAGCATAGGTTCTGCTGTCGCAAAACATGCCATTTGCTCAAATAAACTAATATCTGTCTTTGACCTTCATGTCATCTCTTCATCCTGCTTTCACCATTGAAAGCCAAAGCTCAGATTGTATGTCTGTTGTTTTCTATCATTGATTACTGCTTCAGGAAGCTCTTAGAGTGCGCAATGTTCAATAAGCACATAATCTCTTTTAATGTAAATATTTAACTTCGATGACAAGAGTAAATTAAGACAAGAGTTGATTATACTTGCAAATTCATCCTATACCTGAATGCAAAATACTTCCCTAAAGTATCAAAAAAAGAAAGTGAATTACACTTTATTACAAAACTACCTTTTCACCTATTCAAGGGTAAAATGCAGTTTTTTTTTGGCCAGTAAACTAACAAGTTACACATATAACTGTTGTCCTCGAGGTTTGAATTTATCAATTTAATGGCGAAATGCGTTAGCATACTTGCTAGCGAATTATTCATCCCATTGACTTGAATAGACTGCCCACCGGAAGCTAGCGTTAACACTATTTTTTCATTATCCTAATAATACAATGCTGACATTTGAGGGACAAACAGGATCTTAAATTTGTGAGTCCAAGATACCAAATCTATGCAACGAGAGAAGTGATTTTCATTTATGCCTTGCCAAAGACCCAGAATAAATTAAAATCACTACTCTTGTTGCTTAGATTTGGTATCTCAGACTCACGCATTGGAGATCCTCCATCCTCTAACCTTCTGGCCAAGGAATGGGTTTATTAAACAAGCCATTCCTGTTTGACTGAGTAGTGATTTGAATTATAGCATTTTGAATAGCTGATAATTTACTATGACCCATATAAATAGATTGACATATGTATTGGTCTTTGCACAAGCAAGGGGACGTACAAGTATTTAATTTAGAGACCAAAAAAAACCATTGCCTCTCTAGATACATGTTTTCTATGCACAAATATAGCCATATTCTGAAAGCCATTATTGGAAAAAAGATTATTTTCCATTATACTTAGGTTTTAATTTCAGTTTCAGATTGATGATATTATTTCCGTAACTAGTAGACGACTGCCTCGTCAGAAACTCCTACTCCGGGAATGAAAATGTATTTCAGATTTGATCATAGGAAAGCAATAATCATAAGATATGAAACTGGTCTTCAGGCGCATCAATTTCCAGCATTTATTGCTCTTTCTTGTGAGTTAATTCATATTTCTGTTCAGACCAGTCCATATTAATTTGCACATTAATGAAGTTACTGTCATTTCAGCTGCCTAACAAATATTGGAGTTGAAATTTAATCAAAAGCATGGATTTTCACCTTCAATTTCAGGGCATTTAAATGGAAATACAGCTTTTTTTAAAATAAGTTGTCCTTCCAGATCCCACACCCCATCTGATGACGTTTATGACTGCCAGACTTCAGGTAGACATTGACTGCAAAAGATTTGCCACCAAGTACGAAAAATGACAATCTAATGTATGCAACTTTTTTTGCCTTTAATTTGCTAGTTTGAGTCCCAACAGTTGGGGTCAATGAATACAAATGGAAGCCATTCCTGCAAGGCTCAAACAATATTTCTGACACCCCCTTCAATTAAAGCTGACAGTCTACACGTCAGGCGCATTTTGATTGTTTCCTTTCAGATACACAGTGATGGAGCACAGATGAAATCTGTTATGGCTCAAATACATCAAACTGTACTTTTCTAAAATATTGAAAGGCCCATCTGTCCATATTAGAGAGAAATTTCATGAATGTTAAAATGTATCCCTTGAAATAATCTAGTCAAAAAAAAAACAACACTTTTAGTCTGATTTTGAGGCACATAAAGAAAGATCATCCAGCTTCAACAAATCAAGCATTGATTAATTTCAGAGTTCCGTAGCCTTCATACACAATTACATTTAGACAAAAAATAAATAAATTTGCAAGAATAATTCTTGCAGGACATGTGCAGGCATCAAAACATGCACACACGCAGTCACAAATATACACACACACAAACAAACGCACACACGCACATACACACACAGAAAGCACAGTTTGCATCATGAAACCCAGGCCAGACGAACCAGATGTTGCCTCAAGACTGGCTCATCTGACACCATAAACCGGGTCAGTGGACAGACGTCAGTCCAGGTGGGATTCTGGGGCGTCGCGTTGCAGCCGAGTCGGCGGGGCTCGGTTGTATAGCCGCGTTCATAGGCAGGGAGTGGCGGCAGGAGCTCAGCTGTGCTGGGGCTTTTCTGATAGATTACTCAAGGACAGGCAATACTTCTAATTAGCAGCACCTGTGCCCAGAGATAAAAGCTCATTTCATAGCCGCGGTATTATTGCGGAGCCACTTTACAGTACACCGTGGTGCCGCTGAATCGAAACAGCAATTACCCACCCCACCTGGGAGCGATCTATGGCGAAGTGCGCTTCTTTCTCACCTCTTTCAAGAGCCATCCATGTATAATCACCACAGTTTCGAGCCCTCATAAATTACATACATTCTTCACAAAACATGCATGCATTCGCACCCACTGCAGCACTTTCCCTGCCGTACTGCAAAGGGCCGGATTACGCTTCCTTCTCACTCGCTCACCACATTAAGAGCAGTTTGGACCGAGAACAACACAATTGTTGACGTTGATTAAAAACCCACACCCTCTGAGTGGTTGGGAAGAATGGGGACGAGAGCCAATAGAGCTCCGCCGGCGTTTGGAAAACCCCCCCATCGTCGGCGCCAGACTGGCTTCCACAGCGGATGCCGTACCTGTGCTCCTTTTCTCCATCCCAAAAGACGGCGCCATGTCCCGGCTGGGCCGACAGGAAGAGCTGGCTGTGTCTGTCGCAGGGCAGCTGGTACCGAAAGCAGGGGAAACTGGGCTCCTGCATCTGCCGCAGCAAGGGCATAGCCAGGGGGCGCTGTTTCAAGGAAGCAAGTATCAGAGCAGCGCCTCTTGGCTCTTTCAAGTGTTAAAGCCTGGCCCTGTTCCTGGAGATCTACCGTCCTCAAATCTTTAATTTCAGCACGAATTTATCACTCCATTCCACAAATCAGCAGCTGAGAGACATCTTGAAAAGTTGAAAAATGCTGAATGAGGTGAGCGCAGATTGTGTTGGAGTGAAAACACTTAGAACATCAGATCTCCCGGAACACGGTTTGGCAGCCCTGCCGTAAGGAGTTGCTGTGCTAAACAGTATTTTTATATTGAGAGTGTCAGAGTGGAGAGATAGTGAGCTACGCCTTACAGGTCCAGAGCTGTTAGATCTGCTTCAATTCTTCAAATCAAATTCCTGCAAATAATGCTAAAAATCAGCCGACTCTCTGAGAGAAGAATGCTGGTGTTACTGAATCTCATCTAAAAACCCTCAATCAGGTGCATTAAATACACCTGCAGAAAAATATAGGCGACATAAATATTATTTTGTCATGAGTTTGAAATCATAAATTGCAATCTGCAGATAGATGGGACTGAAATTTTCATTTTCAGTATTTCAGAACGTGTGTAATCCTCAAGGATTTCAACTAAAACAGTGAAATTCCCATGAATTTCAACTGCTTTGAGGTTGGGATGACATATTTATTTGAAATATTATTCCAAAATATTATTTTTATCCGCACAGGCATGCACGAGTAGATTCTTGTCGCAACAAATACCAGTTATTCTCGTATCACACGATTTTATTGACTAGCAGTATCAGCCAGTTTGTTGCAACGAAAACAACACAGCACTTGACTGAAATGTATCAAACTAAAGATCGACCAATCAGACATACGGTAGATTTCAAAATGCTCATTTCACGCCTGAGCGATTAACCATGCCTTTTCAAGCCCAGAGATACATAAAAAGTTTTCAATTTCTCAAATTACGGTTAAGATTTCTAGAAGCAACATGTTAATATCTCATATAATGTGTCTTGGTGAAATCAGAATAAAAGAACTGCCGGAATGGAAATTTGACGTTTCCACATAATGGCCGACAGAGAGGCCGTCCGTACCCTCTCTGGCTTGGTGTCCCAGCATTCGGTCATCAAACTCTGCAGGCAGTGGAACTGCACCTCCTCCAGGCTCCCCAGCGCAGGACGGATGCCCTTGGACAGCTTTTTGGAGATCTGGAGCTGGTGGTGGCCCAGTGCGGGCCGCCTCCCAGAGAGGAGCTCATACAGAACCATACCGTAAGAAAACATGTCCACCTGTACGATGGAGATGACAGCAGGTCAGAGCAATTACAGGGCACCCTGGCGGCTCCGAATGATGGCGACAGCGTGGGCGGGCGACAATGCAACCCAGTGTGTCCAGCACTGAGAGAGAAGCAGCCCTTACTACAAAGCCCAGAAGTATGGAAACTTAAACACACTTATGAATGAACTAAACTATAAAAAGGAAATGGTTTTGTTGAATGGAGCTAAAAAACTGGCATGAAGAACACGTGAGCATTCACAGGCAGATCTACTGCTGGGAGAACAATGAATACACCATAAATACAAGTTTCAAAAATACATGAGCCATAGGTTTACATAGGCGGGTTTAGATTACATCATTGCATAAGCGTTTGAAGCCAGGAGCAGCACAGTCGGGGATCGGAGCGGACGGGTAAGAATGGTCTCTGAGCATGTACTTTCCGTGAGGCACGTCTCCCGACTCAGTCATGGATAATGTGGAGTTGTACATACACTATATTTAGATTACGGTACAATTACAGCGTGCGGGGAACAACGGCGACGGAAAAATCAATGGGCGCGGCATTACTCTTTAATCAGGGGAAAGGAGAGGAGGGAGGCTGCTGCTTTACTGGCCCTGAGCTTTCTCTCCGAGCATTTCCCTGCACAGACGCAGCGCTGAGGAAGAAATAAGCGCCTGTGAAGCACACGTGTGGAGTCTCACTCACGAGGGGAACTAGCAGTGCCCCACATCAGCCGGGTTTATTAAACTCAGGGCATAAAAAGGCCGGCAGGGTAATGAGTGTGCAGAGCCAGACTGCGACAGCGTGAGGGAGGGAGAGAGAGAGAGAGAGAGAAAAAGAGTGAGAGAGAGAGAGCGCGGGCAGGCACGAGAGAGAGAGAGAGAGAGAGAGAGCGCGGTCAGGCTCGAGAGAGAGAGAGAAAGAGAGAAAGAGAGAGAGCGCGGGCATGCTCGAGAGAGAGAGAGAGAGAGAGAGAAAGAGAGAGAGCGCGGGCATGCTCGAGAGAGAGAGAGAGAGAGAGAGCGCGGGCATGCTCGAGAGAGAGAGAGAGAGAGCGCGAGAGAGGCAGACAGACATTGGAGAGACTCCACACAGCCTTCTCTATTATATACTGCAGAGCTGAAAGACAATAAACATGCAGGAGAGTATCTGTGAGAGCGCAGTCCATTATATATAAGGGGTGCTTAGAAGAGCCTCTCTCTAATCTCCACTCAAAGCCACTTAAGGCACACCAGCTCTGACTAGCACTTTCTGTAAAAAAGGACTTAACTTCTGTATCTATCGGGCGTTTGGTATTTAACTCTCCATAATAAGTTAATTCCCATCCAAAAATTCATCTCTTGAAAAGCTGTAAATAAAAAAAATTTAAAAAAAAAAAAAAAGTGTCCATCACAACACTTGCGCAGCATGAAGAGAATAAAATCAGCTCGGGCAATGGATCTCTCCTCGTACCTTCTCATCATACACGATGCCCGGCTTGATTTCGGGGGCCTGGTAGCCGGGTGTCCCCTCCACACCCAGTGCCCCCTCGTGAAAGGACTGTCGCGAGATGCCGTAGTCCGAGAGCTTGATGTTGACTGGATCGCACACCTCCAAAGACCAGACCAGGATGTTGTCAGACTTGAGGTCGCAGAAGATGATGTTTTTCCTGTGCAGGTAAGCCAGCCCCGCTGCGATCTGATAGGCCGCTCTGAAGGTGAGCATGTGACCCAGTGGCATGTACTGAGCTCCTGTGGGTAATGAGTGCCGGTGAGAGCAGTGGTGTATATAGGACAAATATAGGCTAATAGACACTGCACTGTCAATCAATCAATCAAGACCTTTATTTATCCCTGAGGTATAATTGGTTCAGGGATAAATAAACACAGGGCTAGGCAAATATACCTTAACAAAAAAAAGAACAAAAGTTGAACACATAAGTGCTGAAGTTATAAATTTAGAGAAAGAGACATGGCTGGAGATGTGCTGTTCTTCCTGTACTTAACAGTGACGAGCAGTGAAACAGCCAAGGGTATGAACCCTGTTAGCTTTGGCTGAAGGCTGACGGGATATCCCAGGACTAAATCTCTGAGCGCAGGGGGTGGGTTCTATCAGATATAATGGATTCAGTTGTCTTTCATGACTGTTCGTAGTGAAGAGCAGATAGACTTTCCTGCCGAGTGCCAATAATTTTGAACAGGCACATGCACCTAAGTTCATGCCACCCAATACTAAAATATGTAACTAGTAATATCAGTCAAAAGACCAACCCCTGGCTGCCTTGGGCTCCATGTGTAGTCTTGCTCAAATACTCTTGTGACCTCATGAAGTTCATGCAAAAAGTGCAGCGGTTCAGCATGACTTCACACAATGAGAGAGCAAGGCACCGTGAGGAAAGCTGATATGTAGTGCGGTCTATTACAAGAAACAGTACAAATGTTCTGACAGAGCAATAAATCTGCATAACATGCTATAAAAGCTGGAAAGATATAAACTCTGAGAGTAAGTGAGAGTGTGAGCTGCATTTACAGAAACAATCGGAGCCACGTAATATGAAAGTAGAGATTGGGGTACATATGAGGAAGTGGGCATGATGTGATGTGGGTGTGAGCTTTTCTGTGAGTTTGTTTCCGAGGGTGCATATCTGAGCATGTGTGCGAGATTACACGAATCAGCAAAGATGTTGTGGTAGAGCAGTAACACTGTGTAATATGATACAAGAGGGGAGTGTGTGCTTTAAAGCTGAGATGAATTCCATCTGTTTGAGTGTGTGTGTGTGTGTGTGTGTGTGTGTGTGTGTGTGTGTGTGTGTGTCTGCGTGTGCGTGTGTGCGTGCGTGCGTGTGTGTGTGTGTGTGTGCGCGTGTGTGTGTGTGTGTGTGGGAGTGTGCGCATGCCATGTGCAACATAAATGTTTAGCATCTGACAAATGAGGCCCAAAAGTGCCATCCCACGCTTAAAGGTCGTACAGCGCCCCCCGGGACTGCAGCGTAGCCGTAAATCCTGGCCCAGAGTACCTTTGGCGCGTTCCTCCAGCACCGTGTTGAGGCTGCCGAGAGGTGCCAGCTGCAGGACGAAGCAGAGCGGGTGAATCTGGACGCCAAGCAGGGCCACGATGCAGGGGTGCTGCAGGGAGTGGAGCATGCTGGCCTCCTGGCGGAACTCGGAGAAGTTCCTGCTGGCGTCCATCGACTGCAAGTGCTTCACCATAGTGTCTGCGCATGGAAACGGGCACCACAGTCACTTCACTTTTGTCTAATTACAGGTCGCAAACACACAGCAGCTCAGCCCCCGCCTTACTGATGAATTACATGCCCTTCTTGCATGCTGTAAAAATAAATCCAGCCCAGTATAATCTCGGGGGAGAATAATGGTTTCCATAAATTGAAGGGAAAAATTAAACTCAGTGGATGTACTGATCAACCCTGAGAGGACGCCCCCAGGAAAAAGAAAAAAAAAAAAACTCCAGTTTCCAGCTGTGGAATAAAACCATAACCACCAGAGAGGCTGGGCCGATTTACAATTTGAGTGGCTTTAAGCAACCTGGTTTGTAAGAAGTGTTATGCCGCACTCTCAGGTGTTTCCCATTGCAGTAATAATCTGTGATAGGAGGCTTTGTGCTTCTGTCAGGCTGACGATGATAAGCTGTGATCGAGCAGCCTTTTAAAGTTTGCTGCTCTTTTATAATAAATGGCAATAATAGCACTAGAATAGAAGCCACTAGAACTGGCCGCCGCCGGCTGTGACTCAACTTGGGGCTCCTTGGCCTGTGTCACACGCAAACATCTACTGTAAATCCACAGGAGAACCACCGAGAATGTTAAAGCTGTCGAACCCTGAGCTTTACCATTTTCATCTCTTTCACTCAAACCGGGGTCAGAGAGCCAAGGTCCTGACATCAGGTCTGCCTACAGCTGCCTTAGCAGTCAATCATACTGCCCGAACATTTCACCCACTGGACTTGGCTTTATTCTACTGCTAGTCATACCTGAGAGAATACCCGAGCTAGGCCTCACAATTATTCACAAAACTAAAACCTGACAAAGAAAATGGCTCACACAAAATATTGGGAAAATATACATTCATTAGAGTGAGCCGGTTGTGTGTGCAAACTCCCCGATAGACGAGTTTGAACAGTCTCTCCCTGTCTCGCAGCACCAGCGAATATAAAAGCAAAGGTAAAACATGTTTTTACTGGAGCAACTTTAAGAGTTCACCTTCAGGTCAGATATTGTTTTTGTGACTGTCTCTTCTTTGTTGAAAGAGGAAAAAGTTAAGGTATACAACAATTTCTGAATACACCATGTAAACCCGCTTTGTGCTTTCCATCATTATCGTACAAGGACAATACACCAGACGGTTGATATAAGGCACTGTATTTTAGACACAACGAAGCAAAGCCTAACTTCAGTGCCTAGTTTGGAAGGACGCTTCTAAACTTTTTCTGAACTTAACAGTTTGCATGAAGTTTGCCACAGTGTTAGCAACGTGTGTGCAGGGGATTGTATGTGGGCGGTACCGTTGCCACAAAGATAAAAACCAGCACTGGAAAGTTGCGTCAACTCTCATAAACTGCTACAGGAGAGATGCTAATGCTAACAAAGGACAATTAGAAAATTGAGTGGCTGCCTGGAGAGTAATTCCTGTCATAACTAAGGCAACACCTCTGATCACTGCCTATGTCCCCTACAGCACAGAGATGTCAGAGCAAGTGAGACACAAAAGAGAGAACTAGGAACAGAGAAAAGAGCCAGACAAAGCCTGCGGCCAGTGGGAAAATAAGAGAGAGGATAGACGATGGAAAATGACGTCAGAGTCTCTGTAGTTCACCTGGACCTTCAACTCCCTTGACCAAAGTAGATGATTGTTTGCAGGATCCTATAAGAACTGAGCAACATACTGGAAATGACTTTCTGTGATGCATTAATGTAATATTATCAGCTGCAAGGGAAAATGAATGTACAATTTGTCAATATAGGGGTTTAAAAATATATATATATTTTTTAGTCAGAAACTTATTGAAATGGGTCGCCAGTTGACAAATTTTGACAACTTTTTTAATGGTGTCCTTTTAATGGTAGGAAGATATGAACACAATTTCAGCTCCGTTTAAACAAGTAGTTTTTTGAGATTGCCAAAGCAATTTATGAAGTTTTTAGACGTGGTCGGACTTCAGAGGTCAAATCACGGTCAAAATTTTGCAAACAGAAAAACCCAGAATATATGTCTTGAGACCTGATGCAAAGTATGGACATGTCAAGTTTTGGCTAAATTGCGGCTTAAGTTGTTGACAAATCAGACAAAATGAAATTTTCAAAATGGCTGCAGGGGAGGCCAATTTGTAAACAGATGGCAAAGATTTATATTAACTTTGGTGTCCTCAGTGGTTGGAAAGGGCCTGCAAAGAGAAGATTTTTAAATTTGCTTATGAAATTTAGGGGCGTAGTGTGATAGAGGCCAGATCAAGGAGAAAATTCAATATTCAGCTAAATCTGGAATAGATGTGTTGCGTCCTGGTGCTTAGTGCCTGCTTAACAAATTTCAGCAGCAAAGCTACATGAATTATAGATAAATGGCATTTTCCTGAGGACTGCTGTAATGGCCATATTTGAGAACAGACTGCAATGATTTATCATTGGTAGGAAGAAGACTGCACAGTTTCAGCCTCACAGGTAAAGTAGTTTCAGAGAACATCTGTATAAACATTTCATTTAGGGGGTGGTGAGATGTTTGAGGTCGAATCAAGGTCAAAATATAACCAACACAAACCCATAACATGACATGTCGAGTCATACTGCCTGGTAGCTTCCTTCCGAATTTTTGCTGAATTGCTGCAAAAATTATTGACAAACGGGTCAAAATTCCATTTTCAATATGCAGTCGCAGTCATATTGGAAATTGCATCTCAAGGATTTAAATACACCTCGTTTTTCTCATTGGCTGGAAGATGTCTGCAATGTTTTGGCTTCATTGGCTCAACAGTTTTGGAGACGATGTTTACACATGCCTCTGACAGCGATGACCTACAACGATGGACAAACAGGATATAACATGAGCCCAACAGACCGTAAGTCCAGGCGAGCTAATAAAAATGACAGAAGAGATTGAGAGAACGAACAATAAAATGAATGAGGGAACAACACAAAGACAGGCTGAGGTGAAAGAAAGAGAGGGGTGGGGGAAAGAGAGCAGATGAGGAGACCGTGAATAATAGCTGATGTGACGGAGAGAGGGATGGGAGGTAAGCGAAAAGAGGGAGAGAGACAGGATTTGTTCCTCTCGGCAAGCGGTTTTAACAGTAAATGTGGACGAGCAGTAGGGTCCTAGCACTCGTGGGGAGGTGGTTCATATCAGGGTGACCGTGAGCAGAAGTGATGAGGCTGGTGGAGCGGGCAGCGGGGGGGGCCATCAACACCTCGCTCAGCCAACGTTTCCTGGAGGCTCCAGCCGCCAGCAGATCCTTTGATCCGGGGCCCCCCCAACGGCAGGAATACGAGAGTGTCAATCATGACCCGCTTCACTGTTTTTCCATGCGTCACGGCGACAGCTTGCCCCTACCTGTCCCGCGGTCCAGTGACTTCTGCCGGCACCTCTTGAAGTGGAAGCGCTTGATGGCCACAGGGAGCCCCCTGTACTTGGCTCTGTATATGACAGTCCCACTGCCACCCTGACCCAAGACATCCTGTTCATCCTCGTTACACTCCAGCTGGCCCTTCTCCAAAAATAGTCTGGAAGGATGGAGAATCAGGGTCACACATCTCATCAGTCTCCCCCCCTCCCCACTCCATAGACAGACCGGCTCAAACAAACTGCTCTTTCGCTTTCATCCTCCGACAGTCTCAAAACGAGCGACTTTAGGAACTGTGGCAATCGTTAATTATCATTTCACTCCTGCCCGCTCGCTTTGATACGGGTCTCCATATGGATCGGGAAAATAAAAACACTCCTCATGAAATTACTTTATATCAGCAAACTGCGGAATGAAAATAAATCGCGTCCTGCCAAAAAATACTAGCTTCATGTAGAGTTTAGCTTAATGCTAATACTCTTCCCGTCCTCGCTCATCGGTACCATATGCATGCATTATACTATGGAAACTCATGTTTATCTAGGGCAGTATAAAGCTAACAAATGGATAAAAATCTCCCTTAGATGAACCGCCATAAATACTGCACACGTGGTGGCGAACGCATTTATTTCGTAACCTCAACGCTGCAGCTGTGTCATTCACAATACAGGAAAGGCTATTTAACACAGGTTTCCTCCATTCCTTGGAATTGCAGAACGTTTGTAAAGCCGCATAAATATTTAGTGCAACAGCTAATTCTCTAGAAGCACAAACAGCCTGCGTCATCAGGCATTTGTTACGCAAGCCATGTATCTGTCAAAATGACACTTCTAAGACTGAACAGGACATATTTCTGCCAATACTGACATTAAATGCTATTCAACTCTGGATTACTGCTCGGAGTAAGATTCCAGTGATAATATACCTTCCCACACATGCCATTGTTTGTAATGCAAAGTCTATCACAGCTTACGAGCTAAGTTCAGGGCGGACTCGATGGTATAATTGCTTCTGCAAACAAAACTGGACGAGGTAAGTTGCACGAACAATCAGTCCTGTAAAAACATTCCATTAAAGCGGAAAAAATGTGTAAATCCCCTGGACACGTAGCATACGTATGCGCATTTACGAGAGCAAGTTCCCCATAGGGCATTACGCTGCATATATTATCCAACACGCAGAGAGGAAAAATGTGTGGGGATAGAAATTCTTAAAAATTACAAATTTTAACACACCGATTATTATAAGATAGAAACAAGCATTTGCCACTAACATGGCAATATCCCCCCGCCGCCTCAATTTTAGGTGTCTGTACGGGCGTACGGACGGACGAACGTACGGACGGAACCCAATGCTATATTCCCCGCTTCGCGCTAATCGCGTGGCGTGGGATAATCAGAGCCAAACTGCTGAGGAGAAGCTGGTGGTGATGCAGAGGCTGACCGCACTGGGAATCCGGGAGTGGAGGAAATGGATGTGAGGGTGGTGAGCATGTGCAATACGGAGGGGGCGAAGGGGCGAGAAGGCGTCAGTGTGAGAGGGTGTTGGTGTGAAAGAGGGTGTCAGGGTGATGGACAGAGAGGGTGTACGCGCGAAAGAGTGAGAGGGTGTCGGTGTGAAAGAGTGAGAGGACGTCAGTCTGAGTGTGTCAGTTGAATGAGTGAGAGGGTGTCAGTGTGAATGGGTCAGAGGGTCTCGGTATGAATGGGTGAGAGGGTCTCTGCGTGAAAGGGTGAGATCGTGTCAGAGTAGTGAGCAGAGAGGGTGTCAGTATGGAAGGGTGAGAATCGACAAGAATGGGTGAGAGGAGGTCACTATGAAAGGGTGAAAGACTGAGTGCATGAAAAAGTGTCAGAGTGAAAGCTTCAGAGTTCTGTGATGAGGTAAGAGGAGGTCACAGTCAAGCGACGAGAGTGTGAAAGGCCAAAAAGGTGAGAGTGTGAGAGGGTGAGAGATTACCGTGCCGGGAAGTCGGTCATGAAGATCTCAGGAACCAGCTCTTGCAGGGGCACAGGGCGCTCAGGGTGGTTAGGGCAGGTGACGTGGTCTTTCTCCACGGCGGCGAGCACACAGTCCTCCATGTTAAAGTAATGTACAGGGCTCGGACTGGGGCTGGGCTCTGTCGATAAATCCTCGCTCCCCTGCTCGGCCGTGGGACTGCAGTCAGGGCACGGGGCGTACTGCTCTATCAGCAGCGTCCCGTCACTCTCACTGGCCGTCAGGGCTGCACAGAAACAGCAGGCCACGTTCCTCAATACAAACCTCATCAGAAAATATAAACAAAGAGTAATGCCACTTTTTTGCCATGCGATTATGGCCATATCAAAGGTAGTCAAACTGAGAGTGGTGACGTACGAGGTAGAGCCCATTTAATTCTTCATGGAAACTCAGGAAAATCACTAGGTTAATCATCGGAACTAATGCCTCAGAGACAGTGGTGATGAAATAGGGCCCAAAAAGGCACTGGCTTTTTGTTCAGGTAAACACTGCCATGAGTCGGCCTTCTTCACATCACTGTGCCAACATAAATAAGGCAGAGATGTGTTGGCGCACCTGTCGGAGTGCGTAATGAGCCGGAGTGCCAGAATGCGGCCCACGCTCCAACAGAGGCGACTCACGAGGCCAAACAAACCCAGCTGTGTCATCGTCCGCACCCTCCGGTGCCTGACTGACAGGTTGCAAAGCGGAAGAGAGGGAGAGCTCAAGCGATCCCTCTGGAGTGCCTGCGGGCACGGCGGCGGAGATAATGAAGCGGGACTCTCACCAGGAAACCACTGCTCGATCAGGGAGTTGACGTGATCGGTGATAAAGGCCATAGCAGAGAAGTCTCTCGTCTCCGACTGACAGATGATCTTGATGCCACCGCTTTTCTTCCTCTTCCAGTTCACGTCAGAGGACTCCACACTGCAGCCAGAGGGGAGAGAAGAAGAGACAGGGGGGGGCAAAGGTCACTAAGCAGAACTAATCTCTCCAACAATCAGCTCCAGCCACACGTACTTGTGGCCTTCACGCACATTACCGCCGCGCCCAGTATTTACGCCTCCTTACAAAAATTATCGCGGTTTTAAATAGAATCATCCCAATCCTAGCTGTGACAGGCTGACAAATGCATTACAGAAGTGGCTGGTCTATTAAACGCTCTTGCACTTTCCTCTCCCACTGTCAAATTATGCCCGTCACACACTTAACTTTCATCTTTTCTATATTCATTGCCCGTTTTCTGCCCATATCGTGTTGTGCTAATAGGCAAAATCTCTGAGTGGGTAATGAAGCGAAAAAGCAAGCTTCAACTGTATTTGCATGGACTAATGGTGGCTTAATTGCTCTCAGTGCAAAGCCACATTTTCAGTAATGGTCTTCAAAATTCATACAACTTTGAAGACTTTATATGTGCTCTGAAATCGTAAGAGCATCACAATTTCAGTAACACAACTAACTAGCTCTGTGCCATACCATATTAACTCGATCTTCAAATAGAAGTGGGCAATGTATCGGCATGAACAATATACCGCGAGACACATGTGCCACAACATGAATTTGGCTATATCATCAAAAGTGGCAGAGAAAAAAAATTTGACTTTAACATTAGACCATTAGTGCAAGGAACCTTGGCTGAACATTACAGCTGCTATGTGCAACTTTCAGAAATCCATTAACTCAACTGCAGTCACCACTCTATTGCCAGCAGTTATACCTAAGGCTGAACATGATAGATGAAATATCGTTAGCAGGCATAATAGGCTATAGGTATATGACGTCAAAGTAATCGATAGGCGGGAGTCGTTGCTGTAGCATGTTGCATTTGCTGCTTTTGTGAGATACACTGGTGTTAGCTAGCAAACCATTTTCAGCGATCGCTGTTCGAACAGCTATCACTGAAAACCTCAGCAATGTCAGCATTGCTTTATTTTTTTTATGACAGCGCTAATGGTAAGTGAAATAGATGAATTATACACATTGTGTGTTGCCACCCATCATTATAGAAATGATAGCCTCCATCAAAACTCCCATTTCACTGAATCCATGCGCTAAAAAATTCAAATAAACTATTTTTATCGCCAACCTCTTTATTGCAGCTAAAGTCAATATACTGAATGGGTTTAGCAGTGGGTTGAGACGAAAAAAACTCAATTCCTAACGCCAGTTATAAACAGATGATAGTGGGCTAAATAACATTAGACTGGAGATAATGCTCATAAAATGTTGCTACAAAGTAAAGTAATAGTGATATAATTTTTAGGCCATACTACCCAGCCCCAAACATTTAGCAAAAGCAAACTAACAATGTTTGGGCAAATAAAATGAGCACCAGGATTAATCTGACTGTGGCCCATTTTATGTTGGTTCTGGACTCCAGCACTTTTGAGTGCAAAAGGATGTAAAATGACAAGGGAGCTTTCATCACTACTGGGTGAAATTCCATTTCAATTTAATTGGACCTTCATTGTAACTCTGAAAATATATTGAGGTAGATACCTCATTTGGAATATGGCCAAGTAAAAGGTAAACAAGTTCCTAGACACCAAATACACAATCAAAAAGATTAGATAAGTAATGGCAATGAGTAGTAAAAATAATAAAAAGTCAGAATAATAAAATAATAAAACCAAAAGGTTATGTATGGTGCTTAAGAAAAAAAACAAATGAATCAACTAAAACACAAATAACTGGAAGCAAAAAAAGTTAAAAATTTTGATTGCCTGAATAAAAGAGGTGAGCTTCAGATTGTTGGGCATATTATTCCAGTATGCAGGTGCACAGTAAGAAACCTGTTTTTCCATGTAGAGTAAAAACAGCCAGTTATTTTAGCGTGTTTGGTAAGGGCCTGCATTAATAGGCACCAATGAAATGATGCATGGGGGGAGAAAACAAGTGAGGGTCCTGTAAATAAATAAAACCTAGTGTCTATCAGGCCTTACACAGAGGTAAGACCGCCTAACCTTAGCATATAGCCCACATTGATGAGTATTACAATCATCCCTGGTAATAAACCTTAGCGCAGTGATAAATAAAATAATAGCAACTTTTGTACTAAGTCCCTCCCATTTTTTACAACAAAATTTTTTTTTTTTTTTTTTACCATTACCATTTGACATTTTACCATAACATTGAATAAACTGATGATTTTTAGCCCCGACCCATGGTGGGGTTATATAGCACATACCAAAGAATTACATCCGTCCACCTGTCCACACCGGTTTGCCCGACCGATTTCTCAAAAATCTCAAATTGTTTTCAAATTGCTGTCATGCATTCTACATTTTATGAAGAGGTGCAATGCCAAGTTTCATGAAAAATGCGATGATATGTTTAAAAATTACTTCTGTTTTCCATATTTTTGACTTAGAAAATTTACCACGGCAAATGTTGTTCGACTGACTTCTCGAAAACTGCTCATCAGATTGTTTTCAAATTTCTGTCATGCATTCTATACTTCAAGCAGAGGTGCAGTGCCAATTTATATGAAAATATGCTATGATCTCTTCAGTGCACAAGGGTCGGGAGTATTAGTGAGCTGTGCTCACTTTTCACAAGTTATATTTGTTAGCAGATTTTTCACATGCAATGACTGCTCAAAGGCAGAAGGTGCTGAGCTTCTTCCCTGATGATTCTTAGCCCAGCCTGTACTGCAGCCATTTTCAGTTCCCACTTGTTTAGGGACCTTCAGTCTCCTTTTCAATATGTACAACATATGACCCGTAGGATTAATGCTGCTGTTGGTAAGTCTTACAAAAGTAACTTTTAGTCATTTTTGCTAAAACTTTCACTGTGTACAGACAGTATTACATAAAACTAGTACTCTAATTAAAAAAGGCTCCTTTAAACCCACCCACTGCTCCTACTGCAATTTAAACAAGTGTTTGCCACTAACATGGCAATATCCCCTGCTGCCTCAATTTTATATGTCCGTACGGACGGACGTACGTACGTACGGACGGAGTCCAATGCTATATCCCCCGCTTCGCTCTAATCGCGCTGCGGGGGATAAATAAAATCATTCGGACCGACCAAAAAGAACCAATCAGAGCCAGGATGGTGTCTGACAGCCGTCAAACAGTGCACATGCACGCGCTGCAGACAGCCTCCTCCCCCTTCCTCCTCAGGTCACGCCAGTGCTCAGTCAAGCTCTAATCTACCAGAGAGGGTTCAGGATCTTAGAGCCATTAGCGAGGAAAAAAATACCGATGCCTCCATTACCGACAACGGCACACACGGCTAAGACAAGTAAGAAGAGGAAACCAGAAGAAAGAAAAGCACAATAGAAAGAATTAGACAAAACCCAGGATAAAACCAGAGTGAACATCGGAGTGGCTTTTCAGAGGTGGAAGGAACTCCGTGATCTGGAAGGATTAAACCCCGACGCACAGTTGGCGACTTTTCTCCTTGACTGGAAAACCCCTGCTTTATTTGTTGGTTCAGTTTTGCTCTGCAAATAAGCGAGTTGGCGTTGCTCACATGCACAGCTGCTACTAACCCCAGCCTTAATCCGCATCAATTTTTTTTTGCTCTGCAAAAAAGCAAGTGAATGTCGCTTACAAGCACAGTCGCTGTTTGAATAGCCAGCGTCTTGTAATTGTTACAGTGCTCCGTAGTGCATGCGATGTTACTGTGATGTTGCAGTCGAGCTAACGTTAGCTTGTTTCCGATGCTAGGGCTAATGTTGCTAGCGTCGTTTTATTAGAAAGTGGAGAGGGAGGGGGAGGGATCTGAAAGTTTGGTTTTTTCAAATTTTCAAGCTAAGTCCTCTCTCTCCTCATAGTTACCAACTGCAGCTTTAAGATACAGTGACTGATTCAGCCAACAGATCCAATATAACAAAGAATGGGTCACTGACCAATTCATTATAGACCTCACAGTATGCGTGTGCAGGAATTGCCGACTTCTGCTGAATACAAAACAAGCATATCAAAGGGGAGGCAGGCTTTACCTCAGGAACCCCCCATCGAATGTGACCAGCAGGCCCTCTTTCCAATAGATGGTCTGGCTGCGTCTGACCCGGAAAGTACTGCAGCGGCTCCGCTGCTGGGTCCCGGCGAAGCTGTAGATGACAGTGTTGCGGTTTCTCAGGCTCCTGGCGTTTCTCCTGGTCTCAAATGTCTGAAACCAGACATGATAAATATCACCGTTTCCAATCCCCTTAATATCCTTACTCACCATCAGTTCTGAATCATGAATGAAATAAAATCACTTCCAGGAATGAAGACAAGGGGCCAGTGTTTGCTTTGCTCGCTCTGTGTTTCTGTGTCTCTCCCAAAATGTCAGCGGTCTGAAAAAGTGCTTAAATTTACTTTTCGGACTGCAGCAATTGCTAAAATTAACTCAGCAAACGATACTTGCAAGTAAGTGCAAGTCTAAGTACACATCTTACCAAGGGTACTAATCTACAAGATCATAATTTTAGATCTATATTTTTGTCTCATTCAGAAAAAAAATTAACAGCAATAAGACCTCAAGTCAAAATAAAATGAAAATGCTCCTGGAAGCTGCCTTATTTTATCTTAGTTTATCTAATTTTAGTTTTTGTGGTGTATTGAAAGCTGAAAGCTGACAGGTGATTAAGAACAGGCCAGTGTACTGCGCAGTACCTGCAGATCCATCTCAGTCAGGCTTATCAACATCCTGGCGATAAAGCGTTCCCAGAATCCTGCTGGGACGAAGCTCATCTTGAAGAGCCGCTGTATGGTGTTATTGGTCCGCTGCCTGAAGCCGTATATGTCCATGGCTGGTTTAGGAGGCAGGAGGTGAGGGAGGAGGTAACTGCGGACAGTGGGGGAGGAAGGGACTGTGAACCACTGACTTCATATTATTGTTTTGCAATTAACAGCTTTTATTGTTCTCTGATGCACAAATTACACACGGAAAATGCGTTTTATGTTCTAAGGCCAAGTAACGTCCCCTCCATTCCCGTGCCTATCGGGCGAAACCATTTTGGATAAAGTGAGTCATAAAAAAACTGGATATTTGCAAATGAACAGAGAAGATAATATAGATATACGCTCTATAAGCATACGCATGAACGTCAATATATTTATAAAATTGAAACATAGCCATGGGAGCTCCAGCAATAAAATTATTCATCTGGATCAGAAACAACAACATACGCCTCCTTCCACAGGTTGAAAACTGTGAGGAAGCTGCCTTCAGATTATGAGAGCTCAGCAGATTCATTAGCCAGTGCAGTGCATCGCAAATATCAAGACATTCAGGCTGGGACCTCTATAGCATCTGTTTTAGAACAACCTTTGAAAATACAACATTTTAAGCATTTAAATAAGATGCCCTGAGGCCTCAGGACACCTCACAGAGCCTTGACTGATCCATGGCACTGCATGAAATCATAAATGCCTTTACTTATAACCAAAAACAGCCAATTTTTGGAGGGGATTTTATAGTTTGTCATTTTGGAAATTAATTACAAAGAGGCAAAGACCAAAATGACTGGGATGAAAGGGGAGTAGCCATACTCAAAATAGTATTACCCATGACTGCACCGTAAACACAGCTTGCACATGGACGGGCTTCTCGGACATCCTTGGTGTTTAAAAATGGCATAACCAGAGCCATAGCATTATAGACAGTAGGCAAAATGACCGGCCCAGATCCAGATCCAAATGACCATGACCAGCTAGATGACCTGATTAATTTGTTCTCTGATCTAACATTATAATTTTCTTTGAATACATAGTCCAAACCTGTGCACCAAAATATTAATTTAACTTTTCAGGAATAAAAGTCATTGAGCTTGATTAGTTCAAACAGTATTACATTGTTCATAAATAATGGACCACGTTGAGCAGAATGACACAAAAGGTCAAACATGGCCAAATGCCAAGACAATCAGACAGGCATACCATAACTGCAAGTAGATTCAACCTTAAAGTTTAGAATGGCATTAGAACATCGCCAGAAAAATAGCAAAAAGGAATGTCCTGCATGGGGCTGACTTTTTGAGACTGTTTTCTTAGCACAAGACATATGTAATTCATACCACAAATGTGCCATCAGAGTAGACAGTAACTTCACCTTCCAGCACAGGATTACTCTTAGCCTGTTCCTCTGTACTTAGCAAGATTAACAATCAATCCATTTATTTACTGACTAAACAAGACTGCTATGTTGCCAAACATGATTGAGAAATTACACTGACAAAACTATAACTACAGACTACAATTTGAGATTCCAAGGACAATAATCTTAAGAATTATGTTGGGGAAAAAATTCTGAGAAACTTGAGTTATTCGTATTAGATCATGAAAGATTAATTAAAACTATTATTTATTCAAAAATGGCAATCAATTTAGTTGAATGCATTAGAAAACCATACCTTCAAAGGGTAAAACATCTTGTTGAGTGCAACCATTGGTTGACTGATTATTGTTTTATGGAACTTCCAAACTCCATGTACTGAACCAGTATTGAAGGCAACATTTTATATTTCAAAATTAGCGCAAAGCAGCTTTATTTAAAGCAAGCCTAACAAACAAATTTACAGAGGTTGTGCAGTTTAGGAGGCATTTAATGTTCTTTCAATGTTCTAAAGACATAATCTGTTATTTTATGTCAAGTGGATATGAAAACGCTTCAGAACTATGAACGACAAGAGCCATCAGATGTCGTCATATCCCCCCTGACCCATACCCCCACCAATTTTTTAAATAAAAATTCTGAACCAGCAAAGGGCACCACCCCAGCACATGGTTGATGTGAATGCCAAGTTTCATGAAAAAACATCAAATAGTTTTCAAGTTATGCCCTGAGTAATAGCTACATCCCCCTGCATTATGCTGTGGGCGGAAATGCTCCCGAAATATAAACTGACGAGTCATTCTACCGATTAGCGTTGGATAAGTGAGGGAATAGTTTGATTGCCATCTGCAAATCAAGCAAATATAGCATAAACAAGTAGAGTAATCGTGCTTTAAACTTTGAGGATTCTGCACATTCTATTTTACCTCCGATGGCACGTCTGTGATTCAGAAATATCGGCACAGTATTTTGACACAATCAGGAAGGTATTGCAAGAAACAGAAAACTGACTGCAAGCCCCACCTGTCGCTGGCCACTGGCAGAGCGATCTCAAACTTGGCCAGGAACTGGAAATATTGCTCCTCAGTCTGCTCGGTGAACCCAGTCCCTACCAGCAGCATACGCAAGTCCTGCGCCCGGATCACGCCGTTCCGGGCCACCGAGCGAGAGCTCTTGATGTGTATAATGCGTTCCAGGCATTCCGAGAGCCACACCGCATCCAAGAAGTACAACTTGCACAGGCCGTGGCTGGTGTCAGGGAAGTGCAACAAGGTGCCCGTCTCAATCAGGAAGCTAATAGCTGCGGGAAAGCCAGCAAGGTCATTGAAAAGCTGCTCTGACACTAAACAAAAGGAGTTTCATATTATGCTGAACCAATGGAGTTTGGTACACATAAAGCAAATCCACCAACATGCCTAACTTAAACTACAAGTTGCATGCAAAATAAAATAAGCATGCAACAGTAGAACAACAAATAATTGAAGATGTAAATTTATCCTTGTATACCTGTGAATGGAAATTCTGTATTTTTAGAATGAAACATGACCTGGGGTACGGCACACATATAAATACAAAAGTATACGGCCCTGGGCAGACAGATTTACAGCATGTCCTGAATGCTATCATCAGGTACAAGCACACTTTGATGTCTCAGAAGGCCAGACATAGCCAGAGGGCCTGTTATTTGTGAGGTGCAAAGCACTTCAGTACCAGATTGCAGATCCTCATAGTCCTTGATGTCACTGCCTGGGTTTTGGTCAATGATGTTCTCCAGCTGCAGGTCAGTGAGGTACTGGACCTCATCGTTTGCCTCTCGCCGCTGACGCTCCGCTATCACTGCGTCCTGCAGGACCAGGTAGCTTTTAGGGATCTGCAAGAACACACCGGGAAGTGTCAGGGGCTGTGACCAGACCGAGGTTTGTCGAGCTATTGGTCGGATGGGCGCGATGGCCGTTTCACCCACCAGCCTCCCGACGACTTTGTTGCAGCTAGCGGAGCCGGTGACGTCCTTCATGGAACAGGATACCTGGTAGATGAGCCTTTTCAGTCCGTCCAGCCCTTCCAGTGTCTTACAGGAAACTTCGCTAAGAGAGACAACAGGTGCCGGTCTTAAACCAGTAGGCTATTCTTCCCCTTACTGTGGGCTAAATTACTCACATACGGATGTGTCAGCTACAGTAACACTTTCCCAAAGGCACCGTTATCCGTTATGGATTCTGAGGAAGTGTCAGGATCTGAATGTGTCCAAGTACATGTACATTTTGTATGTGTGTTATTATTTTCCATGTTGTGTTTCCTGACACCTGCCAATTCGGTCATTTGCGACGTGTTGTTTTGACACTCGCACTGAACCCTGTGTAGTTATCCCTTTCCCTTCCCTTTATATTCCCTCAGTTTTGTGTAGACCGGTAATAGTTTGTCACGCTTGTTTCCCATTGTTTTACCGATGACCGTCATATTTCACCATTTGGTTTGTTTTTGGATTTCGATTTTGTCTTGCTCCCTGAATCTAACAGGTTACCAGTGTCTGATTTCCCATTTGGCTTTTTGTATTGATTTGTCTTCTGGCTTTGGCGGACCTACTTCCTGGTTTTGAATGATTTTCTGATCCTTTTCTCATTACGATTCTGGATTCTCCCGTGTACAGAAATCTCATTGTCTGTTTAAACCTTGACTATGATTATCGATAAAATCTGTGAACTGGATTTCTGTCGGCACATGGTGTTCTGACATTGCCTCTTAACAGGAAGAGTTGGACCAAAATAGAAGTCCAGAAGGAGTTTTCTATCGAAAATTCTTCAAAATAGACAGACAATTCGCTAGAAGATGAACAGCCTATGACAATGACAAGTATTTTAATGATTTTTTTTTGTATGGCATTGTTCTTCCCTTGCTACTTTGTCCTCATGTAGTCCAGTTGGACAGGAGCTGAACTTCAGCTATAATTACAAAAAGTATATTAAAATCTGTCATCAACTGCGTTGAAGACGTGTGGATTGCGAACCGGAAGCTAAAAACTGACACAGCTGTGCGCGCTCATAACCTAACCCATGTCTCATTCATACCATGGATAGCCCCTGTAACAGCTGCCACAATAAGGAATAAGAGCACTGACTGCATGGCCCCTGTAACAGCTAACACAATAAGGAATAAGAGCACTGACTGCATGGCCCCTGTAACAGCTGCCACAGAAAGGAATAAGAGCACTGACTGCAGGTGTTTCCAGGTGATGTCCGGGTAGCCACTCGCCCTGGCGCCGGAGGGGGACCGGCAGAGCGCCAGGATGTAGGCGCGGAGCGTGGCGATCCTCTCAGTCCGGAACTTGGTGTCAATGAGGTCCAGGTGTGTGCCGACTACCACCACAGCTGAGTTGGGGGCACGAGCCTGGCGGACAGGAGGTACACTGTGAGATCGAACCGCACCCAAAACCACTTTCATTAGTCAGCCTCCACTATAAACACCCTGATGGACTTAGTGCATTCTGATTCATTATCTGCGGAACGGGCAACTTGCCCAACGTAAACAAGAGAAGAAAAAAAGATAACATCACTGCAGCTGTTCTCAGGCCTTAAATCACAAGCCTGATTTTCACAGCATAAATCCTGCAGCGCCTTCTGTTTGTCTGTGCTTCAGTTTTAATGTCATATTCGTACAGCGCGAATCTCATACAGCGCTAACTTCTGCAGTTACGCATATATAACTTCCTAATCTGCAATATCACCGTGATTAATGACTGAGTAATTGCAGCAAACTTAAATGCATTTAAAATTCTAATTGAAATCGTTAGCATGTGTCTAACGAAGGTGGTGACTGGTCACGGTGTGTTATATCCTTATACGTAGTACATTAACTTAGATTCATTAACGTGATTTAACAGCGCATTACACTGGAGAAGAGAGGCAGATGTGAGAACAGTGTGGAGTTAATGGTGGAGATGTGGGGCCTCCAGCTATGATCTGCAATGTCCTTATATAACAAGCAGTGAGGTGGAGCAGGGCAATGACACTGGGATGCCACAGGGGAGTGGAAGGCTGACGAAGTGCAGAATGTTAATAAAGATAACACGCGACCAGACAGGGCAGGGATACTGCCCCCTCAGAGCAGGGATATCGCTTACCTCAATGTTTAATAGCCAGGACTGCAGGTTAGCCACAGCCTCCTCACCTAGAGCCAGGTTCCATATGACTACATACACCGCCTTGTCCGTGAAGAAACACTGATTGACTGTCGACATGCTGGCCTGGCCTCCGAGGTCCCACACACTGAAGTCCACTGAATCAATCTATTCACACGAGATAAGAACAAACCACTCAGCAGCTCCCAGAGAAACTGTGCTAATTATAAACTGACGGCAACATTTACTGGCTTATGTAGTAGCAGGTCGTATCATTTGGGTACGAAACTAGCCCTGCTAATTCATGTTACCTCAGAGGAACTTGAGTAATAAAGCACAGAGCATTTTGAAGAAAACGCCAATAACTCTATTTTTATCAGAAAGCATGGGCTTGATTCGTATACTACAGTAAGCGCAACAATTTGTGGAACAGTATATAGGGTAGCAACAGAAAACACTGGCGAAACAATGCAAGCACATCACTGTAATGTCAAAACTTAGGGTGAATTACTAAACCAGCGAAACATCCACTGAGACGAGACCCATTAAATAAAGTGAGAATATTATAAATCGCCGTATGGCTGGGACCATTAAACTGTCTCCATTATGCTGAAGCCGTCTCATGGGGATATTGTTAATCAAACGCTCGCCCTCCCCATTCCTCTGACTAGAGACAGGAAGCTGACTCAAGCATTGATGGGAAATGAGGAGGGTCTGGAGTCCCAGACAAATTCCTTTTAGCAGAAACTCAGTCAAAATGTCATTAATTCCTCCCTTTTGTGGTTAAGCCAAATACATTTACAACCAAATAAGGCAACTAAACTGGTTAAATGTCCAATTTCAAAAATTACGTTACTAAAATTGCCGGGGAGAAAACCTTGGCCCAGCCCCTTAATGGTCAATGGTAATCCAGAGCCTGCAGGCATGACTTAATTTCACACGTAAAAGTAAGTGTGGGTTGCACTTACTGGCATCGGTCTCTCAAGGAAAAACCAAAAAAGGGAAGGTTTTGCTACAATCAGAACAGGCAGAAACGGGTTTCAGAGCTACAATTCCATTTCCAAAAAAAAGCTGGTACGTTGTGTAAAATGTACATAAAAACAGAATGCAATAATTTACGCATCATTCAAGCTCTATATTTGTTTGAAAATAGTACAAAGACAACATATCAGATGTTGAAATTGAGAAATGTTATTGTTTTTTTGAAAAGAATATGCTGATTTTGAATTTTGTGCCAGCAACAAGTATAGAAAAAAGTTGGAACAGGGGCGGGTTTACCACTGTTTTGCATAATCTCCTTTTTTAACAGCATTCGCTTAAGTGTTTGAGAACTGAGGAGACTAACTGCTGCAGTTTTGACAGCAAAATGTCCTCCTACTCTTGATTGATGTTGGATCTCAACTGCCTAACTCCTTGTGGCCCCCTTGCCAAATTTTTAGTCTATAATATGGAAAATATCTTAAATGGATGACTAGCCTGGACTGCAGGCAGGCCAGTTTCACACCCAGACTCTTAATACGGAGCCATGTAATTGTTGCATGTAGAATGTGGTGTTTGGAATTGTCTTGCTGAAATAAACAAGACCTTCCCAGAAAAAGACTTCGAGATGGCGGTATATTTTGCTCAAAAATATGTATATATCACTAAGCATTAATGTTGTCTTCACAGATGTCTGAGTTAAGCCTGAGTTAAGTGCACTAATGCACCCCCATACTATCATGGATGCTGGCTTTTGAACAGCATGCTGATAACAAATCAGAAGGTCCCTCTTCTCTTTAGCCTATAGGATGTGTTGTCGCTGATTTCGAAAAAGAACTTCATGTTGTGATTTGTAAGACCACAGGACTTCTACCTTGCTTCAGTCCATCTTATATGAGATTGGGCCCTGAGAAGGCGGGAGCGTTTCTGCATCTTGTCAAAATATGACCTGATCTTCAAATGGCAGTTTTAATTTGCATTTGAGGATCCAACGACAAACTGTGTTCACTGACAGTGGCTTACAGAAGTGTTCCTGTATGCTGTTATTTCCACTACAGAATCCTGTCTGCTTTCAATGCAGTGCTGCCTGAGGGCCTGACGACCACTACCATTCAATATTGGTTTTCAAACCAGTCCCTTACACACAGAGATTGCTTCGGATTCTTTGAATCTTTTAATTATATTATGTACTGTAGAAAATGAAATCCCCAAATTCTTCACATTTTTACTTGGAGAAACATTATTCTTAAATAGTTGAAAGTTTCCCCATGCAGCCCTAGCTATCTTTACTTCGGAAAGACTTGTTAAACCCATTCACGTTACTCACCTGTGGCAAATCAACCTAATAAGCTCCACCAGGTGTATTTTTTAAAGCATCATTCAACTTTTCCAGTCTTTCGTTCAACCTGTCCCAATTTCTATGAAACGCGTTGCTGACATTCATTGAATTAATTGAAAATTAGCAGATATTTTTTCAAAAACCGAAAAAAATAATACAGTTCCAACATTTGATACACTGTCTAAGTACCATTTTTCAATTATACATAGGGTTTTAGTGACTTACAAATCATTGCATTCTGTCTTTATTCACATTTTACTCAGTGTTCCAGCTCTTTGGGAAATGGGGCTGTAGATTGGTATGACAGCAGCACTGGATGGAAGGCGTCTCACATTGGTTTTGACTCCGCTGGGCCTCTCCAGAGTCCAGGCCGAAGTTCGGATGCTGCGCTCTGTTTGGACGAACGGACCCACCCGGCCCGTCTGCAAGGTCTCCAGGAGGGCGGTCTTGCCCTGCCGAGGCGGCCCCACCACAATCATCTTCAGCTGCTTGCAGGGCTCAGCTTTCCTCAGGTGGGCCCGCAGGTAAGCCAGCACGGCGGCAGGACCTGAGGAGGGGCGTAGGCAGAACAGCTGCTCTCTACAGGCCGCGTCTTAATGTGTTCAGCAATAAAAGCTTTCCATCTCCACTGCAAATTATGGTTATTGGTTCACATGGGTCAGCCGTGGTAACCCAGCTCATTATCAGTTTCATGAAAGATGACTCAACTATCACTGCTTTAGGGCGCATTAAAAGTCCCCAGCAGGGATAGAGGTAGTGATAGAGCTTGAAGTTAAAGCACCCAGACCATGGCAACACTGAGATCCTCACAGCAACTTCCAGGTTGTTATTCATCCTGCGTTTTTTATCCTGTTTTTACAAAGGATTTTTATCCAGTCCCAATGTCACTGCTAGGCTTAAGCTGGTATGTGGCATTTTGAATAAAAATTCAATACCTCTGCAGTTAATTACCTAATACATGAAATAACATAAAGCACAGTTTTCTGAGAATTAAGATTCAGGAAGTTTGAAATCCTGGTTATTGTTTTTGATAATATTACTGTCCAGGAATAGGTCAGAACCATTGGAAGGTGTTCAGTCAAACATGATGTCATACCAACTGGTGATGTCATATCACAATACTGAGTGGGGAAAAGTCAACGAGACTTGTGATAGGGAAAAAAAAAAAAAGAAAAAGGCTGAAGAAGTGATGAGGATGTTAATTTCCCTTCATTCCCCGAGGTGGCTGGAATAGTGCTGTCTGCAGAGGGATGTTATGAGGAAGAGGCTGAGAATTTTGGATAAAGAAGTGTGGCATTTCAAACAGCCCTGTTACTCCTAAGTATGGTGTTAACACAGCAACTGTCACTGAGCGTCATGGCACCGAGTGGTTTACAGTAAATAACATTTCTTAACTATTTCATACTTCAGCATTTCTGTTTTATTGGACAGATATTGGGGACAGAGATGGGAGGACTGCCAGTGAGGGGGGGGATGACATGCAGCAGTTGGGCTGGATTTGAACTGGAGTCGCCGCAGGAAAGACTGAGCCTTATGCAGTAAACCCGACGAGCCACCGGACCGCCCCACAAATAACACATCCAATCTAATCCAAACTGATCTACTCTAAACATTTTATGAAAAGTGATGGTGATGGCAAAAGCTTTTGGAAAGCAGAGGTGGACTGACATTGTCCACAATTTTCATCTGTCCATGAGTAAGTAGTGAAACAATCTTACATTTAATGGAACAAACCCTTAAGAATAGTGGGCATCAGCTTGGGGGAATCTCGTGGACATGCATAGTGAACCAGACAAACTAGCTGTAACGGCTCCGCCCATTCCTTGCTGTGACGCGCGACTGACAAACCGGGGCTGGCTACGCTCGCAAACACCCCGGGCGACCCCGCCGAGATCCCAGCCCTACCTTCCTTCTTGACCTCAGCGGGGATATTGGTGATGTTAAGGTCCTCAATGTCAAGCTGCCAGAGATTAGACAGCTGTCCCAGCTCACACGGCAGCTCACGGATTCCAGGATTACTGTGTGAAAGACGGCAAAGGCCTGAGCAGCCTGGAACCGCATCTACTGCGTATCATTGACCACAGCTGTGCTTATTTACTGAATTTCACTGCCCTTCTTTCAACATGAGGACACTTTAGTCACTATTTCACAGAAGCCATCTCTGATTAAAAATGATAACATTCGGCCGTATCAGAGGTGCTGTAACACCAATCCAAATAGGGATAACTGACAGTACGTCTCCCCTGATATGCCCACAGGTGGCAGTTTGCGAGCAGCCTACACCTCAGAAGCAGATGGATTTACTTACTTGGACAGGTAAAGCTCAGACAGGTTCCTAAGACAACACACCGACTGCGGTACCGACTCCAGCTGGTTGTCGTTCAAGTAAAGCACTTCCAGCGAATCCCGCAGTATCGTGGGAAATTCGATGGCAGATGCTGCAGTGATATCAAATATAAACAAACAAATACAAATGCACGCGCACACACACACACACAAGTGCACGAAGACAGTACAGTACGGCCTGTAAGTTAATGTAAGGACCAAAGCATAGTTTGCAGTACATTCAGGATGGAAAAATGTTTGGGAAGAGCTTCATTGTAACGGCAAAGTATCACATTCTGACTTGTCAGCCAAATATATTTGACTTTGAGATTTTTAGCCATGACATTTTTAAATCACTGTTTGCTTACACACTCAAATTATTCCTGCTATTAATAGAATTACAAGTCTTCATTAAAAATGATCTTGCAAAGGTCCAACACAGTTAAAATGCATTGCCATTATGATTTTTTTACCCCATGCGGCCCCATTCAAACACAAACCCGGGTCTGGATCTCTTCTGTTCCAGGTGGTAAAGAATGCCAGTTTTCTGGTTTTTGGCCCTTCAACAGTCCTAAGGGAAAAAGCAATTTATAACTTATTCAATTCCTTAAACTTCGTGAGAAATACAGAGACTGATCGAAACCTAAGGACTGAAAGCAAATGAGTTTCATCTGTAAAATAAAACAGGAAAACACAAAGCATTTAACATGTCAGAAACCAGCCATCCACCCGGGAGTGCAGCCAAACGCACGGGATTTAAGGCTTTATACATCCAATGATGGGCGGATCAATGATGCACCATCATTCTTAGACTTTAATGAACCACTCAAAAGGCTACGCTTTTAACAGCAAAAATTCCTTCATTGTTTCAAATCACAAAGCCTTTATAAAGTACAGTCACATTCTCCATTTTGAAGCTAATGTCACACTCCTGTCACTAAATATAAAGTTTATACTCACTTGCCCAGCTGATTCCTGGAGAGGTCCAACATTTTCAACTGAGAGCATTTCCACTTAGCAGGCAAAGGCAGAGCACAGAGCTGATTCCCACTGAGCTTCAGTGAGACCAGGCCCTGTGGGAACAGTGTTACAGTGGCGTTACTCAATTGCTCTCAGCAACTATTCTTTACTTGGGGGATTTACTTACCACCGAACACCTGTTTTTGCACTTATTATAAAACTTTCCACTTTCAGATGAAGTCATATCTATTAATTTCAGACACGTTTTATCAATCTTTATTGTAATCTGAAATCATTTTTGACTAGTTATATTATTTTCATTTTCAAAACAGTGCGTTTTTCATGGATGCCATATCCTCAATGAAACAGATTGTTTATTTTCAATTTCAAACACTTGGGACTTGCCACCTAGTCCGTTTTCAATTTTCCATTTAAGACAATACAATTAAGCCAATGTAAACAAACTACTTTGAGGCATTTAAGGTGAAGACGGCATTGCACTGAGTGATCACTACGATAGCACTGCCACCTTGTGTTATTCTAGTGTAGTACAGGTTCTGAGCCAATTCAGTCATTCATTGTAAAAAAAAAAACGCTTTCCACTATTTTGTTATTCACCTCAAGCTCAAATATGTGTGCAGGCAGCTCCTTCAATACATTCTCAGAGAAATCCAGCTCCTTCAGCGGAGTCCTCCAGAAGATGGATATCGTGTCAGGAATGCTGCCAATCTCATTAGAAGCTGCATTGCAATACTTCTGCAGGTTTATAAATACAGACCAATATCATTTATCCTCACAATGAAAAAGACTGAAGTACAACTGGTACACTGACTTCATGGAAGTTGCATTAATACATTTTTTATCAGGCCACATCAGGACCGAGCACACAGATGTGTTCACCAGCCTTGAATATAAATCTTCACTTTCATTACAACATCAACAGAGGCCTCGCATAGGACAGAAGTGCACAAACTTCCCACAATCCCATTTCCCTTAGCACCATGGGACTTTCAAATAAATCCTATGTACAGAAATCTTGATTAGAAAAAGTAAACATATTTGGTAACGATATATAAATGAGCATTTCACAAAGTCACCGCACACACACCGCATAGGGCCGGATCTACGGACATCTTAAGCACACGCAGCAGCTTCTCAGCACACACCAAATCAATGATAAAACTAATGACTGATGCAAAACAATACCATAACCAATCATTTGCTATGCACGTTATAGCTTTTTTGTGTACAAAAGTGTTGTGCAAGCCCTAAAGATCTTCATAAATCAGGCCAATAGTTCCAACAGTCATGCTATTGTACCAGAGGGCAGGCCCAGGGGTCAGGGAAGCATGTCAGCTTGTTCCTGTATAAGTTCAGGTACACCAGGGACTTAAAGCAGTGGAGCATAGGGGAGGGGAGGCTGGGCAGGAGGTTTTCAGAGACGTCGAGCTGCTCCAGCTTTCGCAGGCCAATCCAGTTGGTGCCTGGGAAGGGAAGATTAGAGGAACCGCTCTCAACAAATATAATGTTATAAATACAACAAACAGACAGACCAAGACAACGTCTTTCTCTCCCACTGCACTGAGCCGAATATGACTTTATCGTTTTTTTCCACAAAAGAATGTGAAGACGTGTTTCCTGAAGACGGGGAATCCTGTGACAACATCACAGCAATGGGCACAGACAGCTTCAAAAGAAAAAAAAAGGCTTAAAAGATGCGTGACAGATGACCTTTCAACTGAAGCTTTCAATAACAGATAGTGTACAGTGTCTGTTATTTCCATATTTCATATACAGGTTCTGGATACGCCAAAATCGGATTACGCCCATAAGTAGAAAGCAGTTAAAAAAAATAATAATAATAATTTTATTCTGAAATGCAAAGTTGCTTCTTGGCAACCAACCACATTTCTAAGTTAAGACCATAAAAAATCCTTCATTGCACAGAGATATATACTCAGGGGCACAAACAAAATTCATAAAAACAGATTCAAATATTCTCATTTTATTTGATGGGACAGCTGCCATTGACCAATTTATTTTATGTTTTTGTTTTATTATAAATGTGCATCATGCATTTCAGTAAATTAACTGAACTTAAAGAGTCATAAGTTGTCTGTGTGCGCAACTACACTGCTGCAATGATCACTTAACCTTCTTCTACTGGTACCGTACTCAGACTCAGGCACTTTGTAAAAAATAATTTAAAAACTCCCCCGAGCAGACTCCCTCGGGCCTTATTTTTAGAGCCAATGCTTCTGTTTGAATGCTGCAAACTCTTTCTGCCTTCACTGTCAGAGTGACAATATAAAATCAGAGTGGAAGTCATTGTGATGCAAATGTCAGCTTCCAAACACATAAATTAAACATCACAGTCTTGTTATTATCAGCCAAGGGGCATAGTCAAGATAAAATGCCACAGAATGTGACTAATCTCCAAAAAAATACACATTTATGCGGCTGATGGCAATGGTGACACATGCTTTTTTTATCTGATTGACGCTAGACTATTTCACTGCCTATTTCTCCAATGCAGTACACAAGTTATGTCTTGCCTCCAGCTAGTTCAAAACACAGCGACTAAACTTTTAAAAGTGAATGAAAGGCCATAGAGCCCCAGTTTTCAAATCTATCTCATGATTCCTCAGGCTTCCAGAGCGCTCAGCCTAACATTAAACTAATGACACAGCGAGTGTTTGACAGTGCAGACCCTGTCACCTCATACGCTCCCAGTGCTATCCGCAGATTCTCTGCTTAATGACTTCTGTTTGGCCCTAAAGCCAGTCTAAGGGTGAGTCTGCATTTGCAGTGCTCTTTTTAAGCAAGTCTGGGCAGCACAAGACTACTTCTAAATTAAACTCACTGAAACCATTTTCATCCAAATAAAATATTCACATAATTATAATACTCCTGATATAATCTAATTTTAAAATGTAAAAGAAATCCTTTACAATATACATTAAATATACATTTAATTTTTTTTTTGCTTGGGTGTCTTAAATCAAGGTGACACAATCGTTAACTCCTGGATAAGCAGTTTGTGAATGAGGAACCAGTCATCCATACCAAGATCATATTTATCTTACCACCTGTGTTTGTGTTAATGGCAAATTGATTGATTGATCGATCGATTGATTGGTTGATCGATTGGTGAGTGACACTCAAGTCTCATCACAACACTACTTCCTAATCTTTGCTTATCTAGGAGTAAAAAGTGGATACGATAATAGAGAAAAAGTATCACACAGTATTAGTACTTTCTATAATACTACTACTATTACTATGAATGATAATAATAATAATAATAATAGTAGTTGTTGTTGTTATTGTTGTACAAAATAGCAAGTGGATGCCAGCTGGATTTTCACACATACAAAAAAAATCCCTCTCCACAAAATAAAACCATTGTCCCCCTCTAAATATAAACCATTCCATTGTAGCAATGAAGGAAAATCTTAATACTACGTTCGATCATAAAATAAAATTCCATACGAGTTTGGCGGAAGACCCTTTCATGTCTCAGTAAGACAATGCCCCCAGTTTGCAAGCACAATGAGGTCCAAACATGATTTTTCTCAAATGTGGAAGAATCTGGCTTGCCAGCAACATGCCCTGACCTCAATCCAATCTGACTTAGCTGAAACTGGAAAGCTATGTAAAGCCAGGCCAAATCGCCAATATAGTTGCATCACTGCTTGACCGCACTTCTATTTTTCTGAGTGGAATGGAATAAAATCCCTGAAGCGATGCTCACACGTCTCGTAGACGACCCGCTGGGCGGCGAGAAGGACTGGACCATCTCCAATTTAATTTCCATAATTTTAGAATGAGGTGCTAGATGAGAAAATGTCCGTATTTAGTGAACAGTGCATTTCGCATACACAGCTCTGCTAAAACACATGATGCATAAGGGTGGAAACTAATGAACACGAGCATCATTTGAGTCCCTGCCGTGTACTGCTCAATGAAGCTGCAGAGCTGAATACCGTTTGGGATGTCAAACAGAGCTTTGAGCTGATTCTTGGCTGCAACAATCTTCTTAATCCTGGTCAGGTGCAGCAACCCAGAGGGAAGAGAGGCCAGCTGGTTCTGAGAGAGGTTCACTTCACAAAGCCTTCGGGAAGAACACAAAATCACACCACACATGGAGAGGATTACACAGTAATGAAGTAAGGAGAAGGGCAGGGCAATATATAGATATTATATATAAAATAAGATATTCAAAATCTTAGATAATATCATAATATTATGATATTACATAGGTTGGGTCTTTCCTGGTTTCCTGCAGTAAAAGGATGCAGTTTTCTGCACTTATTTAATGTTTAGCAGTTGTCTTTACCTGCTTAGTTGTCATAATCCACATCACCAATGACCTTGCCAAAGATAGCCACGCAAAGCGTGGTAATACGCCCACGAGGCAGCCTTGTCAATGACATGTAATTTGACTAATAATATGCGTAAAATCGATGTCACTTTTATTCATACTACAGTAGTTATTAATCCCGGTCAATGGCACAAAATCATGAAAAGTTACTAATACAAAAGATTTTAAACCACATGGGTTAGAAGGATGTAAGAATCAACCAAAAAATACTGAGAGATGATACCACATCATCAAAATTTATAGGGTACCTATAGGGTTTTGTGCAGATGGTTCTGGAGTTACGCTCCGGAAATGAAGTGGGAATGGCAGCTCCATGAGAAATTATCTGATCATCATCAAAATCAGTAAGGATCCTCTTCATATCAATTTTGATCCAAAAAACAAAAACAAGTCGACATGGTCTATAACATCCCCCGCCAATCGTGCGCTTCTTATTTTTGAACTCGATCAAGGCCTTAATGGTATGAGGCTACATACCAAATTTGGTTACTGTATCTGTAATAGTTTCAGAGTAAAGCTGTCCCCCCTTTATCTCGGACAGAAGGACGGATGGACGGACAGAGGTCAAACCTATATTCCCCACCCTCTTCGTGTTGGCGGGGGATAATTAAAAGGATTCAACAAAACTTGTACTGCAGTGTGAGAACAATAATTTGTGGATGGACCGACGGACAGACAGGGGTGATTGCAACATACGCCCATCCAGTGGAATGGGCGTATAAAAATTGCACTGCCTGGCCAAAAAAAGTTGTCAATTGGATTTAAACAAACAAATACTTAAGAACCTTTGAATCATTATTTCAGAGATTAATAGGTTTCAGCTGGCTAAAATTATTTTAACCCTGACTGATGCAGTGTGTAGCCTCTCATTTCTAAACCAACCACGCCGGAAAGTGTATCTCATCTATTGGTCATGGAAAAGATGTTGCTGCATTTCAAAAGGGGCAAATTATTGGCCTTGATCAAGCTAACAAAACAACTGCTCTAAGCTGAAATCAGGTCCAATAACTGTCCAATGCATTATTAAAATCTGGAAAGATGGTGGCAAACCATCACCTACGCAGGATAAATGGGTCAGGCAAAAGTCATGAATGACTGTAATCAGAGATCACTAAAACGCTTGGTGAAGTCTCATAATAATAAAAAAAATCAACAGTAGAATGCATGGCTACGTTTAATTGTTTAAGTAAGAGCATTTCCACATGCGTAAAGTTGCATTAACCAGCAAGATTGGGACTAAACGGCTCCTTGGCCACAAAAATGCCACTTGTTAGCCAGGCTAATTAGGGATAAAATGACTTCAGTTTGCTTGGAAACACAAAGATTGGACTGCAGAGGAATGGAAAAAAGGTCATGTGGTCTGATCTCAATCAAAAATTAATGAAACTGTTTAGAAAGTAACTGCATGACATTGCATAAGATTGTCAAAATAATGTCATAAGGAATGCTTGCGTCAATCAAAGGTAAAGGCCGTCCAACAAAATATGAAAGCATGCAACTTTTTTTTTGGCCAGTCAGTGTATTCTGTGAAAGCACCAGCAAGTAGCCAGTGGTTCTCAACTGGTGGGTCGCGGACAGCTGGTTAAAAAAAATAAAAAAAAAAACAAGAGCACTCAAGAGAGCGCAGCACCTCCACAAGGCCAAGGCAACTCTGAGCATGAGTTATTTTTGCAGACAGATGTACGGTATTGTTGCATTTTGCCGCCAAGTGGCAGCAAACCTCAAAAGCATGGCGATTGGTAATCCGGCCCATTGGAAAGACTGGAAATCTTGAACTTCGGCGTATATCCCAGCTGTACTTTGGCTTAGATATGCCATTTAATCACTTGTTCCTCTTGTGCTACTCAAAAATCTTGCAAAGTTTGGTTAAAATCTATGCGGCCGTTTTTGAGCTATCCTGCTAACAGACAAACAAACAAAACAACCAACATCAGCAAAAACATTCACCTCCTTGGCAGAGGTGAATAATGTTTATTGCGTATCTGACTCTGGAGCCATGGTAACCATCATTCGATTGACATTCACGTTAAGTGTTGTGTTGAGGTTCTGGAGAGTTGAGAGGGAGTTGAGCAGAAGAGGAATCAGCGAGGAGAGTTGAGCTCTCAAGTGACGATAGGAGTCTTAACTTGAAGCGCAAGTTTGTGCGAGATGGAGATTTTTTTTTTTGCGTATTCGAGATGTATCATGGCACATCTGGCCTATGGTGGGCAGTCATACGCGGACCGTATAATGCAGAGCGATTCATAGACAAGAAACATTTAGTTTTGTGGCCTTATTTATGTTGTGCAGTTTTGATAATTTTATTTTATTCACTTTTATACATGCAGTTGTCATGTTCCTCCTCAGTTTGTGCTCTGAATGCACAAATACTCATAGAAGTTAAATATTTAGTTTTGTGGCTTTATTTATTTTGTGCAGTTTTGGTATTTAATTGCATTTTATTCACAAATGCAGTTTTCAAGTTCTTCATTTTCTTAATAATGTGCTCTGAAATGCACTTGGCACATATAAATAAATGTGTATGTATGTTTAAAAAGATGACGAATGTGTTTTCAAAGGCTGTTTTTGAGAAATATATTTGCTTGGTGTCGATTATATAAAAGTGGTTCGTAAGGTAATGAGCATGGGAAAATGTGGGTCCCAATGTGAGACCAGTTGAGAATCCGTCCTACAATATCATTATCGAGGTATTCAGAGAAAAATGTTGAGATATTTCATTTTGTCAATATCGCCCACCCCTGGGAAGGAAACACAATGGCATTGCCAAGGGGTAATGCTACTGACACAAGTGAGGCATAATCAAGAACCCAAACATTATAAACCAAGTACTGCTATGAGCCAAATATGATCATTTTAGGAAAATTTCCGACCTATTTTCTTCGATATTAGACCCAGATGATGAGTTCTAAATATTTTCTGACCAAACAATCTACACAGCCAGGTATTCAACACCCGCAATCTTATGAATCTACAGTTAAAAAAAAGTTAATACTTAAAATATCCTGTAAAATCTACAACCAGTTTACATCAAGTCTGGCGAGATACCGTCAATGACATTTCTTTACTTCTCAACTGGTACAGTTATGTCTGCCAAGTGACTGCAGTGTAGAGCACCAAGCTAAAATATTCGCTGATTTTTTAGGAGAACGTGAAAGCGTAGAAGACCCAGCGTTAATCCGCAGTCGGGGAAGAGACCCCTAGTAGTATGACAGAGAGCCTGGTGCTGAAACTCACTGGGTGCAGATGATCTCCTGGGAGGAACGGGCGGTGGGAAGCTCTTTGAGCTGGTTGTTGGAGAGGTCCAGCCGGCGGAGGTGAATCAGACCCCAGGGGACGACCGATGGGAGAGACGAGAGGCTATTGTAGGACAGGTCCAGCTGAGTGATGCGGGACGAGAGGTCGATGAACCAGTCCAGGTCCAGCCATGGGAGCTTCAGCCCAGACCAGCGCACAAACAGGGCCTGCAGGGAGAGAAAGCCATGGACCAATTCTTATCAAGATGTCCTCAATCACATGTAGCATGCTAATGATTATGGGTAACAAGTAGGGAGTGCAAAATCAAGGGAGGAATGTGAAGGAAAGAATATTTTTGTGGTGTAGTTTTTCACTTTGTGATTAATTAAACTACAAGAAATGTTTTTCTGCACATCTGACTGAAGCTAAGGTGCACCAGAGTAAAGGAAAAAAAAAACACTATAAATTGCAAAAAAGAACTGAGGGCACACAGAGTACTGCAAGAAAAGGCTTTTAATTAAGCTTTTTCAATCGTAAAGCTTTTGTTTGTAGACCTTCAGCAGGACAGAGACTTGAAGGAAAATAACATTAGCACCTCTACAATAGAATTCATAGGAGACAAGACACCTGCAGACAATAAGTAAGAGGGCTGAGGTTTAATCCAGAGATGCCAAGGCTTACGTCTAAGGCGTGAGTTTCTCCTCTTAGTGGTATTTACGTTTCTGTGTCATAGTCAGCAATTATTAAATCAAAGCGCACTGAAGAAATTCACTCGCGGAGTTTAAGTCATTGTGCATCAAGTTAATAAGTTTCACGTGCAGTACGGTAGATTTCCCCACTAATGACACGGAAATCGATTATGACGCGGGACATCTCAGGCTTGTCTTTACTGGGGGATTAAAAGCAATGGAATTGGATAAAAATGTTTCAGATGGTCTTATTTCATTAAAACATTTTAAACGATCATGAAACACATGTTGTTTCCAATCCCTGAGTAAAGAGAAGAACGGGAAGTCCGGAGTCATAATCGCTTTCCATGTTACTAGTGGTGAGGTCCACCTTTACGCAAGTGAAACGTAAACTTCAATGCACAAGGATTTTATTTCCGCATGCGAATCTCATTAATCTCTCAATGAATAATTAGGCACTACGGTGAATAAGCCTAAAAAATGCGTATGCCGAATGCGTGAGACTTGGCATCAATGTTAATCCAAGAGCACAATTTTGTAGAGCACAATTAAATAATTGGTAACATGAAATTAAAGTCACAAATCTATTTAAATCTAATAAATTTGTCTGTTTAAAAAAAAGGAACATTTCAAAGAAATACTATCCAATATGAAATCTTAAACCAAAGAGAAACCAGATCAAAGACAGTCCATTAGATAATTGACAAGGTACCAATTGACAAAATACCAATTAAATAATTATAACATTGCAAGGCACATCAAAAATCAGAGGCTCTAAACACATATTGGTTAATTGATATTATTCAGATCACTGATAATTCCAAATCCTAAAACAAAGGCAAAAACCAAACAAATGTACTAATCAATAAAACCAAGAGAACCCCACTAATACTTACAAACCACCACAATTTTATGTTCAGCCATGACACAAGTATTGGTTTTCACACAGTTTGCTGCTTCAGTGTTTTTAGATGTTTTTGTCAGAGGTTACTATGGTATAGAAGTATAATCACATTCATTTCATAAGTGTCAAAGGCTTTCAAACAATTACATGAAGTTTATGCAAAGAGTCAATATTTGCAGTGTTGACCCTTCTTTTTCAAGATGTCTGCAGTTCGCCCTGGCATGCTGTCAATTAACTTTTGGGCCACAATCCTGACTGATGGCAGCCCATTCTTGCATAATCAATGCTTGGAGTTTGTCAGAATTTGTGGGTTTTTGTTTGTCCACCCGCCTCTTGAGGATTGACCAAAAGTTCTCAATGGGATTAAGGTCTGGGGAGTTTCCTGGCCATGGACCCAAAATTTCGATGTTTTGTTCCCCGAGCCACTTAGTTATCACTTTTGCCTTATGGCAAGGTGCTCCATCATGCTGGAAAAGACATTGTTCATCACCAAACTGTTCTTGGATGGTTGGGAGAAGTTGCAGTCGGAGGATGTTTTGGGACCATTCTTTATTCATGGCTATGTTCTTAGGCTAAACTGTGAGTGAGCCGACTCCCTTGGCTGAGAAGCAATCCCACACACGAATGGTCTCAGGATATTTTACTGTTGGCATGACTCAGGACTGATGGTCGCGCTCACCTTTTCTTCTCTGGACAAGCTTTTTTCCCAGATGCCCCAATCAAACGGAAAGGGGATTCAGAGAAATTGACTTTACCCCAGTCCTCAGCAGTCCAATCCCTGTACCTTTTGCAGAATCAGTCTGTCCCTGATGTTGCTCCTGGAGAGAAGTGGCTTCTTTGCTGCTCTTCTTGACACCAGGCCATCCCCCAAAAGTCTTCGCCTCACTGTGCGTGCAGATGCACTCACACCTGCCTTCTGCCATTCCTGAGCAAGCTCTGCACTGGTGGCGCCCCGATCCTGCAGTTGAATCAACTTTAGGAGACGGTCCTGGCACTTTCTGGATTTTCTTGGGCGCCCTGAAGCCTTTTTCACAACAATTGAACCTCTGCCCTTGAAATTCTTGATGATCCGATAAATTTGATTTAGATGCAATCTTAGTAGCAGCAGTATCCTTGTCTGTGAAGCCCATTTTGTGCAAAACAATTCTGACTGCATGTGTTTCCTTACAGGTAACCATGGTTAACAGAGGAAGAACAATGATTTCAAGCACCACCCTCCTTTTAAAGCTTCCAGTCTGTTATTGTAACTCCATCAGCATGACAGAGTGATCTCCAGCCTTATCCTCGTCAACACTCTCACCTGTGTTAACGAGAAAATCACTGACATGATATCAGCTGGTCCTTTTGCGGTAGGGCTGAAATGCAGTGGAAATGGGATTTTTTTTGGGGGGGGGGATTAAGTTCATTTTCATGGCAAAGAGGGACTTACTATGCAATTGCAATTCAATTAATTGCAATTCATCTGATCACCCTTCATAACATTCTTGAGTATACGCAAATTGCAATCATAAAAACTGAGGCAGCAGACTTTGTGAGAATTAACATTCATGTTATCAAAACTTTTGGCCACGGCTGTATCAAACTATTGCATAAGAGTGAAAAAAAGAATCGGGAATTCTCAGTCACTTGTATGACTACTTTTTCACTGAAATCTTTAATGTTAAAAAATCCGGTTTTGAAATATTGGCATATTCTGTCATCAGACCCAGCGTTAGGCTCCAAATTTCAAGATCCCGCTCTGTTGTTTATAAAACGGCATCAAATTTACACAATAAACTTGTACGTGCCAGTTTTAGCACTGGTCCGACTCAGTCGCTTTTGGTCCCCATCAGGCATGGCAGTTATCCATGTGGGAAATGTGCTCAATGCCATCATACGTCCAAGACTTTTGATTTTAGTCTCCCATCTGGTAAACGTAACCCAATCTAAGGGATAATCTCTTGTAACACTAAAAACGTCATATATATTTTAAAGTGTCCATGTGAATTACTATATGTGGGAAAAAAATCAAGAAGCCTTAAAATAAGAATAAGTGAACATAAAAGCTCCATCAGAAGTGAGGACCTTAATTATCTTGTTGCGAGTCATTTCCACAAATGTTCCCATAGTGTTTCTTCGTTGCGTTTTATAGGAATCGAAAGAGTCAGTTTGCCCGCTAAAGGAGGCAACATCGATAAGCTATCGCTCAAAAGAGAGTTATTTTGGATCCACATGTTGGACAGTTTAAATAATGCCCTCAATGAGGATTTTGACCGGCAAGTTTTCCTCACCGTCTCCTCATGATCTAATGTGCCTTCTCAAAGGGGTTGGCTACCTTCAGATCCTGATGCATATTTGCACCTTTATACAAGTAAATAATTTTATGTGAAAAGCACCCCCATTATACATAAAATAATGGTGGTTTGCAAGTATTAGTGGGGTTCTCTTGGTATTATTGATTAGTATATTTGTGTCGTTTTTGCCATTGTTTTATGATTTGGATTTATCGATGATCTGAATAATATCAATTAACCAATAAGGGTTTAGAGCATCTGATTTTTGATGTGCCATGCAATGGTATAATTGCCCAATTGGCGTTTTGTCAATTGGTACCTTGTCAATTATCTAATGAACTGTCTTTGACCTGGTTTCTCTTTGGTTTAAGATTTCAGAATATTGTATAGTATTTCTTTGAAATGTTTTTCTTTTTTTTAAGCAAACAAAAAATTGATAAGATTTAAATGGATTTGTGAATTTAATCTCATGTCACCAATTATCTAATTGTGCTCTACACACCTTGGATTAAACCCCAACCCTCTTACTAATTGTCTGCAGGTGTCTTGTCTCCTATGAATTCTATTGTAGAGGTACAAATGTTTTTTCTTCTTGAAGCCTCTGTCCTGATGAAGGTCTAGGACCAAAAGCTTGACGATTGAAAAAGATTAAATAAAAGCCTTTTCTTGCAGTACTGTGTGTACCCTCAGTTCTTTTTTGCAACTTTGTGATTAATGCAATGAGAAAGCACAAGATTTCATATTCTTAAACTGACAAAAGCACATTGCCTGCTAAAAATAATAAATGTCTTCATCCTCCAAAACTTATCAAAGAAGGCTATATCTGGCCTTTCTTTGAACATTACAACATTCTTTCACAGTTAGTAAACTACACACTTATGCCTATTAACTTTTCAGCTGCATTACTTGATAAGCTCATGAATTACAGAAAATGTAGAGACCCATTCAGGCACTAAGTGATTGACTGTGACCTCATCCACAAGAGAGCCAGTGTTGGTGAAGTCAACAAATCAATTCATGAATTCATGGTAACTGGTGAAGATAGAAACCTACAGCGACCGAACCCCCCTCATCTTTCACAACAAGCAACAAAACCATGTCGTACAGACTCCAGGAAATTGCCTTGAACGGTCAAAAAACAGCACAGTATGAGACTTATGAAAACCTAAGACTAACGAATACTGAAGCAGTGACGGAACTAGGCAGTGATGTCGGAGCAGAAATGTGTGTACAAACTCACGTCCGTCACTCCCCCAGTGTCCTCCGGCTCGCTGGCCCCCATGAACTGAGTGCGCAGCAGCTGTCTGGAGAAGGGCGGATGGTCCATCAGGGTGTAGGAGGAGAAGCCAGCCCCATGCTGCAGCAGAAAGCAAGCGATCTCCTCGTTCCCTGCAAAGGCAAGTGAAGCACAGCTTTCAGGAAATCCCCAAGAATGCTCCCACCTCAGAACAGGAAGTACAGCTCTTTGTGTTTGGGTTCCAAAAAGAGGAATTGGGTCAAATATGACATGCAGTTATAAAAAAAAAACATTGGTGTAATGCATACTGGTAGAACAGTTCTTTGTAGTTCACACTCCATTACTAAAGACTGATTTATTCAGGCAGGTAGAGGATAGGATAACCGATAGAGGTTAGAGTTTTCCCACAGTGGGAAAATTAACACAGTAAATACCGAACCCCAACCAGTTGTGAAAAAATTGCATAATGCTAATGGCAAGTAAGTATACTGGTCTACAAATTGTATCACAAGGCTTTTTCACTTCTGATTTCTCATATAACAAAACCAAAAGCCCTGCGAGTACAATAGTTTAACACCAAAGTAGAAGTGTAAATGGAACTACGGATATTGAATGGTCTTATGTCTGACAAATGCTCACATTGTGCAAGTAGTCCATTAAAGAACGTGCATAGAGGAGCCATGCTATTAATGCTGGGTTCAGGAAGCAGACTCATACAAACAACCCACTTTTAAAGTTGTAAATTATTAATTTGTGATAAGCACAGCCCAGACATATTGAACAGTTCCATCTAAACATAGGAAGATGGCTATTTAATCCACCAGCATACATTAGCGAATTAACATTTGGATAGGAGTTACAAGGAAAGACGAAACTCTCATAAAACAAATGAAAAGAGGATTTACTGGAGCCTCCATCTCTAAATCAGAAACAGATATGACAATTAGAATCAATCATAACTTGGATTATTGACCTGTTAATACTAAGAGGTATTCAATGAAACAGGATTCGAGAACATTCCAGAAACCCAGAATAGTTCATTTTACTTTAAGAAATGCACCAGATTATTGAGCTTACAGGAGTTTACACAGTGCAGTTGAGGGGCTGACTCAGTAATGCTGCTCTGTTTGCCTGGGCACTGGGCTCAGTTAAAGAATCAGCCGTCCCCAGCCCTGACACCCACCTGCCTGTGCAGCCGCATACAGCGGTAGCCCGCTGATGACAGCAAACCGGTCATTGTGGATGGCACAGCCCTCAGCGTCTGCGCTGTAGTTCCGCACCAGGAGCCTCACCACCTCCAGGTGGCCCCGCTGGCAGGCCGAGGCCAGCATCCAGTTCAGCAGGTCCTGTGGGACACTGGGGCCTGAGCGGGGAACGAGAGACATAGATCACAACCTAAAAAGACTAGGTCACAACCTAATACATGGCTGGAAAGTTTATGGTCGATGCGCAAAATTGTTCAGATAACATAGCTTGGCGTTGACGAGCTGATTAAATTACAGCGACCAGAATAAACAAGTGACAATATCTAGCAACATATTTACATGTAAAAGCCCAAGCATAAGGGTTAGTCCTTAATCAATACACCGTAAAAAAAGCACCCACATATGAAATCAATCCAAGTTGTAGGGAGCAAACTAATTCAATGACGTTACTTGACGTTGAGTAGCTAACTAAGGTTACTTGGCTAAATTAGCTACAATGACCAGACTTGAGTGGCTAAGCCCTTGAAATAGCCTTCTACATAATACAAAATACAGCATCCTTATCTGTCTAGCTAAATGACACATGTATTAATTTCAATTTGCTCCCGAGAGAACAAAAACCCACCCAACAGAACCCCATTTTTTTTTAGACCAAATCAGTGACTTGATTTGGCTATTTGTCAACAGAGATGTTAAAAGGGGGGGAAAATTGTGGAACATTTTCTATTGCCCCAAAAACGACATTAAAGGTTTTACCTTGGGAACAAATCTTCTTTCCTGTTATTTGAGCGATTAAACATGAGTTTATATCAGCACAGAAACCCTTAAAAACACAGGCAGTTTTTTTCCCTTCTCCAGTGAACGATCCTAATCTCCAACTCTTCAACTCCTTCCCCCAACTGTAGCACAGCAGCACAAAGCAAAAGCAGTTGAACTTGGCTGGCCGACCAATGGTGGGTGTGTATACATGCGTGAATGTATGTACAGTATGCAGCTATGTCACTCAGTTACTCACATAATTAGTCAGTCAGGCACTCACATACACAGTATTCAGGGCCAGACCTTGCCAGTCCAGCTAAAAAGCAAAAGTTCTCCCCAGTATTTTGTTTCTATCACTTGACTCTGCTCATAAGAGCAACTATGAGCGATTAATAATCAGCAAAAATAGCAGCTACATGGGCAGAAACAACAAGTGCACTGCAAAAACAAAATCTTACCAAGCATTTTAATCTTGCATTTAGACGTAAAACACTTTTTCTGATTAACATTCTGCCACTGCGTGTGAGACCATATGGACACCTTTCTCAATTTGTCCATGGGCCAAGTGAAATTTCCTTGCTCAATAGACAAATCTAGAACAAAATCTAACTTCTCACATTTGGTGGCAGATTTCTTTATTTTTATGAGAGAAAATATAAAAGAGTCTACATACAAGATAAAAATGCTTGGTAAGATTTTGTTTCAGCAGTGCGGCAGAAGTTGCACTTTCCAACCACTGGACCTTCAACCTATGTCGCTCAGTCAATGCCAGAGCCTGCACTAAACACCATCTGTTGCTTGCACTGTACACCACCCGTTGCTTGTCCCGTCAGCTCACCTGGCATGGAGTCCAGCAGCTCCTTCACCACCTGAGGGTGCCCAAAGTGAGCTGCTATGATGGCGGGGTTGTCCTCGGCGGGCTCACATGGGACAGGTGTTCGCTCTTCCCTCACCAGAAATTGCAAGCTTTCCAAGTCTCCGTGCCTGGCTGCCAAACAAAGGAGCTCATGCTGGGCCAGAGACAGGAAGCGAAGAGGGAAAAACGGGAAACAGGGAGGGAAACACAGAGGAGAAAGCAAGGAGTAAATAAAGAAAACAGGAACAAAATAGGCAAAAGAAGGAAGCAAAAAGGTTAAAAGCAGGAAGCAGAGAGAGGAAGACAGGAAGCAGAGTGGCAAAAGCAGGAAACAGAGAGAGGTAGTCAGGAGGCAGAGTGGCAAAAGCAGGAAGCAGAGAAAGGAAGTCAGGACGCAGAGCGGCAAAGGCAGGAAGCAGAGAGAGGAAGTCAAGAGGCAGAGCAGCAAAAGCAGGAAGCAGAGAGAGGAAGTCAGGAGGCAGAGTGGCAAAAGCAGGAAGCAGAGAGAGGAAGTCAGGATGCAGAGTGGCAAAGGCACGAAGCAGAGAGAGGGAGTCAGGAGGCAGAGCGGCAAAAGCAGGAAGCAGAGAGAGGAAGTCAGGAGGCAGAGCGGCAAAAGCAGGAAGCAGAGAGAGGAAGACAGGAAGCAGAGTGGCAAAAGCAGGAAGCAGAGAGAGGAAGTCAGGATGCAGAGGGGCAAAGGCAGGAAGCAGAGAGAGGAAGTCAGGAGGTAGGGCGGCAAAAGCAGGAAGCAGAGAGAGGAAGTCAGGAGGCAGAGTGGCAAAAGCAGGAAGCAGAGAGAGGAAGTCAGGAAGCAGAGTGGCAAAAGCAGGAAGCAGAGAGAGGAAGTCAGGAGGCAGAGTGGCAAAAGCAGGATGCAGAGAGAGGAAGTCAGGAGGCAGAGCGGCAAAAGCAGGAAGCAGAGAGAGGAAGTCAGGAGGCAGAGTGGCAAAAGCAGGAAGCAGAGAGAGGAAGTCAGGAGGCAGAGTGGCAAAAGCAGGAAGCAGAAAGAGGAAGTCAGGAGGCAGAATGGCAAAAGCAGGAAGCAGAGAAAGGAAGTCAGGACGCAGAGCGGCAAAGGCAGGAAGCAGAGAGAGGAAGTCAAGAGGCAGAGCAGCAAAAGTAGGAAGCAGAGAGAGGAAGTCAGGAGGCGAAGTGGCAAAAGCAGGAAGCAGAGAGAGGAAGACAGGAAGCAGAGTGGCAAAAGCAGGAAGCAAAGAGAGGAAGTCAGGATGCAGAGTGGCAAAGGCAGGAAGCAGAGAGAGGAAGTCAGGAGGCAGAGTGGCAAAAGCAGGAAGCAGAGAGGAAGTCAGGAGGCAGAGCGGCAAAAGCAGGAAGCAGAGAAAGGAAGTCAAGAGGCAGAGTGGCAAAAGTAGGAAGCAGAGAGAGGAAGTCAGGAGGCAGAGTGGCAAAAGCAGGAAGCAGAGAGAGGAAGTCAGGAGGCAGAGTGGCAAAGGCAGGAAGCAGAGAGAGGGAGTCAGGAGGCAGAGTGGCAAAAGTAGGAAGCAGAGAGAGGAAGTCAGGAGGCAGAGTGGCAAAAGCAGGAAGCAGAGAGAGGAAGTCAGGAGGCAGAGTGGCAAAAGCAGGAAGCAGAGAGAGGAAGTCAGGAGGCAGAGTGGCAAAGGCAGGAAGCAGAGAGAGGAAGTCAGGAGGCAGAGTGGCAAAAGCAGGAAGCAGAGAGAGGAAGTCAGGAGGCAGAGTGGCAAAGGCAGGAAGCAGAGAGAGGAAGTCAGGAGGCAGAGTGGCAAAAGCAGGAAGCAGAGAGAGGAAGTCAGGAGGCAGAGTGGCAAAGGAGAGAGCAGGAGGCAGACATACAAACAGCAGGACACAGAGAGGAAAAGGCAGCATTTTGTCACAGTTAGCAGCAGTTACAGCTGCCAAACAACCAGCAAAGCAAAAACCAAAGAAAATTCCCCCCCCCCCAAAAAAATAAGCTGCCTTTAACTCAGTTTGCAGTATGGCACTGGGTTAAAGTCATGCACTTCAAACCAACTGCTCCATCTCACGCACAAGGAAAATAGTACATAAATATAACGCATGTTCATAAACGCACACTAGGTGGCAGTATTACATATTTCAAAACTCCCAGCCAGCAACTGCATGAGCTTAGTCAGCAATGCTGTGAAAAATCCATACCATCGCAAGAATCGATGTCCAGCCCATCTGAAATGGCTGAATAAAAACCACTACATCACAATAAAAAAAGCTCTCCTGAAAACTGTGTACGCTCATTTTCCACAGAGGTAAATGAGAAACCCAAAGCGGTTCTCTGCAGGCACATGTGTCCTTTCATCCCAGGGCATGCTTCCCCTTTCATTCTGCCATTTTTAAAATAACATTTTCCAGCCAGTAACATGCAGCAGCATCACTTTCATAATGATATGCGTAACCAACACTTCAATCACAGATCTGGACAAATCTGCTCCCTTCCCATTTAATAGTGATAGAGAACAGTACATTGGCTTATGCTGAACTCAATGCTATAGTATTTTCCATTAAAATCTTCATGTTCCCAGTACCAAAAAAGCAGGTAAAGAAATACCTGTAGTAGTTTTGAATACACATGGAGAAGTAGGCAATCACTGTGAGCATCTTTAAATCTCCTCCCCCAGCCTCTGCTGTAACCACTTACGGGAGGCCGATATAAAAAGAACATTATTCCTGACCGCATGTCTGTATCCACATTACAAGGCTAACTAATGCAACCGTAAAGATGACCAAGGCTGCCATTGGCCTCTGCCCTACTTTTTAAGCCACTTACTGCTCTTTAGCAACTTGAAGAACGTCAAATCCCCCATCCAGCTCAATGCCAGTGGAATTTATAAATTTGGTCAATCTGAAGACTGGACTCAACAATGTTATTACTATAACGGTGTACACACTGTTAGCTGCAGATGGTGCACATTACTCTCCATGAGGGCAGTACCCTCAGATGCTCTTTGCCCGTGAGGTTCATGAGCAGCTTTTTCCAAAGTTATCATCATTCAAGCTATGATGACGACAACTAATTGCATAGTGCCACACAGCCACTCTGCGGTGTAGGCAATAATTGCTTCCACGATCTTGGCCACATTATGGAGCCAAGATACACATACAGTTTGGGCCTGATCTTATGGCAATAGGCCAGCGTTCACACTAAATAAAGGACAGCAACATGTTCAAGCACACTTCATCACAAGCACTCAATCTGTCTTTTCACAACTGCAAGGCTGTCTTGGTGTGTGAATGTGGTAAGAGCTTTTAGGTGATCTAATCGCTGGATGTAAACGTTTTCATTATGGAGGTGGCTTTGTAACGGCGATTACAGCGACCAACATTTCCCCATCACACTCTTTTGTAGCAAACTACAAGCCAGTGCTGTAATCTACATCTGCATGGTCCAAAGGGATTTCAGACAAGGCCAAATCTGCTTCAGGCAGTGCTTCTCAGTGTTGATTAGGTTCCTAAATATGCGGAAGTCACTGTATTACAGAGACTGATCCTTCAGAACTCCTTTAAAGTGGTGGGGTGTCTTACCCCCAGGACCGAGCAGATAACCGTGCACACTTGCCATGATGGCTGGAGATGAGACTGAAAGAAAATGCGCAGAGGATTACGATAATGCCTACTTCAATCATCCCCCACACCCTTCCTGAGTCCCCTCTAGTTTGTGAGAGAAATTGGGAGCCCCTCGCTTACCCTTCCCAGCCGGGCTGCTCCGTTCTCACTGCAGGAGATCCTGATCAGGTCATGAGCCTTCCCGCTATCTCCTTCCCTGTAGGCCGCCTGGATGTTCTCCAGGGTGGGCGACTTTCCGAAGGCGCCGTTCCCCAGGACCGACTGCTTGCCTCCCATGTCGCCGGAGCCTGAAACGGGGAGGAGGACACCCAAGCAAAACCTTCCATCAGCGCGGCTAACGGTTAGCTCAGCAAGAGGCAGCAGCCGTGCAAAACCAAGTGAGAGAGCACTGAAAATAGGTCATGCTAATAAAGAATGCATACGGGCAGATATCCCTGCAGACCGACTTCTTGCGCGAGATTCACTGTCTGGTTTATTGTAAATGCAGTTTTTTCCCGCCCCTTCTCCCTTTAAATTCTTTTATACAACCCTAATTCTGAAATAGTAAACGTCATGGTAAAAAGCTACGAAAATCAAAAAGAACTGATTTGAAAAGTCCATTCACCCTGTACAATACTGAGAAAAGTACAACAACAGAGTACTTGATGATAAGCATGAATTTAATTGCTTATTAAAAATATACAATTTGCTGACTGCAACTAAGTCCAAAAAAGATGGCACAGTCGATTGTCTTTTCATCACATTCATAAAGTTTTTTGGCAACAAAGCCACCAGCTGGTCGAGACTAGCAAGCATAATTTCCCTGCAGTCTTCCGCTCCAAGCAGGTCTTTAGCTGCTCAATAAGACGGGGCCTTTGTTGCCTTATATTTGGCTTCATAATGCTCTGTTATTCTCAATCGGAGACAAATCAGGACTGCAAGCAGGTCAGTCTAGCACCTACATTCTCTAATTACACAGCCATGCAGTTATAATCCATGCAAAATGCTTTGATGTCGTCTTGCCAGAAAATGCAGGGACGCACCGGAAAAAACGACTAAAAGATGGCAGCGTTCTGTATGCAGCTCCAAAATTCATGCACACAATGCCCTCCAGAATTATTGGCATCCTAAATGAATATGAGCAAAGCAGGCTTTGAAAAGATGTCTTTGCCATTTATCCTCTTGGTCATTCTCTCAGAATTCAAAAATCTTACCTTCACATTTAAGTGACATCATTAAAACAACAAGAGGCCCATGGGCCTTCACGGTCACCTGAGTATAGCATATCCAATGTTAAACCTTGGCCATTAGGCGTGGCCCTAATTTTGACCCCGGGGATCAGATTAATGGAAACCAGTATCATAAGCAATAGAGTATTCTAAATTGTATGTATATAACTTGTGGCTATTTTCTTTAAGCAAAGAAGATTTCTCAAGCCATTTTGACCCTTGGGCCCTGCCCCTTAGCCCCTGGGTAAGGGAAACTGTCAAAAATATCATAATATCATCTCATTGTTGTAATGTCAATCAAGTGTGAATGATTTCCAGTAGAAATTAAACAGAATATACCCAAAAGTATCATTTTCCTATACAAACTATAGTAAACTTGACCCCCCTCTCCAGGGGCAAACATGGAGCCTGGGGTCATGAAATTCACAATTTTTATAAAGCACCTCGAGACACTTCCATCTATAAAGATAACTGGTTTCCAGCATATCTAGGTATAAAAAAGTAAATGCAAGACAATAGTTGTTGTGTTCACAATGTGGCTTATGATGACAATAAAACAAAGGGCAATAATCCATCGAATATGATCGAATCACTCTGGTTTTCGAACTCGTCCAAGATCTTATGGATATAAGCCTGCATGCAAAGTCTCATCAAAATTGGTTCATAAATACTTAAGTTATTTTGTTCACAAGGATAAGTTTATGGACGACGCACGACGGACGGCGCACGACGACGGACAAAAGGGGATCGCAATAGGTCACGCCTTTCGGCAGGTGACCTAAAAAATGCTGGCATTGCATAAATACTTTTCGCCAAAACATATTTTTTGCATCCCTAGAAAATCCTATGATTAAAATCCAAATGAAGTATATTTCCAGTCATATTCTCAACCCGTTTCATGAGAAACGCTTTACGTAGTAAACCTGTTTCTCTGGGATATAAATATAAGGTGGCATAGGCCTAAATACCGAACTAAATCATCACTAAGGTTAAGACCTGAGAACACTGAGGTGATCTGCGCTGAAAAGCAGTTCAGCTGAGGAATCAGGAAATGGATATAAGAACGTCTTTAAACAGCGGAAAATACACGTCTACCATCATTTAGACCAGTGGCAATAATTAAGAAGTTGAAAGCAATAGGAAATGTTAAGAATCAATCAGGAAGAAGGATGTGTGAGGACACTGACCCCACACACCATGGGGTCATTCCAGCTCAAATCAACCAGTGGCTCCCAGGTCACCCCCCCTTCAGATTCTTCCGAAAAAAATTCTCAGAAATTTTTAAAAAATTGCTTATTTTCACATTCTTGTTTGGGCATGTGGCCAGTCATATAACAATACCATATTTTTACCATGAATTCCTGTAAAACTAAAGACGATATAATGAAAATATGATGTTGTTACCAGCCTTCCTTCTTAAGATTTCTTTTGTGTATATGAATTATGAGTGTTCTATTTGTTATATATTAGTCATACAAACAGAAGCACCTGCATAATTTGTAATAAAATGGTCCAAGTAATAATCAGGCACTATGCTATTTATTTGAGAATTTTCATAATTTCCATGGCTATCAGTGTTTCAGTGGTCAAGGGTGGTGAAAAAAGTAAAATTCTTTTTTCCTCTTAAAATGAATATAATGAGCATTTTGTATGATTCTTATTGTAATTGTTCATGCTGTGCAGTTTTACTGCCACAATGCTACAAGTACATGTCTCAGTTGCTCCAATACTGTTTGATGCAACAAAGTTGAATTATAACAAGTAAAGCATTTGCTTGAATGCTGCTTTTCAAAATACTGATGTGTATTGATTACAAATACAAAACCATAGTATTTAAACTTAATGAAATATGAATTCATGCTATGTATGTCACCTTAACTGCTTTGTTTGTGACATTTAATAAATGTACTTAAATGTAAATATTGTCTGTCATTCATTGTTTGCAGTCATCATATGAATGAAAATTTGTTTCCGTATATAGACAAGGCTCTTCTGATGTACTATCTTAAAAATGAATCATTTCATTCTTAAAACTGGCCACATGCCCGAATAAGGATGTGAAAATAAACTATTTTTAGAAAATTTCAAACTCAAACAAAATTCTAAAAATTGTTCTGGCTCTACAAATGTATTGATAAATGTGGTTGTCCCCTAGATGTGGCCCAATATATCAAAAATAACAGCAGTAAAAATTTCATTGCTTTATCTAGCATACCCTTTGACTTATTAGAGCTCAAAGGAGGCAGTGATTTTTAACGTTTTTGATTTTTGGCCATTTTTTCAGCTTTGTGAGGAGAAAAGGCTACAAACTACAGCAAATCTGACAGCATTTCCATAATCTACAAAAAAGGTTAACCCAAGACACTTGATGTCAAAGCAGTACATAGGAAACACTTGGAGATATTCTTGCTTGAAGTTGCACTGAGAAGCAAGTTTGGTAAAATGGAAAAAAATACATCAAAATTTCCAGGGGCTGTAACTTCAAAACTTTGAGATACAGTGCTAATATTTTGGGTTCCTGCATAAATATGGCAGTGGAGCACTTGTGAATTTTTTCAGAAGAATCTGAGAATGTGACCTGGGAAATGTCTCGGAAATCGGTTAATTTGACCTGGAATGAGGAGGACCGTTCGAATGGCAAAAGATTCTACAAGGATCAAAGCTGGGAAATTGCAAATTTAGTTGAGTCCTGAAAGTCAGAAAGTCTCCAAAACAACCATCAGACACCACCTTCATCACCACAAGTTGCTTGGGAGGGTTGCCAGAGGAAAAGTCTCAGCTGTCAATCAACAACAAACTAAAGCACCTTCAGTTTGCTGAAAATTACAGGTACATTCAATGGGACTGGTCAAAAGGTCTAATGAGATCAAAACAAGAGCTTTTTGATAACAAACGTCAAATGTGGTTTCAGCAGAGACCGAAAGATAGCCATTCAGAAACCCTTCCCACTGTGAAGCATGTCGGTGGATCTTTGATGTTGTGGGGCTGTCCCCCCCCCCCCCCCCCCCAAGAGGTTCTGGACATCTAGTTATAGTACATGGTATCACGGATACTAAATGAAAACCCAACAGTCTCCACCAAGAAGCTTAAAATGGTTCATAGTTGGGCCTTCCAGCAGGACACTGACTCAAAGCAAACCTCAGAATCTACATGCCGTCATTTTTATCATTTTGATTGCCAGCAGCCATACCACAACTTCATCTGCACCAGCAGTGTGGCTGAACCTAAGCAAGCATGGGCTTGGTTAGTACTTGAATGGGAGACCACCTTAAAAATCCAAGTTGCTGTTGGAAGAGGTGTTGGTGGGCCTGAAGGTTGCAATCTTCCCTCTGGTAGAAAAATCCCTAATGCCCCAGTGCAGAGGTGGGGACACTGTACTGAAGGAGACGCCATCTTTCAGATGGTACTTTAAACTGAGGTCCTGGCTCTCTGTGGTCATTAAAGATTCTATGTCACCCTTCGATAAGAGTAGATAGTGCCCCGGTGTCATGGCTAAATTCCCAACCCGGCTCTTTCAACCTGCCACCTAATCATCCCCTCCTCTGATCTAATTGGCGATGCAACTTGTCTTCTCGCTCTCCCCCTCAACCCCCAGGTCTCCCTTGAAAAGGAGATTTCGATCTCAACTGAACTTCCCTGGCTAAATAAAGGTGAAATAAAATAAATACACATAAAAATGGTTCCCTGACTGCAGAATAAAGGTTTTGCCAAGGTCATCATGGTCCCCTGACCTCAACTCCATTTAAAGGGGACCTAATATGCTATTTATTTTATAGTTTATATTTTGGTCTTTGACTCCCCTAGAGTACTACTGATCGCGCAAAGCAAAAAAAGGGTACTTATTTCGCTCATACTGCCATCCTCAAGAAACCCCATTTGTAGTCCAAAGTAGTCTCTGCCTGAAACTTGGCTATGTTAGCCGCTGTGCTACAGCCACAATCAACTGACTATCACATCAGGTTGGCTTATGCAGTAAAAGCAACTTACATCTTATGTGTCTGTGAGTCACGGACAGTCGCGACAGATACAGGCTTTTTCTTCAGATATTTTACAAAAAGCCTGCATTTGAGGCCAGTTGTTAGTGCTAATTATCGCCTGAATGAAAAATCATCAAGATGACCAATAAAGACTTTTTACCCCACCCCACACGATGGGTGAGGGCAAGGGGTATTGTTTTTGGTTCGGTTTATTTCTGTGTTTGTGCATTTGTTTGTTTCGGTGTTTGTCTGTTAACACACTAGCGGCAAAACTAATGGGCACATTCACCCCAAATTGGGTTTAGGGATTGCCACTGACCCAGAATAGATCCCTATTGAATTTCGTACAAGTAGGTGAAAGTATGTGCGAGGGGCGGGGTTTGTTGTGCCTGGCACCACTTGTTTGCATCTTGTTTTTTTAAATTAAAGGGTGCCGATAATTCTAGACAGCACGGTAACTTTCCACAAGAATGGGCCATGTGTACTGATCCAACATAACGTGTGCTTTTGGATTGGACTCCGATAACAGCTTGGGTGGTCCTTGTCCTCTCAGGTCGGCACGGTAGTGTTTTTTTTTTTTTCCCCCCAAAAGTCACTTGAAATGTTGCCTCATGGGACAATAAAACAAGCCTCCACTAAAGTGCAAGTGTGTCACTATGATCAACCATCTCTCAGAAAATCACATGCATATTCCACATGACAGCAAACGCATGACCCAATATACACTCTACTGATGCATCAGTTAATCCATTACATTTGCACAAAGATATCTACACTGGTAATATTCAACACCCCTAACACGACGCCAGGCTGGCTGAGATGTGCAAATTTTCATTTCTGTACCATGTCCATTTGCACCTCATACTGCAGCTTCAGAGGGACAGGAGATGTTTCATGCAAACCATAAAATACCCTGCGTCAGGTGGTATTGAATTGGTAAAAACAGCATCCGCGATGACTATTCTACTTACACATTTTTACTGGAGTTTCCATTTCATAGGCGACACACAGTAATTTATCACCAGCCTTGAAGGCCCACAATGTCTCCTGGAGTGTTTCTGTGATATCTCTTCAAAATTAGTTAAAATTCTCCAGAAATGATCAATGATAATTTGATGATGAGGCATTTAGCAGATTTAAAACATCTGTCACATACATTAGTGATTGACATCAGTGCCCTCAAATGATTCATTATTATCTGTGCAACAGACTTATACACTGTACCATTTATCACTGTGATGATTAGACAAAGTCCTTGCAGTATGGAAAAATATTTACAAAAAAATATATACAAACTTTTTCCCAGACAGAATTATCCATTTGCAGGGCTATCTGGGAATGAGCCAGTCCAAAAATCTCAAAGCTTTGCAAACGCAAAAAACATCAAAGGGCAAGTGAAACAAGTGAATTTGAGGGGGATTCACAAGGTGCCTTCACTCACATCAGCGAAATAAAATATGACATGCATGAGTGCGTGCTTTCTAGAACTTGCCACTGAGGAACAGAAATCGTTTTTTCTTTCGACATAGTGGGGATATTATTGGGAAGTGAGGGCATTTTTGCCTGTCCTCACAGCTACGAAGGCAAATGTGACAATATAATTAAGGTTAGGGGTAAGGTTATAATTAGGGACAGGCTAAGGTTAGGGTAAGGGTTTGGGTTAGGCACACATTGCCTGTTGTCCAAATTCGGGAAAAGCTGTACAAGAGACACACAAAGAATGAATAGTAGCCAATGTTATGTCCTCACAAGGACAGAAGTGTAAGGGTGTGTGGGGGTGTGTGTGTACTTGTGTGAATTCATATATACAGTCATAAGAAAAAGAAATTACACCCTCTTTCATGGTTTTACATGTCAGGATGTAATTAAAAAAATCAACCTGTCCTTCTCTAGTCCTAAAATTATATAAATATGACCTCAGGTGTAAAACAACACACAAAAGATTCCACCGTGCCATTATTTATTTTACATTGTACTAAATTCAGCCAAAATGCAGAAGCCATGTGTGGAAAAATGAATTACACCCTTACTGCTTTCATAGAATTAGGAAGGTCTAGCATTTAGGTGTGTGTTATCACAGCGCCAAGAGGTAAAGACATCAGCAATCTTCTTAGAGAAGCAAGTTCAGCTGCCCCTCAGTCTGGGAAGGATTATAAGGCCATTTCTGAACAATTTGAAGTCCATCGTTTTACAGTGAGGAAGATTATTTGCAAGTGGAAAGCAATCACGATAGTTGCCAATCTTCCTAGTAGTGGACGTACGAGCAAATTCACCCCAACGTCAGACCGTGCAGTGCTCAGAGAAATCGCACAAAACCCAAGAACTACATCTAGGACTCTACAGGTCTGAGTTAGTATGTTAAATGTTAAAGTTTGCAACATTACTGTTCGAGAAAGACTGAACAAGTTTGGCTTGTTTGGAAGGGTTGCCAGGAAAAGCCTCTCCTCTCCAAAAAAAAAAAATCTTGGCAGCACAGCTTAGGTTTGCAAAGATGCACCTGAATAAACCACAAGCTTTCTGGAACAATGTGCTGAGGACAGACGAGACCAGAGTGGAGTTGTTTGGCCGTAATGCACGGCGCTATGTTTGGCGCAAACCGAACACGGCACAACAACACAAACACCTCACACCAACTGTCAAGTACGGTGGTGGAGGGGTGATGATTTGGGCTTGTTTTGCAGCCACAGGACCCGGGCACCTAGCAGTCATCGAGTCGGGCATGAACTCCACTGCGTACCAAAGTATTCTGGAGTCAAACGTGAAACCATCCGTACGAGAGCTCAAGCTTAGCTGCAGTTGGGTCATGCAACAGAACAATGATCGCAAGCACACCAGCAATGACTGGAATCAGCTGGAAAGGAAAAAAATTAAGGTGCTGCAAAGGCCAAGTCAAAGTCCAGACCTCAGCCCAACTGAAATGCTGTGGTGGGACCTTCAGAGAGCCGCACATAAACAAATGCCCTCAAACATCGATGAACAGAAGCAATGTTGTGAAGAAGAATGTGGTGGAGGAATTTTGGCCCAAAGAGAGAGACTGATAAAATCACAGAGAAAACGATTAGTTCAAGTTATTGCTGCTAAAGGTGGTTCTACAAACTATTGAATCATGGGGTATACCTAGTTTTTCTCAGATGACTTCTGCAGTTTGGCTGAAGGTCGGTTTAATAATAATGGCACGGTGGAATCTCGTGCGCTATTTTACACCTGAGGTTAGATTTACCTCATTTTAGGCCCTGATAAGGACCAGCTGATTTTTTTGATGTCCTGGTGCATAAAATTATAGAAATAAAAGATGGCGTCCTCTCTTCTTCTCATGAATGAAATATACAAAAGCATTTATGCTTCAAGAAATGCCCGCAAGGAATGAAGTCCATGACTGGGGCATAATAATTTATCGTCAAAATATACAACAACTCAAACCATGGGGACACGCCAGTACATAATACTGCCAACAGGAAGACTGGCACTATATGCTGGCCTTTATTCCAGTCGATATGCAAACTAATCTCAGTTAAGACAATACTTGGTCTGTTCTTCCCCTATTATTTGGATAGAACTGCCCTCTTCCATTAAGCCTTAGAGCTCTGAAATAAATTTAATTTATAATTTTTTGAAAATTATCTTGTGCAGTTGAAAACTTATCATGCGGAAATTTGTTTAGAAGAGCTCCCGTCGCCTTATGATAGGTTTTCAACTGCTTTGAATTTGATATCTTACATCATTGAGCAACACTATTTGTATTTCACACTCTAGGGGTTAATTTTCTATGCGCAACCTCACTTTCATGAAAGCGGGGATGATATGAAAAAGGCAAATAAAAATATAAAACCAATGTTTATATAATACATGACCGCTATTACATTGAAAACACATGATATTTAATGTCTTTCTTTCTCCATTTTTTTAATTTTATGTCTCCCAACACATTCCAAAACAGCAGTTTTGGGACAGCAGTGTATTGTGTTCACATAATTTAAGAGTCAAGACAGGACGATGGTCGCGTTTGCCTAGAGATGCGTGGGTATGTGATTCTACTCATGATGAAAGCATGCCGATTCTCAATGCAATGCCATCTGAAGGACTGAAGAACACGGACACCCAGAATTGATTTCCAATCTTATCCTTTATGCGAAGATTTCTCCAGATTCCCTGAACAATTTCCTTTTCATAATATTATAAACTGCAGAAGAGGAAACCCTAAAAATCTTTACAACACTTTGCTGCATTTTAAACATTTTTTTTTTGTTTTAAACATGCAGTTTTTGTTGAGAGGCTAGCCTAAACTACTTGTTACTTGCAAACAACTGGGACTTTTGTGGATGTTCCTTTTGTACCCAAGCATAATACAGTCACCTGTTCAACACTACTTAACTCACTTCACTGGAGCTCCAATACTTTCTGAGACTAATATTGCCCCATATCTACTTTCTGGAACCAACAGCAGGTATCAAATTTTGAATGACCATGCATTATTTAAAAAAAAAAAAAACAATAAAGTTGATAAGGTAAAACATAATATATTTTGCCTTGTACTGTTTTCAAGTTAATACACAGGTCAAAGAGGATTTTCAAATGACAGCTTACTTTCTTCACTAGCATTTTCCATAACTTTTTTAAAATGGGGCTGAACATTAGAATAATCCAATTTTCATTGACGCAGCTCTGATGCCACTCTAAAAAGGTGGAGACAGACGGATTTGGGGGGTGGAGGGACTCCGAATTCCCTCCAGCATATGGCTTAATATCAGGACTGATATGAATAATTAAATATCCGAGTCAGATGAGCAATCTGAGAAAGCTCGAGGGAGTGTAACCATTAGACCAAGATGGCCCGCATCAATACGGCCCTGACACTGCTGAGCCAGGAACGCAGACCTTCAAGGGCAAACTGGAGACCACAAAGAGCCATAATTCCTGCCAAGGACTGCACACTCCACCCATTACCCATCGATCCATCAAAATAGAAGTCTGAGTGATTAACTATTCAACAGGACCACTTTGCTGTCCCATATTTTCACCCCTGTTACAGCAAACAGAGTTAGATTGTTTAAAATCACGGCCTTCACTTTGCCCGAAATTCTAACCCCCATGGGTAATCTGTGAAGTGTTTTCTCAGGAAATATTTCTCTCACAACTGAAATGCTCGAAGCGCAAAAATGAATACAATACATCGACGAAGTACCATTGAAATACATCTGTAGCGTCACAATTTCTTTCCTTCAGCGGGTACAAAAAAACTTCTTGGTGCTCAGATGTAACTCCTCAATCTGAAATCAATATATATGGTCATAAACTACAAACAGCATTTAGCTAATTATTCAATTACACCGTAGAAAAGGAAAAAGCCATTAGTTCAAATTAAAAACCACGATATTCGCTCTCCCTCATACAGTAAAAGTCAGCGTAAATTTGTATCTATAAATGCGAAATAATAAATGTGGTTTGTGAAATGGGAAATGGAGATTAGAAAGTTGGAACTGGGAACAAAAAACCATGCAAAGTACGATTTCACTTTGTCAGCGGTCGGAAAGCCCAGGACATGTGGAGGAACAGGCTGCATTTCAGAAAAACAAGACACTGTTACTCCTCTCAGAATAAACAATGGATGTCCTCTGCCCAGTGCATGAAGGAATCATTTATTTACTTATAGAATCAGCCCTGAATGGTTAAATTCAAAATATAGTGAGGGTGATTCATGAATACATTTTATACAGCCCTATCAATATCTTAGGAGGCAATTCACTGGCTCTAACTGATTGAATCACAGTTCAACGATGTAATTTGGATTGTTATTAGCCTTCAGATCCAGTGAATCATCCAGCGAAGTCTCATTACAATGTCAGTGTCGATCACATTTGGTTCTTGGCTTGTTCTTAAAATAAGAGGAACAAAGTAATGATAAAGAGTCACATAAAAATGGCAATGGAGACAGTACAATAAATAAGCTTGTATCCAAAGCTATGTATTTTAAGCACACAAACAAACACCCGGCCAAAGTAATGAATAATGATTGGCTCGTGTCTTGTTCGGCCACTATTTGCACTGCTCACAAAGACACTAGCACGGCTATTGTGTTCGTCCTCAAGGGAGTGCTGTTAAAACTGGATGGACCACAACTCGCAAATAAGAACTTTGTCAAGTAGCATTGACAACTCATGTGTGAATGCCCCTTCCTGATTAAATTAGAACAAAAACAAAGGCTTTCCGGTACAATTCACTGATATTTAATTTAAAAATGCAAGAGTCCACATCTCTCCACAAGTAACCATGCATCCCAAAGCATATTTCAAAGGCTCTCACTATAAAACAGCTGAGATTGTAACTAGGTGACACAATCTCGAGTTGACAATCAAGGAGGGAGAAGCCAGACAGAATTACTCTGAATAACGAAATCAGATTAACAAGGTAAGCAAGAACCAGCAGAGGCCCATCTCGCTCTAAACCATATTATATTGTGCCTGACTGATGCACAGTCCCGACACAATCTACTCATTAAATTAGAACTACTGAACCATAAAACAGAAATAAAAATCATCAACTAAGAAAATATATGTGCATACAATACTACTGCAATCTTCCTCGCAGGTTACTGCTGACCGTACATAAGTCGCATAAGCCACAAGCAGAAGCCTGTTACACAATAAAAGGTTCATTGGTGATAAAAATGTTGAAATCTTTACAGCCAAGAATGGAACTACACTAACCGATCCAAAACAGCAGTACGCTATTGACCATAAAGTATCACAGAAAGACCGACACAAGCCAAGAAATAATCAGGCGAGCCATGAGTACGGTACCAGTAGGCAGCCAGCCAGGACCTCAGACATACCTTGTCATACTGCGAGAGTGAGAGACACGGTCTTCTCCGCATCCAAAGTACCCTGTGAGACCATCCTGTCGAGCAGAGCACTCCTATATTAACCTCAGCACTAACACTGTGTTCCACTCTGCTCCCACCGCCATATTTCAAGGGGACTGCAACCGGCAGTCCAGGGTCTGATTCCGGTGTGAACGAGGGGAGAGGGGGAGGGAGAGGGAGAGAGTGAGCGAGACAGACAGGGAGGTAAAGAGAGACAGATAGGGAGAAAGAGAGAGCGAGAGAGAGAGGGGCATGCTCCTTTGTTTAAAGGCGAGCCTTCCTTATCTTTACTGCAGGGCTGGTCTTCACTGCCCCACCACTCATTACACTGAAATCCAAGCCTTGGTATCCTCACTGGAGTATTACAGAGAGGAATACAGCAGCGTAGGGGGAGCTGGGGGGGAACAGTAGCCCGAGGGATGACCTCAGTGGCTGATTTCACTTGTACGGCCCCAGATGGCTTAACCTCCATTCTGTGTCATTAGTACAGTGGGCTCATTCTGTCCCGGCCAGTGCCGCAGCACAGAGCTGCCCCACACCACATGACAGAGCTGCTTCGGCCAACGTACCAGGACTGAGCACGCTCAGTGTACAGCCATCTCCAATCAACGCATATTTTCATACTCTGATGGAAGACCGCCATTTCCATGTCCAACCACTTTTCCGGGGGCTTGCGAGTATAGACCTTATAAAAAGTGCAGATGTGAAATGACTTAACTGCATGCAGTATCAGCACTACACTTGAAACTTAAGTAAATCAATTATGTCACGATTACATGAAATATATGACGAAGTTCAATGCTACTCAGGGTCCTGCCCAATTCTGGTGCCCCGGCTCCATTATGTTGGGGGGGGGGCTGAGATGCGTTTTCGTTTGCTCACCCGGGGGCATGGCAGTGCGCACTCAATCACGCGTCTTCCAGTATACTGCCTCCTAATTTTTATTTATTTATTTTTTACGGGGTTGAACAGCCTTCGGAAGTCAAGACAGAGAAACCACTAATTATTTTACGGAATTGTTAGGAAAACGATAATAGAATAAAAAGTTGACGTACTAGTCAAACCTGTGACTGGAGAGCGCGGTGATTTAACCATCTCGGATTTACAGTATGATATAATTGCTATACATCTCGGGAACAAAGTAAACATGCAAAGGCCTCGATCACGATCATTATGCGGGCTACTGTGGCTTGCTTTAACATAAATTGAGATAATGGTGTTCAAAAGCCATAAGGAAAATAATTTCTGCATTGACGTTACGCAGGGGGAAAATGGTTCGTAATTTTTTTTTATCGCATTGAATACGTATCTATTATCAAAGTCAAAACAGGCTATGCTTCGGTTATTAAGACATAAATTAAGGCCAACACTGATACGATATCATTTAACATAATCTGTGCGCTATAGGTAGCTTACTTTTTCAGTTTTTCTCAGAACAGGTAGCCTATTCAATTCATAAGGTTATAAAGACATTCATTAATTTCGAACAAATGTAAATAGTAACGTTGGCGATTTACCTTTTTGAAGTCAAAGAGCATCAAAATGGACCATTTAAATTTAAAATGGGCGTTCAATTTCATTTTTCCGATTAAATGCGTTTGCGAATGGGTGGCAGGACATGTCTTGCGATATGCCCCGGTAGTGAACACTATTGGCACCTCCTTTTGAAATCGTTCTGGGGAAAAAAACAGATAAAGAGGTTGGCCACGGAATTCTTTCCAAGTTGACAATATTTTATAGACATTCGGACTAGTTTGAAGACAAGTTTACGAGCCCGCCTTAATTTTTCTTTTGAGTGCACTAGCGGATTGCCGCGAATTCCGAACCCTGTTATTATCTTATAAGTGCAAGACAGAATCTCACTTTAAAAATCTGTCAATCTGTTGGGCCCTGTCCGCTACACTCGTGTCAAAGCATAATCGTAGGGGCTATTCGCACAGCCGCTGTGCCAATAGTGGGTCTAGTTATTTTATTCGCACAGCTGTGCCAAGCAGAGCAGCTGTGCCAATAAGGATGGGCCGTAACATTATTCGCACAGCGGGGGGGGGGCATATTTAGGGTCACTTATATTTTGTTTCTAGCGGTTTTATTGGACAATGATCTTTGAAAAAAATAGTGCCGTGCGGAAAAAGCACTTTCTGAGCTGAGTGGTGTTCGGTGGATTCCGAGTGCTGCACTTCATTGCAGAAGAGCAAAAGAAAACTAGAATGTGTTTTTACTCGTAAAAACGTTCGCCCCCCGGCCCCCCTTCCCTGCCTTACCCATCGAACGGACGGACGGACAGACAGACAGACAGACACATGCCGATAGGCAACGCTGCAGGACCTGAATAGTAAGAATGCAGAGTTTCGTGAGGATCATGCATACGGGTGTGGAGTTATGCTACAGACAAAAATTGATGACATCCGGACGCACTGACAGACAGACGGACGGATGGACAGACAGGCAAATACCGAAAGGCACCACTTCAGGACCTGAGTAGTAAGTAGGCAAAGTTTCATTAAGATCATTCAAACGGTTTAGGAGTTACGTTCAGGAAGCAAAGTGGGAACTCTGACGCTAATGTGAACCGAGCCTAAAACAATATATGTTCACTCTCCTCCGGGGGGGACATAACTGAAAATGCATCATTCCCCAAGGAGAATAGATAACGTCCAGAGCTGCCTGGTTGGTAGCAACGGAGTCAAATGCAGTTGTGATGCAAAGAACCCCAATTTCATATGATGCCTCTGCCAGCAGGGCGAAGCTAAACGTGTCCACTGCAGCTGGTCCACTCTGCCGAGTCAAATTCCCATTGCAGACGAGAACTATCAATGGCTGCAAAGGTCAACCTGAATACTGCTGTGAAAGTGGGTAGCTACCTTCCTCACTGCAGCACTCATAAATGTCATGATGCACCGATCAGGATCACTGATCCCATGATGCACTGAGAGGATAACAGCAGTATTGTGCCACAAAACAGACCATCCTGTTCTAAAAGTGCCAAACACCACCACAGCCCTTTTTTCAGAGAGACTGACGTCCGTTATACTGCGAATGTAAATGCAAAAACATACAGCACTTTACATGTCCAATGTTTCACTTCCTTCTGCTATTTTTACCCCCCCCCCCCCCCTCCTCCCAGTCTAGAAGCACAGATGCACCACTGACATATTTTCACCAAGAGCTGAAACCCACTGGTTTCAAAATCGTAAAACTTATAAATGAAGCCTTTCTGCACTGTTTCACTGCCCTCCTGTGTCAGTTTTTCTTGATTAATGAAACTTCAGATGGTTGCATTGAATGGTATGGACATCAGCAGGGAAGAAAGAATGAAACCACAGAAATGCATGGATTAACTCAAAAAAGTGACTTCTCTGAACATACTTCCAACTTCCACTTTGAGTTAAGGACAGAAATGGTCTGAAACCATGTCTCAGTTCGAAGTATATACCTCAGAAGGCACCCGGGCCAGAGGATATGCTTGCTGCTCACTCCTCAGAATTTGGCTTCAGTTTGCAAGGCAGTTCGTTGTAGTAGTTGGTGAACTGGCCATAAAACCCAAAGGTCCTTTACTGAATTCCTAACTACAAATCTTGAGTGAGGTACTTAACTTGAATTGCTAAAGTAAATGTGAACTAGTAAAAATGCCCTCCAAACTAAACTACTCATTGCATCATTAGCTAATGTTTAGCTAAGCTAAAATAATGGCTAATTGTGATCGATTAATTAGGTAAGATGGAAAAACAATCTTCCTTGTATCCAGTGGTTCTTGAAGTAGATCCTACAGCCCCTGTGGATGCAGACTTTTGTTCCAACCACAATTGTAATTGTAGTATTTTAGCCATTTGTTTTCATTACATGGATTATTTTTTCAGGACCCAGGGTCAAAACTGAGAATCTCTCCCCTCATCAATCAAATATAATACTCAGATCTATCAATAGCAGCTTCCTGTTGATGAGCAAAGAACAGTGTTACTCACCATCTTGATCAGCCATATTGTTCTTTTCGCCACCCGTGACCTCACCGAGCCCCACAGACCAGTACATACTTCATCCAAAGGGTGAGACAAATTCTAAAGCTGCCAGGTTACTTCAGAAGGCTGAGTGGATGACACCGCAGACAAGGGACAGGGGAAAAACTGCGTTTGTTGTGATGGCTTCCTGTTGGCCCCCGTCAGTAACCTGAAAAGTGGTTGAACCAAGTGATAAATCTTCTAACTTCCAACGCCAGTCGGTAAGCTGCAGTAAAAAAATAAATAACAATAAATAAATAAAATCCATCTTAGAAAAAAAGAGCTACTAAAGATGTCCACGTGCTCAACAGAGAAGCACAACACTAGAAATGCGACACCAGATTACTCATAAAAACATGCCCACTCTGGAAGCAAGAACAATGTTAAAGCATGTTTTATAATCCACAGGTCTTAAACATGGAAGAGTGAGTTCATCTTAATGCATCATACTTAGGCACAGCAATTAAGAGAATGTGTCCATGTGTTTTGGTAATTTTAAATAAGTCTTCTTGACTTGATTGTGTTGAAACCCCGACAATCTTATATGTGCATCGCCGGGGCCAAATAGCCTTTAAACGTAGCCTATGTAATTTATTGAATCAAATAAAATCGATCAAGCAGTCAGTCCATGACTGGCTTTTTCCGCGATCAGTTTCAGTGCGAACTGAAATGAACTCCCACAGCGCCACACTTCAGGAGATAAACTGGCAATCAGACACCACCACTGACTGAGAAATTCCAAGGACCTTCACAGGAGAAGAAGAATCGCAGTACTTCAGACAACTGATAGACATTACTCACTCACTCCTTCCTAAATAGAAATATCATCAGTTTTAAACTCATGCAAACTGAATGCAGTTTTAAGCGAGCCCACGGGCCAGCTTCCAGATGTACAGTCTCGTTTTCATTCAGCCAAGTTCTCAAGAGTCCCTTATTGAACCCTAATACCACTACCACCCACTTTAACATGCCTGTCACATTCAGTGGTTTCAGAAATCTTGGAAACATTAGAAAACTAAAAACGACGTAAATGAAAACCTAACCCTCTCAAATTGGATCAAATCGTGTCCCTGTGTTTGTAGATCGAGTCGGTCAATCGGACCGCAGCGAATGTAATTGAAGCAAGTGCTAATCTTCGGAGGTTATTTTGAATCACGACCTATAAATTCAACAATGTCGCCCATTGTTTGAGATCACCGCTGAATTTACACGAAATCCTAAAAATGTGCAGAGGATACGGACAGACTATGGTGAAATGAAGTCTTCGTGCAAGTTGACTAAGTACGAGCAACTTCTCGTGTAGCCTACTGTAAAGCCGTAGGTTACACTTAGGAAACGGAATATTGTTGCCAGTCCATCGTTTCGCACATGCGACACTGCGGTGGACGACAGAAGTCCTTACCTCATTCTTATGAGCCGATCAAAGATTAAAAGTTGGGCTTCTGGACGGTAGTATCCGAAAGGCAGCCCAAAATGGACTCGAGCAACTTTGATTCGTGGGCAGATGAAATATGAACTGGGGGCGAAGAGCTGTCTAGATGGGTCAACACAGCCGACTTCCTCAATCCTGAAATCACAGAGAATATTCATACAGCGCTCACTTTAGGACGCATGCCCTACAACGAAAACTTAAATCTTCAGCTTAACTTGTTTTCGACCTATGAAGGAATGGACTGAATATTATTTTTAAAACTATTGTCTATTCTTCCTTGTTTGAAGTTTGACTTTGTTATTTCAATTTCATGTAACGTAATGGACGATAAGGTTTCTTATCTTCGAGTTCATTAACGAAGTGAGGTCAGAGTTTGGATACCACGTTGCATACTTAAAAAATCTTCTACAGATTCAAACCTGTCAGGTATTTCTTCGACGTCCACGGAATATTGGAATAATAAGCACAATCATAAAGTCGTCTATTGTTAATTCTATGAAGCATGTCAACAGTGAAAACAGAGGCACGTCTTACAGATAATGTCTTCCATCAGAGCGAAAGGGAAATTCAGATCATTGGCATGAGTTCGTGTCAAATTTTGTTCGTTTTTGTTTTTGTTAAGAGGATAGGTGAGGTACCGACAAGGGAAACGGGCGCTGAGCGCTCTCAATGGTTCATTCGCCCGCACAGTGTAGGCTATGCATTATAATTATTTATATTGACATTCGGTTTGCTTGGTATATATTAAATTGACATTAATTACAAACCTATGCACTCTCAAGAACAAATATTAACGCAAATGATTGTCTGTTCAATGGAAAGGCAGTTGAGAAGAAGTGACAGAACTTAAAAATTTCCAGCATGGGAGGGGTGCACAACGGTAATGGACACGGAAGTAAGTGAAAAGCGAGTCGAATGCGCATGCTTAGTAAAATAGTTCGCAGATCGGGGATTTGGGATTTGAGCGGAAAACAGAGTTGTCTGGCACCCAAATAAAGCCAATCGGTCATTTAATTGTGAATTGAAATACCATTGTGTATTGAGGTTTGGGAAGTAAGGATCGTTTTCATTTAGAAATTGCGGAGGGGTGTTTTACGAAGCAAGTTCAACACTATCCAGACTTTCCTTGCGTGAGCTGGCCCGACAAATGTCCAAATCTGAGATTCCGCAAGTTCCCATGGCAGGTTACAGAGAGCCGCTTGTGAGTTAACATACTTCGCTAACCCAATTATCTCGGTTCGTTGAACACCCTTAGGGGAGTATAAAATTGCCATTACCTTTAATGATGTAAATTCTATTGAACCTTATGTCTGTGCATTTTCAAGCTTATTATGAACTGAATCCATCAAACCTTGATCAGATTTACAGGTAAGTGTAAGGCTGTGGATCGTGAGTACATACGCACCGTACTTTTCTCTTACCACCTTCTTGGTACTGAATAATTCTTCAACTCATTGTTATTATTTTTTTCTAAACCTTGTGCCAGTTTTCATGTAGACTAACTGATGGAATTCTATACCTGGCCACTTGATTATCACATAAATAAATATGCACCGTCACTAGCTATACCCCTGTCCTGTATCTATCACACTATTACCTGGAAAGCATTTCAATAAAGAACGTACTATTGATAGCACTTTATTTGCCTGTACTATATAAAACCTGATTCCGCCTCTTTCCAGTTGGTCTGTTATGTTCCCTCAGTATAGACCTGTGCAAGATGGAGTTAATTTAAGGAAAATCCCGACTCTTTCTGGGTTGCGTTTCCCACGGGCACAGATGCTATCTTGCATAGTTGGAACCATTGACTGTGAAGGGACAAACTATGTAAGTTGCTAACTTGGTTAGCAACTATGCTTTTGGACAACACACCTCTGGCTGGGGGAATACTTTCCTGGTAATGTACATATCTTTTAAAATTTGGCGTGAAGTGAGGCGCCTTAGATGTAAGCGCAATGGATGTCCTCTTGCAGAGGGCCACCAATGGCAAAGTATATCATTGTTGTCTTTTTTCAGTGGCTGACTTCAGCAGAGAGAAACTAGTCCATCAGCGACTGTGAGCACTTTGTGGTGAAGCTGGCATTCGAGAAATGGAGACAATGGCTGGAGGGGGCCAGCTCAGCCTTCCTCATCTGGACAGACAGCCACAATCTGGAATACCTCTCCTGCAATGGGAGGTTAAGCCCCAGGCCTCTTCTTTGCCAGCTTAATTTATCCTGAATTACTGTCCTGACTCTAAGAATGTGAAGGTCTGTCCCATCTTCATCTGCGCTCCCCTGACGAAACCGGCAGACACTGTCATCCCAGAGCAGTCTTTTAGTGACTACATAGCTCCGGGTGGTGTGCAAGGTCGAGGAAGACCTTAGGGTCTTGTCCCTTCCAATTGGATTCTGCACATAACTCCCTCTTCATACTTGAGTGAATGAGGAACCCTCTCTTGGGCTCATGCATCCCAGCTGGCATGCCATCCCAGCACCTCCCACACATTGTCACTCATTTGTTGACACTTCTAGTGGCTCTCCATCTGTCGTCAGGACCTTTAGGAACTTGTTGCTGCCTGCTAAGTTTGTGCCCAATCCAAATCCAGTAACTATTCCGTAAGCAGTCTACTTCAGTCCTTGGAAGTCCCTTACAGGCTGAGGGCATGCATTACTATGGACTTCAACACCAAGCTGCCTTCATCCGATGGGTTCACAATTGTTTTGACTATTGTGGACGGCAGCCCACATTATTCTTCGGGGCAGGCTACTCGTAGCCAAGGAGACAGCCCAGCTCCTTCTCCAGCATGTGGTGTATATAGACAGCATCCCTCAGAAGGTGCTCTCCAATTGTGGCGCCAGTTTGCCAGACTTTTCTGGAAGGCCACTTCAGATTAGACAAAGCCGCAAACTGCGGAGGATTACAATTACATCCAATTACATTGGACTGGGACATATTAGATGTACAATTTTTCTTTTGTTTTCCCCCATTGATCCATAGTTAGTCGGTATACACTTGCCACCCCCTGACTGTCCTCTAAAATGCAGTCTGTGACCTATGACGAGATGAAGAGGCTGAACCAAGAGCTGGGAAAGACCCTCTGCCGCCTGTCCGAAGGTAACCTCTGCATTGCAGATAGTCTCTTCTTCTTCCCTGGGTTAAACTGGCTCACAGGTCCCTCTCTGTGGCCAGTCTTGATATGTCACTATTTTAATATTCTCTCGGTTACCAACCTCTACTGTTCCTGGCTGAGGAGAGGGATGAGGCAGTTCCTTCAGCTCAGTTTGGCGCGCCCGCGTGCGGTGGAGGAGAGCTCCTCTCGCACGCCTCGGCTCTCACGAAACAGGGTAACCACAGTTGCTGTCCAGCTCCTGTATATACCTGCTGGGTCAAAAAGTGTTGTTCATGGCCAGGGATGTCTCTCCGAGGGAGACTTTCAAGAAGCTCGCCTCCCAGTTCTTTGTACCCTTTGCCATCTCCAGAGTCCTGTCCTCATCTGCAGTCAGACCGGTCCTTCCCCCACCCTTTTGTCGTATTCACCTTGTGTTTTGCGTTTCACGCTTACATTTGTTTGTTCTTCCCTTCTTCATACCTTGTGTTCTGGCTCAGTAAATGCTCTTTAGGCACTGCCTGTAGATCTGCTTGTGCTTCCTTCTTGTGTAGTTTGAAGCAGTGACATTATTATTCCCTGCGCCACTGTCGCTGTTGCCCCTCCCCCCCACCCCCCCGCCCCCCAAACGAAAATCTTTCTGCCCTTCAGCTTGGCATGTGGTCAACAAACATGTTTGTAAAGGTAATTGATATTTCATTAGTGAAAGCTGACCCATGTAATCTCAAATCTAAGGTATGCAATGCAAAGAATTTACTAGGCAACAAAGTTCTTTTACTTGGATAAAAGAGGAATTGCCCATCTTTCATACGTTGTCTTTATGTTCAATTGGTTTTATTTTTCATGGAAGACGGACACCGTGTTTGCCCTTGTGTGTGAAACTGTCACAATCCTCTTTTCTCCATAATTGTCTCCTCCCTCTCCAGCAACCTGTGTGTCTTTTTGAGGCGTTGTCTCCTTGACTGGTTTGGCATATTTTGTACCTTCCCTTTCCAGGTGTAATCCATTTGTATGCCCTGTTGTGTTTATATAAACCTTAATTTGGTATTGCAGAGTTGCTGGATTGTCATGCTGTAAGCGGTTAAGCTATCAGTCAGTTTATGACATCTAGTTTAGTATTATATCACTTTGTTCAGAAATTATTGTAATTTTTATGATAGTGAAATGCATAATACTCATCAAAGCTTTATTAATAGGAACAAACTCCAGAGCCTTACTGTTGGCCTCCAGGATTGGGACTGGATTCCTGTTAACCTGCCCTTCCAGTTTGTTTCTCTGCCTAGTCGTTTAGTAGGAACATCTCCCAAATCTTCATTGGTCTCCAGGATTGGGCCTGCGTTCCTGGTAAATCCTTTGGACCAGCTGTTGAATGGTCCTGCTTCGATGGGAGTTGACACTACCGGCCTCTGCCCCGAGATGCCACAGGCGGGGTGCGGACAAGCCCAGCATCCTCACCACTTTATACCACCTTAGCGGGGACTGTGTTTATTCTATTCTGGGTTTTGGTCCTTTGCCTGTTGTCACTGTATTCCCGTAAATAAACACCCTCATTGGATTGTGCCCCGAATCTGCATCTGGTACCTGGTCTTGATGAAAACAGAGACATTTTTTGGGTGTCAAATCAATTTTTAGCCAGCCAAGAGAGTGTCTTATTTTTATCCCATTTTACTTTGGGCCCCAATTTACCCTTCATTTAAGTGTGCACGAAGTGAAAAATCTTAGCCTCCATTCCTCGAAATGAAGAAATCCTCACACAATGAATTTAATTCAATCTTTGACATTCTGTTCACACTGAAATACACAGCAATTGGTTATTTTGCATGTAGTCTTAATGTTTCATTATTGTTGTGTAATCAGAACCAAATCTCTGCACACAAATAAAATCTTTCTGGAAACTGTAAACCAGTTCATCTTGTTCAGGTGGCTCTAATAATTTGCGGTTTCGGTGCAAGTGAAGGTGCCTTTCTGCATTAATGAATCAGCATCTAACCCATTGGCATGAAAATGTTGATTAATTGTTCTTGATTTCTAGCGCATTGAAATAAATACAATTTTGTTTCTTCATACCCAGCCAAATTAATATTTGATCGGACAGAAGTACCTTGATAAAACCGCCCTGTGGCAAATGTATGTGCCAAGTTTCATGGCAATCTTTAGAAGTTTTTGGAATAGTTTGTAAAAGATTTGTTTATTCTCCAAGGTAAGGAGTTTATACGAGTCTGACATGTTTTTACTCTATTGGAATTACAGTTAACTGAGTGCTGCTGAAAATTCTTATTTAGAATATGGTTCTACCTGGGTGAACACTGTGTTTTTAATCAAATTATATGCATTCCATAATTTCTAGTTACAAAGAGGTTCATTTTATTTTGAAATTAAAAACATTTAATAACATTCAATAACTCAAAGAGATATGACACATTAAAAAGCAAGTAATCTATATCTGAATCCACAAATCAAAAATCTACCCATTTTATGTTAATTAAACACATGACTTATTGAACACTTTCATAGCAAACCATAATGAAAAATTCTGTTTGTTAAAAAAATACATTAAAAAAACTCATTTAGCTATTTTTTCTGTATTTGTTAAAGCTTTTGAAAAGTCAGCATTACTTGCTCTTCATATTCTCTACTGAGGCTTGGATTTAAATGCTGAGTAAAGCAGATATTAATCAGCATCATCAACCCATGTGATACATAGAGAACTGTGTGAATTTAAAATGCAAATGGTTTTCAGTTATTTCCAAATGGAAGACCTGGGAGCAATAAGTACTTAAGTCACATTCCTGGAAAAGTTTAGCATTAAACATGTTGTATTTGTTTAGCCAATGACACCCTCTAAAAACTTTTAACAAAAAAGGTGCTAAAATCCCTTTTCTCTTGTAAAGAGACAATGCATAATCATGTTCTGGTGCAAAGGAAGTACTTAAATCTGGCACCTTAGGGCTAAAAGCGCCTAAGTCAGAAAATACCAATTGCAATACATGATTTACAACCAAATGCATGGCAAACGATTGAACGCCTTGTCGGGTTGTTCCTGTGCGCCAGAGAGAAAAGATGAACAGTTGCTAAATGGATAAAGAAGACGAATTATGCTGCTAACACTAGCAGTAATCCATTGGGCCTTTCTTTCACTTGATAAGCATGTGCCATGATGTTGTTATCAATATGGGTTCACCGGAAGCACTCAAGTCTCTTGATTCAGTTCAGTGGGTTTGCAGGCCTTCACAGCATTTCAGTTAGATAAATTGCCTAAAATCTAGATCTACCTATGCATCAATCTGTCTTTGTCTCATCAATCAGGCTAAGGTAGACCCAAATTCAGAAGCCTTCAACCACTCCTAATTACATGCTGGTTAAGTTTTATGACATTTTGGTTATAGTTTAATGTAGGTGTAATGATGTGTTTGTAGATTTTAAACATGTTGGTGTATGCTTTCGTCTTTTGGAACAGAATGCTATTTGTTAGAGTTGAAGTTGTGGCAGTAGGTTGAACACAGTCTTGCTTGGCAGTTATTCAGCAATCTAATTTTGAGATAAATTCTTTTAAAGCAAGGCTTACTGTCCTTAGATCAGCGGAAGGGTTTATTTTCACAATGGAAACTGCCGTTACGAGGAGGTTTCAGCTGGAGTCCAGTGCATTGTTGGCTTCGGCAGCCGATGCTACACTAAGAGGATGAGACAGGGAGGGATGGCATTGTTAAAGGACCACAAGGCACCAAATATCGACTGATGTGTTTGTTTGTTTGATAGTATTTACAACCACAGGGTCCAAAGCCTTCAATTAGCAGAGCTTTCAATGCTTCTGAAAACCCTGTTTTTCAGAGATGGAAATACATGCAGGTCAGTATGATTTTTTTTTATAAACATTGTTTCCCACTGTTTTTACCTTCATCCTTACAACATAATTCTTTCCTAGTTTTCATGCCAGAATTATCCAGATCCTTGCAAAGAGCAAAGATTAGCCACACAGAAATGGCCCAACCTCAAAATTGCTGGGGTTTCAAATGCTGAAAACCTGAATGCATAAACTTCAAATATCGAGGATTATTAAGCCATGCAGTGCTCAGAAACAAACCATAAAAATTTCAGTTGGAACATTTTATGGATCCATCATACTGTATTTTAAGAAAATTTTCTCTGAATAGAAATTTTGTGGCCTCAGTACTTTTAGCACCTAGCTGTTAAATTTTAATTGAATTGAGATTTTAAAACAGAATATGTGCCAGCTGACTATTTTGCATGCAAATATGTTCATTTCATAGACGCATGGTAAAAGTATACCATCATATGTGCGTAACGTTGTAAGAAAGAGATTATGATGCCAAGTGATGTAGAGTCTTGTGTAGGAATAAAATAATAGACTTAATTGTATTAAGAGCCATAAAACAGTAGTCCTTTGATAAGAGGTAAATATTACCTCCCTTGTAATGTGGCGCATAAAATCTTTCAGAGTGTCTTTGAAAGAAGAACATGATACAGCATTTTACCTCAGTGATGACAGCAGTCCCATGTAATAATAATTTGCTGAATGTGCATAATTCTTACATAAATAAATGAAATGAATGCAGTTTGATATGACAGCGTCACTACTGAAACTCGTATGCATGCTGTACATCTCTCTGGCAGCCTTAAAAGTTGAAGTTTCACAGGTGAAAAAGTGCTGGTAGGCTGGCAGGTCACCAGCAGACTTCCCTCGGAGTTCCTTAGCATAGCTTGCTCAAGCTGAAGCATATTGCACCGCCGCATTCAGAGTTTTTCTGTGAGTTTTATGGTCACCGCCTTGACTTCAGAGTACTCTGCCAGTGCATATTCACCTCTGAAATGAGAAAGCTTAATGTTAGCACTGAAATGTTTGTTTTGGACCATATTCGACAACTAAGCACTCTTTGAAGACGTATTATGTCAGCCATTTTATGGAACTTTGATTGTTATACACATAAAACCATTTTTAATTAGTTGAGAATGCCCTTGCAGTTGTGCCTTCTCATAATTCTATAATCCTTTATTGTCAGTCTAGAAGATTAGACAAAACTATTACCCCCAATCCCACTGTTTAAGCCCTAGTGTCCACCATTTAATAAAAAATAAAAACAAGCACTAACGCTGCGGCTATGTCTCGCCCCGGCTGCCCCCGAAAACCTTAACCAAAAACTTTAACTAAGGTTAAAGTTTTTGTGGACGGACGCCGACGCCGCGGACGGAAAAAGCGACGCCTATGTCTCGCAAATCCCTTCGAGGCGAGACAAAAATGTGTGTGTACTTTCAGTATGGTTGAGTACATTTTTCTCAGTCTAAGTACTTGTACCTATCAGTCTGAGTAATGGAACCTATTTATATCTGAGCATCATTTGAGGCATTACAGATATGACACAATCTTCAAGTTACATTTATTTGTTCTTTCATGTGAAACTAAGTGCTTTTTGAGACTTGGCACATCTGTTTAGATGTTCAAAATAGGCATACTATTAAATGCAAAGGTACTGGTCCAGAAACACATTTTTTGTACGTTGAGTTTGAAATGAAACAATGACTACTCGGTAAAAGTTCACTCTGTCAGCTTTCATTTGAAGACGGGCTCATCCATATTTGGTGATTTCAAGCTTTAATTACTTGTTTCATTTCAAATTCAGTGTTTTGGAGTGCACTATGATTGTGTGAGTCAGTGTGTAATCTTTCAGATGTGTATTTAAGGGGTAACCTTACAGTTCTCTTCCATTTCCTGACATCTTGTAGCCCCCAAATGGAGACTGAGCATGAAGCGCATTGTAGCAGTTGACCCTGTCGAGCAATAGGAGTGAACAGGTGAGCACAGAACCATGACCAATAACCAGGCCTCTAAATAATTCCTGTTACAACAGCACAAATTATGTATTTCTTGAAGAGCAAAAGATAAAAGATGTGTCCCTACAATAAGGATGCAATCTATAAACTACCAAGAGTCAAAGTCAAACGTCTGACGTTTTAATGTCATTTTATGGTTAAGCATTTTATGAGTTTGTTTTGTAGGGAAAATTTGGCTGGGCTTGTAAAACCGTATTGGTTTAAATGAGGAAGCAAGACATCACGGTACATTTCTAGAAAATGTGACCGCTGTTGTTTTATAACTGATTTGATCATAAACAGCATCTGCTAGGTCATTTCTAGAGAGAGAATTGACAAATGTTTTGCTGTGAAAGTGATGTGTAAAATTAAATTGAAATAATCTAATTTAGCTGGCACTTGCAATAACTGGAAAGATTTCTGATCAGGAAATGCATAGGCCCTGATTGGTTGATTGATTGGTCATGTATTATCACACAAAGTCCTCATGTCCATCCAAACACAATCACTTAGATTTTTCCTTTTATTTTTTTTTAACCTTTATTTAACCAGGGGAATTCTATTTAGAGCATGCTTCTCTTTTTCAAGAATGCCCTGGGAGAAATTTCAGATACAACAATTGCAAGTAAGGAGTGATGGAGAGAAGCAAGGGTAGAGCCCCCGGAGCAATTTTGGGTTTAAGAGCCTAGCTCAAGGGCCCAACGGCAGAGTTCATCCCAATTTCCTCTCGCTAGATCCAGCCAGAATCCCAAGATGGCTTGAACCAGCAATTCTTTGGTTGCCAGTCACGCAGCCAACCACAAGGCTCCCTGCTGCTCTCATAGAGCCATTATTAACATGTTAAAGATGGATTGGCAACCTGAAACAAGATGTAAGCCAGGGCTGGATCAAGCTGCCTGTAAGACTCTGATGAAAATGGAAAGCAGTTTAACCTACCACACAGTGCCAGACTGCAGGGCATCGGACACGCTCAGTGCACGGTCCATGCTGCGCGTGAACACTGCTGCGGCCAAGCCGTACTGGGTGCTGTTTGCTCTCTTGATCACTTCATCGTGGCTTTTAAACTTCATTATACATTGCACTGGGCCAAAGATCTGCATGAGACAAATTTAATGTAAGTGCTGATAACTGGGTAGAGCAGTGGTAGGGAACCCTGCTCCTGTAGAGCCACAGCCCCATATGTTCTAGATGTCTCTCTGCCCTAAGACGTCTGCCTCAAATGATCGTAGTTTGTCCAGGGCGTGATAATGAGACTGATGTTTGACAACGAGCCAGTCAAGTATGTTAGAGAGGAGAGACACATAAAACATGCAAGGCCATGGCTCTTCAGGAACAGGGATCCCTATCCCTGGGACAGAGAGAGCAATAGAAGTGATTCCATTTGATCAGAGAACTACTTTCATTTCCAGTAAAACCCCAGTAGATGGCGCTGTCATGCACTTTTTTAGAGTTAGGGTGAGACAATAATTTCAAACCCATACTATATTTTGCTGTACACTGTGACGTGTATTTTTGTGAGATATGTGACACAGTCTGTGAATTGGCCAATTCTCAAGCAATGCTCATACCCCTCTGCATAGGTAGAGGTTCCTCAGATGACACTCACAAAGTTCTCTCTCCATTAGTTTATCTGCTTTATTCTTTTCCAACTTAATCAAAAATATGAAGGGAGAGTGGATTGCCCTCTCTCGTTTTCACGAAGGAAAAACTGTGAATTATTCAAGTTTTACCCCTTACCTCCTCCTTGGCAATGCGCATGTGGTCTTTGACGCCTGAGAAGACCGTGGGCTGGATGTAGAGACCTCCATCTTCCACGGCACATCCTCCACACTCCAGCTTAGCTCCCTCCCTTTTGCCACTCTTTATCAGTTCCATGATTTTATCAAACTGCTTCTGGTCAATCTGCAGAGACAGCATCACACAGCGCAGTCAGTGAGAGGGCAAAGCTTCAACTACGCTGATCCCATCAGATGAATGACAGTGAAAATTGAAGAGCCTTGTGCTTATAGTACTTGCATCACATTTTCTCACATCGTGAGGTAAGGATGGGGAAACATCATAGTTACCGCAGTCATTTTCTCAAAATGGACATTTTGAGGTGAAATCACTTCTAGCACTGGAGTCTTCCGAAAATATAGCATTTAGCTGCTCATATAGGACTTGGCGGCTTGTTTGATGATGAAAAATCTTTGATCAGAAGTGGAGCATTGAGAATGAGCACTCAAATCAGTTTAACCCTAGTCCTGCTTCTTGGATAATGCTAATAATATTGAGGACTGGCGTATAGGGAAATAGCTACCAGGGAATGATATCTCGAAGACCAGCACGCAGGGAAATGAGTGTGGGTCCTCTACATATTAGAAAACCAGCAAGAAGAGGAAAACAACCAATATTAAGGTCCTGTACAGTTTATGTTTATCATAGCTAAGAGCAAATCTCCTTTCCTATTCCTATTCCTATTGTAGAGTGACACAATTGAAATGCTTCCATAAATGGGCCATAATATCTGGCACATATGTTGGGTCAGTTGAAAAGCCATTAAATGCTTGGGAAATCTGTCATACCAGATGGGTGTCTAAATAAATGTTGCTCCTCTCACTGTCTTTAAATAGAAAATAATCAATTTTAAAACTGAAGGGCAAGTATGCTGTGGTTTATTTATTATTTTCATACTGTCAAGAAGATTCCTACAGTGTGACGCATAAAGAGACAGAAAACCTCTCACCTGTGGCCCATGTGTTGTCCGTGGATCAAGGGGGTCTCCTATGACCACTTTCTTGGCGTTTTCAACGCTGCGCCGCACGAACTCCTCATACACCGCCTCTTCTACAAACACGCGCGAGGCAGCTGTGCAGCACTGACCTTGGTTGAAGAACGCCCCCTGCTGGACTTCTTCCACAGCCAGCTGCACTGTTGGCACAAGACTGGGACATGAGCAGTGTTTCACATGCCTGTAGCATGGTGATATACATGATGGCCCTGTATTCAGTTGACTCGGTTTTAGACCGCATAACCTTGATATTCACCCATGTTAACATATGCTACAGGTTGAAAATATGTTAATTCAATATGCCCTGTTTTATACTGCTTTTCCCATGATTTTGTACCATGGATTAGAATGCAGAGCGACACAATATGAATCTGGCATGGCGTTGAAATGTCTTGAGATATAATTTTAAGCAATTTTCTATTTTATATATCAGAGGCTGAGCTCATGCCACTTAAGAGCATGGATTGGAGAGTCCTGGTTATACTGTCCAAAAGGTATGTTCGGTGTTGTTTCCCCACTCTACTGAAAGCATCCTCAGAACATCGATAACAGAAACGAGATGTGATAAAATGTGCATTCCATGGGTTTCTTTGGTGCAGAAACATGTCAGTGTCATTGGTTGGAAGGCATCTTTTTTCCATATGAAGGTAATTTAAAGGTGATGCCCAATGGGCAGCAGGATACCATCATGCTAAATTATGATGCTGCCAACTATAGAGTTTTTAGCTCAAATCCCCACTGGGGTCTGGGATTCTGACTTGCATCTTTGAGTAATGAACCTGGGAAGAGCTCCACCGCTGGGCTTTTGAGCGAGGTCCATAATCCCAGGACTACGCCTGGGGTTTTACCCATGCACTGTATTACTCTCTATGTCCAGATGTTTTATCTGGCATTTTTCCTAAGGCATTATTAAAAAAGAGAAACTTGTTTTCAGTGGATTTTTCTTGGCTAAATACAGGCAAAAAATCTTTAGGGCGCTCCTACTATGTTTTTTTTTTTTTTCAGAGAATCTGGTGGTGAATTATCAAGCCAACAGGAAAAGTAAATAATATTGAGTTGAGGGTGCCTTCATAATGATCGCCAATGTACTGGTTCTTCTATCTGGGATAGTAACAGATTTATTAGAGCTGGAGGATGACTTTAGGCTGCCATTTGTTCTAGACGGTTCAATTCAATGTATTTAATAATTGTGAAAAGTAAGAGTAATTTGATCCAACCATCATGAATCACCAAATAATTGTTGGAGCTTTTAATGTGACCGTTTACAAAAATGATGCATCTTCTGCTGTTCCACTGACCTGTCGCAACCCTGATGTGTCCTTGTTTCCTCCCCCATTCCAGCAACCTGTGTGTGTTTTGCCTCGTCTCCCTCCCCACGCCCAGGTGTGACTCCTTATGTGTCCCGCTCTTTTTGCGTGTTCTTTGTGTATATAATCTTCTGTTTAGTTGAGCAGAGTTGCTTCATTGTACACTTTGTCTCTCTAAAGCCTACCAGTCAGTTTATCTTCTAGGATTGAACCAAAGCTCTTTCTTTGAGTGTTTATCAGCACTTTAATGATCATGAAAAGCACAATTACTCTTCACAGTAAAAGGAACAAACTCCCAAGCCTTAATATCAGTCTCCAGGATCGGGATCACATTTCTAAATCATCTGTCCCAGTCTGTTCTTCTGAGCCAGTATATTAGGAACACCTCCCAAGCCTTCATCTGTCTCCGCCTGTTGGGAGGCAGGGAATCCCGCAGTCCAAACCTTCGGCGTTTTCACCAAAGAGATGAGGAAGGTATTCAGCTGGTATAGCTCCAGTCACGCCGCTGTCCAGAGGGCTCTCCAGTTGCACCAAGGCAGCCGGTCTGTTTCGGAGTACTCCATCGATTCCTGGATGCTAGCTGTCTTCACACGCTGGGAGCCCTCGGGCGCTCTATGACAGGTGTCTTTTCAGCCTGTCTGAAAGGATCCAAGATGAGCTGACTATTTGTGTCCTCCCTCCAGACCTGCACAACCTCATTGACTTGGCGCTGCTTCGAGTCACGCCTAAGAAATTGAAGGCCGTTAACCAGGTTCAGCTTTACAAGCGGCTCCCAGTGGAACGGCTGCAAAGTATCCAGCAGTACCTTTGCCTGTTTTGAGGCAGTGCTAGCAACGTCATTGCTGAATGCCCTGTCCACCGGATTCGTCCCTCTTCTGAGAGAGAGAGGTGCTTTCCAGAACTGCAGTCTCTTTCACTTTGTCTTTCTTCCCAATTTGTCTAACCCAGAAGGTTTGACTAATTTCCTCCAAGGCCTAAGTTGACTCTGAGGCAAACGGGAACTTTATCCATCCTGATCTTGTTCGCCGCCTGAATATTCCAATTGTACCACTTCCAGAGCCTATTGGTACCAGCGCAGGACAGGAATAGCCCTCCTTGACGTCACCAAGGTGTCCAGACTGCTAACCTCTGGTAACCCTCACGCTGGAGCAAATTTCATCCTGCTCACAGTTCTGTCCTCGGTCAGCATTTAGTCTCATTCCACCTCTTCCCCCCTCTCTGTCAGGCATTCAGTAAAGCATGCGCCGCATCACTTCCACACTGTGCCATTGACCTTCTACCTGGAACATTCTTGCCCTGGGACCGGCCGTACTCCCTGAGGGCAAAGGAATCGAAAGTAATGGAGGATTACATAAATCAGTCCTTGGCTTTGGGAATCATTTGAGTGTCCTCATCACTGCCAGAGCTGGCTTCTTCTTCGCGGTGAAGAAAGCTGACTTACTGCATCCCTTTGTAGATTACCGAGGGCTCAATCCATATTAAGAATCGTCACCCCCTTCCTCTGAAGGATACAGCATTCCCCATCCTCTGAGGCTACCACTTGTTTCCTGCGGTTTCTTGAACTGCACAATGGTTACCACCTCATCCCGTGCGGGAAGGAGAAGTTGAAGACAGCGTGTAACACCCCCACCGGCCATTGCGAATGTATGGTATCTGCTAAACTACATTCTCCTTCCACATACATACATTCTCCTTCTACACACATACATTTGTGTGGAAGGAGAATGTATGTGTGTTAGAAGGAGGATGTATATGTGTGTGAGAAGGTGAATGTATGTGTTTGTGAGGGCCAGAATGAATGATGTCTTGTACGGCCCCTCATAGAAAGCCACACTGTATTACTCACAGTCTGCATCAGTGAATACAACACAGGGGTTCTTTCCCCCAAGTTCCAAAGTCACTCTCTTCAGATTACTTCTGGCGGCTGCTTCTTTGATTAGCTTTCCAACCTAAAAAAAAAAAATTATTCATATTGGAGAAACAGGGACGAGCCCCCAGAGCTACATTTGGAGCTGCTTTATTAGTATTACCGTTGTGACAACAGACATCAGCAGAGCTAAGCACAGCCTCAACTCATGCATTCTGTTTAGATACTAATCCTTAACATTATTTTTAGCCAACCTGTGTAAACCTCAGCTTTGATGGCTGCACACTGTATTATTCTTTTTTTTTTTTCTTGTAAGGACTCACATCTGTTGATCCAGTGAATGCAACCTTGTCAATATCCATGTGAGTGGATATAGCTGCACCAACCGTGGGCCCGAAGCCAGGCAAGATATTCACAACTCCAGGGGGGAAGCCAGCCTGCAGTGCGCAAAAAAAAATTAAAATGAAGCTCTGAGTTCTAATTATTACAAAAGAAGCAAGAGGTTCAAGTAAACCTGAAACTAAAGTGGGATGCATTTCCCAAAAGCATAGTTGCTAAAAAACTTAGCAACTTACGTAGTTCGTCCATTCACAGTCAGTGGGTCCAGCTATTAAGTATTAAGTTAGCGTCTCTGGTTTCGGGAAACGCACCCCTGGCCTGCCACCATGCCACACCAATTTGGGAATGGGAAACAAGTTTAAAATGAAGAGTTTGCAAAGTTTCATCAAAGTTGATCAATATTTACAAATATCAGAGGCTACTGGTCAGTCAGGTAAGTGCCAATGGGTGAAGGATTGTCACAAAATAGCAATTTTCAGAAATGGTCAAAAACCCGCCATTTATGTTTAAACATTCGCGCATTAGGTTTCAGCTTTTTATTTATATTACTAAGGTCTACAATGGACAACTTCAGTTTTTCAGCATGCCCATCTTGCTATACCCACTTTTGAGGGTGCGGTGTTGAAATGAGATCACAAAGTAGGCCTACTTTATGTGCAGAGGATATTGCACGGCTAGTTTTGTCAAATTTGATCGGTATTTGTCACTGTTAGAGGTAACGGGTCAAATTGTTTATGGACAACAGACAACAGAGGATAGACAAACAGATCATAGACCACAACGGAGTTTACACCATCTTAATAACCTAGCACGTCAATGATTAGTTGAGTTAATAAAAATAAAACTAACCTCATGTCTTAAGACAAGAGAATACCACTGATATTCTGGAGTTTCAAATTAAATAGGTTAAGGAACCAAGCCCGTAGAATCAGATACTGTATTTGTGTCTCCAGCCTACAGGTTTATATTTTCAGCTTTATAAAACTTAAAATATTAAGAGAATCGAATATACCAGTCTTTAATGACGTCTTCATTGAAGCTGTTCCATTCCAATTTTATACTCTTTATGCACATAGACTGTATAAAAAGATGTACGAAGCTACCGTGACGTCACCCATTGGTTTCAGCAAACCATAAAGGAAGCCTCGATTTTGGCAATTTGAATTGCGCCATGTTGTCATTTTGAAACCGGATGTGATTTCTATTGGACGAGAGCAAGAATCAAGTCTGGGGAGGGACGAGAGAGGTGGATCTGACCGTATCGGAAAAGGACCAGAGGATAGCCACGCACCTAAAGCATATTCTGGCTTTATCCTTTATTCAAGTCTACTTCGGACCATAATTTACAAAAATGAACATCATGTTATATCGAAGGAGACTTGAAATCTGCTATAGCTACCATAAAATAATGTGAAAAATCTTATTTAAATGAAAAATCGGGTGGGAAAGTAGGTTCATTTTCTTATAGACTTCTATAGTATTGAACTTCTTTCTGCAACCACCGATGTGGCCATCTCCTGGCCATTAAATAGAAGTCATTGTATGGTACTTCTGCATGGACTTCATTTTTCAGACCAGGGTGCTGCGTCCATCTTTTTATGCAGTCTATGTTCTTACAGTATGGCAGAAGGAGTTTCGCTAGAAAAGCCCTAATGTTTACTTTCAGGTGTGTCTACGTTATCCAGCATTAACCTAATTTTCAAGTGGCCTAGGGAAGCACTCACCTCCTTTATTAGCGCCCCCATGTGGAGAGCTGTGAGCGGTGTCTGCTCGGCAGGCTTGATCACCACCGTGTTTCCACAACATAAGGCTGGAGCGATCTTCCACATAAACATCAACAAAGGGAAGTTCCACTGCAATTTGACCCAAAATATGTGAATCAGAGATGATAGGGGCATCCTCACAGCAGCTCTCGTTTCATTCGAAACCAGGATAAGCTTGCATGTTTCAGTTTGGACAAAAAAAAAAAATACAAAATATCCTCTTGATTTACTGGAGAATGAATGGAAACTGTATGAAAAACTTGGAAATACCAGCGACTTTAGGAAATACAAAAGAACATATTTAGCATCTGTGCTTCGAGCATTAGAAATTAACTGAACACTTTCAAGTATTGTTAACTTAATTTTTTTGGCTGCAGAGAATACAATTATTGCTTCAGAGTTTTTTTATTTCAGTCTTGAGTACAGTTTCCTGATTTGCTTTTATGATGACTCATTCTTCTTGGATGCCAGCAATTACACAGAATAGTTTGGTATGAATTTCATTTTTATGATATAATCTCCCTTGTCTGACATCTGCGAGGCTTTGTTCCTCTGTTGCCAAAGCAAAACAAGAAGATATGTTCCTAAAATCGCAGATAAGATTGAATGATCATAATTACATGGGATAAATGATGGCATTTAAAATGGGGAGCGTAATATTATAGGGGTTGCACACTGTCCCACTTTCATTATCTACGAATAATGCTTTAACAACCGTAATTTTATTTGCTGCAGCTATTTAAAAAACAAGGATTAAATCACCAGTAGGCTCATTTTGGCTGTAAATGTATATCTCTAATCAAAATCTTTTCAGTTTTTTTAGTAGTCTTTTATTTACTGGGATTATGTTTGAGGCTGTGCGACCATTAGGTGGGTTGAGATTAGGGTTTACGTTACAGCAAATTTTTGGTGTTTCATTTCACTTCGATTAGAGAACTTGTTGGAAGACAATTAGGGAAACCAATAGCTGAGACCATTTCTTTGTTACCGAATGAAATGGCGTAGCTTTCCAGGCTGAAATAATTCCAGGACCTAAAGGATGTAATTAGGAAACACGGCATTTTTAGCAGAACGAAAACATTTCATTATCGAACTGTCTTCTTCATATGTTTTTACTTCTAAATGTTCCTAGTTTGTCAGGTTAGCGGTGATGGCTGTTGATGACAGTGCTTCTGGTGAAGCGTGCCTGAAAGCAAACACTGCAGCCCAATTTCCCTCAAGTACGTTTATCGCTTTTGCAACAATGCGCCATCCTGATAACATTGCTGGCTGCACAAAGAGGCTAACAAAGAGCCCAAACCATGATCAGGGGAAGACACAAGCCATGTCTGTGTAACTGTGAGAGGTACAGTAAGACACCATTTGCTGTCTGAAGTCAAGCAACATGTAGCCCTTTATCAGGTGCACTTTTAAACCAAGGGTTGTCAGTGAACTCTACACCAATTTCATGAGCACATTAAAATAATAATAATTTAGTTATAGCTTTTGAACTCTAAAAATTTGATATCATTGTATCCCCGAACAAGTTCGGGGGATACTATGGATTTGGCTTCATCACGCGTCCGCGTCCGCTGAGATTTTCTTGTGAACGCTCTACAGCCCACATAAGTGCACCGATTCTTTTCAAATTTTGCAGGGACATGTATTATGGTAAGTTCACAACACCTATTGATTTTGCGTACTCTGGGCCCCACTGGGGGGCCTTCGGGGGCTACATGTACTCGGTTGCCGAGTGCTCTAGTTGTATTTTAATTTTTTTTAGCAGAACCCGTGCTGCTATATATATTTCATATATGCCTGGAAACATTCTCAAGTGTCGTATGATTTGTTTCAGCATATAGGATAATTACAGCAAAGGCTTTTCAAAATTATGGCGAAATGATAAATGGCGAGGACATGCATCAACAGAATAATCCTTCGATTTATTAGTTCAAATTCTGATATTTATCATTGCTACTTGTTAAAAATTCAGACTTTATCATCTCTTTTAAACACAGAGAGCAGATTTACAGTAACCTCAACCAATGTGTTTATTGCATAGTTTATTTATTTATTGTATTTTTCACCTACCGGAATTATCGCTCCACACACACCAACAGGTTCGTGTTTGGTGAAGCACAGGAAATTCTCATCTGGCAAAAAAATTAATATTACAGTCAGTGACCTATATTAAAAAAAGTCATTTTTTATGTATACAAATCAGGCCATGCATCTGTTGTTTGACATGGTATACAAAAACAAACATCGGGAAGCATACAGAAATATGCTGTATACCTCAGTAGCTGATGCAGGATGCAGAGTTCGCCTTGTTTTTTATAGGCAGAGATGCCCTGTAATCGGAGACTGAAAGGCTGTGAAAAGATTGGGCTGCAGTTCAATCTCTGTGCTGCAGTACCTTTGGCTCTGCCTTAAACCTTTGTTCACAGTCTGGAGTCTCCTTCTCCATTACTACCATATCATAGCATCGAGTATCAAGCCAGAGGTGACTCAAGACATCTTTCTTGGGTTATCATTTTATAAAACTTGGCTCAGAGTGCATAACAGTAAATAATATCTTGATACATAATGACGTGTTACCTTGTTTTATTTTGAATTCAAACAACTAACTTTTGGCACTGACCATTCACCCAGTGCAATGGCATGAACCCCAAATCGTGGTAATTGCTTTCCATTCAATATTTTAATGCCAATTATAAAAATTATCTCTCATTAAAAGACTTAATCTTAAAAACATCCCCTGTTGCTACTAATGGTTCAGTCATTTGTAAGCAACTTTTAATATGCCTTGGAACTGTCACTGCAAATGCCTTATCTCTACATGGGAACCCTGCACACTGAAAGCTACAGCAGGATTTGTATTCACTGTGGCATTTACTGTGTCATATTCACCATATTGGGATGCTCTCCAACCACACCCTGTAATCCTTTCAGTCCTGTCTTTCCATTGACATTATCGTGTTTCAAAATGGCTTTATTTGTCGCTGATTACAGCCAGGGAGACTCCCCTCAAACAATTACTACCCTCGACACTCATTATGTCTTCATTTCTCTGCGTGATCCGGCCCAGTCGGTTAACAAATGTTGGATTTACAAAGTGGAATCACATGTTAAAGGAAGGAGTAACCTTTGCAGCCTGATTCCTGTTTTTATACACTGAGGGGAGATATTTATCAGCAGACCAAGCCAAAAACTAAGCAGAAACATGTCCATCTATAGGAAGTAATGTAGTCAGTTTGTACTGCTGCTGGTCCTCAGTGATAATGATCACAGCCTCTTCCTTCTCCATTGTGGTTCTCAGCCATCTCGCCTTGAACACTTGATTTGAGTCTAATCAAGGGGAACAGTGGAGGAATGTTTGGTCTATTCAGCTTTCCAGGGTGGCAGCGACTGCATGGGGGGGGGGGCTACAGGAAAGAAGCTGGATTACCTGATGCCCCCAGACACCCAGCCCCGACCACCCATCGTATCTGAGAGATAACTAATGTACTGAGCTTGCACAGCCTCGCTTTTAGCCCCTTTGTGCAGATATAGACGCCGGCGTCTGTAAATTCCAATATTTAATTCATGAATAATTCTACAATTGAATTACCAAATGTCTTGCCTCACTGGTTTACCTTTTCACAGTCTCTGACAAAACTGAGTTATAAAGCCTAAATAGGCTCATGCATAACAGGAAAAATGGGCATAATTTGTATTCTCTGCGAAGGGGTTAAATTATCTTATGTGACTAACAGCGCCCACATGCTCATTTACATACAAGCCAAACATATTAATGCACATTAAAAAATCACAACTTCATGATCATTTCAAATAAAAACTCATTAGCAAAGCAGGTGCGGTTTATTTGGCATTTCTGAATTCAAAGCTGGATGAAACGTAAATTGAAAATGGCTAAAACTGGGAGTCAGATTCAGTGAAACCTTTTGCACAATCAAATCAATCAAATCCTTTAGTTCTTGCAAAACCAAAAACATAGGCAGTGATTGGCCTGGTGATTTCTTTTACACTAATCATTGGCAATGTTTCAGGTTTCGCAAGACGGTTTTGCATGAACGAAAGGTCTGACTGAGTCTGGCCCTGTGTGAACACTTACCGACAGGCATAGTTCGGCCATGTATCTTGTCCGCCCAGCCTGCATAGTATCTTAGAGTTTTGATGCTGCCATCAAGATCAATGAAGAAAGAATGCAGAAATGGCTTCCCTGTGTTCATTGACTCCATTGTCTGAAATGAAGCACATTATCATGGGAAGGAATCCAGTAATTTCTGGACAGTAACCATGTTTGAAATTGATAATGTGAATGATAAGTTCCATCACAGAAATCAAAAAGTGGAACGAAAGCAGGAAATGATGCATGTTTGTATTTCTCTGAGTGGCCCTGACACTCTCATGTTTATCTGAATGTATGAGGATCAGTTCAAGTTCAAGCTATTGCAACATTACATGTTATGAACTCTCCAAATACAAAGAATATAAAACGCTGAGAAAATGAATGAGTCCAGAAGTAAAGCAGTTATTATATACAAAGTCTTTCCCACTGTGACAGAGTCTAATAGCAAAAAAAGAGCCAGTTCTAGTGCTTCTGTTACTGCATGACAGCTATAGCTGCATGGCACAGCAGCCTAACTGAGAGCCAATGTCAGATGAGATGGCGACCCTTATTACTGACAGGAAGACTCTGTTATTTCAATCCACTGCACTCTCACTATTACCTTGCAATACAGACATTTAAACTGCAAACAAGCCTACAATTTATACATTATATATAAAACTTTTTTTTTCTTATTACAGTATACTGTAGACATATAATGTATTTTATCTATCATTTACTATGTGTATTGTTTGTGGAAGCCTGTGGTATGAACTGGTTATCAAAGCATTTTTAGATAATGACGTGATTAATGATTATGTCAGAGTCCTACAAACCATATGCATCACTCCCTATCGCTCTCTCTTCATCTTTTTCTCTTGACAGTATTCAACTTGAGATACTATAGAGATGCAGACAGCATCACATTAGAAAATGTTTTTTTTTAATTATTATTATTCAATTTCCCCAATACAGCTATTGTAAATACAGAATAACACAAAGTACTCAAGAACATTTTTGTTATAAAGTCCCAATCAGTTTTTTTTTTTTTTCAATATTAGTCAACTCAGGTCGATGATAATTTATTTTTGTGATATGTGATATGGAGAATGATTTGGGGGCTCAAAAATTGATTTGGATTGGGGTTTTAATTACAGAAACTTGCCAATAGTAGCTGGTTTCAAGAGGAACTAAAAGTCAGAGGCACAATTTAGAATAGTTTTATGATGTCACTCTCATTGCAAGTAATGCTTGGACGTGGGGTCAGTTTTTTTTTTTAGCAAAAACAGGATTTTTGCATCATAAGTTTGCTTTTCATAAAATATGCTATATTATTGTTAGCACTGCCAAGTTTCTTAAAATACTGCTTTGAGACGACCCGGTTATTAATTTTATTTGAAGTGTGTGTGTGTGTGTGTGTGTGTGTGAGTGGTGGCGGGGTACATTATTTCTGTACAGCAAGATTACCGTTCACAGTTCATGTCCATCACCATATCAACAAAGGGAGGACCATTAAATCAATTGAATTTTATTTGAATGGTGCTTTTCCGAGAAGAACTGTCTCAAGGATGGTTTGCAGATTTAAAACAAAAAGTTCGCAATATCATTTGTTGCGGCTAATGCCTGGACTTTCTTTTTTTCCGCTTTATGAATCATACAAAAGAATATGGATATTTTCTGCTACAGTTGTGTGTTTATTTTCGGTATTACAGAAACAAGACCACAATTAGTCACATTCGTATTAACCTGCGCCGGAAAAAAAATAGTTTCCATGCTTTGACTTTCAAAACGAATTTATTTTCAATTAGTTTATTTAATTGAAGGACTAATGCACAAATGCTTAGTTGGACGGCAGATCTTCTTGAGCCTATTGACAAGCCTGCGTTGCATTGTATCTTGGTGGATAAGATGCTCGGAAAAGTCATTTGAATCTCATGATAAGGAGAATGGTTAGAGCGAGTCCGGTGGCAGCGTGCCAAACGTAGGTTTGTCAAATCAACATACTGGTGGGCTTGTGCCCGGACAAAGACAGTCACCGAGGTAGCTTTAGAAGTGAATGGACTTACAGCCAGCAGAGTCCGGTCTCTCTCCACTAGGTCGGCGAGCTTGTTCAACAGTCGCCCTCGACTTGACACGTCCAGCCTTCTCCACGGCGACCCTTTAAGGCCGGCGACTTTCGCCGCCTGCACTGCCTTGTCTACGTCCTCCTGGAAAACACCCAATTGTCAGCTTGTCTGTCCTCCAGCTATTTATATTTCTTAACAAAACAGTTAAATTTTTGTCTTAAAGTTTTTTTCTTCAGCCAAATATTGTATAATACGTGTAAAACTACTCTTCCATGTCTATTTTTGTCATGTTGAATTAGCCTACGTCTGCGGCTCAATACCATGGTTATATATTTCAAGGGCATCATATAGCGGATAATCCTACTGTCATGAGATGCAAAATAAGCGTTCTGAGTGGCCTATTATCGAAAATTTACTGAGGACGTCAAGTGGGCTATGTTCACATAGTGTCATGGAAGATGATATTAAACGAGCAAGTGTACACAATTTGCTCAAAGACTGTGCCGATGTGTTGTTTCTTTCAATATGACGTAATATGGTCTGCCGTTTGGAACATGCGATTTTACTTTTGTTATGTGTTGCACTTTAATGAATGGCTCTTCAGTAGCCTGCTGCATTTGCCAGGAACATCATCAAAACATCTGTTACAAATTCTTAGCGCCTGGCTCTATTTCAGTTCCCTATACAGCCAAGTCTTCATTTATTGTGTAAATATATAACAGCGATAAATCACAAACATTTTAATGTTTTGTATACAATGAAAAAATAAATTGGCCACCTTATCAGCTTCCTCCACGTCGCAGATTTTTGCCCCGGTTGCTGGATTGCATATTGCGAATTTATGTCCACTGACAGACGGATGCCATTCATTGTTGATAAAAATCTGTTGGTTGAAAAGAAGCATTAAAAAAGTTGATTGAATCTTGAATAGTCTAGACAGAAATCATGGCGCATGAATTAAAATATAAGACAAAAGTTACCGCACATAAGTTATCATTTAAGAAATAGAAACAGGTGAGGAAAAAACAAATAAGGCCTTGTAGAGAGTGAAAAAGATCAATCAGAGTTACACCACAAAAAAACTAATTATATAATTTAGGAACAGTTTATTTGGACTCTGTCGCGGCACCTGGACATATTTCGCTAAAAGTATTGGCGCTGAATGTCAAATTGAAAGGCCTGAACAGTCGTCTGATGGTCGTACAATGTTGGACACAATTTCTTTTCTTATCTTACGAATGCGGCTGATATGGCGTTACCCGATCATAGCGGTTAGGCTACCTGTGGCTGGCCGTCTTACCTTAGTATTTTTCACTTCTAGTATTCTAACAGGTTGAGGAACTGTAGGAATCCCCCCTTCTGGCTGTCCGTTCTCTATAATCCCGTTCTTCGCCATGATTGGTCGAGTGCTGGAGATGAGGGCTACGGATTACGCCGGGTCCGCGTGCGGATGTCTGAGTCTGTGTAAAGCGTTAGACTGCCTTTATAATAAGTTTTAGTTCCTCCCTCTTATTGAGCAACTATTGAGATGAGCGCAACTCCGCCCCTGCTCAGTCCGATGAAGGGTGAATGTTCTCTGTCCTTCATTCATTATTACCGAAGGCAGTTTGGAACACACAAGCGAGCCCTACTATTTGCTCCGAGAGAATTCAAATTTTGACATAATGGCATAGTATTACACAGCGCAGGAAACCTGTCAGGTTGCGGTCAAGCGTAAATGGGCGATTTCAAAGCACATACACGTCTATTCAATTTTACTCCACTCGTGTTATTAAAGACCATATATTGAGTAGTTACACATTTTCTCGGGTCCCGATGTGTCATAATTTTATACATTGTGACAGCTGCGTATAATTTTGAGTACCAGACACTTCAAAGGAGACCACAAAGTAAAGGATGTTCAAGGTTCACCTGCGATATTCTCAGGATCAGTCATCCTCATTATACTGTTAGCGCGCCTGCGTACAGAAGGTAGTGCGCCACACTCGTCACCATATGCGCCTTTAAATAGTTTGCAATATTCGTCATTGAGCGGGATTCTTTCTAAACATCTGCTCCGGGCCAAATGCCCAAAAATCTCCCATTCTCACGCCTGGGAGGACAGGCACACTCAGCTGGTATGTTTGCTGAATAGTTATATTTTCTTAACAATTCTGGACCGGAAACGGTGTCAGTCTAACCAGACTATTATAGAATGTAGGCATTTTATATTAAATGTTAAGGCCAAATTCTGATGAAGTGACATTTCATTGGTTCATATTGGTAGCAAGCTGATAAGTCAGAATGTTTGACACCCAGACAGCCTGTGACGATTAGTTCAAGGCCACTTAGAAAATACATCGATAAATATTTCTAAGGGCATATTAAAATCGAGAATCTGACCTCACTTGCACGACAAAAAGGAGTTACTCTCTCCGACGGAATCGTGGTCTGTATAATACAGTCTTGCAGTGGGAGTAATGAGTGTCAATTAATTTCTCAGCCCAATATTTACATTTTATTGGAGTGGCTTTGATCTGATTCTTGCTGAGGATTGAAGGCGACTCCGGGCCGTTCGTCATCCTCGCAAAGGTGTGATGAAATGTGATGTACTCCGTGAAGTTGGTTTTTGCACCTGGGCCTGATGAAGTTTAATAGAGTTGAACACATGCAAACAAATGCTTTTGTTCCAGAGGACAAAGCCTTTCCCAGCTTTGGGCTCATACTCGGACACTGTTGGCATTGTTTCCCCTCCGTTGCCTCTTGTCACTCTTCTTGTCAAAGTTTAATTAGGACAACGAGCTTTCGCAGGCCCATTTCTCACTCCAGCAACTTTCTAACACTTCTTAATGAGACGGAGGATCGGAGTGATAGAGCGAGAGGAAAAACAGGAAGAAATAGAAAGAGAAAAGAAACCCAAAGGTGGGCTGTAGAAGGAAAGGGAAATGTAGCGGTAAGATGAGACAAAATGAGAGTAGCAATAATGACATAATACACAAGAGATTATTTTAAAAAGGCGTAAATAAAATAACGACGCAAAGAAACCAGAAATGTGGACATCCCAGAGAAATGGTATGATGGCCTGGAACATTATTCATGCTCACACTGAAACTTCACATTTTCTTTGGGACTCAGGTAGGCCTTTTTGAAATTTAGTGGCTATGACCTACGGGTGTTTCATTTCGCAAATAAATTGTTTAGTGGGGGTGTTTCCCATGACTCGTATTGTGAAAGTTGGAATTTACACAGCCTTCAATAACCATGTTCAATCTTCTACGAAAAAAAGCAGAAACATTTATTGATTTACTAAATAAAAAGGGAAGAAAATCAATCCTAAATCTGCACGGTTCTTAATATTTGATATTTTCCCCGTTGAATATAGTTCAGGCATTTCAGTTGAATTTTTAACATATTATCACCACTCATACTATTATTTTAATATAATTACAGCATTAACTATGTTAAATAAGGCTACTAATATGTAATTTTGCGTATTTTACAGGCCAGTGACCGCACAAAAATTTATGCGTGAACATCGTGGGAAAGTTGAACCACCAGGTGCTCGTGAAGCCTGGCGCGCGGCTTAATTGGCGTTCTGCACCTTTTAATGAAGGTCAAGTCTATCCTTTCATGCTGCTGGAAGGCTACCAAGACAAGCATCACATGGCTAATGATTTTCGCAATAAAGGTAAATATGATAAAGGAAGGTTTCGCGGACAAGATATAGTTTTAGATTTTTCTCCCCGCAGTTTTGACAAATATGATCTTAGTGTTTAAGATTTGTACTGATCTCATGATTTAGATTCGGGTCGAGGAAACACAAATATTTTTCTGTGGGGATATTCACGCAAAGGTGACCCCATCCGCCTTTAAACACATGTATTTAATATGGATAATTCCCAAAAATTATATATAATCTGGGATTATGTAATACATTTAACATTTAATAATTTTTCACTGCTTTCTAGGATAACATTGGTTTAATGGTTACAGCTTATTGTTCAGAAATTTTGAGTTCGTGTCAGAATTGATAGCACATTATCAAAGCAATATTTCCATTAAATGTTGCATATTTAATTAAAATTTTCATAAGGTATTATTCAAGAGAACATGATGGATTTATTCTGTAACTGTAGAAAACATCAATAATGTGTTGGCTAATATGAAGGAGGGATGCTTCTAAATATTGCGGTAAGTTTATGTGTCATGTTTATGTGTAATGTTTTGATGGAGGGCAGTCTTTAATGGTTCATCAGTCTCTATACGGGGTGCATGTTCGATTATTCAAATGCAGACCTTCTCAAAACTTGGTGAGTGAAAGTTTGACAATCAGTGCTCATATATCAACCCCTTCTATAATGATTACCAGTGAGATGGTATATCTCCTCAGCATGTATCAGTTACCACTCATGCAAACAACATTATTTTCTAACCCATTTTCGGTATTGTTGCCTGGTTACATAACAATATTTTTGATATAACATCATGGGATAGCCCTTAGGCACTTCACTGATGTTCGACTTCAGAGGTGCGATCACATTTTTTGCAGCTGTACATCTGAAGTAAAATGTAAACATGTAGTTAATTAACCATGATTAGGTATACTAGAAATATCCCAGTAAAATCATTTGAAAATATCTTTAAGAGCCATTCTACTGAATATTGTTTTCTGCAATATTCTTCTTCTCCTCCTTCTAAATTCTTACTTTCCTGCTTCTATAATAATAATAATGATAATAATAATAGTATCAATAAAATTCATTGGCATCATTTACTCATCATTGAGCAACCAGTAATGAGTGTCATGACTCTAAAAAGCATTTTTCTCAAGGAAGGTGCTTCACCTTCTTCTAATTATTGGGGAACAACTTGAAAATTCTAATGCTACAGGTTGTAAAAAAGCCTTTACTCTGAAAAAAATGCTTATGAGTGACTGATACTGATGCTTCAGCGATTGCAGATTACCAGGGGTAAAATGATCGGTGTTCGGGTGGACAATTCAGGCTACCAGAGCTCCTCCTGCCACAAATGGAAAAGGACAGAGCTGAGTGAATCGACTACGGCCCAGCTGCAATAGACAGGGGTCGGGAGAGAGGGAGGGAGACGGAGAGAGTGAGAGTTAGAGTTAGAGAGAGAGAGCAAGTGAGAGATTAAGCGTGAGAGTGGGAAGGAGAGAGTGAGAGCGAGAGTGAGAGAAAGAGAGAGAGAGTTAGTGAGAGAAAGAGCCAGAGAAAGAGAGAGAGAGAATGAGAGAGAGAGAGAAGCCTTGCATAAGATAACTCCCTCCAGGTGTTCAAGGCCCGAACAAAGGATCTGTTCAGCCTCCTATGGGAATGATGAAGCCTCACGCTAGTTGCAGCACATATAACAAAAATACAGCAAAACTAGCGCTGATGGCAATATTTTGTCTCAGTGACCCAATTAAAGAACCGGTGTGGGGTTACATGTCTGAGAATAGGGGCCTGACTCATTTAATTGAGCTAACTCTGCTTAGAAACAAACCAATGGATTTGAATTCGCACCTAAATGCAAACTCAGAGTAATGGCTTTGCATACAAGTGACCCTCTACTGCCACTGTTTATTTTTTTTCAACAATTAAATTTAAATTGTGACCTGCTCTTTTTAATTTCTTGGAGTAATCTGCGCATTGTCCCTATAAGGTTGATTCTCAGGAAAGGTAACGGTGGGCACTGATATACAGAAATATTTCCTCAACCCTGCCATACACGTTGATTTAGGTTTGGATTTATATCATTACCTACCAGCGTATCCTCGGTTTCCATCTGGAATAAGAGAAGACAATGTCTCACACATGGAGGCTGGTGGCGTTTAGTCCCTCCCTGAAATTCTAGTGTGGAAAGTTGACAGTAATAACTCAATGCGAGGTGTTCACTTTCTCCTCATCTGTGTACGAGCTCTGTGCCCCTCACAGACAGTCCTCATCCCAGGGGCTGACAGCTCAGGAAGGCCCTTGCTTTGATGTCGGGAAAGAGATTGTCAGGCTGAGCAATTCTCACCAATTCAGATAACATCAGGACGGTTACTTCGACCGCTTAGGTGAGGTGAGTGAGAGGGCTCTTTGTGTTTATGATCAGAGCAATTTGCAAGCATATTGAGAGAAGTAGAGCAATGAAAGAACTTTCGGCGTACAACCCATATTCACTTTTTCCCACCGATGGGAAGATTAGCTTTCGCACGCAAAAAAATGAAATTTTATTGACTGAACAATAAAACGATGGTACGAGTAAATGAGAAACAAGGAGCAAAGGACTTTCACAAAAGTAGGATGCTCGAGAAAGAAGAGCATTACTGTCTTTTGGAGTGACAATACGACTTTTTAAAGAACTATCATTTTGCGTGCCAAAAGAGCGTAAAGAGTGCTTTACACATCATATCAACACACAAATTACACTGTTTAAAACTCCCTTTTTGTCTGTGTTTATTTTTAACCATCAGATAAATGCAGACGTTTGTTACTTACACCTGTTTTAAGTCTCCATCCAAATTTTTTTTATGCTGCAGAACAAAGGAGGAAATTCTCTCTCTAAATCTACGATTCAATATTATGAATTACATTATGGTTCGATTGTGTTGTTTTCAGTAGCCGACTAAAATTCAACACTGTCATGCTGTGGTAACAGATGTGCAATGGCTGATATTACCTGTAGTAGCCATATTTGTAAATATTTTTATCATTTTGAATATAAATTACTGAGGTTATTGTGTGACCTGAATGCGAGAAGAAACATCTCACATATAGTCACCTTTATGGTGAATATAATTTGCTTGAAGAGACACATTTGCTCTCAGTCTTTCAATTCTTCAAAGTGTGTCATAATGAGAAATGGTGCAAGCTTCAAATTACTTTGGACACATGACTATTGCTTGATCTGAAAAGCAATCTGCTCTTGAGATGTGCCCACAACTCCATAATTAGCCTTGCGTTGATTTTTCTGACTTAAAGAAAGTCCAGGGCTTAAGTAAAAAAGCATTGACTCACCTACCAGTAATGACTCATGTTGTTGTGCCTTTGTCTGATGGCTCTGACTTCTATTATCAAGGGGGCCTTTCAACATTTTATTTGCCTGCAGCAGGTGGATCAAAGTTTGGTATAAAATAGGAGTGGGGATGCTAACTCACCACACAGCTTGGAGGCTTCATGTTACATGATACTATAAAATGTGCATGAATATTGTAGTACAAAATACCACAGGAAGAGCCAAAGAAGATTATGTTGAATAAAAGAAAGTAATGAGCTTCACAGGTACAGTATTTCTCGCAGCTATATATCTAAGAGAAGTATCAAATATATTGTGGGAGAAATGTATGTCACACAATTGAACAATAACAATCTGCTTGGAGATTTCAGCTACAAGCAAAAGATGGTGTTTCATCTGTCATGTAAGAAGCGTTATTATTGTTTTTCCTATTGTAAGATGACACTACAAAAGAAGAGGAGCTACTTCTGCCTTCAGTCAACAAATTAGGAAATAAATTCTATTCTAAATATTGAATTGATAATCATAAACCTAAATTAAATTCCTCCAAGATGACCATACTACAGTGCTGCTGTTTCACTGCCAGTATCCACTTTTAGGACCAAACTCCAGATCACCAAGCACTGAGAGTTTTATCACTCTCTGATGTCATTGTTCATGTATAACATCATTTCCAAAGGTGAATATAAATGATATCCACAGGCAAATAACATTGATTACACAGAGTGCATATTTTATTAAGCAAACACTGAATTCACATTATCCAAAAACAAGCCTAGCAGCTGTTTCCTTGACACCTCAGTCCTCTTGAAATTACCTTTATTTGTTGATAAAAATTTGCCTTTCACTTTTCATAAACAAACACGGGTCCATTATAAAATAAAAATGGCACAGACTAGATATTTAGGAAGTGTCTATAGACATGGCAGTTTTTATTTGGTACTGCAGTCTATTTCAAGGGATTAGGATAAGGATGCGGGATTGGGGTTAGGGTTGGGGTTAGGTTAGGGCAGGGCTTGAAATGGGGACTGCCGTACCTCTCCCCATTGAAATGCATTGAAAAACTGCCGTACCCGTAGCAACTGCCAAATATTTATCCAATTTCACAAGTATGGGGATTTGAGAACCACGGGACCATAACAAGCCCAGGAGAACCCAAAGGAAATGGACACGAGGATAGTAAATATAATTCTAATTATCTTTAGGATAAAAATCATTGTACATTTTTACAATTTAGGCTTGCTGCCAGGAGCCATGTATACTAAATAGTATGTTGAAGTATGCATGTGATATATAGTGGCTGAACAGCTTCAAAATGGAAAAATGAAGTGAAAAACCCAGGGAAGTGGCAGTCTTACCATGTCCAGGGAAGGTGAGGGGGCGAAGGGGGCAGTTGGGCACACAGCCGCTCATGGCTTTGATGTAAGAAGAATTGGAAGGGATGGCGCTTGCTACTAAGCTCAGTGGTACAATACCCTATTCAGCTTGAAGTTATTATTTGAAAGCAGCATCCAGACTGGGGTGCATTGCAAGCCGAAGCTGGAGTAATAGGTAGGTTTCACTTTTTTGTGTGTGTGTGTGTGTATTTTACCTTGGTGCCTGGCTTCGCCTGGAGGGTGGGCTTGGTGTGGCATGCCTGGCTGTCACAGTGGCCAATTGTTAAGGTGAAAGGTAGTCGGCAAGATTGTGTGTCACAGGGGAAGCATATCAGGGTCCTATCGAGGGAAAGAGGAATGTGGCGGCATTGTGAGGGGATGCTGGGATCCTTGTCAAAAGCAGTGGTCTAATGTGGAGGATAGAATAACTGAACAATGTTTACATTTCCCCTTTTGGCCTTGGTGGGTTGTTACTGGGCTACTAGGAAGGCTTGAGTGCTCTCAATGGCAACATCAATGTCGCCTTTTGTTTAACAAAGCGCTTATTATGCAAAACATTGTCTATATTATTACCAGTACAAGGGTATGGTTGTAATCTAGTTAAGTTATTATCCCCCTGAGCATAATGAATAGGTGAGCACTGCTGAAGGATCATCCTGTTATTAAACCAATGAAGAATGAATGCGGGGGTTGTTTATATTTTTCATGAAACCCATACCCACATTGCAGTTTTTTCTCAGGAAGCAGTTTGTTGATGGCTTTATTACATGTCAAGATATTCTGACAGTTGGCAAGCCATAGTCTTGTCATGTATTCTGTGTCTTTTTTCAAATGTAGACTACAACACTGAAGTCTGGAGCAGCGCATGACCTGAGGTTTTGTTGCGCTCATCAGATTTAAATGTTTTAGTTAGCATTTTACATGAATAGAGTGACATTTTTAAGAAGCTGTTTCCTTGTGATTAATTTGTTGAAGTAATAACTTGAGCTTGTTTATCATTCAAGAGAAGAATGTTGGGTATGGAGGTGTAACAGCATATGAAGTAAGCATTGCCAACATGGAGCTTGTGATGCACACAAAATTGCAAAACAACTGTCAAATTGAAAGATATGGCGGGTACGCCCACAAAAAAAGTTTTACTCTGAATCAAATTTCTGTGGTTTTTAGAATTGTCACCAACTGGTGATTGCAGTTTTTTGAAGGTGAGCATGTCCTGTCTGGAGACATCTTTACAGCACCTCTGCCAGGACATGGGAAAAATTCTGCTGCAAAAGTTAGCAGTGGCTAGAGAGCACCTGGCACAGGGAGACACTAAACAAATGCAGAATTGTTGCCAAATCTGATTTGAGAAACAGGTAAGGGAACGTTGCTGCAATCCCATTGGTATGACAGATCTCATATAGATTTAAGCGATTCTTTGCTATCTGGATCTAGGCTCACTTTCAGTGGCATGTGTATTACATGAACTTTATCCATGGTAGAAGATGCTCAATGACACATGGACATACTGTATATGAAGATATGATCTTTGTGGGTACAGCTTGATCGGCTAATTTAGATCTGCAAGCATTTAAAACTTGCACTCTTGCTAAAAATTAGCATGCGCAGCTAACATCTGATAGCTAGCAGGGGCCAGGTGAGTTGCTGGGGGTGTTTCTGTGAGCCATCATGTCTTCACAATGCATTGGATAACCATATGCATAGATAGGCTTGATTGTGTAACATCAAGCATGCTTTACTGCTAAAACTTGTGTTTCAAGGACATGGGAGCTTGCCAGATTATGGTTGACAGTTTTATACAATCCCCAGCGAAAATTTTGAAATCACCATACATAGAAAATATTTATCCAGTTTTTAAAATCATAGCAATTAAGTAAATTGCAGATATGACTCAAAGGAATTTTTATTAGCTTAACATTTGGGCATCATGAAACACAACTCAAACAAATTACATGAAATTATTTAAATTAATGGCATATTTACTTCATAATCAAGTAGGGGAAAAATTATGGAACCATTCAATATTGAGGAAGAAATTCATGAATCATCAACAAAAAATCAGAATTTGTACAATATTGCTCCTCCACAGGCACTTATGACAGCCTGAATTCTTTGACGCATGGATTTCCCTCATGAGAAACAATATTCTCCAACAAGCTGGTTCCAGCTTTCTTGAATAGCATTTGACAGATCAGCTGTGCAGGATGGGGCCTTGTCATGGACCATTTTTTGAAACTAATGCCATACATTTTCAATTGGATAGAGATCTGGTCAGTTTGTTAATCATATCATTGAGTAGATATGCCTTTCTTGAAGACAGCTTTTACACACTTTGTTCAGTGGCAAGATGCATTGTCTCCAGAAAAATGACTATCATCACCATACTTATTTTCTACAGATGGAATCAGATGGTCCAAAATTTCAAAGTACAGCTGCGCTTTGACTATCGCCATCTCCCCCTGTCCTTTGCCTGACATGAAACCCTACATCATAAATGCATGGAAAAATTTGCTAATTTTCTTCAAGCAGTCATCTTTATATGTTTCATTGGAACGACATCAGACAAAATTCCAGTGGTATTGCCTTGACCAATGCAGATTCATGATTCATCACTGAATATCACTTTCGTCCAATCATCTACACTCCATGATTGCTTCTCCTCAGCCCACTCTATCCTTGCTCTCTTCCTTATATTTGTTAGTGCTAATTTTCATTTAGCTCTTTTGTATGTAAATCCCATTTCATTTAGCCTATTTCTTACAGTTCTGTCACAGACATTGACTCCAGTTCCTGTCCATTTGTTTTTCTTTTTTGTTGCATATTTTTTATTTTCAAGGCATATTGCTTCGAGCTTTCTGTTCTGAGGCTTTGAAGTCTTCCTTGATATACCCGCATGTTTTTCTTTTATGACCTTCCCATTTTGTTTATACTTGCACCAAAGGAGGTTTTGCAGGGTATCGGCATATTTGCCCACAGCCCAATTTGAACTACCTACTTATGGGACTGGTCAGAAAATCAAATTTGCATACAGGAAGTGAACTGTGACCTACTTAGTGATTTCCAGCTTTTTGTGGGACAAGGCCTTGAAAAGTCCATATTTAGACCCATAAATGATAGTTCTGAAAAACCAGATGATTTTTAATGGCTACACAACAACATGACAGACATTTTGATACCAAACATAAGTATATTTGTGAAAAACTGAAGAAGTTTCAAACAATTTTCCATTGAAAAATGCATGTGTCTTGATGCAAAACGTAAAGTTCATCTTGAAAAACAACCAGGTTCCTATGAAAATACACCCAAGATATTTTCCCAAAAGTTTCCTCATATAATTGGCTAAATAATGTGTGAGTGATGTTAAATTGCGAGACCGGTAACATGCTGTATTCAAGCCATTTTTATAATATACTGCATTTTTCTCAGAAAAGCCATTTAGAAGTTTTCATAAACTGTTGGACATTGTAAAGGTTCTATATCTCCCAGGCCTTGTTTTTACTCCACTGAGCAAAGCGTAGTCTGCGCTTGTGGTTACGCTTCAATGATTGTGTGAACCACAAAGCATTCAACATTGTTGTATGCCAGGGTTAGGGAACCTTCTCCAGAAAGAGCCACTGTGGGCGCAGGCTTTCATACCAACTGAGCTGCTACACACCTGATTCTACTAATCAACCTCTGGAATGTTTATTAAGGGCCTTGATTGGTTGAATCAGGTGTGTAGCAGTTTGGTTGGTACGAAAGCCTGCAGCCTCTTTCTGGAGACGGTTCCCTCCCCCTCTTGTATGCTCATGCTTTACATACTGCCGCTGTTTCATGTGATACATTTTATAAATCTTATATACAGTGCATTCGGATTGCAAAAACAGAATTATGGTAAATGGGAAATGTACTGCATTTTATATAGCGCTTTCTAGTCACATGATATGACCCCAAAGCGCTTTACAACTTTTTGCCTCACATTCACCCTGATGTGGGAGGCTGCCATGCAAGGCGCCACCCTGCACATCAGGAGCAGTGCGGGGTTCAGTGTCTTGCTCAAGGACACTTCGACACGTTCTCTGGAGGAGCCGAGGATTGAACCGGGAACCTTCTGATTCCTGGGCTGGGCCGCCCGATCTACCTCCTGAGCCATGCCGCCCCACAAATTATGTCAAATAAATGTGTGATAAACAATTGCAGTACAAGATTCAAAGTGCAAAGTGTAGTAAGGCTGCTCGTAACCTAAATGGACAACAAAATCAATGGCTATACTCATTGTTGGTGATTGAGGGGATGACAATACAAGACAGTGACAAGATATGCAGCAAATGTAATTTCAAATATATCAAAAAAAACAACCAAAACGAGACACAGACAATGACAGCGACACAACAGATGATGTTACTACATTAAACAATGACACTAATGAAAGAGAGACTGTGTTTCTTCAGGAAATCTTGGCAGATGAGGAAGACCTTATCCAAGGAAATCCTTTCAATGTATCCAGTCCAACTGTTGATTTAATGTATGGAACATCATCACATTGAAGGTGTTCCATTTGTAAACAATACGATGACCAATGCTTAACAATACCAATGGCTTCTCGAAAATTCTCAGAGTCCATAATTACATCCTTAAATCCACAAGGCCTGTATACAACCTATGCAATGTACAACAGTTTATGAAAACATCTAAATGGCTTTTCTGAGAAATATGTAGTAGGAATAAAAATGGCTTGAATACACCATGTTACCGGTCTCACAATTTAACAACACTCGCATATTATTTAGCCAACTATATGAGGCAACTTTTGTGAAAATATCTTAAGTGTGTGTTCATAGGAACCTGGTTGTTTTTCAAAATGAAGTTTCTGTTTTGCATCAAGACAGATGCATTTTTCAGTGGAAATTGTTTGAAACTTCTTCAGTTTTTCACATATGTACTTATGTTTGGTATCAAAATGTCCATCATGTTGTTGCGTAGCCATTAGAAATCATCTGGTTTTTCAGAGCAATCATTTATGGGTTTAAATATAGACTTTTCGAGGCCTTGCCCCACAAAAAACTTGAAATCACTAAATAGGTCACAGTTCACTTCCTGTATGCAAATTTCACATTTCAAATCTATTTTCTGGACAGTCCCACAAGTAGGTGCATATAACCAGAGAATGGTTCAAATTGGGCTGTGGGCAAATTTGCCTCTACCCTGCCAAACCTCCTTTAACAACAGCTCTAACAGGGAACAACAAACATTGTTAGCCACTTTCCGTGTTGAATTTCCTTCTTGGAGCAGTTTTGTAATCCTTTCCAGTATTTCAACTGTAAGCTCTGTAGGCACCTCTCAATTAATCAAGTCCAACACCTCATGAAGATCTGCAACCACTCTCTTTTACCTGCAGTCTAATTTGTATATTCAGATTTGTACTGGTATTACTTAAATGATTCCATCATTTTTTTCCTAAATATTGAGTGATTTCATTTTTTCCCCCAACTTGATCATGAAAAAAATATGCCATTCATTAAAATAATTTAATCTAATTTGCACAAGGTATGTTTCATGAAGTTAAAAAAAAAAAACAAAAAAAAAACAAAACTCGTGACACGTTTTCTGTCATATATACATATATGTCTTCTATATGTGCCTATATATGTCATATATATTCTATCTGTGGTGATTCCATAATTTTTGCCAGGGGTTGTGGTCTGAAACTAGGCTACAGTTTGACCTGTTTTTATAAAAAGAAAAGAAAAAAATCATAACAAAATTAACATTTTTTTCACAGTTATGGCCTTATGCTCTGAGGGGTAAAATGTTGTAGGTTGCTAAGAAACGTGAATCAAGTTCTACTTCTTTTCATTGCGAACAGTGGGTGGTTTGTTTCTCCTTATGATTAAATATACATTGCATATAATTATTTAAAAACAAGAGAAAATTTGGCTCTTCGATATGATCCACCATCTCATTTCAGGTGAATCTTTCTATTCTAATTTCTTTTTTGTCCATGCCGCTGTCCCTGATATGTGAATCTCTTGCACTAAGTGTCTGGGCACAATCTGTCCATAACAGTGCAATTTTGGGATTGTAATTGACCTATGGCTAAGCCCCGCCCTCAAATGAGATGAGCCATTCAAAGTGCATACTCCCTCCCCATATACTCGGACATTCTGTCTGAACTTCCATTGAAATGCATTATGGAAACTCCGAATCATTCACTTTTTTGGGGTTTTAAAATGTTTCTATGTTAAAAAAATGGTCAAACGCTGTGCTTTGAGTAAATTTAACTCTGATACGAGGTATCCCGAGAGGCTTTGCACTGGAGTGCATTTTATACCTTTCCCAATTTGCCACATCATAACCGAGAGAAGTGTCTCCTGTCCTCTGGATAAAGCTGCTTTCATACTGGACATGAAACGAATCCTTCTCACGATAGACTGCATTGAATGTCAATGCAAACAAATGAATACACGCGTATTTGCGTCTTTGCATTGACTTTGAATGTAATTAGTTGTGCAAAAATTGTGCTTCGCGTCCGGTATGAGAACAGCTTAAAGCTTTGTGGAAGACTCCACTATCAGCTTAACGTAGCTAACAAAGGTAAACAAGGATGTCTACATTTGTTCCAAGCTAAGTCAACATCGTGTATATATATATATATATATATATATATATATATATATATATATATATATATATCGTGTATAGTGTGTGAATATATATATATATATATATATATATATATATATATATATATATATATATATCCTTACTTTTAGAGTTCACGTTGCTTGATAGTCATATGCTATGTGCCGATTAGCAACAAGTCAGTATTTTCCCAGTAACAGTGTATCTTGTTTTGTATCTGCAAATCTTTAATGAAAGTGAAATATGGAAGTTCTTTTCCTCTTTCTATCCCAAGCCTTCCTCTTAGTCTCCAGGATTCAGATCGCCATCCTCTTATTAACCATCCATCAGTTTGTTCCTCTGCCCATTTTATCAGGGACACCTCCCAAGCCGTCTGTGGTCATCAGGAATGGGACTGTTTTCTGGCTAAAGTTCCTGGTGCAGCCATCTGACAGTTCTGCTCTGGCGAAGCGTGTACTCCATCTCGCAACTGTCCCGGAATACCACTGGCTTGGCAGGGTCACACCCCTTGCACTCAAACCTGTACCAACTGAAGTGAACTGTGTCATTCTACTTTGGGCTCCATCCTTCTGTCAATATCATATTACTATCAATGAACCCCATGATTGAATTGTACTCTAACCCTGCATTTGGTTCCAGGGCTGGATCATAACAAGAAAAGTGGCATAGTCAAGCTCAGGTAGATTTCAACACTCTGTGCCTGTTTCATGTACGTTTATTTCATTGAGCCAGAAAATAATTGTTTTGCGCAAGGAACAGGACAAACTGGTTTCTGTGTTTAAACATAGTCTATTAAGACTTTCAATGTATTTACCTGGGCTTTAATCAGAATATTCATCTGGTAGTTCAAACACGCATTTATTTCTCTCTTTATGAAGAGATCATGTGAACAAGGTGTGTTATAATTCCATTGTAAAGGTCATCAGCTCAATTTACTTTTCTTCATTGATTGATAAGATGGGGAAGGAAATGCCACCCCGGAGTGTTCGATTATATTATTCCACTTCAAAGGCCCCTCACAACATACAATATTTTATGGCAAAATGACACTCCTACTGGGCCCTTTACATTGCTATCATTAGCTTTTTTGATGGTGTGTGATGCTTATAGATTTTTTATTTAATTTCATTCATATAACAGAAGAAGACAATGAGCCAGCCCTTTTACACAGTAGCATGCAGGGTTAACTCTTGGATATGAGCATTGACTCCATATGAATATGGACAACTTGACAGCTCCTCAAAAGTGAGGCCAAAAGAACTTGGTCTCCATCTAATGGCTGGCTGCGGTACAGGTTATAACCCGACCTCCTCTATGTTAGTGGATGGGACATGGGTCACATTAAAAAATTAAAGTACATGTCAATTTTTTTCTGAAGATAGTTTCTGTCATTTAAAATAGTTCTTACCATGCTAATGTATGTTTAAGTGCTCTTTTTTTTGATTAGTTTGATTTTATTTCGTCGTTTGACACTATTGAAAGGGGGTGTAATATCATGATTGACAGTGGCGATTGACAGCAACTCAAGGGTAGGAAGTCGCCACTGGCATATTTCTGGGAATTCTTATTGGAATGTGATCATTGAGAAGAGATATAACGTCAACATCGCACATACATATTTTTCCAGGTCTCAGTACAGCTGAACATAACGCAATGTGATTATTAAAAGTCTAACAAAAATTGACAGTATAATTATTTTTGCTATGAATATAGCATAATGTACTGTTAGCAGCAATGCTATTGCTAATGAGTGCAGCAAGATTGCAAGTAAGCTAGCCTAGCACGATTCTATTACAGGTCACTGTAAATTGCATTAGGTAGCAACGAAAATATATTGTAAAAACTCTCTTTCCTAAGAACATATTGTTGTGTACTATTAGCAGCGAAGCTATGTTCAGCTTTTTTATTGTTAAAAATGGTTAGCTAGCAGGCTACCTAGCTTAAAAATTGAGATTCAGTGACAGGTCACTTGTCACTTGACAGGTCCTAGTAGACTGGCAAGCCAGCGAGGTAACTTAGAACTATTGTAAAAATGCCTGATAGCAGGGAGTCCATTTACCCACAGACTCCTGCTATTTACTTTATTTTGAAGGATTTTGAAGTGGGGTTGTGTGAGGTACTAAAACATAGTCAATGAGTTGGCTACATTGCTAGTTGATAGCGGCAGTTTAGCGGTGCTAAACTGTATACCCACGCCGCCTCGTCGGGCGTGGGTAATTATGGAAGTTCTGTTTTGTAAATTACAGGAAAAATAACTAGATTACTCAGACAAGGAAAAAAAAAAGTTTTGCAAGCTTGACCTACAATGGACTGCACTTTTATTAATGACTCTCCAGCTTTGCAAAATTGATTTGATGTCAAACAGAGTACAAACAAACGAAAGTGATTCCTCTTGCATCTACAATAAATTAGTTAACAATGCCATGGAGGGCAAGGCCGTATTAGTAATCACACCTTGCCCCATGTTCACTTCACGTCCCTTTCTGAAAAAACCATTTGAGACAAGTCCCTTTACACGGGTGCCGAATCAAGCCAATCCTCGCCTCTTGTACATGACCCGTATTTGAGGCTTTATAACTCAGGATTTGAGCAGCACAGAGACTGGAAAAATTATATTAATAAAGCACTTGCATAAAACGTATTTCCATTTATTTTACAATTTTGGGACAAACAAGTTCTGCAAACACAGAAAAGTTCATGAAAATTCAACATTGATGCCGTTTTGCAATGTAATATAGTGGAACCAAAAAAAAAAAAAAAAAACTTATGCTGACACGCATCGACTGAGATCTCGGTACGAATGCAACATTACAATCCAGTGACTTGCACATAAAACAGAGGGCTTAAACACCTGACACATGACCATTAGGAGACAATCATGTAACGAGATTCAGCCTGGCAGGGGAGACGCAGACGCAAAGCAGTCACGAGACACACACACCTAATAGACACGTGTGTTGCTGAATTGCAAAGAGATACACCAAGTATGCACACGACGGTGGAGAAAATTGTATTAAGTAGACATACATAACTCTGTGCTATGAGAAAGATTTAACAAGGCAAGATGTGCAGAGCGGGGAATTTTCAGACATGGCTCTGCTTATTAATTTATGATTTTTTATGGAGGGCTCAAGAATAAGGGGAAAAATACTGTTGAATTTTGCAAGAGACATCTCTAAGCATTAGCAAGGGTTACACTGTGTATTTATATTAATATTAGATTTAATTAGAGATTTTTTTTAAAAGTTCTCGGCCAACACAGGAATTCATTGTGTATATTTTGCTACTTCCGAAACAGCGGTTCACCACTGTATTCACGTTCATTTGAGTATGCATGGCTTCATCCTAGGAGGTTAAACAATTTTTTCTAAATATATGTATCTCGTGAAATATTTCCTGGAAGCCTCTGTGACCACAGATCCCGGGCAAGTAGCAGATCAGGTTTTATGGGAAGATATGATTTAGACAACTTCTATTCCACGATTTCAGACTTAAGAACTTTTGACTTTTTGAGACTTCAGACTTTTGAATAGTTCTAAGGCATCTCCTCCTCATGAACATTCAATATTCAGTTATGTACTCCAGGAATAATAACAATCATAGCAACATTTACATGCCGGCATCAGGGGCTACTGCATATCTGCAGAACTGGTTTAAACTTCCCAGGAACACTTAATTCTGTCTTTTCTATAAAATGGTGATTTTATGGTGAGGTTAAAAAAAAAAATAAAAAATGCATGGGTAAATTTTTCCCATGTAAAAAATACAAACCTGACTACACTTAAAGAAGTCAGGCAACCAGCTGCAAACATTTCAGAGTTTTTCGAAAATAAAAGTTCCAAGTTCTTTCAAAAATAGGACCAAGGGTCCTGTAGCTTACCGGCAAGCAGTCTTACAGCGATGATACAAGTTATGAAAATTTCATGAGAAATTCGACATTTGAATCAATGAAAATCAATGTCAAGGTCACTAAATAAAAGTTCACATACATTTATAAGACCTTCCGTAATACAATCCTAAACTCTGAACCAGTTTTGCTGAGAAAAGTCATTATAATATGTCAATATGTATTCAATATGTCAATTGTGAACTTTAAAGGTAACAGAATGTCAAGTTGTGGTCAGCAAATGGACTTCATATATGACTTTCTAATTGTCTCTATACAAACCTTGGCTCAATCTGTGACCATTTTGGTGATACAAGTCATTGTAATTTCACTGTCGAGTTTTACCCTCAAAAGGTCACTGACAGTCAAGTTGAATGTAACCAAATGAAAGTTCATATGTGACTTCCAATATGTCAGTAACACAAACTTAGGCTCCATCTGTGGCCATTTTATTGATACAAGTCATTGAATTTTCACTAGGTCACATTTGACCTTTGAGGGTCACCAATTGTAAGTTCAAACATGACTTCCTATACGTCTGTAATACAAACCTACCCTCAATCTGTAATGATTTTGCTGATATAAGTCATTTGACAGTATAGTTTGGCCGTTGAAGCTCACTAAAGGTCAAGTTCAAGGTCACCCACTGAGACTTCATACATGACTTCCTATATGGCCACAATACAAACCTAAGCTCTATCTACAATAGTTTTGGTGATAGAAGTCATTGACATTTTACTATGTGAAGTTTGACCTTCAAACGTCGCCGAAGGTCAAGTTCAAGGCCACCAAATAAAAGTTCATACATCACTTCACATAAGTCCTCAATGCACATATGTCCCCAATCTTCAACATTTTCAAGCCTAGAAACCGTTTGCAGGCAATACATTTTAAAACTTGGAGTGCCATCCTCTTTTCTTTCATTTCAGACGTTCAGTGAAGGATTTGGCACCCAGTTTTCAATTGAACGATTGAGTTGAGAGCGTTTTTGTCACTTTTAAGTCATTAAGTCTTCTAACATTGTTAATATATTCCCTGACCTTGAGTTTGACCTTTCAAAGTCACCTGTGGTCAAATTTAATATCGCCAAAATATAGGTCATATATGACTTCCAACATGTCAATAATACAAACTTAATCTCTATCTGCAACCATTTGGCCTCCACAGGCCATCTTGTATATTCATAAAGTACAGCGCCCCCAATAGACCCACTTCCATCAATTCAATCAAAAAGGCGCTCACAATGGTACATTGATGGTACCAAGGTAATTTGATTGCCTGATTTAGAAAAAAAATTATCACACAGTTTTTGAGAAATACATTTTTTTTTTTTTTTTAAATTTCTCAGTCCTATCTTTAACATTGGAGCCAAAATTTCAAGGGCCCATAATACGGACAAAAATGATTCAATCAAAAATCTGAGAAAACAGTCTGGAGATATGGTCTAGTAGTACGTTATTGCAAATTTACACAAAAATTCATCTGGCCAAAAAAAAAGATAAAAAATGTTCTGGACGACGGACAACAGGCAACGAACGCCACACCACGACAATAGCTTATTGGCCCATAGGGCCGGTAAGCTAAAAATGAGTTGGTGTAACTACTGGAACATCATGCTGTGCAAACTCAAAAATTCCTTGCTACTGGTAGCCTTAGTCTTTTTTTTTAAGTTTAGTCAACTTTTTTTTACACCGATGACCCCTGCTGATCATCTTCTCTTTATGCCAAACCTGAACTCGCCCATCATAAGTCAAATTTTTGATCCAACTTTGAAGCATCCCGAGATGAGGAAAGTAGGTCACCAAAAACAAAAGATCAAAAGATCCACATTGGACCCACAGTTTATCGTGTTGTTTTTTACTTGAGATGCCAATTCATTCACTGCTAAGTCACAGACGAAATCAACCATTCTTTTCTGCTGACATTCGCAGGTGGCTATTGGTTAATGAAATAATGTGTATGTGTTTTGCTGTAACTGTATTAAAATGAACACAAAAAAGCTGTTTCTAAGTTATCAAAGGCAGCTGAAACCTTGTTACTGTTCCTATGGGGCAGTCGGCCTGTAGGACTTGAATTTCACTTCATTTCAGAGATCCCTCTCAGGTCATTTGTCTTTCTCTGAAAAGGGAAGAACACAGTTAGCTGCAGGTGTGCTGCTGTGCTGCAGGATAGGATAACTTCCTGTCGTACAGCAGCTGCATGCCCACAATTGTTCTATAAAATCCACAGGAATTCCTCACAGGGCATTGTACAGGTGCCTTTCCCATCATCGCCAAACTGGCTCACCACTGATTTAATGGGGAATGTATGCGCTGACGAAAGAACACAGTTTGATCTATTGGACTCGCATAGTGTATCCTACTGTGAAAGAGTACCAGTTTATATAAATGCCCAACACAAGTAAAATGAAAATTCAAATCTGCCCCTTTCTAGAAATGCAACAGTTAGGAATTTTTTTTATGCTGACTTTATGGTGATAAATACTTCAGTCTCCTCTCCTCTGAATATTCAACATTCAATCTCCTCTGAATATTTATGCACTGTATGCACAGGAATGAAAATAAATGCTGTATATTTTGCCATATGGCCAAAAATATAAACAAGGTTTCGAGTGTTGTTTTTCCTCAGTTAAACAGTGGTGCCCAGTGCACATGAACAAGTGAGATAAATAGTGTGCCTTTTCACTGTAATGTTACAAGTCTGTCTATATTTTTTTATCGAATGCCAACTGCAATAAAATGCAAGTGAAAAAAAAAAAATTAGAAATCACCGCTTTTTGTTTTGTTATTCGCATTTTCCATACTATTGACACATTTTCTGAGTTAGTAATGCACATAATACAATCATGCCTTTGATTATTCTGGCTGCTCCCATGTCGGCATGGGAAAAAAAATAATTCTTATTTAATAGAAAGGGGTGTATTTTTAAAATTGATATATTTTTTAATCAGATGGTGACACACCAACTAAAAAGAGTTTTCTGAGATTACAAAGTAAATGTTTGGTTCTAAACATCAGGTCGGCGTTATATCCCACTAAAATACGAAATGCTACACGAAACCCTCACCATGAATGTGCTGATTAGTGGCTCCACCAACTGCCCTGTGATTGGTTGTTGCGTTGCCATGGGAGGAAAGGATGGGAGGAGGGATTCTGTTGGTCATGCCTTACCGCTAAGCCTCAGCTACAATTCTGGGTGTCCTGAGAGAATATTTTTCCAGACCCATTTTTTAAATAAAACAGGATCTTCTAAACTAATTCTCACTCATCACCCCCATTCTAAAGGCCCTAAGAACCATCGATGACCCCACTTGCTATGGCCCAATCCGACCTCATCGTACGACAGACCCCCCCTCTGGCACACTGACTGCCTATGATAAACAACTGACTGGCGCTAGCCCATCTAGACTTCTTTAAAATAATTGACTTGACCTCAATGAATGTAACTGAGATTCTTGATGCCGACTTTCCCACGATTGCACCGCAAGTGGACAGTATATGATGGTGCACAATAAGATCTAAAAAAAAAAAAAATGACAATTTGATGACAGTAGTACACTCGTGGAACTTGCTGTCGAAGAATGTCATCTTCATTCAAATCTTCAGTAATCAAGTGGCCAACGTATTTTACTTTGTCAGAGACATTAAGAGTTTTGTTTACCTGGACAAATGAAGGAGCATAAGATCATTTCCTTGGAATCACAGTGGCACTGCTGTCTCCCTGGGTAAACCTCTCCTCTCCGCTAGGATAATGAGAGTGTTCCCCCAGTGCACCTGAGCTCTCCCGCCAGTACACCCTTACATTACACGGGCATGGCACACAATGGTTTACAGTCTATGGTAGCAGGAGGGAACATTAGTGCTGGTGATATTTTGTTTGAAGTCTCCCAGCAGGAGGGCATTCCACTGTGGACCTTTTCCCTTCCATGCCTCAGTGCCTTGTACATCTGGCAGAGAAAAAGAGGAACATTCACGCGGAAATTAAAAATATAAGATTTGTTAAAACAGTCGCTGTGATAGGAGGGGGGGGGGGGGTATTCAGCTCAAAGAAGAATCTCCTGCAACTCATAAGTTACGACCAGACTTCCTGTCCAACCAAAAGTGAAAACGCCCATTCTTGTTGCTGGAATGACTCCTCTTCCAGGAAATGTGTTTTTATCCTCTGGTCATGAGAAGTGATTAAACTGGCAGAGGGAGACATTGACTTCACAGATTATCAACTGTGCAGATATTGCACAACAAACACTCCTCTATGGGGGAGTATTTAATCAAAATATCTGTTCTGTTTCATTCAGACAGAAAATACTAAATTTTCTAATTTACTAAATGGACACAGCACTTATAAGGGAAGTATGAATTGTTGTATTCTCAGATAAAGATACAGTAATCCAATGAACATTTATCATAATTTTCAAATTGTTCAAGCTCATTTTAATATAACTGTAATTGAAATTCCAAAACCAAATTAAGTCATACTTTTAGAACAGAATTTAATAAACACAGTATAACAATAAAATGTGGGCTACCTGTAGTGAATGTATGAACTTCAGTTTCACTGCAATAATGACTATGAAGAATTCAGGAATTGTGTGTCATATCAGTCAATTCCAATGCGAGCATATAGCGCAAAACTAGACGCTGAAAACCAATTTCATGATTTACATCACTAAAACCGTACAATAGCTTAGCTTTCATTTTTGCCTTTCAGGGGAACTCCGCCTGAATGAGGGCAACCTTCAGGGGAAAAAAAAAACATCAAAATATGAAACGGCTTCATTTAAATTACAATTTCTAAATAAATAAATGAATGGATGAATAAATAAAATAAACAAATTAATAATAATACAAAGACAATAAAACCCATAAATTCATTCCATTAAAAGATTGATTCTTTGTTCTTCAGCAAAAATGTTAATTCTATTCTTTCCCAAAAAGTTGGGCCTGTATTGATGCTGTTGATGACAGAGGACAGAGGAATCTGAAATGCACATCATCACTTTCCAAATAAATTACTTTCCAGTCTTTCAGTGCTCAGTTCTGCTGCTCACTGATGTATGAAGTATTGGATGACTTGGATTACACTGAACTGAAATACTGACAAACAAATAATCTTTTTGTCAGTGTATTAACTGTGCCGAGCCACCACAAGTGATGGCAGATCAAGTCAGCCAGGCTTTTTATAGAGGTGACCTTCAAGAGGTGCGCTGCATTAAGTATTATTAACAGGACATCAAGACCTTTTAGTTCAAATAGTTCTGCTTCCCAAATTGTTCCCCAGCGTCACAGTCCAACGTGCTGCACCAGGAGCATTTCCTCGACCACTTTAGATGAATGAGTGAGAGGGCAAGGCTGTATCTAATCGGACCGTCTGACGTTATTGGCATTTTTCAGAAACAAGATTTCCGTCCCGAGTAAGTAAGCTGACAACAATAGCGGTACTGTTCCATCTGCCTGACAGGGCTACAAGAACACCAAGAAATTCCATTATTTTATCAGGAAACATTACCTGCAATTTTGCACAATGGAAGCGCCTTATGTTTTGTAAGGTAATCCGCAAATGCATCTTTGATGCTATTAAATCACCTAGGCTGATGTGCTTGCGTTCTGGTGCATGCACATAGAGAAGAAAGCAGAAACCCAAGGGTTCGAAGACACTCCTGATAATAGGGGGGAGTAAACGGAGAAAAACACCTATTGTGAGGTAAACGATACATGTCTCACAAAACTGATTGACAAAGTGCCAAGTGGCGTAATTATAGGCGTCCATACATAGAAAATCTATATGCTGCTATTTCATTGCGCTGGCCAATAGGATGTGTAGAGCAAATGTAAAAGAGTGCTGTTATTGTCCCAACTCAATGCTTCATTCATGATACACCCCTGAAACTGAATTACCAGGAAAAAAAAATCAGACTGGGGAACACAGCACAAAACAGGTAGTGGAAGCACTAGTATGGAAAAGGCAAATTCACTCAAAGCTATGAATACTGAGCATGTCATTCATAATATACACAGCAATGAGGAGAATGAAATGGACAAAGACAAATACACTACCTTCATGGTAATCCTTGGTCTTGCACCAGCTGAAACACACAAACCTGGAAACGGTCACAATAAACCATTATATACATGTTGCTTAGAGGCAAAATCTGCTTTAAGGTTGAATAAGCCAGAAGTAAAGCACATATTTCACAGGTGAGGTCATTGACTGTAATACTCTTTTCTATCACTCCCACCCCCTGAAATCTAAACCATTCAAAATCCCGAATTTCACAATAATACAACATGCCGTCACGTCCAAGAATGTGGAAGACAGTGACACAATTTTCATCTTTTTGGCTCTGAACACGGGCACAATAGCTTTGAAATGAAACAATCCAGATGTGCTTCAACTATATACTTCAAAAAAAAAACCTGCATGCATAATAAATAAGGTGGTGTGCTTCAGGTCAAAAACAGTTCCTTCCCATCTCATAACGCTTATCATCCTGGTACAGGTTTCTGTCTATTGGATGTTATTCCAGAACTATACTTGCTTTTTTTTTACAATGTTCTATGGCAAACTATAATCTGGTCATGCAGTTTTGAAGCTTATCAATAGTTTGTCTTGGGATAAACCAAGGTCAAAGAAAGAAATACTGGAGCACATGGTTACTCAGACAATTATACTCAGCAACAAAAGTTTCTGTGACACCATTTATGTGTATGTTATAAATGACAAGCAAAGATCTCAATGCAATCAATATGTTTATTTAACAGGAGAAACACTGACTTTTCAGTGCCAACGTCACTCAAAACGAAAAATGTCATTTTCATGCGTCATGAAGCACTTGTCTGACATCTAACCAATTGTGACCTTCACACTTCAATACCAGGTGTGACTTCCTCGTGCCATGATGCAAGCAACGCATCTCCGGCGCATGGACCGAATCAGATGTGCCAGAAATTGCTGTGGGATGTCATTCCAAATCTGACGTAGACGTTGTCGCAATTCCTGGAGTGTAGCTGGCGGGTTATCCAACCGCCGCAAACGTCGATCCATCTCGCCCCAAAGATGCTCGAATGGGGACATGTCTGGGGATCTGGCTGGCCATGGCAGGACATTGACATGTTGTTGCATCAGATACTGCTGTACAATCCTTGCAACGTGTGGTCTGGCGTTATCATGTTGCAGCGTTATTCCGGGACCATGTTGCATCAAAAACGGTACCACCAATGGCCGTAGCACTTCATCGCGATATCTTTTACCTGTCAGATTTCCATCAATAACAAGCAAATCTGTTCTGTTTCTAACCGTGATCCCTCCCCAAATCATGACACTACCACCTCCAAAACGATCAAATTCCTGAACACAGTTGTTGGCATAACGTTCTCCACGTCGACAGTATACACGTAAACGACCATCACATCGGTTAAGCATGAATCTTGATTCATCAGTGAAGAGTACAAGATCCCACTGACGTTGGATCCACCGTCGATGTTGTTGTGCCCACTGTAGACGCAGTCGTCGGTGTTGTACTGTGAGTATTGGACGTCTTGCTGGCCGACGTGGGACAATGCCAAAATGACGGAGACGGCGACGGATTGTCTGTGCAGACAGTCGCCTCAAACCAGGTATCGTTCTTGCAGTTATGGTTGCAGGTTGGAATCGATTTCGGAGATGGGTTGTTCGAATCCAGTTGTCCTGTCTGGGAGTGGTTACTCGTGGACGGCCGCTGCGAGGACGGTCTCTGACATGTCTTGCCTGCTGATGACGCTGCCATAAGTTCCAAATGGTGTTTCGGTGGACATTCAGGCGATGAGCAACTTCCCTCTGCGAGGTTCCGGATTCAATCATCCCAATGGCCCTCCACCGATCATTTTCAGACAGTCTTGGCATTTAGAGGGTAGAGTTCCTGATCCGAAATGGCTGTGTTTTCGATAAGTGATGCTTCTGTCGTTCATCAGGCACAATGTGAACATTCCAAAAATTCTCCTCTTTTATTGCCATCCACAAGCATGATTTACGCACATTTTCACGTGCAAAGTCATTTTCTCGCATTTTCATGATTTCCATTTCAATGTTGTGTTTACGTGTACTGTTTCAGTCTGATATCACCATGTATGACAATTTCATAATTGCGTTATGAAAAATAATTAACAATATTGGTGTCACAGAAACTTTTGTTGCTGAGTATAGTTATGGTGCAGGTGACTAACGTTTCAACGGAATGTCTTTTTCAGATTCTTCGTTTTGACTCTGAAGAAGACATTCTGTCGAAACATTAGTCACCTGCCCCCTAATAAATTGCCTAAGTAATCATGTGCTCCAGTATTCCATTCTTTGACTTTGATTTCTTCTCCCCTATTCTGAGAGGCACCGATTTGGCTACTGTTCCTCAGCTGAGGCACGGGTTATTCTTCCCTCCATATCGTGTGATAAACCGTCTGTATTAACTCTAGTGAAGTCTTCTCTTGATTTTTGACTTTCACAGAGATATGCCTGCCTCCTGCAGGGTACGACTGACCAGACCAACTGAGAAGTCTTTTTTTTTTTTTTTTTTTTTGCAAGGAAAATAATTCCAGTCATTCAGCAGATTTGTTATCCATGGTCCTCCTGGTCTTCTGGCAGTTCCTCTTAAGAAAGCGCCAATTAAAGGGTTGTTTATTTTTCAGCTTAATGATGGCTGGCTTCAGCGTCTGGTAGTGCCAGCTTTTTCAACTCAAAAAGTTAACAGCAACAGATTCCAAATGCAAACGCAACACTCGAAAATCACCCCGAGACTTTTGATCTTCTTACAGATGCAATGGATAACATTTAATAAGATAAAAACAAGGGATCTACAGAGGAAGAAAAACAAGTTTCTTTTTTTATTCTCAAATTTTTATAGTTTACATACAGCGAATTCCCAACATTTTTCGTCAGCCACAGTCACTAATGAATTGGAAGACTTTAAAACCATAAGAGGTGATTTGTTTTAGTGGATCTAAATCAGAATACAAACAAAAAAAAAAACTAGGTAAATGATCAGTCAACTTGCCCATTCTTCCACACAGAGAACATTTCTGAAATAAAGAAATAACACAGAAAACTGCAGTTAAATCGGATCCAATCACTAGCAGGACCCAGTTATTTTTCCCATCAGATTTCTAAAATGTTAAGATGTTCAATCCAGCTTATAACATTTTATTAGAAATTCTGTAGCTTTGTAACTTTACAGATTTATGAGACTTTGAAGAAAAGATTTGATTTTCCAAAATCATTGACAGCAGTCATGGAAGGCAGCTGGTGTTTATGTGAAGTAGCATTTGTAGGGATTACGAAGCGCATAGCAGGTGCTCAGTCAGTATAATGCAATGATCCTGGGGGACATTATTCACTTAGCTGTAAAAATTCAGTGTAGATCAAAAAATGTGTTGCATCAATATAAGGGCATCATCAAACCACACTGCATTTGGACTATTCAGCCTGAATGCAATGTGACTAGAACTAGTTTATTCTTTTTACTTTTAAGCAAGTGTAACTCTCTCACATTAAAAATCAATTTAAATGGTCACACTGGATTTCATAAAAAATTAACTGAATACAATGCAGAAAAACAGTACAACCACTTGATCATAAGCCATTCCAGATCAGAGAAACAGCCTGAAATTTCTGCCAATTATTAACACCTTTATCAACATCAATCTAGCCACTTTTGCCTATGGAAAGTTTTGCGCTGACTTACGCAGCACATCAAATCACTATGTACTTAATCAAGACTTGTTGATGACCGATGGCATAAAGAAATAAATCATTGATTGTAAATATATTACATTTTCAGAGACAGTTTTACAATTGATAAATTATCAGTTATAAGTTGGAGTTCATTCAAATGCAGATATTAGGCCTTAGAAGAGTGCTTTTGTGGGACCCCGTAAATGAGGGACTAAGCTGGAAGTTGGGCTCTTGCACAATTAGCCCAAGGCTGCTTTAATGTAAAGTGGTATCAGCAATATGTTTTAATATGCAAAAAAAGACTACACAAGTAATCACCCCAGGGAAAATTATATACATTTAGAAAATCAAATTGGGGTTTTGGATTTTTGATGAAAAATAACTCCATGAACTCCAAGAATTCTTATAAGATTCACAGTTTGATCATCAAATGAATCAAAAGGGTCTTCGACATGATAAAACATTTCTTGAAAATATACAGGGCACGGCCTGATACAGCACATTATACCAATTAAAGAAATACCACTGCAACAGAATGCCCCCTACATTACTCCATTAAAACAAAAAGTCGTTTGATTCCCATAGTAATACAACAGATTCTGCCAGTTCTATGGTGTCTGAGAATTTTAGGAGAAAAAAAATAAAAAAATTAAACAGCAAAAAATACATCAAAACAAAGCACATGACCTTAAACTTATTCCAAACACTTAATACCAGTTATAACTTTTAAATTACTTTAAAAAAATATCTGCTGTACATATGACACAAATATTTACATTTTTCTTTTGTACGATAATGCTTTTCTATACACTGTAAATTAATTGCAAAATATTAACGAAATTTTATAATTCAGAAAAACCTCAGTTGCTTAGCGTTTTCTTTCAGTGCAGACAGACTGCTCTTTCGTAAATATTAAGACTCCATGTAAATGAATGAAAGGCAAAAGAGGTTTCTTGAGCAAAATAACAAAACATGTATTATTACCTGGCATCAAAACATTTTATTCCCCCAGAAAACTTTCCGAAGTTTGAAGCTAGAGTTACTTCACAAAGCTGCCAATTTGCAAATCACTCAAAAATTACCAATTCAGTGGCAAAAGTAGTCATTTTGGCCCATCAGAGGATCAAAAGGCTACAATAAGCCTGCATCAAGCACATTAGCCAGTAGCATTTCTTTACGGACTGAATACTTGTTTTGACTTTCATCCCATCATCTTAGACAGGCATCGTAACTTTGGGGTCTTATCACAATCTATTACATGCCAGAGCCCCTTCCACTGAAAAGGTATTGATCTTGTCAGTTAGAAGCTGGAACTTTGGAAAGGTTTAAAGGCTTCAATATCTATAGGGATGAAATGCTGAAAGAGTGAAAATGCAAAAAAAAAAAAAAAGCTTGCTTGGTGCTGAGACACAGCGTGTGGTGACCGTACTTCAAATGTAACAGTGTCAGAGTTTATATCGAGGGTTCAGAGACAGAATGGTTCATCTCCAAATTTGCATATGGAGATAAAAACCTTTTTTCCACACAAACTAGACATGATTTCAAGGCTCCAGAGCCAGAATGGCTCATCTCCAGGTCGGATATGGAGGTAAACCTTTTTTCCAGACATACTAGACATGATTTGTAACTTGTAGCAGCACTTAACCCAAGATGCCCAGTTTTGGAGAGAAACCATTCTGGCTCTGTACCCTCGCTATGAAGAGCTGCTGCCGGTCCTCGGCCAATGGAATTACTCCACAGAACATTAGAACTTTCTCCCTCAGCATAAAGACTATTCATGCAATTTAACATCCCCCTCCCCCAACTCTGTATTATGGCTTATTTATTTATATTCAAATGAAACACGCACACACACATGCACACAACCTGGCCAAGAAAAAAAGTCAACACCTGGATTTGACTAAGCAAATACGCAAGAGTCTTCAGTGATATGTTTCAGTTGGCAACGAGTTGTTTAACCCCAACTGATGCAGGGAGTAGCTTCTCCGTTATTAACCCGTGGTCGTGGAAAAGAAGTTACTCCATTTCAGAAGGGTGAAATTATTGGCCTGCATTAAGCAAAGAAAACTGAGGAAATCGCTGAAAATTCCAAAATTGGGTCAATTGGATCCAACACATTATTAAACCCGTGAAGGATAGGGGTGAACCATCATCATTGAGGAAGATGTGGTCAAAAAAAAAAAATCTTGAATGATAGTGATCAGTCAATGTTTGGTGGAATCAAATCATGAAAAAAAATTAACACTAGAGTTCATGGCAATATTTAACAGTGAAAGAGCATTTCCACATGCATAATGCGAAGAGACCTAAAGGAACTGGGATTTAACAGCTGTGTAGCCTTAAGAACACCACTTATCAGCAAGGCTAATCAGGGAATGAAGGCCTCAATTTGCTAGGGAGCATAAAGACTGGACTCTGGAACAATGGAAAAAGGTCATGGGGTCTGAAGTCTCAATTTACCCTGTTCTAGAGTGATGGGCGCACCAGGGTAAGAAGAGAGGTGATGCACCAATCATGCCTAGTGCCCACTGTACAAGCCCGTGGGGGTAATGTCATGATGTGGGGTTGCATTGGTTGGTCAGGTTTAGGTACAATGATATGTGCCCAAAAATGAGGTCAGCTACTAGTTGAATATATTGGGTGACCAGGCTCATTTTATCAATGGACTTTTATTTCCCAGATGGCACAGGCATATTCTAAAATGACAACTAGAAATGGGTTTTTACACGTAAAAACAGATGTCTCCCCCTTCCCCCATTTCACATTTTAGAGTTATGGTCCGGAAACGAGTCCCACCCTTCAATATGCCTAAGTCCAAATTGTTGCCATGGAAACAGAAAAAATAAAATTAAAAAGCAGTTCAAACCCTCAAAAGGCACATCTACATGTTATGGAGAGACACTGCAACAAATTTGGTCAGAATCGGTCGAACAGTTTCAGAGTTATGCTCCGGAAACAAATGCAAACGCCGACGCCGACGGGAATTCAGGCAAAAACAATGCGTCTCCCCCACCCCCCCAGGAAGGGGGAGACATAATTCCAGGATTCATTGGGCTCAAATTGTGAAGGGTTGATTCAGGGTACGAGACATGATTTTCACACATGGACTGGCGACCACAGAGTCCAGGCCTTAACCCCAGTGAGAATACTCGGGACAAGCTGGAGAATACTTAATGCAGCAGTCCAACTCTCCCATTATCAATACAAGATCTTTGCGAAAACTTCATGCACCTGAGGACAGAAATAAATGATGTGACATTGTATCAGGTTATCGAAACGATGCCACAATAAATGGCCAGACAAAGTGTGTGTGTGTGTGTGTGTATATAGATAAAAAAAGAGAACTGGACTTGAGAAGTGGGCAAAATATAATCCCAGAGGGTTTAAGTACATCTTTTTTTTATACTTCCAATAGGGAGAAGCAAAAAAAAATCTACATAATTCTAAGCAGAATGCATTTTTTAATGGACTGAGGAGACACAAAGTATTCCAACCCTACTTCATGAGCAACTAAATACTACCCTAAATAATGCGCATTTTCATTTCAAATTATATGCATCACAACAACATTCATCTGGCAAGACGACACTTGTAGGCCAGCTTCAGATGAGTACGGTTTTTCAACCTTTCATTTTACCCAGCACCGCTTCAAAACAGTCTCCACTTCTGACAATCATTCATTCAGTAATTTCACAATTCAATGCCCCGGCCATCCTATACTTATTAATCAAATGGGAACAATCCGTCACTCAATTTTTGTACCAAAACACAAGAGGAGCCACTGCTCAAAAATATTTAAATTAAGTGATCTGGTGGTTAAAAAAAAAAAAAACAAAACACAAAAAAAAAAAACTAAGATTTTGCAAGGTTGTATAAAAACTGTATATGTGCCCCGAGGTCATGTGTAGAAATCATAACAGCATTTGCATAGTCTCATCAGAGCAGCAGCCTGGCAGTCTAACTGTCTGGCCCCCACTTTGCAGAGAGGAATCAGACGCTATCAAACTTGTGTTTTAAATAGTCCTTCATGACCTTGGCGATGGGCAGATCCTCCAGGAACTTGAGATTTTGAAGACCTATGCGCTGTCGAATCTTTATTCTGCACAAGTCCTGTAACGTCCTTGGTTGTCCTGAAAGATATTAAGATAGATATGAATTCAATTTTGTCAGTATTAATTACAAAAAAAACTAGTCAATAAACATAATCTTCAGAAAAACTGCTCTGTGTGTTTTTATCAATGCTGATCAAAGTTTCTGGGTTAGTTTACAAAGTTGACTAATTTACACAGTCAAACTCCCATATTGTTTCGTGACTACCTGTACCAAATAAAGTGCTTGGAAAACAGAAGTTAATCCTTTCCATTTCATTTTGTATTCCTGCATCACCTGAAACAATTTGAGCAGTTCTAAAACCGTTTCACTGGACAAGCATAAGGAAGAATGGCATTTATACACATCTCTGCTCCCCGACATATACTGAAAACCAGACTGTCCTTTCAGGAGAATGGCTAAATAGGCTGGTTAAAGTCACATTCAAGCCCTACCAAAAAGATGAAAGTCACCAGTAATAACCCACATCCCTATTTTTATTTTTCACTGATCTGATGAAGGCGCAAGTTTACATACAACTTTTGTGATACAGCGAATTACACTTGAAAATACTGACAGATACGTGCAATCTCGTGTTGGACAAATTACTCGTCTCAAGCACAAATTAGATGTCCTAAAAGACTTGCCAAAACTACAGGTTGTAAACGCAAAACCTGTGGAGTGGTTAGAAAAAGTGCCATCAGGAGATAACGTATCTCCCAGCCCCCGAAGATTGGAAATTTGTAAAATTCCAAAATGGCAAAAGGCAGTCCTACAGCACATGGTGCATAGGTCTTTTACTTATCCCATACAATCAGCATGATACATAGTATTTCAGAGAGTAGAAGCGATGGTGAAATGTGATTGATGCAAAATAACCTTGTACTTATTGATATTCATTGGACCCTTGACCAACATGATGCTTTAAAAAAGTTTTAAATTAGGCGATTTTTTATTTTATTTTGGTATTATAACTTTTTTTTTTTGCTACAGCCTCGTACATTGATGGATTTACACCAAATTTGGTGGCTTGAGTCTAAATGCCTTTGGATGAGGGATCCCAAGTTTAATGACAATCAGACATTGCTTTTAGGAGTTAGAGCACATTTTATCAAAAGAGGCCACACCCACAAAAAGCATTGACTTAGTGCAGCCACATAAAAATAGTACTAATTTTGTGTACACAGCATTAAAACGTCCTGGTCTGAAGATGTTGAGAGCCAAATTCAATGCAGACTAGCTGCACCATGTTGGATGAGATAGACCTTAAACGTTTTGCAAAAAATTAAAAATGGCAGAAAATGTCCACGTATGTAAATGGGTGTGACCGACGTGGATGTATGTTATTTCCGTGAACCCAGATTCAATCAAAAAAATTTTCTTTCTCCGAACTACACTTTAAAAATTATAGGCCAAAATGTAAAGTTTGCCTTTACAGCGCCACCTTGCGGTCATATAAAAAAATCCTAAAATGGCACTCCAGTATTTGTTTGTTGCTTGTAAAAGGGTTGATGAAAAAAGATTTTTAATGGTTGAATTATCATCCAGAAAAAATAGTGCCACGGGCCCTGTAGCTCACCTGACCACTCAAGGGTGTGTAAGAAGCAGTTTAGCTCAAACTAGATGTGTGATGCATCTTGCCACGTACTAACTACATTAGTTATTATACATTGTAATACAAATATTATATTATTTAGCTGAATATGTGCATAAATAGCTCTCAGATGGCCAATTATGTGATTTTCAACGGCGGCCATGTTTGAAATCGGATCTGAACGCCTTGAACAAACTTTGGGGTCCTCATGGGTAGGAAGCTACCGGTCAAGTTTCAGCTTCATAGGCCCAGTGATTTCGGAGGAGAAGATGTTTACGGACGACGACGAACGACGGACAAACAGGCCATGACATAAGCTCATCTGACTTTGTCAGGTGAGCTAAGAAAAAAAGACTACAGACGGATGGACGCAGGGACAGAGACATATGGCCAGAGATAATGATGGCTATAACCCCGCATATAACATACCAGAATATAATAAAACTGAGTTTTAATGACTTCAACCAGAGTGGATGTAAACTTTCTGTCACCTGCATCGTTATCTACCTCTATGACTCAAAAATGCCAAGAGATGCATGTAACGAGGAAAAATCCAATCTCCCAAGGTCTTCGAGGTGAAGCATTCGAAATTCCCCAATTTCCCCGAGGCCACTGGCGAGCTCTTATCTGCTTTTTTTTTTTTTTTTTTTGAGTCACTGGGTGGGAAACTGGATTTAGCAGTAGAAACCTGGCAAGCCTCCTCCGAACACAACTTCATCAGTCTGGCTGCCGGGACAAGCCAGCCTCTCGCCTCCCCCCATAGTGTTTCCCGAATGGCCGCAGCAGGAGAAACCACAACAGACACATAGCTGTGGCCATCTGAGCGCCTCGGCAACCCCATCCCCTACTGCCGCTACCTTTATTTCCATCAGCGTACAGTACAGAACCCGTGGATCAAACGCACAACCCCCCCGCCTCCCCGAGCAGGTGCACTGCCCGGCTCCTGCAAAGCGAGGCCTCGCTGCCTCAGAGGACGAGCGGGCGCGCGTGTATTCCATTTCTTAAACGCAATCGATAACCCCAGTCCCTCAGAAACCCAACCCCGTTGCACTGCTCACGTCTGAAAGGGCCAGGATTTTTTTTTTTTTCTTTTTGCTGTAGTCCGAAAGCGATCCCTTTGATAAGCTGATATCAAAGCGCAGTGAGGAGAGAGGAATCCTGGGTATTGTGGCTGCTGAATCAGCAGCTCTTCAGGTGATGGGGGGCTCGGGTCTTGCTGCGCCCATTGTTGGCGCAGAGATCCCAGATCACTGCAATGTCTCACCTATGATCAGGCTGGCAGAGTGAGCTAGCCTCTCTCCGCAGACCAACCCTCCCCCTCACCGTACCTATTAGCACAGATACCCCACTGACTCAGCCTTTGAGAATTTTTCTAATATTCCACGGGATATCCAGTTCTTTCGGAAAAACTATTTTTACCGCTTTTATAATGTGCAGAACAAGAAAAACCCCACTACCAAACTCACAGTCCACAGAAGTAATCAATCAAGTGCGATTTAAATCAATTTCATGATCCTCCATTCAGAAAAATATTCAACACTCCTAAAGTTGAGAAGTATGAGCCAGTGCAGCTTTTACTACAAGTAGGTTAGCAAAATTGGGTAGGTATGACCAGTTGGAGGGGTGCTAACTTGCTAGTAGCAAGACCTAGAATGGCTCAAACTGCAATACTAACAGAGTAATATCAGTCAGCCATTCATGGCAGTACTATAATTGTGGCCCCCAGATGAAGTCGGAGCTACTGCAGATTTGGCCTCGTCACACGTCCTCCACCGCCGTAGAGATTTCCTTGTGGACGCTCTATAGGCCACAAATTTAAAGCCATTTATTTTACATCTGGTATGTATACGGGCAGTGGTTACAACATGGGTCCTATCAATTTTGGTTGCCATGGTAATATAATTCACTTAATAATGGACGATTTTGTGTCAAAAATTGGCCAAAATGAGATATAAGGGCGATTGGGGGCTACACCCATTGGTCGCGGGTGACCAACCCGCCTAGGTACTGTACGAGTTCAAAATGGGACACAAATCGCATAAACAATAACACAATCCTCAGGCAGGAAAAGGCCACCCACTCGTCACTTCCTGTAGGAAGTCCAGACAGGGTCGGCTGGTCCCGGATATGCTGACGGACACGGCCACGGGCGTCTGGCCCTCGTAGTTCCTTGTGTTTGTGTCAGCGCCGTATGCGTACAGCATCTGAGCGCAAAGCACGTCGTCCCGGAGCGCCGACAGGTGCAGCGGCGTCTGGCCGTCCTCCAGCCGGCCCAGGTTGGTGTCGGCGCCCCTCTGCAGGAACATGCGGCAGTAGGCGTGGTTGCCCTTGATGACGGCGTAGCGCAGCAGGAAGCCGTTCTGTATGTCGATGTTGGCGCAGTGGTCGAGCAGGATGCGCACGCAGCAGGACCGCTCGCGGATGATGGCCAGCTGCAGCGGCGTGGTGCCCTTGTCGCTCAGAGGGTCCACCTCGGCCTTGAACTCCAGCAGCAGCCGCACGAAGGAGTCGCGTCCGTAGTGCGCCGCCACGTGCAGCGGGGTCCAGCCGTCGTTGCTCTTAGCGTTGATGATGTCGCCACGGTGCTCCGACTCCAGCATGAGGCGGGCGATGCGTGCGCGGCCGTGCATGGCGGCGTAATGCAGAGCGGTGAAGCCGCCGATTAAGTCCTTCACGGTGGGGTCAGCTGCGGACGGGAACAAAGCAGGGCCACAATAAGCGGGTGAAGGAAAACACAATGAAGATGAAAACTGCCTCAGGAGGAGGTGGCAAATGCATTAAAACAATTAGGATCAGTCAAACACCAGAGTGTGAAACAGAGGCCATAGGTTAAACCCTCAACACATTGGAATAATTAGGCCATTCTGTGTCCTTCAGGGAATAAAAGAAAGGAATTCACAGCCCAGCAGTGAAATACACAAAGGAGCTGCCATTAATTACATACCATTTTCAGTTCATAATAAAGCATGGTCCTTTCTGCAAAGTTATTTCAAGATTGCGAAATCTTAAAAACACGCAAAAGACAAAAGGATAGAATTCTGAAGAAAACAGTTCAACTACAGACCTCATATCATTTCACATATTTAGTTCAGACCATGAAACAAATTTGAATGACAGCAGATTTAGACGATGAGAAGTAATGCACTTCGAAGGCAATTGCAGCACATGCATACTTAGTCAACAAATACAATTTACAGCAGTCGAGCATTTTGAACACTTCTAATTTTTCAACATTCATGCTACAACCATGTAATAAAATGATTGTGTGTGTAGGGAGAAAGACTTTTAAAATAAGACTTCTGTGTGTCCAATTTTCTGTAGGCAATAAAATATTATCAGACAACAAACCTATTTAGTTTTCTCCCCATTATGCACATGGAAACGTATCATATCTGTTCCTCGCTGAAATCTTTGGAACACTGTGAAAAACAGAAGTTAGCCCGGAATGCTTCTCTAAGGTTTGGGCTCGTCAGTCAGCGAGTGAACTGTGCATTCACTGGCTCTCGAGATTGCCAGTCTCGCTCTCCTGGACTTAAGTCGCGCATGTTGTGATGCTAACTGAACTGCTTTGAGTCATAAAGAAAAACCTACGAGGAGAGCACAAGGCTGTAAGCTTACTGACCTCAGACCTCTCCATGGGTAAATTAATAAGTATAATAAAGATAAATGAGTTTCCATAGATATATATTTATGCTGAATGACTGGTGCACTAATATACACTCAGCTAACTTTCCCACCACACTTCAACCAACATGACCCTTATAGACATCCCTTTTTGACATCTCTGAAATTGTTGGATCTTAACTGCGGTGAAAACTGGGCAATCCCCCTCGCCAATCCCAGTCAAGCAAGCCTCCAACAGCTTCTCTGGAAGACGCTTAAAATTCTGCAAGCTCCCTCCTGGACTTGATTAAATCGCAGGACTGGGCAGCCCTAGGCACTCTCAACTTTACAGAAACACGCCCCTTAAGTCCGTCAAACTGAAAGGGACACCAAGACATTAGTTATCGGCCAGTGCGTCTGAGACCCGGTAACACAAATTCAGCCAGTGTGATAGAGGCCCACATTGCAGGACTATGATCAAGAGAAACACTGTTGGGCAATAGGGCAGGGGAATCCCTTCTAAATAAACCTCATCATTCCTGAAGTGCACAGAAATCTACTGCCCACTACACAACTATGGCAACAGTGCCTGCTCACTTCTTTTGACTATATTTGGGAACCAATGTCTCAGCATGCAGTAAATTTACATAAAGTTATAGCATAAAGGTTTTAACTGAATATAGACATGCCCTGTAATCAATTACTCAAGGTGGACAAATAGGAAATGACACTGCCGTGCCACTGATATAAAAACACTGGCTGCCTTCCGATGCCTGTTCACATTTGGAGTAGCCGAAAATGTGAATGTAAACTCAGAAGTACATCCGAAACCTCCATCAATCAAACTGTGTGCCAACGATAGCCATATATGACCTACTGCATTCGGCTGAACTCTTGTGTAGGAGACCAATGTGATATCCCATAAGGCCACTGGCACTGAGGTGACAAGCTATTTTCATGACAACGGAGGAAGCAAGAGCTCTCTGTGGAAAACGATACATAAAATGGGCGGTATATAAACTTTACCCTTTAACACCCAGCTTTTACAAAATCAAATTCTGAGTTAACCGTAGCATCTCATAGTATGATACAGTAAAATTAGAAGCTGTTTTACATCTCCGCACAAGTAAGATGCATTTGCTCCAGCAAAATGTAGCAGATTTTACATATCGAGTGCAAATATTTAGAGATAGATGATCAGTTTGAATTTCAATCTTTGCTGAGGACCTTGTTTAGTAGAGCCAGGTGTGTAGCTGCTTAGGTGGAATGAAAGCTTACACTTACACCAGCACCATCTGGATAAGATTGAGGAGCCCAAGGCAATGGAATAAACAGAAAAATCCGAATTTGGGCAGACGAGTCAATTAGCATAATACAGAAATTTCTATATGCGTGTGCGAAAGGGTTAACAGAAATTCTGTATTAGCCTGTATTATAAAAATATAATGCAAATGCCCCATTCTGAGCTAAAGTAGGGCCTTTACAATATTGTGGGGGTAAAGTTTTCCTACTTCATGGGTAAACCAGGTCAGGAGAGAGATGGGTGAGATGGCGGCCGTATAGAATATCCGAGTTTGTGCCGCTGATATATACATTGTTCCCACTACATCGATGGTCGAGAAGTATGCATCAACCAAAATTTGTACGTGCATATGTAGTATGAGAATCTGAATCCACCCCTGGGCGCTGATGGTGAAATATAGATTAATATAACATTGTGGATACATAGCACCCTCTAGCGTCTCGATTTATGTATAAATATTTTAAGGGGCTACGGGCTCATGTTAAGATTCAGGCGCGTAATTGTTACGCTTCAGAATAATGGAACAGGATTTAGATAATTGAAGTACCGGCGAAATATCTGGCAATAATACAATGTTTGCAACAATATGCTCCAAAACGCAGCATAGTTATAACCGACCAATTTGCGATAACTAATCCAGCTCATGCAATCCTGGTACTATGAAGACATACAACTAAAATAAGTTACGTGCAGGAACAACCTTTTTGACATTGCATTGAATAGATAGATAAACAGCACCAACATGAATAAGCAGGCATACCTGGAAACGAAACAACGTTGGAAGAATTGCGAGACCATTAACCACTGCAACATTACAAACATTTCAGTAATATTTTCCACGAATCATAACAGTAAGGAGCAATTTTAAGATTCAACAGTGATCTGATCCAATTATTGACCTTGTCCAATATATCTGAAGGAAGAGAACTAGCTAGTCACCGCGCATTAATCTGAAACCATTGTCACTTGAAGATACGAATACTACTCAGGGTTGAATAGCCAAATCTTCTAACAAAATAAGAATTTTTTTAAGTTTGCAATTACTTAGTCGCATCAAGACACTCACAAAAAACAGGTGGCCCAGTCATTTCATGGACTTTCAGAGAAATTATTTTCACAGTCTTGGCTGAAGCCCTACTTTGTACACCATCAAGAATTAACCCTCAAAGTGTTTAATTTTTACTCAAGTTTATCATTCATTGATAAGTTGATAAATGACCATCAGAGGGACTCACAGGTACCTGTGAACCCTTCTGAAGGTCACTGCCGACTAATTTGCCAGAAAAAAATTGACAAAATTCTTGACATTATGAAGGTTGAAATATGAAATTTTGCTTCGTATATTTTGCGTCATGCGTGACTACAGTAGTGATTAGCACTTAATGGGTTACATTTTTTTTTTTTGGACCATCCAAATACAGTGACGACGTACCACTGCAATCACATAGGCTACCTCAAGACGAGTGGCCAATTCCCCTCAGCTCGTTCATTCATCTCTCACGGTAATCTGCTGCCACCTCTTGGTAAAAAGTGAGCCAAACATCCCACCTCGGAATCAGTTTTGCCTGAATCAGTACGCGCGTCTGCAAACTCTGGAAAAACTGATTCAAAGCAGATCGAGCCCTCATCTTAACCCCTACACTCTGATTTTCGTGAGAATTACCTAAAAAGCATGTTAAATCTTCAGACAATTTTTTTCCTATATTGTAGGACAATATCAGACACATATTCTGAATTTACTGGTTGCAGCTCTTAACTGAAGCTACACCACACATTTATCGAGCAAAATAATCAAACCAAGGATGCCATGTCTTTATGGCCGCAGCATCACTTCTAGAAAATATCTCGATACTGTGCACCACTTAACACACATTTCCTTGCAATTCCACACAGCAGTACACATATAAGATCTTTGGAAAGGTTGTATCTCCACTAGAATTTAAAATAGGCCAAAAGTTCCTAAAGGTTTGAATAAAAGAGTTGCTCCTGACAAATCCAAAACAGACTCGGCAGAGATGAAGAGGTTTTAAAATATTCTGCACCATTAGTCACCTCAGCCCATCATTTTAATATCATCCGCAGCCACGTTAGAAAATGCTGTGTGCTGATTCCCCAGGGTCAGGACAGTGGAATCTGACGTAACTGTGCAAACTCTGCTACCTCCCACCCCAGGGCGGTGCCCCACCTCCGTGCTCCAGGAAGACCCGCACGCATCTCTCCTTGCCTCGGGCGGCAGAAAAGTGCAGCAGCGTCCAGCCGTTGGCGTCGCGGATGTTGGGGGAGTAGCCCCGCTCCAGCATCTTGCGCACGGTGTGGACATCCCCCGCAGCCACGGCGGCCTGGATCTGCAGCTCCTCCTGCAGCTCCGGGTTCCTTCGACAGTGATGGTGCAGCATCCTGTCACATCTCGTTAGGCGTCGCTCGTCCAGACCTCTCCACTGTCGTCCGACAAGAAGCATACAAGGATGTCAGCATTCACAAAAGTTCAAGCAAGGCATTGCCAGAGAGCTACATAAATGAGAAAGATCCAAATTCACAATACAGCACGTCTGTGGAAACAGAAATTAGACAGGCAATAGTATGACTTTCTCATTCCATTGTGGTAAAATTATGACGACTCTGGATGTACCAACAACATCCAGTTCCATCGCTTCACATTGATTGTTTATCACCTACCATGCAGGCAACGTTATTGGTACTATTGTTCTGCAACAAGGGACCCACTTCTAATGGCAGTGTATGTGTCAAATGTTGTCAAAGAATAAATATACTTGCTGTACGTATTAAATATTCCATGTCAGGCTGGGGGCATAATTGATGTCTTGATCACACTAATTCTTAACCAATCATGAATATAGCTTTACCTCAGTTCTGCATCTCTGACATGCGCTAAACTTGTTACACAAACAGGATGCAAGCCAGAAAAGAGCATCACCACTTCACACCAGAAATTAACCTGTGGAAAAGAACATGGCAAATTTGTCCAGTGTAACAAATGTTGAAGATGAATTCAATTTTAACTAAAATTTTCCTTTCGTTTCAATATGAAATTATGATGAAGTACCAACTCCATTTATACAAAGTTCTGGTGTATCAAATTATAAACATAAGCATCAACCTTCCCATCTGTGGCAGTGAAGTGTTTACAACTCAAATACGCAACATGCAGGTGCACTATGAACTACCCAGTGACTTATGGGACTTCATAGGAGCTCGTGTACACGGTGCCTACACAAGCTGCTATGACCACCTCGATTTCCTGAATATATAATTTTATATTGCCTCATTTCCACAAAAACAAACCTGTGAGGCAAAAATCAGTTCCAACATTCAAGCAGTCAGCACTATTTTAGTGCAAATGTTAGGACACAAAAAATGTGACTATTGGGAGACTATCCCTCATAAGTCATTAACAAGTATTATTGTCAGGTTTTGGTCACTGAATTCAACGTCTGAGTGATGCTCCATTATTTCAAATATATATTCCAAACTGTGCATATTTATTTAATTTGACAAAATTTGCTGTAGAGAAATTTTGGGGGGAAAAAGGGAAGAAAATCTGAACTTTGCCACAGAATTAACCAAATTCACTTTTTAATTAGCAGTTGCATTTGTTCAATTTTCCCCTCTGCAAAGCAGTTAAAACACAAACACAATTTTGCTATAACTGCACAAGAAGGCAGAGCAAATCATGGAGTGCAGAACACTAATCTACAAACAAAGTTCCAGGAATTCTCACTTCTAAAACTTTTCTGCCCAGATTAATCATGTGCACTTTAAAACAGGGGTCCCAAAACTCACTTCTGAGACTCCCCTGTGGTTTTTATTCCAAACACAATAGCAATTGTGGAATTTCAGTAAGTGAATTTGTCTTAATGAGGTGCATCTCTTTTCAAAGCTGTAATTTATCCTCTTAATGCATATTTTGACAGATATGCATGTATGCAGTAAAGAATAAATCCATATCGACACCATGATATACAGTAACAACTGCATAAAAACAGGGAAAAAAATTACCTAATCACAGAAAGCAATGAACAAGTTTCAAATTTGTGAAACTGTAGAAACATGGTGACAAAAACAAAATTTATCACACAAGCAAATTAAAGAGACAAACCCGTTTTATGCTATGTTTTTATGTTAGGTGCAAGCAAATTATTGTGAAAGAACTCAGAACAATTCAAACCTTAAACGGATCTGTTTAAAAATGTCACTACCCGACATTGCTTGTTACTTGGAGAGGAAATAAAAAAAATAATATGTTCCAAGGTCTTTGATTCTTCATGGGATACCAGGATATTTAATAATTTGGCTTAAGACAGCAATCAACTTCTTTCAACACAAAATACACCTGACCGGGGAAAAAAATAACAGCAAATTGAAATTCAATTATGGTTGGAAGGAAAACCAGCATACACGGGGAGCCCCAGGACCGAGTTTGGGAACCCCTGCTCTAAAACATGCCAATTCTGACATGACTAACAGTTGACCGCAATAGTCGATACAAACAGTGCAGAGAACAAACTATCCGAACCTACATCTAATCATTTCATTAGAATTAGATATCAATGATAAACCCCACTTTACATTAATCAAGCATATGAAGATTTTTCTCATGAAACTATTCTTTGCAAGCTAACAAATAACCTACGCTAAACGGCTTTTTGAAAACACCGAGGACAACAATATTTCCTCTGCAGTGCATTTGATTAATTAAACATTTGATCTAGCAACAAAGCGGATACGACAACAGTGCATGAAATCTCCTTAGGGCTGAAGTCAAGGTAAGCAAACATCGTCTTGCAAACTAACTAGCTAGCTATTTGTCCAGGATAGAAGCCTCTGAAGACTGATCCAGTCCTGCGTCTAGCTAGTAATACGGCGCTCCAGCAAGACCAGCACGGCTAAGTAAGGTAGCAAGAAATCAACTATTGAACTTAATCAGAATTGCCGTTTTTCCCAGTACTGACGGCCCTGATGGTTACAGACACGGCAAGCAAACATGTTAAGTGGCTGTACAGCCCGCAGCAATCTGCCGCCAGCGGCACCTCATTCATTTGACATATTTGTCATCGCAGTTAGCCACGATCAACCATTGCCATCCACTTTATTGATAGCCAACTAGCCATCTACCAATTTCATTCCAGCGACACTGAAGTTAATAATTATAACAAGGGCACACGAACAAATTGAGTTAAACATTTTCAGGAAATCGTGACCAACTTCAGTTGGACCGGGGAGTCCTTCATGAAGCCAAGCAGCTAGTTAGCCATTAGCTAAGAACAATGGAGCGTTGCCTTATAGATGCACCCCCCGGTCTCACTCTCGTTTAAGCCGTCCACAGTACTTAAACTGGGCACAAATTCACTCAAACTGGCATTGCGGATGTAACCATAACAGAGACTGAATTAATAATGGGGAAATAATCGAGACGCTGAAATCAAGTAATATTTATAGGCAGCCAACATTACCTGTCGTTTCACTCCGACCAGTACAGTACTGATGACTAGCTAGCTAGCCAGCCTGCTAACAAGCAAGCTAGCGAATGTCTGCAGCGCATTTCGGAGTTTTCAAACACTGAAGTTCATTAAACTATATCCACGCGTGTACGTATCTCTTCCGTGTAGCATTGTTTAATAACAAAAAGTTGTTAATTGGTGAGGAAAACCAACTGAATTCACAAAGAAATAAGTGCAATAACGTAGCAATACTTTACAAAGCCATTTCCAAATGCGAGGAGTTCTGGGAATACAGATATCCTGTCCAATCAGCGTTCACACACGGCAGTTTGCGTTAACGTTCCGCGGTCCTACATCCTGCTGAAAAACAGCAAATTTGCGACCGTAAATTCCACTCTCTTGCAATTTTCCCTTGCTGACTTTCTGACTTTCTGTCGAACAATTCTGGGCTTCAATGTAGGTAGTCATCAAATGATAAAAGCTTAGTCTAGACTTAACGACACAATATTTGTTTTTCTAGTTTGTATTTCGTAATAGTCCCACAAAGCAATAGTAACACTACAGTTCCCAGAATGCCACTTATACAAAACAGGAAGCCGGCACCGCAAGCATGGCTATGGAAGATGGGCACTGGGGTTGCATTAAACCCATAGATTAAACCCTTGAGTGACGTCTGGTAGGTGACAGTTGCTGAATATCCCAGAAAGAATTTCCATCTATATTGTACAAGTGATCATCTTGCTTTTTGTCGAATAACGGCTGCATTTCAAGTCATCTTATCGCGATTACTTGGAAAATCGCTGATTCTCTCAGATAGCTGGATGATGTACTTTCTAATGACTCGTAGCTGCCTATAGTAGTCGAATATCGTAGACATGTGAGCAGGTATGCGCTAGGTTGTCGAGCGTTGTGTTTGTGTTTTTAGTGTTGACTTCTATTAAGCTTAGTGTTCTTGCAATATCGCTCTCTTCACAGAATTTTAAAGGAAACACAAATGGAGGATATTTTCTCAGCTTTAACGGATCTAGACCATGCCTTATTGATGGGTACACCCCTGAGACATAGGAGCGATGAGCTGGCCTCCATCATTTGCTCTGTTATTTGTGAACAAACTTCGGAGAGCTCTAGGGGTGGCCAAAATGCTGAAGGTATGGGTGGCGGAAGAGGTAGTCCACAGACTCTACCAGCGACGTCAAGTTCTTCTTCATCGTCGAATAGACTGAGACAAGAAGAAACGACAAGGGAAACGATATTTTTTTCTTTGAGTATTCTTGAAAAAATGAGCTTCAAGCTTATTTCCTCGATGCACTTGATGGATTCCCATGCTCATTGCAAAGAGATTTTAAAGATGTTGTTGGAGAACATGGATCTCATGTCAAAACTTGTAAGTTGGACACGCACCAAAAGCCAGCCATTTAGTATGTGGTGGAATTTTACTTTATCCCAGTCTTGGACTTATAAGACACATCCACATGTTCGTCCAATGGGGAGCAAAGTAGCCTGTTAATAACCTGTAGACACTAGGGCTGCCTGAAATCAGGAGTAATAAAGTTGTCTCTCTGAGTAGGAGGAGTTCTTATGTAGGACAACACAAGCACTCATATTTCAATTGCACCAGTCAGGCATGTACTCATCTTGATAAAATGCTATTTTTCTATTTTACAGGTCTCTTTTTTCAGCACCCAGGACACCTTATTATCACACTTAGCTGTGAAGTGCGTGTCGTCCGTTGTGCTTTTTCACTTTTTTGAGTCTGTGAGTACTATCATGTTGGAACGATGCATTGCCCTGTGGGGGGGAAAATAGAAGGATGTATTCAGAGTACTTCCACCAGATGATTAGATCCAGTTCAACACCATTGTATTTGAGATTCAGGATGGACTATTCTCTTGGGCCAGCATATTCTTGTGTTTCCAGCACTATGGAAACCTTTTTTTTAAAAATGGCAGTACAATTTTCTGTTCATGTTTTTTCCTGACGAATTCATTTCTCTTTTACAGAACAAATATAACAACGTTTGGCAACAGAAGTGTATCCAGACCTTTCAGACGGGTTTCCCAGGCAACGAGTTGCACAGTTGTTTGTGCTGTCTCACCACAGTTGTGAAAAGCATAGTGAAAGGACTGTATAAATCTAAGCGAGGTTTGTAAACTTGTTCATCCTTGAAAAATTGGAATTGCTATTGAAGTATACAGTATACGCATGCCATATTAACATTTCAATCAGAATAGGTTATTTTTGTTTTTTGGGATGCCATCATTACCTCTGCCAAGGAGGTTGTGTTTTACTTTCAGTTTGTCGGTATGTTTGTTTGTTAGTTGGCAAAATTACAGAAAAAGGTATGAACTGAATTTTTTCAATGACATTTTTACCAGTGATTTGTCTTAGCCCAGCTGTTTCAGTTAGGGAGTGATCCAGATCAAATTCTGGATCCAGTCATTTTTAAAAGGATTCTTCATCATTTCGAGATGGGGTTATTTTTGACATTTTTGCTTCTAGCTTGTGAAATACGCATAGTTCTAAGATACTTAGATTCAGGGGAATCCTCTTTGCTGAGGGCTACCAGATATTAGACCTAGATCCAAATCCATTATCTCTTCGGGATCTGGTGGGCAAAAACATAATTTTTTACTTATTTGGTGGTACATATTTACACCACTTATGTGTCCCAGACATGTGCGGGACTGTTGAGCCTTGGCAAAGGTACAGTATTCCCTCTCTGAGTGCTTTTCTTATCAATTAGTTTGTTCTTTTCTTCCATCCCTTCCAGAAATGTTGGATAAACTGCTCATGCCATTTGAACCTGTGCTCCCAACATTGTACACTGGTCTGCTCTCATATAGGGAGCCAGACTCTTTTATTGCTGCATCCGAAGTTGACTCTTGTAATTTGGAGGCCATTCAAATTTCATTTGTTGATTTGCTTGAAGTCCTAAGTGCTGTAAGAGTCAGAATGAAAATCTGCCTCATGAGTCAGAGGCTTTTATACCTGGAAGCGCCCGTGGTTCTCCGTCTTGTTGCCTCCCAAGCCCACTATGCTGTGAAGAAGAAATTACTACTGTTACTCAAAAGAGTCCTGCTGAACAAAGCTGGAGAGGATCTCTGCATTCAAGCCACTCCATCCTCTGCTCAGGTCGATGACCTGATGACCCATGACTTGTGGACACTGGCTGCCTCTGTGTTGAATTTCGCTAATACTGGCTGGGTTGAGCATGTATCTGTCAGTGACAAGGCCAGCATGTTTGGTGGTACCAGCGCATCAGCTCCTGGAAGCCGCGATGGACCCGATTTTCTGATGCTGAGAGCAATTTGCCTGGTTTTACTGAAGTCTTTGGAATATAAAATCCAGCAAGTCAACGAAGAAGGTATTTTATACATCATATTATTGTATGGCTTAATTTATTTTACTTTCCATTATTTATTTTATGATTTATAGGGATATTCTGCCCAGTCTTAACGTTTATGAGTGAATTCAGTTCGTGAACGGTAAAAGTGTTGTTCCTTTTTCTTGCAGAAGGGGGCAGTCTTTGCCTTTGGAAATGACTAAATGTTTCCTTTTCCCTCACAGACAAGCACTTTGAAGTTACTTTTAGATAGAATATTTGGTGGATAAGTAATCAACTTCAGCCAATGTCATTAAACATTCAATTTTGAGAATTTGTTAATTACAGTTGGTGTGGATAAGAGTGTCAGTTATGTTTGTTGACTGTCCAGATTTTAATGCTGTGCTTTAGCATTGGCAGGCTCGCCGCTTCCTGTGGATATTCAGAGCTATTTATTCCCTTTGGTGGTTTTCCTGAGGCAGCATATGGCAAAAAGCCATCAGCCCTGTCATTCCTGTGCCTGGGTCTCACTGGTGTTTGGAGAGCAAGATGATGACATGGTAGAAGCAGCAATGGCATTGATGCAGTTATATCTCTACCTTAGGAGGTACATTCTGTGTACTCTGTCTCAGTTGGTCTGCATAGCTTTTTTGGGGATTAGCTGGTGCCTCATCCACCCTGCTACAATGACAAATTTAATGTGCCAATTTGATTCTGAGATTTAAGCCTGAACATGGCATTGCAATATTGTTTTTCTATCTGCACCAGCCTGCATAAAAAGTGCTAACAGGTTGTCTCATGAAATGTCTGAGGGTAAGGTAACTGCAGCTTGCAGCACTTTTCTTCACACTTGAACTCAGGATGTTGCTACTTTTTGCAGTTTTTAGCTTCCTGAAATATTCCTTGTACATATTCTACAAGTTATAGATTTATTTGTTACAACATGTACTGCTAAAACTGTTGGAACATGAATAATTTAAGCATAAAAATGGTTTTCACTGGAACATTCCAAGCATCTTTCATATGAAATCTGAAGTATATGCATATCTGACCTTTGCTCGAAAGTTTACTCTATTTTAGGTTCCTTAGTACAACCACATATTACAGTCGCTGAGTGAACATGTGGAGACACTGTAATTGGATCAAGCTAAGCAATATAATGGGAATGAAGATGATGTTAACTGATTTTTAATTTTTTTTTTAAGCTTGCCGGCTCCAGGGGCCGATAGGCTATTGTCGTGGTTTTTCATCTGTTGTCTGTTGTCGGTCATCCGTCGTCCAGAACATTTTTTTTTTGTTTTGTTTTGGATGAATTAATTTTACAGTAATTTTGCTATAACATACTTCTAGACTATATATCCGCTCTTTTTTAAGGATTTTTGATTGATTTGTTTTTTTCCATTATGTGGGCCTTACATTTTGGCCCAATATCAAAAGATGGGACTTAAAATGAAAAAAAAAATTCCCAAAAAGTGTCTGATTACTTCTTTTCCAAATTAGACAATCAACTCAGCTTGGTACCCTCAATGTATAGTGCAAGTGCCATTTTGATTGAATCGCCAGAAGTGAGTCTAGTGGGGCCCTGTACTTTTTCTATTTTGGCAGTATTAAAGTTGACCTCTGATGACCTTGAAAGGTCAAACTCGAGGTCAAGCAATATGTAAAAATTCTCAAGGTCCTCTAGGCTTGAAAGTATGGAAGATGGAGAATACAGCGCCCTCCATAATTATTGGCACCCCTGGTTAAGATATGTTAAAAGCCTAAAATAAATTTAATTTTTATTGCAGAAGCATACTCTCACACTGAAAATTGTAGAAGAATGTATGTTACCTTCAACTCAATTGAATTTTAAGGGAAAAACAAATCCTTGACTAAGAAATAATTATTTTCCTTAAAATCACCTGTTACACAATTATTGGCACCCCTAACAATTCCTAGGAAATGTATGTAAGTGAAGTAATTCTGTCATTTCTAGAGTAGTTTACAAAGTTAATCAGAGTAGCTAGGAACATTTAATTAGAAATTCATCACTTCCTGTTTCCCTGGGGTATAAATATGATGCAGAGGCCATTTTTCTTATCCACTCTTCAACATAGGAAAGACAAAGGACCTTCACAAGTCAGGTAATGGCTACAAGAAAATAGCCACTCGCCTGCACCTGCCCATATCTACTGTCAGAGGAATCATTAAGAAGTTTAAAACAACTGGAACAGTGGTAAACAAGCCAGGATGAGGACGCAAGGTTATTTTGCCACCACGCACAGTGAGGAGGATGTTAAGAGAAATAAAAAGTTCCAAAGCTCACTGTTAAAGAATTGCAACAAATGGCAGCATCTTGGGGGTCACAAAGACTCCAAAACAACCATCAGGCGCTATCTACATGCCAAAAAGCTGTTTGGGAAGCATGCACGGAAAAAACCTTTTCTCACTCACAAATCATAAACACAAACGTCTGGAGTTCGCTAAGCGGTACTGGGACTTCAACTAGGACTGTGTGCTTTGTTCAGATGAGACCAAGATGGAGCTTTTTGGCAACAAACACTCTAAGTGGGTCTGGTGGAACACAAAAGATGAGTATGCAGAAAAGCACCTCATGTCCACTGTGAAGTATGGGGGAGGATCGGTGATGCTGTGGGCTTGTTTCTCTTCCAGAGGCCCTGGGAACTTTGTTAGGGTGCATGGCATCATGAACGCTTTGAAATACTAGGACATTTTAAATCAAAATCTGGTGACCTCTGCCCAAAAGCTGAAAATGGGTCCTCACTGGGTCTTTCCGCAAGATAATGACCCTAAACATGTAGCCAAATCTACACAGAAATGGTTCACCAGACACAGAATCAAGCTCCTCCCATGGCCATCTCAGTCCCCAGACCTCAACCCCATTGAAAACCTGTGGAGTGAGCTGAAGAGGAGAGGACCCAGGTCGCATGATTTAGAGAGATTGTGCAAAGAGGAATGGTCGAAGATCCCTCTTTCTGTATTCTCCCATCTTGTGAAACATTATAGGAGAAGATTAGGTGCTGTTTTGCTGGTAAAAGGAGGTTGTACAAATTATTAACATCAGGGATGCTAATAATTGTGGCACACATGATTTGTTGTAAAATAATTATTTCTTAATGTGGGATTTTTTTCCCACTGAATAAATGCACTTGAATTAAAGGTTGGATTTTCCTCTTTTTTCATTGTGGCCCTATATTATTTAGAAGAAAAACTGAATTTATTTGAAGCTAAAGATCACATCTTAACCAGGGATGCCAATAATTATGGAGGACAGTGTATATGTCTATTGAACACTTATAGGAAGTCTTATATGAAGTTTTATTTGTTGACCTTGAACTTGCCCTTTGGTGACCTTCAAAGGTCAAACTGGATATAGTGAAATTTTAATGAGTTCAATCAGCAAAACGATTACAGACAGAGCTTAGGTTTGTACTAGAGACATATAGGAAGTCATAGTTGTATATTAAGCTTCATTTGGTAGCCATCAGCTTGACTCTCAGTGACCTTCGAATTTCAAACTTGACGTAGTGAAATTACAATGCCTTGCATCACTAGAACAGTCACAGAAAGAGCCTTTGTTTGCATTAGAGACATATAGAAAGCCATATTTGAACTTAAATATGATGACCTTAAGCTCAACCTTCAGTGACCTTAGAATTGCTAACTTGACATGGTGAAATTATAATGACTCTTATCACCAAAACTTTCACAGTCTAGGTTTGCATTAGAGACATATAGGAAGTCATATTTGAACTTTCATTTAGTGGCCGTCTGCTTGACCTTGAGTGACCTTCAAAGGTCAAACTTGACAAATTGAAATTGCAATGATTAGTATCGCCAAAACAGTGTGTGAAGTGCATTTGGTGACCTCAACTTGACCCTCAGTGACCTTTAAAGGTCAAAGTTGACATGGTGAATTTTCAATGACTTGAATAACCAAAACTGTTTCAGAATTTAGGATTGAAAATGAAATGTATAGGAGGTCATTTACATGTATTCGAACTTTCATTTAGTGACCTTCAACTTGATCTTTGATGATTTGTTGGTCAAACTTCACATGAAATTTTCAGAACTTGTATCATCTCAGTAAGATTGCTTGCCGGTAGGCTACAGGACCTTTGGTCCTATGTTATAAATATTTACTATAATTTTCTCTCTGCAGGGTGAATGCTGCGTCCAATGAGGAAGCTTGTAGCTGTGGTTGCAACCCACACTGCCTCTTCATTTTCCTGCTGAAAAGTGTGGCGTTTGACCACTCTGTGCTCCTCGACTTCCTGATCTCTTCTGAAACTTGCTTCCTGGAATATTTTGTGAAGTATTTAAAGTTCCTGTGGAGTAACTGGGAAGGCTTCTGCAGGAGTTGTCTGCTCACACAGGAGTCTGACCCACTTGAGAAGAGGGCAACTTGCTCAGTTCCTGAACAGGAAGTTGCTGTGGCATCGAAAGTGCCTACCAATCATGTAACTCTGCAGTATAACCTATTGCCAGCAAGTGAAGCTTCCAAATCCTTGTTTCGTCCACTGGTGGATTATGGGAGCTCAGATGACTCTGAAATGGAGGAGCCAAGCGTGTCAGATGGCCCATTAGGCAGACCACAAGACAAGGGGTCAGGGCTTAAGTGTGCTGCTGTCCGAGGACCGTCTTTGTGTTTACCAGACCATGCAGTGGAGAAAGCCAAAGATGACCACCTGACCTCAGTTAACATGTGTGAAAAAGTAGTCATGTGCCTTCGAGAGCTGAGGCAAGTCATAGTCAAACTGCAGAATCGAAATCTCTTTCCTTACAAGCCAGACTCACTACTAAGACTGCTGATGCAAATCGAAATTAAGAGTGGATTTGGGGATGGATCTCCGTATTAAAGACACACCAGCCTGGGCTTGTTTTGCATGTGTCTGGATGTAATGCACAGCATCATGTGTGTTCTCAGTGTCTGGTGTTCATGCAGGATAAGTGTCTCATTAGAGGTGTAGATCAGGGCCTTAATCTCTATCATGTGCTGAGGCAGGCCGGGTGTGGGGTGATGGTAGTGGTCACACAGGTCAGGTCTGTTTTGTGTTTATAGATGTAAGTCTGCTACCATATCAAATATAACTTTTGCCCCCTGTTAATGTATGGGCTTTTTCGTCTTGTTATTTCGTAGGTCAGGCCTGCCCAGTTCGACCCAAGAAAGGAGGCAACACCTACTGCCTTTCATAAGTGCCTCACATTGAACCTCCAAGTTTCAATGATATGTTGTCAAGTTTTCTCCATTGGTGACTGTTTTACTGTTCTAGAAAGTCATTCCTTCAAGTAATGAAGGTATTCTGTATGTCTTGAATCAGTTAAATGAGTGAAGTTTATTTCAGTAAATCATAAAATTTCCCCAATGACTTCAATTGATAGTTTGACCTGGTTTCAAATCCGCTCTGGTCAATTTATTTTGCAATTAATTTAAACAGAAAAAAAGAATGTAATGCATATGGGCCAAAAAATTTGTTCCACAAGCTACTCAATAAAATATTTTAGCAAACTATTGTGTGCGCAGGATTTATGACAGTGTATGCCTGCCTGCCTTATGCCTTTTTTTTTTTTTTTTTTTGTCCCGCCATGGGCTGGTTTTATGATCCCTGGGAAAACACTTACATTAGAGTGCCTTATCTTTTGGTGAAGGCATCAGTGTTATTATTTAGAACTACTCTTTTTGAGGTACTGGTTTTGTCCTCCGCTGTAGATTTTGTTTGAACTGTTGGTAAATTGTCTTTGTCATCCAAGAGAAATATGCACTTGCACAAGCCTGATAACGGAAATGTGATGGCATTGTGTGGTTGGAATAGCTGAGCAGTTGATGGAAAACAATGTACATTGTCTAAGTGATCATGATTACGCCCTACTAAATGCTTCACTTTGCTGTTTGGTGTTCCTTAGGCTATCCTCATGGCATCCTGTTGAAGTAGCTACCGGTTGGTTCCCTCTATGATTACATCTAATTACCTTTTTCTGTCATTAGTTGAATGAAAATTGGACAAAGCGGATTGATGAACTCCCACTGGCATGTTGCTTTACAGGTGACACATTATGAAGCATTACTCCCCTCCTGACAATAAATTGCAGGCCCACTGGGTCTGAGTCAAAAATTTGAAGCAACAAGTGCTGGCTGGGATGTGGTGCCTGTCATGCTGTCCAGGTGTAGTTTTTTTTTTTTTTCCAGAGCTGTATAAACACAGCTACCCTGGGCTTGCCTACCTGTAGCTGAAGGTACAGAGGTAAACCAGTTTTTGTCCCTCCTGGGTAGGGCATTTGAGGAGGGAGCGGTTTGGCAGATAGGAGTTTCCCTGGAACAGAAATAAGGGTTGTGGCGTACCGGCTCGTAAGTCCTCTTTTCATCTGACCCGTGTACCCATGGTGTCACCTGTCTCGAATTCCATCATAGCACAAGGAAACGTACACCTACTTAACATCAGCAGTTCAAAATCTTTTCCCTGTGGGTGAAATTCCACATTTTTATCCCCCTGGAAAGTTTTAATGCTTTGAAGAAGAATACCGTTTCCTAAGTTAAAAAAAGGTGAGTTTATTATTGTTTGGATGTTGTTCTGAAACCTCTCTGATTTGTTTTGTGAATGCAGCTGTGAAGAAAAGTTAGTTTTCTTGTTGGTCGCGAGCAATTTTACGGTTTCTGCCTGCGTACATTCAGGCTTATGCAGTTAGTTCACTGTTTGGGAAAATATCACTGAAACATTTGCCTCTCTTGAGGCAGCTTATGAAAGTCAATTTACACCTTTCAAAAAGGTTCAAGGTGTTTTGTAATCAACATCTCAATGTTCTGTAAAAATACAAATAAATAACCATTAATCAGTCTTAAATTGCTAACTGCTCAAACAGCTTTTGTCTCCAAGCCTTTGAAGAATGCTTGCGGTTGAGAACCTGTCCTCATGGATACGAGTGTTCTATAGAACGTCTACAAAGTAAACATTGGCCCTTTTGTAATGTGTAACTTGGAGATCAATGCTGAAACATTGCAGCTCCAGAATTCGTTTATGGTGTATTGCAATCTACTTTTAGCATTGTTGAAGCATTCTTTCTTTCACAGGCCATGTGTCATAATTGTTTTATTTTTTAACACACAGTTGATGTAACTGAAAGTCATGCTTTCAGTCAGTGGCAGTTCTACAACCCTCTTGTTTTGTTTTTTCTGGAGGCCTTATTTTTTTTAAATTTTGTTCTCAGTAACACAGATTTGCCTGTTTAGCAAGTGACAATAACTCTCGTAGCTCATTTGGTAAAGAAAAGTGGTGCCTTTTGTAAATGAAAGTTCTGGGTAAATGTTGATGAATCCCATGGAAGGTAAGAGCAGGTGTCATAGGAGGGGAAAAAAAAGCAATTCCCTGATGATGTTTTGCTCACTAAGTCCATGTTTGATAATGCACTGCATTCTGCCTGCTTGTATGTGGAGATTGTTGAGATAAATGAGGGGATCTAGATTAATTTGTTTCAGCTGTGAAGACAAAACTGTTGAGACATTGCTCATGAACTCATGAGATGTCTGAAATAATAATAATTTAAAAATTAATAAATAAATCAGACTAATGAAGTTTTCCCACCCTCAAAGGTTTTCTTTGAGAGTCCAGTGGGTAAACGGTTTCCCTTGTTTCGTTTTGTTATGCCTGCTGGATGTTCTGATGCATTTGCTGCTGAAGATGCAGCAGCAGGCAGTGCACAGATCTCCTGTCCTTTTGCTCGTTCCTCTCTCGTCTCTGGCTGTGCTGATAAGAAAGGACATCATCCATGTGGTCGCTAGTGTGAATCTCGCTGTTGAACAAAGTTCCTGTGAAGTTTTAGCCATTCATTTGAAAACTTGAAGAGTTTACCTGCATTCAATTTCATTGTAATCTGGGAGGCATTTTGGAATAAACCAGTTGGAGTATCCAAAATTCTGTTTTTTCACCCCTGTAGTCATTGCCCTGCCTTTTTTCCCCCAAAACAACTCTATAAATACTGTGCAAGAACATTTTTCAGGTCATGATTTGATTCTAATCAGTGATTACTCATGAGTGGTTCATAGCATTGCCAGGGATGGAGACTAAATTGCTATGTGGATTTTTATATGATTATGTGCGTGGTGTGCTGTACTGTAAGGCCAAATCTACTGTACTTATGTACTGTAGTTATGAGAATGGGTGTCATTCTTTGCCGCTGCTGCTTTAATGTTGATTATGTTATGACTGTTGAGCCTAAGGATGTAGGCTTGTAGAAGAGAATTGCTGGTTCACGTCCCACATCGGACATAGTCACCATATTATTGTTACTCAAGCCGAACAGCAAATGCAAATGGCCTTAAATAAGGAAGGCTGCCAAGCTTTAATAGAAGCACCATGCTACGTTTTTGGCCATGTGGGTTTTTATATTTGGTTACGGCACTGAATATTTATGGAGTCACCTCGGCAACAAACAAGGTAGAGAATTGAGACTCGGCGCAGCTGATGACCGGCAGGAGCGTACTCTCCGAAATATCTCTGTTGTCTGGGTACTTCTGAAGTACTGGAGTAGTGCTTCGATTTTTCCCTGGGATATGTTATTATCACAGTTTTATTTTTTTTTTTATGACACTCTTGGTACTTTTTACAACAATATGTGCAGACTGCAGTGACTGCATTGAAATTAAAACTGAAGTGTGTTCCCCATAACTCGACGCAGAGGTGTGTTAAGTGATGTGTTGTCTTTGGTATTTGTGAGAGTACCAGCAAGTGTTATTTTAACAGTATTCATTATGAAGCCATGGTGAAGGGATTACTTTCCCCCTGCAACCCTGTGGTCGGTGGTTCGTGTAGTGTTGTATGTGAACACTAGCTTAAAACGGTCTATATGAGCCAGAGGGCAGTCACCCCTCTCTAGTGTTGTTGTCTGTTTCAGCAGTTGTGTTTTGCCACCATAATCAATGGCAGAACCAGTCTTTATGGATAGTCTTTCTGCTGAAGTGAGTGTGTTTCCTTGCTTGGGGAGGGGGAGAGTACTGCTAATGTTGTTCATTATCCCGTTCCTATTCAGGTGTCTGTTGCTAGGCTCTTGGCTTGGCTTTCATATAAAAAGATTCACAGCAGCCTTGTCCTTTTGCCTGAAGTGACATTCTATGAATAATACGAAGGGGAATCTTGTGAATAGGGTGGGGTGTTTTTTTTTTTTTATTCAGTGCTGTTCAAATATTTGTATTAGAAGTACAGAGCTCAAAATGTTCACCAATATACACCTTGGCGGTATTGCTGTGTGTGCTGAGCCGTGCGTCTTAATAACTGAAGGTTTTTGAATTCTTGGGCATTGTCTGGTGTGATAATTCTTCTCGGGGAAGATTTTAAATTCACATTTGTGCTCATGATGTTTGAGAGCAAACTCTGGAGGTGTGTGTTGTTATAGGGAGGTATTTTAGCTTTTATTGACTTTTCCACTCCCATTTGTTCCATGTGAATACAGCGAATGTTTAAGGTAATAATGGAATCACTATGGACTGGAAGCACTTTTATTGATCTGTTGCTGATGAATGGCAGTGTATTTTAAAGGTTTTTGGAGTGTATAAATTTGGCGGAATGTTTTAAAACCTTCTTGAGACTAATCTTCTTACTTCAGCAGGTTAATTACCCTGAATTGCTTCCTGTTTATTTTATGTGTAATATGTAAACAAAAGGACCAGTGTGTGAAAGTATTATGATCTTTTTTGTAATGAAATATTCTTCCTCAGCTGCATTAAGATGCTTCAGACGATCAGCGAATGGTTCTGGTGGGACCGTATTTGGCTCCCGGTGAATTTGACTTGGTCTGACCTGGAAGATAAAGAGGGTCGAGTTTATGCCAAAGTCTCTCATCTATATGTTACGGTTCTATACTCTGTGGCATTTCTCATACTGAGATACCTATTTGAAAGGTAAGTAAGTGTGTTTAATCTTTAGAATTCTGATTGAAAATACATTGTATTTGAAATGTTAGATAAAATACACAAACAACTACAAAACACGTTTCAGTTATACCCAACTAATGCATTAGTATCTTAGTTGTATTTTGACGGTAGTCCTAGTGTTTGTATAGTCCTTTACGTCACACTTCTGGGCTAGAATCACTGAACCGCTCAGTATTTATCAACAAAATTGTGTAGATGTGCCTTTTCATACTTCTGTTCATTTTCCTGTCTGTCCATCACTGCGATTTGATTCCGGGCCAGATGTTGGCGATACTGTGGGTGGGGTGGTGGTGGTGGTGGGGCGGGGGGGGGGGGGGGGGGGTCTGAGTATTTCCCACTTGTTTTCCTCTGTTCACTTCATGTGCTACACAAATTCAGTCCCTTCAGTACCACAAATGGTTCTTGTGCAAGCAGGAATGTACAGTAACTTTCTGGAACATGAGTAATTTCAAAGTTTTGTCTTTTTTTTCCAGATTAATAGCCACACCTATAGCAGTCCATTGTGGAATTAAGGACAAAGTCCAACAAAGAGCTGCTCACAATCCCATTTTGGAGAGATATTTCTGCTGTCATTCCCGAGATCCTGTGCAGGTACAGCCTCCCTCAAAATCCACTAAACCAAAACCGGCAGTGTTGGCAGCGGTGATCAGAGCAAATGTGTTTATTGCAATCATCTAAATCAGAACTAAGCACCTCGTACTATGAAGTAATGATACGACTCTGGTGTGCTGTATAGAGTCCACAGCAAGAGTTAAGACGACCTCACGACAAGAAAGTCGAGGGTTTGAATCCGGTCTGGGGCCTTTCTGTGTGGAGTTTGCATGTTCTCCCTGTGTTCGTGTGGGTTTCCTCCGGGTACTCCGGTTTTCCCCACCTAGAAAAACATGCATCATAGGAACACTCCAACCAGTGCCCCTGACCAAGGAACTGGCCATAGAACTGGAGTTGGTCTCCGGGCACTGCTCTGTGGCTGCCCACTGCTCCTAACTATAGGATGGGTCAAACGCAGAGGAGAGATTACCCCACCGTGTTCAATAAAGTGTATCATCTTATCTTGAAATAATAAAGCATTTCAACTGTTATTAAGAAGCAGACGGGTATCCTTGAAATATTGAATTATCCCTCCCTGATTATCGCCCATCAATCAAACTGGGTTTTAGATTGCTTGCTGTCGAGTTCTGTCTTTCTCACTTTTTTGCTGGTACCGTCTCAAACTGTATCTCTTCACCGTTTTCCAAAAGTCTGTGTTTATAACAGCAAGGTTCCAAATCAACTCTGATGGCCAAGTTGTTGGGATTCCGGAAGTTTTAAAACATGTGATTCTTATGTAATTTCAATGAAACCATGGCCATTTGGCACCTCAAATTCCGACTTGCTTTTCTTGGGAGGATCTAACATCTTTTTATCATCTTGAGCTACTTTTGATTATCTACTGTCTAGTGCAGGAAGTGCATTTATCAATTCAGTTTAGTCAAAAGCCAAGAAAAAATGATAGAAGTAATGACCAGACAAGGGACTTGCTCTACAAAGAAATGGTGATGACATCATCCTTCATGACTGACTGACTTAATAGCCCATATTTGAGTTTTTCTTGACCAGCAGGAAACTTGTTCATTTTATGGTCTTTCTCTGACCTACTGCTGCACTCATAGGCACAGCAACCCATCAAATTTATGAATTTTGAAGATCTCTACTCAAAATTGTGAATTAAATCACTGCGAAACGGTGCCCAATAATGCGATGAACCCAAAATGGCAACTATCATGTGACCAGATTTTTTCAGGCCTCTCATGTTTCAACTCTCTATCAAGGGACATAAGTCCAGCATTGAACCTAACCAACCTGCGCTTGGGGCTACTAATATGGTCCCTGGAGTTATGTGTTGTTGGGAAGGATAGCTTGGGGCTGTTTAATCTCAGCAAGAATCTCTGTATAATGAAATTGCTACCCATTAGTATTTTTGTTTCCTTTATGTGCAGTGGGTAAAAAGGACTGAGTTGGGCATGTTTACCCCCTACTATGGCTATCATGACTAATTGGGCTGAGGTTCCTTTCATGGTTTAATAAATGCATCTCTTTTTATCACCATGAGACACCGATACCTCTCACTTAATATCGAATGCTGACTAGCTTCAGCACCATCTTTGATTTCCATTTGGAGCTCTCTATTAGCAAACTTTCACTAAAGACAAAAAATAATCCAAAATGTGTGCAACTGCTGAGTTTAATATGGCAAAAAAAAAAAGGATTTTCCTCTTGGAAAGGGTTTAGGACAAAAACTGATACACACTTTGATACACTACCATTCAAAAGTTTGGAATCACTTGTCATTTCAGTAGTCTTTGATATTTAATTGAATAAAAGATTTTGTATCATAGTAAATTATGCAAAACAAGCAATAAAATATATTTTAATATGTTTTATTAATTTTTTTCAGTAATTGGTGTTGAAATAGTTTTTTAATGACAAAAAATTGCAATGAATTTTTTTATTTTTTTTATTTTAAACTGCGATGTATTTTTAAAGATTTTGCCTCAAAGCATACCTCATTAGTTTTAATCATTGTTTTAAAATTTTTGGCATTTGAGCAATTAATTTTGCTATGGTAAGGTATTCTCAATGGATTTCCAGAACAGCTCTGGGCTTTAAATCACGTGAGTGAGCTGGCCGCTCCATATTCAGCAGTTTCCTTTTTAGAAAGTCCTGCCAAACATTGTGTTTAGTAACACAAAAAAATAAATAAATAAAAGTTCACTCCATATGGGTATAAATACCCTTAAAATTAAGATGATCAGCTTGAAATTAACGAGTTATCATTTATGCTAAGTGAAATATAAGAATTACAACCCTCTAAAATCATACACTGTCTGAATACTTACAGACCTTACTGCATATATGATAGGGAGAAATACTGTGGATCTGATTCAGGTAGATCACTTGGAATGTGCTCAGAACGTCTTCCCGTGTTCATGCATCCCTGGTTGCTCTGCCCTTACATTTAAACTGTTCTACTCGCCTCTGCTGCAAACTGCTTTTCTGCTGCTGAGCTGCATCACTGTTTGCTGTTGCTAGTTAGCGTTGCTCGCTGCTGCTACATGACTCTGTGTGCTCCAGTTTGATATCCTGCCACTCCCTGCTCAGCTCTCTGCCACAGGATGGATATCAAACTATCATTGTGTTTATTTGTGATTGCTGCAATTAACTATTGACATGAGAATTGGCTTACTGAAATGTTATATACTGCAATATTTCCATTACAGTCAGATATTGACGGGCTTTCAAAGAAATGCAGTTGGACAAGGAGGCAGGTGGAGAGATGGTTTCGGAAGAGACGCAACCAAGACAAGCCTGGTTTACAAAGGAAATTCAGAGAGGCCTGGTACAGTGAAATCTCATGTATTGCCCTTCAGAACAGTTCATTTGAGAAAAATGACCAATTAGCGGCTGATTAAGTTCATGTTTTTAGACTTTGAACTGTATTTAGACTATTTAACCTCTCAGCTTGGTTTTAACTAAAGCAGTGTGTCACTGTCACTCTCTTGTGCAGTTGGAGATTTTTCTTCTATCTGTCTGCTTTCATTGGAGGATTAATAGCACTTCATGATGTGAGTATACTTTAATGTTTAATTTTCAATATCTTGCTGTGATGTTTTTCAAGATTTAGTGTTTTAAATACAAACCAACAGTATGTCTGTTGGCCTAGTTGTTGACAACAAAAGTGCGTGTTCACTCCTTGAACATAGTATTTTGATGAGGTGGAAATGAAAATGAACTATTTGATTTGAAGTGACTTTCAACTATTCCTTTTGCACGCTATGAAAAAAATTCTAAGTGGTGGCTTTGTAGATTTAATTTCTTGGACATGAATTTCTGTCCTCAGAGGTTTTGAAGTGAGATTAAATCAGAGGCGAGACCCAGTCTCTCCCTCTGTGCTTTTAGAAAACCTGGTTTCAGCCTTAATTTTTCGATATATGCAGTAGCCGAAGCTTTGCCTTTGAGCTGGCGTCCATTAATCATCGCTCCATCTCTGACCAGCCGGACTCCCGCCGTTTCGAGCACCTGAATGTGGCAGAGTGAAAACCTGAGTGATGGATGGGCCACTTCTATATTCATAACACCCCCCACTTTTTACACCCATTAGTGTTTCAGCGGAGAAGACAGCTTTTAAAGGCTTTAAGTTTTGATTTATGTTCCACGCTGAGAGGTAGAGCAGGGTGAACAGTGTATGACGGTCTGACGGAAACACATCACACTTTGGGTGACCAGACCGATGGCCAGTGTGGCTCTCTTCTGTCGGGCATCACTGGCAGTTACTGCATTTGAGTAGTTTGCCTATAGTATGCCTCGTGGTTTGTCTTTGAGAATATAAAACAAAGGGAAAGCATATAGAGGGGCATGACAGGGATGACGTTATAAATGTGTTGGGTAAGGATAGACAGTATACTTCATTTACTTTGCCAGGTAAGAAGTTTACTTACTTAGAATGTGGCTATAAAATGTTTGGACATCTATGGCGAATTTCAAAACACAGGAGCCGCACGCAGATCACAGACAAGCTTTATAGGTATTTTTGATAAAATAGTTGGTTTCACCGCTTGACTGAAGAGGATAATCAGAAAATAGTCTGAGGTCAGGCAGGGCTAAAAGAAACGCACATTAGAAGGGACAGGTCTGAGGTCAGAAGCCAGACTTTCAGCTGAATGAATCGGGAAGGCCTGCAGGGCAGATGCAGGCTCTCGGACATGAGTGAAGTAGGAATTAGAAGAAACGCTACTTTCCAGACTGCTGGCTCTGGGAAGAATTTCCCTGATAAATAGTTACTTGTTTTCTTGAGATTAAATGCAGAACACAGAAGACAACTGTCTAGCAAAGGGGAGACAAAAGCCAGGAACTTGTGCACACAAAGTGGAAACAAGTGTTAAAGCGAGGAGAGGAAGAGAGAGAAACAATGAGAATCAATTAACGCAACAAAAGTGGAAGCTGAAAAGATGGCTAAACTGTGTATAAAGAAAACACTCAAGGCGTGACAGATATCCATTTCTTTATCCTTAACGGCACATATTTTGTCCTAAACCTTTACTTTACCTGGGCTTGATTCACACAAGCCTTTTTTTTTTTCTTTGCTTCGTTCTCTTGCTCATTCCTTGCTGCATTTGAATTCATTCTTTGCTGCCGGTTATTTTTCAATATTTTTCTTACTGTTCCGCGGATAACACAGATAATTAAATATTGGATCTCTCAAATCATTCTTGACATCTGCTCCATGGTGTCTAAGGCTAGCAGCTGCTACCGTCGCTGTATGATTCACTCAAAAATGAATTATTGCAGTATAAATGAACATTACAACGCTGTCCCCAGTGATTTCGAGACAAGGGGATGACGGGAGTTGAGGGATCATTCAAAGGCAGTGGTTGTTCAGTTTGCTACACAAGGGCCCAGGGACTCATATTGACAATGTTGTGCAATGCAAACCCAGATCAAATATAAGGCCAAACTTATGACTGAATTTGTTTTTTTTTTTGTTACCCTATTTTAGAAACCGACAACACACATTCATCCTGCTTAATTTTGTAGATTTATAATGTGAGTCTTATTTACACTTATTTGCATGGCTTCAGCAGTAACGTGATGACTCAGAGGTCCAGAATGAGCTCTCAGATGGCTGTCCTGCGGTGTGACATGGCAGGATCTGAACAGTCCCTTTGTGTAAAATCTGTGCTCTGACTCAGAGTGAGCTGGTAATTCTGATGAGCGTATCTCCACGCTTGCTAAGTAGCCATCCAGGCCCTGAGTGGCCATGTTGAGCTAATGAGTTACGCTTAAATCCAACCCTAATTGGATTTTAGTTGACTCAGCTGTGCTCCCTGCCAGCAGAACAAGTCCCCTCTGAATGGAAAGATGGACCAGTGTAGCTGCGTCATTAATGCCATTGAGAAGGAATGGCGCAAAAAATGCTATCAAATTAATCATTTGATTATCTACATTTTTCGCTGTCACTGAACATTGTTTTTCTGTTGCTTGTTGTTCTTTGAGGCTCTCTTATGCTTGAATGGCTTGGTCTTTGTTTAAATGCAGTCATTGTTCTCTAGAAACCTTGGCTTTATGATACTCGTGAAGTTTGGACTGGCTTTCCGAAACAGGTGTGTATGCATTCATTTACGAGAGCCATTTTAAGCCCTAAAACAAAGTGCTCTTGGACTGCCTTTATTCTCAGACTTAAGGGCATAAAAGCTCAAATATGCTTTTTTCTACCGATAAGTGTATATTTTGTTTCATTTAGAATGTTAAATGGCCTTTTAATGGCCTCTATTTTGAGAAAGGTTTCATGCTGTGTAATCCTTTACGGCACCATCTCCATAGATATAAAACTGGCCCTAGCTCTCCCTTCAGTTCCATAATAAACAAATCTTCAAGTCCAAAACTTTTTTTTTTAAGAACTGGAGCACTTACCTTCTGGTACATATTACATTTCTGTCTTTATTTAATGCCAAGACTTAATCAGAAGGCTGGTATTGTCATCCAAATTGGAATGGTTGTTCTATGACTTTGTGTGATTTTTAACTCCATGGTATCATTGCACTGTTTTTAGGAAAAACTTCAAGTAAAGTAAGCACTGTTTTGAATTAAGTGGCTCTTTGCTCAAATACTTGAGGTGCTATGACAACGTTAAGTGTAATTTGTTCATCAGGGGGAATAATGACAGTCAAAGTGTTAATCATTGTGCTTTCTTGTTTTTGCAGACAATGCTTGACTCGCAATATTGGTATTATGTTGTGGAGATGAGTTTCTATTGGTCTCTACTTTTCAGTGTTGCATTTGACATAAAAAGAAAGGTAAGTACAAATACCGTATAATTGTGCAAGTGAACTTTTTGCTGCTGCTCTTTTTGCATTTTGCCATGGACATGCAATAATGCCAACTTTAATCACTGTCCGTTATTAATCCCTCTGTACAGATTTGGACGCCGGCGTCCATAAATTCTGAAATTTTATTGCGAAATATGTTGTAGTTCTGTAATTGAATTTCCAAATGTTTTGCTTCACTGGAATAATATTTGTGAGTCTCTATGACACAAATATTGAATTTTAAAGCCTAAATAGGCTCATGCATAACAGGAAAAATTGGCATTATTTGTATTCGGCGTATTTTGCGGGGGGAAAGAAATATTGGAGAATTGCACTGCAGTGCATAGGCTTTGTGCATTGGACCAAGTTAAATCTCTGTGTGTTTCCCATGAATGCACAAGCCTTTTCAGTGCTCAAAAATTAATTTTCCGTAGACCCTTCAGAACAGCATAATAAAGTCAATAGGATTTGAAGTATTAAGCTGTATTGGTGTCTCTTGAGAATGCTTAAAAAGCAGAAAAAAATTAATTCTTGGAGCCTTGAGTATTACCATTCAGTCTGTAAAATACCTGCTATCATCATTTGTCTTATTTTTCTTCCAGGACTTTAAAGAGCAAGTCATCCACCATTTTGCAACATTGATCCTTCTCGCCTTTTCCTGGTGCGCCAACTACATCCGTGTTGGCACACTGGTCATGATTGTTCATGATGCCTCCGATGTTTTGCTTGAGGTAGATTCTATACGGTATTAATTTGATTTGATGTTATTTTATCAGAGTCCCTACTGGGTGATGTCAAGGTATGATTGTCCCTACGTACTGCTGCAGTGCTTGACATTTCCCTCCCATGCAGAGAAGTTTGAGCCATTTAGATGCTTATAGAAATGGTTGCAGATAGTAGACATATTAGTGAATAGAAGAATTCAAGATGCTGAAATGCATTACCTTGACCTGTGTTGCTTAGAAAATGTAATATATTCTGGTGATTCAATCTCGAGAATATGATTTAGTGATCAGTATTCTGCTTGGTGTTGTACCATTGATCTTTCTATCTTTCTATCTTTTTTCCCCAGTCTGCAAAAATATTTAACTACGCCAAATGGGAGAAGACTTGCAACTTCCTTTTTATTTTATTTGCTGTTGTGTTCATGGTTACAAGGCTGATTATCTTTCCCTTCTGGTAAGGCAGTTCATACAATTTCTGTGTGAGTACAAATTTTAGAGCATGAATTATAAGAGCTGGAAGATCTTTTAGAACTACAACACCACTCGTATAAATTGACTTTTTATTCCAAATCTTTGTCAAACATTGTATAATCATGCATGCAAGATAATACACAGGTAATGTCAAATAATTTTCCTGGGGCAGTATTCGCAAACCATAAGATGGCTACAAACTGGCCAGTTTTGGAGTGACACTTATAAATAATTGGCTTGTCTGCCTTACGTTTAAGACGTTAGCTCCAAGAGTAACTCACAGACTTGTATTTTAGAACAAAAATTGCATCAAAGTGTGCAAGAAGTAAGGGGCTGTGGAGAAAACTTGTAAGTCATCATAAGCAAACAAGCAGGTTGTGCAAGAATTTATTCTTTGCTAATGATATACTCCGTTAAATATTAGGATTTAGCATGTTTTTTCTAAGTGCCAGTGAAAAGGTTATCAAATTAGCCAAATTTATGCTTGACAAATCGGTGTATTTTTTAATAGAATAGAAAAGGGCAGCATGATGGTGCAGTGGGCATAGCACTGTTGCCCCACTGCAGCAATAGGATCGCAAGTATCTTCTGGTTGGAATAAGCGTGTGCTCTTTGTGTTCACCTGGGTTTTATCCAGGAACTGCACATTTCTCCCAAAGTCCAAAGACATGAATGTTTGGCTGATTGGGCCGAATAGTAAGCCTTGCATGACTACTTTTTGAACGTGAGATTTCTCCTTCCGGAGACATCCTCAAACTGCCGCCCAGCAAAGCAGTCTTTTTTGCTCTTGTCCTGCACCAGAAATTTGGGGATTTGGCTGTTTCCCTGCCTTCGTTATGTTATTGTTACAAACGTGAGCCATTCATGGGCGGAGGTCTCCACCCAGTGATCAGCAAGTGTTGGGAACCGCAAACATTGCCTTTGCGGGTTTAGTGTTATGTACCAGCATGTGTTTGAAAGAGTTTTCTCTGCTTAGCTGTCTATGTAACCAGTACAGCCTGTCTCCGGAGGTGGAGTATTGGCCAGTCATTTTTACCCAGGTCGCTTAGTGCCGAACCAGACTAGGTCCCCATATTGGAGACTTATAATTGCCCTTTAGTAAAAGTGTGTTAGTGGTGTCTGGGGCCTGCTACGGATTGGCGGGCTGCCCAGGGCGTCTTCCTGCCTTCGCTTTGTCGGCTGGGAAAGGCTCCAGCGACCTGTCCACCCGAATAAGGAAGAAGCAGTTTAGATAGTGGATGGAAGGACAAATATTAAATCAGATAGTTATCATAGCATTACGTTTACACAAGAATTGATATTTCTTTATTTGAATTTTGCAACATTATTTTGCGCCTCTAGTTATTTGAAATTTTTTTCATGACTCTGCAGATATAACTGCTTAAAACCAAGCATTGTGTTTGTTGAAATTGATTTATTCATAAAACATGGTGCCATTCATAGCAAAGCGGTCAACTCCGCCCTTACTCTTTTAAAATGTCTGCTTATTTCGCAGTGAAATTTCATCTTGGGCGCTTTGTGAACAGGTTATAAGAATGAAATCTAAGCTAAGAACTTTTATTGCCATTATGCAAAACCTGCAGTGTAGAGATAAGATGCTTTGTGAATACGGCCCGTTGTGATAGATGGTCTTTTGGTTTCCCCATGAACCAGATATGAAACAGAATGCATTCAAATATCAGCCAAATTTTTATCTTTTCAATTTGGTTTACACTGGTTATTTATGCCGTGGGTTAAATAACAAATAAATGTTTGTTGCCATTGTTTTATTCATTGAAGACACCTTTGTAATACTCGGAGATATTGTTAATTCTTTGCTATCTTTTGCTATTCCAGGCTTATACACTGTACTTGGGTCTATCCAGTACACCACTACCCCCCTTTCTTTGGGTATTACTTCTTCAATGTGATGCTGCTCATCCTGCAGCTGTTACATGTATTCTGGGCGTATCTAATTCTGAGAATGGTGAAGAAGTTCCTCTTTGGCAATGTAAGTATCTCTTTACATCCATAAATTGAACAAGCGTGTGTAAATTAACTTTGTTCATCTGGATAAGAAAGTACTTCTTTCAGAAAAGATAATTTATTATTTTGATTGCTTAATTTTTGTGTCCTGTTTTGGAATTGTGAAACTTTGATTTAGAACCATTTGGCAGGTCATCATGTTGTATTTTTATATTTTAAAGGATGCACTTACCCAAAATATACTCATATTTCTTGTTCATTGATGAAATACAAACTAAACTAGCACACTCTCTTATTAAGTCGGCTTATTTGATCTTTTTTAGTGCGAATTTTGAGAACCTGCGTCAAATGCTTCATACTGCATGTGTAATTTTTTACGGTGTAATTGATAAATTATAAATTAATATTTCTATTTCAATAGAAATGAAGACATGCAGTCATATAAGAGAAAGGGTGAATCAAGATGAAAACATAGTTTGCAGAAAAATCATTAAATGGTCAGAAACTTTAGCAATCGTCAGTGAAAGTTCTTTTCCTGGAGATGCGTATTTTCTGCAAAGTGAACTGTGTCCCATATCTCTGCCTTTCAAGATCACTTTTTATATTCTGCATGATAGGGAAATGCATGGTATTAATCTGAGGTGAGTTAAGTCCATAAAAGGCTGTCCTGTCATACAACCCATTACTTCTGTGTCCAGGAGAATGCATGGCTCATTTGAAGCAAACTGAATTGTGTTGACAAGTGAATTCCTAGAAGCTCTTCAAGTAATAAAAAAGAAATACCATACTGGCACTGTAGACAAGCCTGTCTAAATAATTTACAAATGGTCCTTTTATCGTATATTGGGCTTCTCACCGTATTTTTATTCACTGTCTGTGTTCCTGAGAGATCAACAGGAAGTTATTACCAAAGAACTGGAGTGAATTTCAAATCTAACCCTTAGAGCGTTAAGACAAATAGTGTTGCTCAGTGATGTAAGATATCAAATTCAAAGCTGTTGAAAACCTATCATGTGGTGACTTGTTTAAAAGAGATCCCACAGGGGAGCTCTTTTAAACAAGTCACCACATGATAGGTTTTCAACAGCACAAGACAGTTTAATTTATGATTTTTTGATCATTTATTTCAGCGCTCTAAAGGTTAATCATAGAAAATCCGTAAATTTTTCACGATACTTGTTATTAGGGATTGGCCATGTTTTTGAAGTGTGCGTGCATTTCAGTTTACAGTCACTGACCTGGAGATCTCAGATATTAATCGCACTGGGGAGGCTGAGGCATTCCTGTTTTGAAGAAAGGGGCAAACCACAGCAAGAAAGCCTATTAAAAAAATTATCGTGAAATGTCAGATTTATTCCTCTAGCATATCAAATTAACTGCAAAGCTTCATTCCTGGGCTTGGTTCTCCAAGTTATTTAAAGCAAATTGATATACACTTCCTGCTAAATAAGGTGATTTGTTCAATTATTGTGACATTTTTTGCATCACAGGGTTCGACTAGTTTTTTGACAGTACTTAAATTTTGGAGGAAAAAAAAACAATTCTGTGTTATTTCATTTTTTTCACCATTATTGTGTTGTAGATCACTTGATAGTGAATATGATCCTCACATTTCTCAAAATTACATCATGTAATCTGAAGATTGAGAGGCCAGTGTATGACTACAGGGCCAAATATAATGCTAACTCTTCCCCGACTCAGCATTGCTTTAGTGGGCAAAGCCTCACCCTTCAGCTTTGGATGGGCGGGTTGGGTTTTTCACTTGGGTTCTTGTATAATGTGGGAACGCATACAACAGGAAACAATACCGCATACTGGAGTTGGGATTCTTCAGCTGAATGGTGTTGGTGAGAATTTTGCATCCCTCTCGAATAGAAATGAGCAGAACAAGAGTTTCAATTCTCTCTCTTAAGTTGGTGATTTTTTTATTCTCTTTGTATGACACGCAGAGAGGAATGCTCTGTCACTGAAGGGCCCAGAGCCTTTTCACCTCAGGACACAGTCTGAAAAGTCGGTCTCACCAAAGGAGTTCGTTCATTCATTCAGGAATACAGTCGCAGCCTAGAGACCATGCGGGGTTCAAAGCAGTACAAAATGCCTCTGCTGGACTCCAATTACTTTGTCATCCTCCTGATAGTTACTTGTTCCCTCTCCAAGGCCCCCTGTCATTATCTGAATCGAGGCTTCTGAACTCATTCACCAAAATGGCCCGTGCGTGTGGCTTGTTCACTATTTACAGTAGCACAAGTCCTTGCCATACAAAACCCTGAAATGCTTTTTGACTGAATTTTCTGAAAGAAAAAACTGCAAGGCTGTTACAGATGTATGATGGAAGTTAGTCTTCATTCAAATGTACTACTGAACTATGTTTTTACTTTTTACCACGATTTCCTTAGGCAGTCATTTTACAATAAGTGGACAGGTGTTCATTTAACTTATCTGAATGAAACCACTTATGAAGACTTGCAGAATAAAATTAACTAACCTTTATCCCCATCTTCCTTTTTCTCTGGTGCTTGTGGCTGCTTGTAGCTGACCCAGGACGAGAGAAGTGATGATGAAGAGGAGGAAGTAGAGGGTAACACCTCCGAGGAGGATGGAGGGCATCGCAAAGTGACAAATGGCTCTGGAGTTGGAGAACCTGGCACCAGTCTCTGATGCTGTGAGGCTGCGTTCACTCGGCCTGCCAGAGGTCAAACTAATAGAGTAAGCCAGCTCAGCTGGCTGGACTATACAATGTTTGACCAAATGGCAAGTAGCCCTTCCCGAAAATGAATAACCTGAAACCTGCACATGCACAAAAATGTTTGACTTATTACTGTCGGACCTGCAAAGGAGCCTTGCTAGAAATTGCCCGCCTCATTGGAAGATCAGCGCTTGGACCAATGCATGTTTACGCAGTAACGCAGAAATACATGCACACTTACTTGAGTGAGAAACGGCGGCAAAAGAGTTCATGGGGGTCAGCCCAAGTGAAGCGATTCGTCCCTTTTAAAGAGTTGCAGCGATAATGGCGGAGCATCACAGGAAGGCGTCATCAGTGACAGCGAGGCCGTTTCTCTTCATCGCTATTACCCACTTGCTTCTCTGTCTCGGGGGGGGACAACATCAGAGAGGAAGAACAAAGACTCTGTATCTCATCCATCGTTATCACTGCCACGGTTCATCCATTACGCCCTGGTTTTAGTGACTGCGCTCGCTCCGGCCAGGCAGGCTGGGAAAGAACTTTTGCCGGCTAGAGCCGCACGATTATGAGGTCAAACTCTGGTGAAATATTAGAAGCAGGGTTCTCTAGCTGGATTAAAAAAAATGAAGAAAAATGAAATTTAAAGTTGATAAAAGAACATACTGCAACTCAACTGGAGTAATGTCTTTAACATGGCAAGTTTTGGACCCGGATGGCTTTTGTTACGGAACCCTTCAAACCCGCACGCCCTCTGTTTAACACATTACAGTATTACGCAATGCATTTCGCTGCAGCTAATCCCTCTGTACATGACCCGATGGTACAATGGGTGTGCGTACCCAAAGCCATTGGGAACGGGGTGTTGGGTGATTGAGGTGAACGTTACTTTAATTTGAGCACTGCTTTGCGTTTTCCTAGCCGAAGAAAAATTCTTCAATGAACCTGCGGAGGGCTGTCAATGAGGTCTATCCCTTGTGGAAGGCAACACAGTTCAAAATGGCAGTTCAGTCCCTTTCTGAAAGTAGGTGATGAGTATATTTAGTGACATCTGTGAATTGCTTTGGGGAGTGAGGGAGATGGCGACAGGAGGGCTCTATCCCTGAGCAAACAGGGGAGGAGGTAGTTATTACAATGGCTTATGCTGTTTTATGTTGTGTCAGCACCAGCTGGACTTCATTAATTCAACAAATACTAATCTGGGTAATGAAGATAATTCTGTCCTCTTTTAATGGGTGAATATAAGAAATTTTCACATTTTGAGCAAACTTCGGTATAGCTGGATGACAGTCCTGGTCACCGAATTTAATGTACAAATTGGAATTTTAACATTGATACACATCTTGTTCATGGGGAATTTTTGTGTTTTTTTTTTTATTTATATGTGGAATGGTAAACTATCGTAAATGCATTATACATTTGAGATACATTGATGAGAGATTCTAATCAATTGTGTTTGTTTTATTGTTTCAGTGTGGCACCATAATGAGAAAATGTGTTTTTCTGGAAAGGCCTCTGCAGCTTAAAAACCATTCTCAAGTACCTCTAATAATTAAGTATTTCATGCTGCTATTTTATTTTTTTTTTTTTTGGATAGTTGATACCAATACTCTTCTTTCTTGAGAGTGATTGAGCTTTTAACTGCTCGGACAATTGGAGAAAATATGACCACCTTAAATGCGAGCTTGAATTGTGAGAAAGGCAGTTGTGCTTTGGCATGGATGATGAGCAGAAATTGAGGAGGCCAATTTTTATGTTAATGAGGAAATATTGGGGGGTTCAGTTGCTGAAATTAAATGAATCACTGAAGGTACGTTTCTGCGCGCGTTATTATTAGAATTCTGAAATGTTGAATATATTGTCACTTTTTTGTGGAGTAAATGATGTATTTCAGTGGAGTGAAGGTATGATGAATGATCAATTTAGTTCTCAGTGAACCAGATTAGGGAAATCTACAGAAATCTACATGTTTTTGGCTCGACAAAAAATGTAATAAATGAAAATAATTTTGTGAAAATGGAGCTCTTTGTTAAATATTTAAATATAGTTCACTGGTAGTTCTTTCCTAATTCCAAGTTCTGTTCTCTTTTTTTGGCATGTAGAGGTTATAGAGGTACATTAATATGAGATGTACACGGCCACCAGAATTGTTTTTGTAGGTCTGTACATTTGTATAAATCTTTGAAACTATGCCATTGACTTTTGTAGTTGTACACTGGTTTCTGGTGTCTCATAGGATTTGGGATGACATTTTGTCCTTAAGATCCTTCCTTTATTAAACGTATGTTCAACCTTTAAGAGAGTGGAACTGTACCTCTGTATTGGTCAAACAAAGCCCAAGTACTTCTACAACTGTCTCATTAGTTGTAAATTACTGTGTTGGATATGTGTCAGTGAAGGGTTAACTGTCAACCATGGCCTCGATTTACAAAATGTAAAGGCTGTGATGGAGAGCAATAAAGGGTACTGACGCTGAACATGTATCTCATTGTAGGATCTCAGGGAGTGGGCATTGTCGATGAGTGCAACACTAATAAGCACTGACAATGCCTGATAATTATGCACCTGATTTAACTTTCATTTAGTGCGTTTAGGGCTACATTGGGAGCCCATTTTCTCAACCCTCCAGCAGTGAGTCAAGATTTGCTCTAGGGTAACATGGTCAGAACATGCTGGACATTCCAGTGTTCATGCCATGCACTGCATTTCTGTTATATCTACAAAGTAAAAAAGGTTAGACAATTTGCAGGTTTTTTTTCCTCCATGTCAGCACTAAAACACCTGAGACTGTATCAAGGTCTTAAGTGACTAGCATGTTGAGTTTTTTGGGGTGATTGAGGTGTTCTAGAACGACAGCCTGCTCCTACGTCAGCCATTTTGGTTCACAGTGGACAACCCCTTCTTAACCATTACGAAAGCCACTTAGCTGCTTTGGGTAAAGTTTGGTGCACAAGTAATACCTCTATCGAACTCTAGAGGGTGCATTTTACCACAGTCCTCCCCGAACTGACGGGAGATTCTGCACCAGCCATGCAATTCATTGCATGTATATTTAGTTCCTGAACGTCTCAATGCTTTCTCATTGTCATTTCTCGATTATTTTGTCGTGCTTATCAGTCACCTGATATGAGTCTTAACAAATTCTTATCTTGCAGTCACACAATTCCATCATCAGTGATGCCACCATACCCTTAACAGCTTTGTCCCCAAAACTGCTCAGTGTTAAAATCCCTACTTTCTTATGGACTTTCCAGAAAGAGCTCCCATATGGGATAAATATATGGAAGGCTGAGGGGGTTCTGCTCTAACCATAAAGAGCCTGCTCCTCACAGGAAGTGTCATAAATGCATGGCTCCGCTTCAGACCAACCTGTGCAACAGACTTGGGACAAAATAACAATGTGGTTTTTCCTTAGATTGTTGGTAAAATGTGGCTGCATGTATTGTGTCTGATCACATACCAATATATTATGTAACTAAATCTGGAATCTACATCGTGAAATTGTTAGAATTCCACATTGTACAGAGCTTCAGCAAAAAAAAAGTAAGCTGCTGATTGCAAAATATAACAATAAATATTTTATGCAATTGTACTCATCAAATATATTTCAAAGTGAATAGTTAGAATGAAGATTGCCATATATACCTACTAGAATGCATTTCATGCACACTATTCCCCATTAATTCCCAGGTTGTACATAGAATATCTTAAATTTTCTATCATTTTATAAGGTCATGGAGGATAAAATTAACAAATTAACTTCAATTTTCAGTTTATAATGTAATATATAAGATCATTTCCTCTTAATTATTTCAGATCATCATGTGCAAGCTGGACCTAAGCCTTAGTGGTGAGATTCATTGATTTTTTTTTTTTTCAGGACTAGGCAAGGGAGAATGGTGCCTTGTTTTGAATTACTGCCATCTTCCTATATAAAGAATCATGATAGGTGCCTACTTGTAGATATTGAGAAGGATCCATCTTTACCAGCCTGGCATCAGAGATATATTGCGGGCCGTAAATAACTTCAGGGTTTAAAAGTGTCATAGACTTGTGGGTAGGCACAAAGGAGTGCACACACACTGGTGACACTACTCCTTTTATGGCCGTGAATGACAGACAGGTGTCACATAAGCTGTTTGTGGCCCGGGGGGCCAGGCCTGGAAGGTCAGTGGTTCAAACCCAGTGTTGCCACAGTTCGATCAGTGCAGCTGTTTGGCCCTTAACCAAGGCCCTTAACCCTACACTGCTCCAGGGGGGATTGACCCCTGCTATATTAAAGTAAATTTTAGTTACATAGGATTAAAACGCTGGGTAAATAACTAATGTAAATAGCATTACAGTAACCATTTGCCAAAAATAATTACAGTTACCAAGAATAATTACCATTAAAATGCTGGTGTAAAAAGGGATGAAAATAATATCATACCATATGTTTGGTTGATATTGATAAATTGAGAATTGCATAATTATACTCAAATTGCAGCTGCTGCTGGCCGTTAGAGAAAATCCTACTTTTATTTTCAGCTGGATGAGTGGATAGACACACTTCTGTTATGAAGGTTAAGTTTTTAATGCCATTCCATTTTGTAGGAATCGCCATAATTGGCACACTGTAGCAGGACACAATTCAATGAGGCACAATTACGTTGGAATGATTGAAAGCTGATCAGGATGTAACATTTGCTCATAGGAAAATTTTACAAGGTCCCCGATTGGCTGAGAAACTGGCAGTTGTTAGATTTTGTGAGGTTCTGGCCAGACGAGGTTTCCCCGGGGATCCATGCCAAGGTAAAACGTCACGAAAAATGAAGCGTCAAAGAGGCAAAAATAAGACTGATCACTTTCCTGCTCTGTCCCATGAGCCTCTGTGCGAGCAGGGAACATGTTTTCCTGAGCCAATTTGAGGCTTATACAGATTTACACATGGGAAGAGCGAGCTTAATTTTCCTCTGGGCCACCAACAACAAGGAAGCATCTCTTAGGCCACCATATCCAAGCCCACTTCCTGTGGGAGCTTGTACTGATAACACATAAATTTACCACTCTATTGTGCTCAGTTATGATTATTAGGGAGAACACAGAGACCCTAATTATAGCAGAGCATTGTCTCTCTATTGAAATAGCTGTTCCTCGCATCTGCAAATTGCTCATATTCACAAAGAGCAAAGCCCAAAGTGCTATGTACTGTAATAATATGAAATCTAAAGTAGAAACAAGATTTCCATAATGGTATTTGTGGAGATGTGGTTTTTGAAGTAAATTAAACTTGGTATTTGGCTTGTACAGTGGACCAATGCATTGTGGGGATAACAGTATTTTTGGCAGGATTCCATATGATCACAGTTTGGAAGTCATAACTTAAGATAATTTGATTTTGTCCTATATCTACAAACTGAGCTGCAAATTGAAATAAATGAACTTAGTTTCTAGATGTCATAACTCAATTACACATACAAATGATTTTGATACATTTATTTATGTATTAGAAATCCTGCAATCACCAGATTCTTTATTTTGTCCAGCCATAGAAGGGGTTAGAAAAGGGGTCGGTTGAATAGGTGGTGGATTTACAGATGCACATAACAGATGCGTGACATTGATGTTGCAATACTAAACAAAACTGCACCTAAAACTGTCTGCATTTCCATTGGATGGATTGATTTACTGCCATGAATAAAAATGTGATTAAAGGCAGAAAAATCTATTTTTAATCATCATTATTTATACCACAGTATGTAGCCAGTTCAATGTAGTACAGACACCCACATTTCAGACCAATTACTTTCTTAAAACATCATAAACCACTGTGTGGTGGCTGCAATCCCCCATAAAGCCTGGCAGTTTTGAGGGCCATTCTATTTATATATTATAATCACTGCTATGTTTTACTTCTGAATGTCAAAACATTTCCTCTGAGGATTTGAATATGAAACAAGTGTTTGAACTTATTTGAATTCCTCATTGCTCAGTACAGACAAAACAATACCAATTTAATGCATATCAAGATTGGGCCTTAAGTTCTAAAAATAGCACTAACAGTCCTCACTGATATGGAATTTGCCTGCCTCGTAAGAATAATTATTGATTCGCCAATAATTACTGAAATATCCAGAAATTAAAAGAACAAAAAAGAGCTTCTAAGATTTGTCTCCTCGCGGTTTGATATAGTTTTTAAAACTAACTCACCAGAGCAGTTTGGCAGAAAGTCAGTTTTTTTTTTTGGCATTGATATTGATTACAAGCACTACTATTTATGTCTTGCTGGAGCTGAGTATCGACTGAGAAACAAATGTTAAATGAGTTAATTCATATCTGGTGGTGCTGTTCACTTTTGATCAAGGATTATGTCTGTAGAGGATAAAGGAATCGATTACCTGCTCTCTCTCTCCAGTCTCAGGAGAAAATATAAGCCACCACCATTGCACATTTTGAAGAACAGATGGAATTAAGGAAAGCTGCAGGAAGACAACATATAAATGAGGTCTGACTACAATCTCTGGAAAAGAATTATATACTTGCCACAAAAATACTAATTATGCTGCAGACAAGCAAGCTCCCCATACTCTATTCTACAAAGTGCGATTGTCCAACACTGACTGGGAGTGGATACTGGCTATTAAGAGTTGATGTAAATTTTCAACAGACCTTAAGCCTCCACATATGCGCACCTGCACGCACATACAGGCACACATACATACATGCATGACTACCCACACGCAATCACAAAGAAGGCTTACATGCTTAAAATCTTCTGCAGGTGCTTAATAAACTAAAATCCAACAGAGCAAGTTTGAGGGCATATTTTACTGAGTTTCTCTGGGAACACTTGAGATGTGATATAAAATAGCATTTTAAGTAATGTAACACAAACACCGTTTACCAGCAAATTAAGGCTTCAAACAATCTGTCACCTCAGGGGTCAAAAGGTTACTTTGAGATTCATTCGATCATGTCAAAAATAGAGATATAAATCACTCCTTGAGAGTCCAATGATTTTCTTGATTTTGAAATATGTTCTCTTTGAGTGATCGGCCTATTCTGCACCAATCAGCAATGACTGGAGTGTATCCATTGGAATACATTTGTCATTTTACAGTATATTGATCACCTACACATGGATAACTTTACATTGATAATTTATTGTTGATGATGAAAACGATACGGTTTGCCTTTGTACTTGAAAGAAATTGCCACATAAATATTAATTATATGATAATAAAACCTGAAAAGACAATAAATTACGTGTCGCTAGTGGTTGCTAGCCCACCAGCAGAAATAAATACATGCTGGAAGGAAAGATAGACTACACACACTAGCATTCTCTAAAGCTATCCGCGCCACCTAGCATTTGCTCTTCGTACTACACCAAAACCACGTGTAAGGTTACAACCCACTGTTTGGAGCGAAGGCAATGTAGTCGAATCCTATTACACAGACCCTCTTCCCAAACGAGACCGGGCCAATCACATTGGAGGGGAGGCTGTCTTGGGCCGGGTAGGCGTGTCTGTTGTCTCAACTTCAGTTTGCCTGCGGTTGAGAGTAATTTCATAAACTTTGAAGAACCTCGCTTCAAGCCGGAGTTTCCTCCGCCCGCGCTCCCATCCCATAAGCTGCTACAAGTTGTTGCACAGATTCTCCATCATGCATGACTGCTATGCATTCCGCTTCTTCCTATTTTCGCTCGGTCTGAGCATTAGACTGAAGGCGATAACAGGTAAGAGACTAGAGAAAGACGTGTTCAGTAATCACTTTAAGCACAAATTCATGGCCGCTAATATTCCTAAATGCTCATCATTATGTGATTGTCTCTGCCGTCGTCCGCTTTTTGCATTTTAGTTTTTGACAGTGGCCATCTTTCATAAATTGATACTGCATAAGCTTTATCTAGCTAGCAAACTACGTACTCAACCAGTTTACTTTACTCGAAACCGCTCCAGTGGATTGAGACTGCTGTTATGTTTTGTTTCAGCAGCAGATTCCGGGGATGAGGCGGATTTGGTTGTCCCGGTTGAGTTGACGGGGGATGAGGAGTTTCACCTGTTGCGTGCGCACGGATGGGGTGGGCACAGGCGGGAGCGGCGCTCCCTAACGCATCTAGAAACCCACGACTTTGAGAAAAGTGAGGATAACTTGTTTCTCATGTTGCCGGCCTTCGGCAGGAAACTTTATTTGCAACTCCAAAAGGACGCTGGATTTCTTTCTGGGGACTTCGTCGTCGAAAATAAGGACGGTGAAAGGACTGCGCAGCCGACGCATATTCCTGCGGAACGACTGTGTTTTTACACCGGCCGGGTTTTCAACCACAGCAACTCTTTTGCATCACTGAGCACTTGCGGCGGTCTGGTAATTGTTTTAACTTCCTTTCAAATAATTAACTTTGCATTCAAAATGGGGGGTTGAATGATTGTGGGAACTGTTCACGATTTTCTTCCTATGTCTAATCAAAAAATGTCGAACATCATTATGTCTTGCAGTATGTCGGTAGAAAGATGCATTATCTTGACCTGGTAGAGGAATACTTCTCCCTGGCCAAAGATTAATCAGTTGCTTTGTGTAAGGCTTCACACAGGCACTCACGCTGCATGTTGTCTGTAGGAAAACTTTCATCACAAGGAGCTTTGGGGCAGAAGAGCCCGTGTCAGCAGTACTGCGTGCGCATCTCCGCTATGGCTTTAGGCCCATTCTGTACATGTGGGTATCTTTAGCAGTGTCTAAAATTTCCGTTCTCCATGTCCAATTCTGATTTTGAATGCAGGTGGGTGGGGGCTTTACACTGAACATGGTCAGGTTTGCCTGTTGCCAAGATTACTGGAGTTCGGAGGTTACTCAGCGGTTAAGTTGGTAATAACCTGTCAGTTAACTGGCTGAAGTGGATGACTCGCACTTTTGAGGCTGGCTGGCTGTCACGCAGATGATGAGCTAGACCATGTGGCACTTTAATCCCCAACCCATAGACATAATGCTTCATGTCCTGACTAGGACCACTCAATCAATCAAAAATGTATTTCATGTTTTATTGTCAGTATTTGAAACATGGAAACTTTTTAAGCTAAAGCTTTGAAAAATGTATTATGGTCTTGAGAGGAGTTGTAAAAAAGACAGCATCAGAGATTGTATTGATATGTGGAAGTCAATGTAAGTGCTTTTTGATTTGTGTTTGTTTTTACAAACCCACAGTTTTTCTGGGTCTGTGTTGGCATTTGGTTGTGATTGGCGGGAATTGCTGCCTGTTGCTAAGTAAGGGGACGAACGAGGGGAGACAAGCTGATCCTGCAACACTTAAAAAAGCTGATTTTTGCCCTGACATTAGCAAAGTCTCAGGTTTTTTTTTTCTCTTTTCAGTGGAAGACTAGTTTCTGTAATGCTGAACTCCAGGGCAGGCTGTTACCAGTGGAGTAGTCTGTATGCTGCTTTTCCCATTCAGTTAAATTGAGGATTATTTTTCGTCATTGGTCAGGGTAAGAAAAATGTCTGCACATCAAACTGAAGGCAACAGAACCTGTGCATTGACATGCAGGTAATGCAGTGTAGCTTGGAGACATTTTTGTCTGGGTTGTAAAATCTCTCAGTTGTTCTTGGCTGGGATTCCAATAAAACAAAGCCGTTGAAACTCCGCCTAGTGGAGATAAACAGTCTAATTTCATCTGTGGCAGTGAAGAGTTACTAAGCAGAGGAGGACTGATGCATTAAAACTGCAGCACTTGATTGATGCTATAATGGTATCAGTACATTAAGTGTGGGATAGTGGCGTGACTCTGAGGTTAGTTTCATTGACAGTGGGTGTGAATAACAGGACATTTTTGGCGCATCTCACTAACTTAGCATGGCCATCGGTCTTTTATGGTTTATTTGTCTATGTTCAATATCAGCTGTCCTCGGATGGAAACGTAGTATACCATTCTTTTTAAAGCATACTACTTTGGTAGATGAGCTGAACATGGGCAGATAAGCAGCATTGTTGCTTGTAGGTTGTTGGTTGTATTATACAGATACACGTGTATAAAAGGCTATGGGAATGGATTTAATGCGCTCTGATCATCTTTGTCGCCCGTTTCTTCCTGCTGGACAGAGAATTAATTCTCTGTACCTTCCATCATTCCCCTGATATCTCCAGTTTATCGTCAGACATTTGTCTTCTCTGACTCTTTGGCCTGGACTTAGCATGGGGAAAAAGGATGGTATCTGCAGATTGACTGTGGCTACCTTGCATGTTCTGCAGCAGTGATTAAAGATACAGGCAAATATTATCCTCTAACTTTGTAAAGGAAGATCCAGCAGGACCCTCTGCTTGACTTGAAAGTTACCATTGTGATGGTATGCTGAACTTTTATAAATCCATTTTAAATGTGTTGAATGCAGGTTGTTATACTACATGCTTTACATCAAAGCTTAACTCTCAGCTCAGCACCTGCAGGTATGTAATAGTTGGACTTTTTGGGCAGAATTCTAAGTTGGGCCTCCCACAAGGTGTTCGTTAAGTGTCTTTATTGTTATGGCTCTTTGTGTGTGTGTGTGTGTGTGTGTGTGTGTGTGTGTGTGTGTGTGTGTGTGTGTGTGTGTGTGTGTGTGTGTGTGTGTGTGTGTGTGCACTCGTGTGCATGTTTGATTTTTTAATCTATTGGATTTCCAAAGCTGACTTGGCTTTTCTCAATGGTTGAGTTTTCAATGAAGCTGACTTCAAGAAAATACTAAAGGCACTCATAGAGTGCAAATCTCCGCCAAGGCAGCACAATCCAAATCTTCATGAGTGGGAACAAAGTTGAGCTATCGCGTGTCATACGATCTCAAGATGGCTGCCATGGCGGCCATATTGTTTCACTGATTGGGGTGAAAATTGATGTAATAGCAATGCACCCACAAAATTTCATCCAAATCTGTGCATTACTTTTTGACTTATGTAGTTCACAAACAGACAGACTGACTGCCAGACAAACAAACAAACAGGGGCGAAAACATAACCTCCGCCCCAACTTCGTTGACAGAGGTAATATCTTGTGGGTTCGCAAATTTCATTTCTTGCATTTTTTCTGTCAAAAGTAAACCACATTTGCTTCCAAACGGAGCCTCGCCTTTTTTTTTTGAATGATCAAGATCCTTTCGCAAAGCATGGGTGGCGGTTTTTGAGTTGATGTAAAAGCTGGAGATGATTGGCGCAGCGAGTTCAATTTGTTGTTGATGTCGAGCAAAATTATTGTTTATGTCTAAAACTGACGGCGAATCCTTCTCTCATCAGTGTTCTTTTCGTGCACTGTTAAAATCTGATCTTTATGGCATAATCGCATGGGACAGCATGGGGTATGTAAAACAACCCAGCTGTGACCGTGCTGCTGAGAGCTATTTGTCGGAGCTGGTGTGTCTTCACATGTTCTGATAAAAGAAATCTCTCAGAAATCAGCGCTGTCTGTAGGCCTGAAGTATCCAGTCTATTTCAACTCTGTGGCTCAATGCTGAAATGCAAATACTGGGCTTGCATCTCCCCCTTACATGTGTTCGATGAAGACACACCTCGCTGGCCTTGGGTAGAGGCTTTGTTGCTAGTTGGTTGGCTCGTGAATTCGGGGACAGCGGGAGCGCCTTTCCAGCAGTTGATTTTAGTTCTTAAAAGCCTTTTCCCAACAACGAAATGAAAAAGAACGGAAAATGCCGCCGTTTAAAAAAAAATAAAAAATTCGAACCCATTTATCTTTATGAGCTTATCCACACCATATCTGAAACTTTTCTATTTTGCCATCCAAGACTATTCTGCTTTTTTTTTTTTTTTTTTTTTTAATTTGGCATCTCCAATCCCACCCGAATCTGGAATGCCCAATTGGCGAACTATGTACAAAGCTTGCTCGTATGCGACCCCCTGCTGCCAACTCAGGATAGTGAAGACAGTTCACAGCTCTCCTCCGAAGCACGTGCCCGTCAGCCACTGCTTCTTATACACTCATTGGTTGAATCTTCGCAAGTTCAGAACGAGGGCGGAGGATACCCGGACATGAACTAACTTGGAATCTTCCTGACGAGCGCCTGTCTGGCCAACAGGAGGCGCTTGAGCAACGAACAAAGCTGTTTATTTATATCCCCTTACCCGGTATTCTGCATTTTTGTGTGGATTTAAAAAAATGTAGTTCTTAAGGTGAAAAGACTTTAAGTCTTTTTTCTGATTCTAGTATTTGGGGCCATATGGCTTAAATTCTCAGAAGGATAATGGTTCCCCAGCTTCAGTGGTTTCTTCCCTTGAACCAGTCGTGGCTTGTATCTATTTTATTGTGGCTTCCAATGTTAGAGAGATTGTAACAAGGCTGCAATATATTTCTATTACCCCAGGGATAGTGGAATTCGGCTTGCTTGTAGGTCATTTATGAAACATCTATTCTCAAGGATGTAGATCCAATTTGATTTGTGTGTGTGTGTGTGTGTGTGTGTGGGGGGGGGGGGTGGGGGGGTGGGGGGCGTGTATTGTCCCTCTGTCTGCCCAGTCTACTGTGTCCATTCATGTTCTTTGGCAACCCATAACGACAACGCAAAGACAAGAATAGGTCATTCTAACTCTTTTCTTCATTCCTACCATTGAAGTGTGACTAATACCTACCATAAACTAGAAGACTTAAAAAGACCTTGGAAAAAAAACTTTAAAAGACTTAAAAGGACAAAAAGGACTAATGTCTGACACCATCTTGCATCTGAAGATGGCGCGTCATAAAGTCACAGAGTTTGTACTCACAAACTTTAAGGTTTTGCAAAGACTGTAGATCTTGCGTAGTGAATGCACCTGTTGCCTGTTCGTGTCATTGAACTTCACTATTTACTTTCACAACTGAAGCCTTCCGATAATATTGAGTTTGATTATGTCAAGATGAGAGAGAGCCTGAATTTTATGACCACCTTACACCAAAATATCGAGATGACAGGTGTACGCCCTACTCCAACAAAACACCCACGATTTTGTTCTGATATCAGAAATTTGCTGCAACTGTTAAATCACTTCAATGTTGCTTGGGTTGACGCTGAAATAACCGTTAGTATACTTAATTATTTGATAGTGTCTTGTATTCTATGAAGCCTCTAGTACTTGACCTAGCGGGATATTCCAGTCTGTGATCTCTCGTATTATGGTATAGTGTTTCCTATAAATTCTGAGAAATTTGCTGTTTGTTAGATGCTGGTGATACCTGGTGAGACTGGGTTTCTTAAACAGTTTTTACCCTCGGCCCGACTTCAGGCCGAAGGGTATTGTCATCAGTTCGTCGTCTGTCTGTCCGTCCGTTTGTCTGTCTGTCCGTGTGTGCACCTCTACTGTCAGCATCAATAAAGTAGTTACCCATACCAAAACATTTGCGGTAATGTTGGGAATCCAGGACAGGAAAAACTTTTTCAGATCGGACCATTTTTTGGGGAAAAAATGGCATTTTTGACGTTTTTGAAAAAACTTTGTCGAGGACTGATTTTGATGAAGCATTTGAGCTAGGGGGTTTATTCCTAGGAGAACGATCATATATATGCGTGGCTCTAGATTAGTGAAAAAAATTTGAATTTTCCAAACTTTTTGTGGGACTTTGGGCATTTTTGTATTTGTAAATGTATGTTCTGTGAAATTCTACTTTGGTTATTGTGTAATTGTTCTGGGACACTTCATAAGTCAGGCCGGGGGTGTTCAAACGCGGGCGTTTCTTGTTTAGTGCTTGAATTAGTTAATTCTTTTCCTTCTGAAACGGAGTTTCTGCTCACTTTAATCAGTAAATTAGGTTTATTTTCTGGGGAAGTTTTTCAGAATCTTGTCGAATGTGTTTTCTTTATTGTATTTGTATTTTTTTTCCTCCACCTCTTGCATAGTTCATTATCCTGTCATATTCTAGAAAAGACATTACAGGCCTGGAATTGGTTTGTCGTTTTTTAGTTACTGATATGTTTCCTTGTGTCTTTGCTCAGACAGGACTGGTGCAGATTGGAGATGACAGCATGTTTATCAAACCTGTGAAGGACACTCAGGACTCTTTCGCAGGTGCAGTGCACAAGGTCGTCCGGCGGAAAAGATCTCCTCACTCCTTCTCTTCCGCCACTGAATCGAATTCCAAGTACTGCGAAATTATTCAAGGTGAGACCGTAACACAAGCCATTTTCCTCTTGGAGACAAAACATTATGCCGCCTATTACTGTTATTACTTATTTTCGTATTTTAATTGTGTCTTTCTGTGTTCATCCCTGCGACCTGTGCCATCTTCAGTTGCCTATATTTCCAAGTGAACACTTTAAGGAAAAAGCAACAGGTACACCCTGTGCACTGAAATGCCAAGGGTAGACTTTCCACTTGCCAAAATGTAAAATGATTTTTTTTTTCTTGCCAAATAAATCAATGAGAAAAGGTGTCAAAGTTCATTTTTGAACCATTTCTATGAGCGCAGCCATGTTATAGCGTTAGCCTATCAGGAGAGTACTGTACCATTTTCACGATGACCTCACTGTGGCTCCATGACAATGACAAGTGGTGTAAATGGAATGTGATCTCATGGAGAAGATGTGTTTCATTTTTACCAAAGCGAACCTTATAACCAGATCCGAGTTGGCACAACCGCAGTTCCGCAATGACCGGCTTTTGGATGTGCAATCGGGACATATGATTCAAGTAGGGAAAGTTTTAAGTCTGTCAAACTGACATTCTACAGGTTCCCCATGTCAAGGCCTGTCATACTTAAACCATGGTTGAAGAACGTGGGCCGCGCTAGCTTGGAACCTTACCATAATTGGCGGCAATGCTCTCAGCATTTTTCCTTCTTGTTATTGAGAGGACTAGTTTTTAATAAGTGGCATTAGTCCCATAACAATGCGGGGTGAACCAATACCTGATTCTATCTGGTCGCGTTAGTGCATTGTGAATGAAAGCAACGTCTGTCATCAGTGTCTTGCTGGAAGAAAATGGATTGTTTTCCATTCTTGGTGTTGTCACCAAGAAAAGTGAGGTAATATTATGTTAATATACTGTATGTATATGAACGTAACGTCATTTAGATGAAAATAAACTGGAACAGTGCTGAATTAGTACGTCGCCCATTAACAATCAGACAATCTATTTGACTGAACAACAAAGACCAATACATGACCTGTGGTGATTAAGAAGCTATAATGACAAAGAAACTGCCTATTACCTTAATTTATATAATTGATGTGACTCTGTAAGGATGGCAATATAAATGCAAAAAATCCAAAAACTTTTGCTGACTTCCATCTCTCTTGAATTTTTTTTGCATTTATTCAGATTAGTGGCATCCTTTCAATGTCACTCTGCTGTGCATCGTGCCTAACAACACCCTTTAGCCATTACTACCTTCAGAATATTAAATGGAATCTCATGCCTTATTGCATAAGGAGATTCGCAAAAACCAGTTTACATAAATCTGTGCTGTTTCATATGCTACATGAGTTCAGAACTTGTAAAGACGTGGGCTTTTGACATTTTACGTTGTTGTTTACGTGCGGAAGAAAACGGCATATAATTTTGTGATGCAATATACAACAATGCTGTCAAAATAACTTGGACTGTCATTCTACCAAATAGTCTTACCAACTGTCGCTAATCAGGCGAAGAAAACTGTGAAAGTATAATACTAAGTAATAACACATTGAAAGGTGAGGTTACTGAAGGCGTTTGTTGCCGCCGACCATCCACTACTGATTACAGTGTGCTTCCTGGCATGAATGGAATGTCTGTCACCTGCAAGAGAGAGCAGCAGGGCCCACACTACGTCATGCATGCTGCTGCTGTACACAGCCAAGATGGCGACGTACACAAATCTGCTTGCTAATGGTTTTACTGATCCGCCTAAGTTGGTGGGTAAACATGCCTGAAATTGATAGTTGCTCAGTTTCAAAAATCCAGATAGTTTCAAAATCCATGGCAGAGCACGGTTTCAACATTTTTTTTTTGTCTTTTCCTGTAATGTTTCAACATTTGTTGTCTTTTCCATTAAGGCAATGTGAGGCTAACCATACAATTTGTCAACAAAGTCTGCTAAAGGTATTATTGACCAGTGCCTATTGCCTTGGCTTAAAATACTGTTTTCTGATTTTCCTTCCTCTTCAGATTTGGCTCGGTAGGCCTGCTTAATAAATGGTCAGTATCTAGCTGAAAATTGTAGCATTCTCTATTGCCTCTGTGGAGTCTGCTCAAATAAGTTTGGTGATGCTGTTTATTTTTTTATTGTGCATGTCAGTCGATGAAGTCATGATGGAAACTGGTAGAATGAATGCAGATTGGACAAAAAAGTTTTACATTAATGACATTTTTGTGAATTTTCTCTCCTTGGACTGCAAAATGTTCAGATTTCTCAGCGTAGAGTAATTTTCTCAGGGAGGGCTCTTCTGAGCGGGGCCCAGGGGTTTGGCACTATGAGGACTCTGGGAGGGTGAAGGAAGTGCTTTGGCCTGCAAGTGGGGATTTCTACCTGAGCAATCAAAAGCTAATATCTATTAGTGCTCATCAACTGATTGTTTTGTAATGCCAGGACATTGCAGTAAGAGCTGACTGGTTGAATATTTTTGGCCATTGGCAGAGTTTGGAACAAGTTAAGAAGTACAAAGAAGGGTTCTGTGGTAATCAAAAAAACACACATATGAATGTCATTTTCATTATGATATTATTATTATTATTATTACTATTATTAAAACTGTGGAACTGTGGGCCTGTTTGTTTTGTCATATATGCATGATATCTTTTTTTTTTTTGACCATCGTACGTTTCTTGCTTTTGGACGTATTCTGGGTTGACTGAACTTAGGAATAACTGGACTCCATGCCTGTGAAACCTTGCTAAAGCGAAATTCATCCAGTTCCTGCTTAAGTGCTGACTTCTTGGGTAAGATCCTGGATTTAGCAGGATATTGTGTGTTTAAAGCAATATATAACAGCAATTTCTTTTTCAGAACAAGTCCGAGTAGATATAAAGTGTCTAATTATGCTTTTATTGCCCGTATGACGAGCAGTCATATTCAGGTTCTCTCTCTGGCAGAAAATCCATCTCTCTCCAAGTGCAACTTTTTTATGGTGCCTCTTACGGCTCGTAACCGAGAGCAGAGAACAGTCTGCAGACTTGATGGTTTTTCATCTTTGTTATGTAACTAGATCTACTTCTCTGTAGTAGCAGATTGAATACAATTAAACTGTTGTTCTCATTGTAATGTCATTTTTGTCCCATGGAAGAGTGCAGTGATGAATACGTGTAATCTAGAATATGTGCGCAGTCGAGCATTACATAACTGCTTTGAAGGGAAGACCACCGGCACATTTGACAAGCTCTATAAATAAATTCTTTCCATATGTTCATATCTGGGGCCGAGCATGGACTCCAGCGGTAATTGAAACCTCCTTCACTCTATAAAGAGTCACATAACATTTCTTGAAAGAATCCTTTAAGTAGGGAGGCTGACTTGGGGTATATGTGCGCCCCTTTTTGGCAGCTGCGGCACTTCAGCCTGTAGAAAGGGCTCCAGGTGCTTTAGCCATTCTTCTTCTCACAGGCACCTGGTGTCCCGGGGCAGGCGGACTGCCCAGTGCGAGGTGCCAGATTCTCTTTCCCCCCCTTGCTCACGTCTGCTTGCGGGCGGAGCCCCAGAACCTGGCCAGAACCCCCCTTTCCTTGGAAGCCTGCTGAAAAGTAAGGGAGAGTGTTTGACGGTCCCCGCAAAAACCTCTGCTTACCCAGAGGGGAACCAGCACCGACGGAGACAGACTTTATATCCGTTAAATTCCATGACTTGAAAATTTTTTCTGGAGTTCAACTTCCAAGCCGCCAGGCCCCAACATACGCACATCCACACACGTGCTCACACTCCTCTGCGTAGCCGCACACTTTTTCAGCTCTGATAGTATTTACGTAGCTGCGCCGGCTAAGTGCATAAAATTTTATCACGTTGCTTCAAACAAAGTGACTGATGCAGCCATGCAGGTCGTGTGGTAATTCTATGCTCTGCATTCACTTACGGCGGCGTAAGAAAGCATTTCAAGGTGTGCGCGTGAGAGGGTAAAAAAGCAGGTCGCTGAAGACTCTTGAGAAGCTGGGAATTACTGAAAACATAGCGACAGTGAATAAGTAATAATCTCTGGTGCACAGGACTTTCAGGATGCATTCTTGCGTGTAGTGATGTACAAAACTTTGTCATGTTGATTGCCGGCTAACTACAAAACTAAATATTGGCCATGAAAATTCCTTTAAAGCTACTGTACAGGCCACTGATGCACAGATGTTATGGATGGGATTTCTTGCCGCAAAGCAGACAGAACAGTTATGAAATGGTCCAGCCGGTCCCCTGGTTTCCCTGAGAGTGTCAGTTGCTGGAAGGTCACTGTTTGGGAACTGAGGGTCCAGTGTCTAACAAGCCTCTGACTTAAAGCGTATTTGCATATGCTTGTGGAAGAATCTTCTCCGTCTTGTTAATAATTATCCCACACATTCAAGGAATGATGAGAAGTTTTCTTCAAGCCAGACACTGATTAAAACTAAATTTGGCTGTGGTCTGCCTCAAAATGAGAGGGTATTTGAAAAATGTTGGATCCTTTTTAACTATAACAAAACTACTTCCAAGTTCTGACTGCTCATTTGTTTCACGGAGTTCTTCTGCACAGCTTTAGCGTTTTTGTTATATCATTACATTTTTTTAAGCTCGGCGCACAGACCTCCCTTTCAGTCCTAAGGCCAATAGAAGGTGGGGCCCTCGGTGGAATAGATGTATATTTCTTTAAAGAGGATAAAGTATTTACTTTGGGTGTCCTTTGCTTTTCTTTAGAGACAGGCTAGGGGCCCTACCTTTGTAGTCTAAGTGCATAGCCTAAACGCAGCATGTAAAGTCCATTCAGGGTGTGGTCAGATGCACATTTACTAGTTTGATGGTGAATAGTTCAAGCACAATGTTGGATTAAGGAATTTGCAGCATAATTAATGGGTGTGTTTTGGACATAATGTGCCACAATCTAATCAGTGTCGTGGTCTTCTCCGTTTCTATTCTCTCAGACCTGAGACTGCAGAGGCCAGTCAAAAACCCTTTATTTCATAGAAAACTTGAGCTAGAGGTGAAAAACTCTTTACTCCATCCTCTTCACTCAATCTGTGAGGGTGAATCTAAAGCGACAATTTCTGTCGATGATGGAAAAGCTTTTGGGAGAATTTGTGATGTAACAGCTGCTGAAATTGCTTTATTTGGGAGATATTTGGAAACAAATGCACAACTGGGTCTAAAATTATCCACTTATGCCTCTACGTGTTCAAAGTCCTGCTTGAGCACTTCTCCAATAAAACTCTCTGAACTGCATCCTGTGATTCACTTCTGTTATCATCTCTGATTTTTAAAGGTCCCACATTATGCTGTCTTTTGAAGTAATAATATTCATAATTTCCGTGCAATTGACTGCCTGTAATCCTCTCCGCTCTTAAGAACAGGCTCTTTTGAGTGGGGATCCCCTCAAAGATAATGAGCTGTGCTCTGATTGGCTTGAGAAGAGAACTAAATGTGAAAAAAGTAACATCAGTGCTAGGCGGGTGAGGTGGGGTCGAGCAAGGTTGTTGGAGGGAGCAGAGCGCGCAGGCTGAGTTGTGGGGTGTGGACTTTGCAGAGCAGGACTGTTTGTGATGTAAAAAAACCACAGGAATTTAAAATCGCTGGTTTCAATGGCTGAAGTGGGGAAAGGGGGTCTAAGGACTGAAGTGGAGGGCATTCAAAGTCAGACCTTCTCTGTGCTGTTATATGCAGTGGAGAGCACTGTATGGTGGAATGCATGGGGGGGTACAATGATGTTGGTAATTAAACAAAAAAAACCTTTTTTCCCCCCCCCTCATTGGAAGTCTCTCTCTTTTGAATCAGTTTTGTTCAGTTAAGGAATAACACCAGGAACTACTTGGGTTGCAGTTAATTATATTTATTGTTAAATAGTTTAACAACTATTTAATATTAGATTGTTAAAAAAAGACATTAAAACTGTTCATTTTGAATCCTGGGACTGTTGGCTTTTTGAAAGGCGCTGCATTACTTAAATGCGCAAATAAAAGCAGGATTGGCTGGACTATGCTTTGGGCTTTATTAAATCATATAAACAGTTCTGTCTGCTTACCTGGCAGTAGATGAAGAAGCTCTTTTTTTATGTGGGAAATAAAAACAAAAGAGTCTTTTCTGAGTGGTGCAAAATTGGAATGTAGTCAATGTGAAAAATATCTGGGAGTAAAGATTGACCAAAACCCTTCAGCTTCCAGTCACTGTGCTGTGTCAGTAAAAAAGCCCATCTGTTAAAACTCAATATTCCTCCATTAATTCTCTGCGTTATTGTTTGTTTTTAGAGGAGTTTTATGATGATTATTCACCCTTAAATGCCTGATATTACTGGGAATTTTAAATGGATGTCAACAAACACTGTCACTGGTTTTGAGCCAAATATTTTACTGGTGGTTGATATCTCCGAATGTAGAAGGGGTAAGTGCAGAAAATTGGAAAATATTGAGACGGTAAAAAAGTCTCATAACAACCGATTGATCGCATTTATTGTGGGAGGCTTGACAGAACTGTGCATCAGTGCCCACAGTGCACTGCAGAGTCCGCCTGAGCTTGCCCTGATTGGCCTTCAGGGAGCTGATCTGCCCCTGGTCTGTGGCCTTTGGAGCGAAGACACTCATGTTTTTCAGTGGACGGTAATGAGCTGGAAGAGTTTTCAGGCCTTAATGCAGGGGGATCTATAAACACGATTTCCCGCCAGCGGAGTGGAATTGCCTTCCCAGACTCATTACACACAAGGCCCTTAGTAGGTAGCTATTATTTCGGAGCGGGTCTTGTTTAAAATCCTAATAAAACAGTTTGCATATTGTGTAAAACAACATTCTGACAAAAAAAAAACTTCTGAGATGCTAAATAATTTACACCCTGGTGGCAGGGCATGAATTTTGAATGGCAAAATTAGCGCATGAAGGCGCGGTGCAGTCGCACTGCTCTACACTCCTTTTGCAAGACGTGGGGAGTGTGCTGCGTCTTTGAAGGATACTTTACACGGACCACCGTGCAGACTGTAATAGAAAAATGCTTTATGATATGGAGGGCTGTACACAAATGCTCTGTCTAGCCTACGGAGCAGTCTGGACGGATGTCTGTCCTCTAACTTTCCTGTTGGGGGGGGAAAAGACTATTTAAAATGTTTTTCTGAAGTTTGTTTACCCACTTTTCCTCCTAATTTGGAAGCCCCACAGGAGGCCTTGGAGACTTCAAACAACTTTCCCCAGTTTTGAAGCCACTGCCTGTAGCACTGCATCTGCCTTTAACCTCAGGAGTGCTGGGAGAGAGGCATTTCGAGTTTCCTGCTGTGGCTGCAAGGAGTTTTCAGAGCCACAGTGAGCTCATCCCAGGGAGGCTGGGTGCTCTTGCCTGAACAGGTCTGTTAACTCTACTGAGCCTCCATGCGAGGTGACTGCGGTGTACCTGTGTTTTAAGGACTTACCAGAAAAGTTGTCTTGTGTGGATAAAACTGACCTGAACTTTCCTTCGGTGTGGGTCTGCAGATTGTTGTTTATTATCATCGTCATAAACATATAAGTTTTGACCATAATCTTTCAACAGTGAAGTATAATTTCCAAACTTGGTTCCACTCCTGGAATAGCCTGCAAAAAGATTTGAAACTAAAGGATTTGGTCTCCTTGTCGGTTTTCAAATCTTTTATTAGTACAATGGTGAATAAATCGGTTGGTACTTGTCAATGCAGTTGACCATTTTAATGTGAGTCCACAGTTTATTGAATATCTTTTATGTCCGTTGGTATCATTTGAAGCTATTCTACGTTTTTTGTGTTTACGCTGTATATTCTTTTGTGTTTGTCCTGTATATGTAACATGTCATGCTGCTATCTTGGCCTGGTCTCCCTTGAAAAAGAGATCGTTGATCTCAATGGGACTACCTGGTAAAATATGGGTTAAATAAAAATCATTGTGGTCACCGTATTTGATTTATTTTCTCTCCACCTTAGGTGTCTTGGTGTGTATTCCAGGTATCACACAGATGATAGAATTATCTGGAAATTGAATTCGCAGCAGTATGCGCTAAATATGGATTTCAAAAAGAAACAAAGATAAGATAGTTCATCACAATCCATTTAAGGATGACAATATGTGCCTTTTTGTATTTTTCACATGTACAATGACATTTTGGGTTTTTTTTTTTTCCTGTTTTCCATTTGGCCTCCATTCAGTCACTGTAAACTCATCCTGTGATCAAGTCTTGGTGATTTGTATGGCTTCTCAGGTGCAGCCATCTTCCCCTGAGAGCCCTGCCCTTACATGTCCTGCTCCTGCACATCAAGGTGTTTGCTCTTTGTGATCTGCATGTGGGAGACCTAATATTTACTTTTGGGTTTAAACTTCGCTTCCTGCCTTCCAGTGTTGCTCCAGCTCTCTGAGTCCGGAGTCGGGGGAGGTGCGTATGACCTGGGCTTCGTTCCGCTTCCTCGAAGGAGCCGTTTCTCGCCCCTCCCCTCCTCGGCAAACGTGACCGCCCCTTTGATGTGAGCGGTGATTGGTTTGGTGTGGTGGTGCGACTGCAGGAAGAGCAAGGGGTCGGGGTCCCGCGGCCCCGGGACGGTTGCGCGCGGCGACGGCGGAGTGGGCATGCTCTGTGGGCCCCGGTCCTACCACAGCTGTCTGTGACATAGCTCCCTCTCTGGGGGTCCTGCGGAGAACAAAGAGCCTCCACTGCAGTGTTTACACTCCCCAGCAAACAAACCACTACCACTCTCCAGATGCTGAAAACGCCGCCAGCGCTCCACTTGCTGATGTGGTGGTGGTGGTTGGTTCCTTTGACGCTTGTGAGCTATTTGGGAGGGGGAAAAAAAAAAGAAACAAAATAAACATTTTCCACATTTACTCTACTGTGCTGTTCAGGGATGAAAGTAGCTAGCTCCGTTTACTCACTGCGAAAACCTGGGATTCCAATGCGTACTGGAAAGTTTAAAGCCACAAAAGAGCGAGTCCTAAATGCTAATGTATGGTCTTCTAAAAGCAACATTGGTTCCATTGATGGGACATTGGGCTCACATGATTGCTTACCAGTCATGAAGGGTGTAATTATATGAAGCATGGTAATGCCTTAAAGGACAAGAACCATAGTCTTACAGTCTGGATTCAATAAACATTTTCCCTCTCCTTGACTTAAAAATTATGTTTTTGTTTGTTATTTACAAACTTTAATGTTTTGGGGATTTCTCATTTCACGCATGTATAAAATTACATTTGTGAAAAGCTTGATTGTACTTTGTTAAATTGAATTTCATTGAATCCAGCTTGCAAACAACCTTTTAAGTTAAATTTATGGAGGTCTTCTTGCTCTGTATTTCTAAGAACTCTGCACTGACTGTCGGAAAATGTTTTTAAATGAAAATTGAAGTCAATTCAAGCCTGAGATCATCACAACATGAAATTATTGCATTTGTGCTTTATCCTCTGAATTTTGATCCTGAAACCGAAGGAGTGTAGGATTCGATTCTTTTGTTTCTGAATCATGGGAGATTGGCACCACTGTACTTTTCTCCCTGAAATCCACTCTGCTCTCTCAAATGGAAGACATTAAGAGGCCCTCTTGGCCTGTAGTACTTAAGTGACAGAAAACAGACGTCTGCCATGTTCTTAGAACATTGCTTTGTTTAGGAAAGTGGTTTGGGACGAAAAATGTGGCAGCATCATGGACTGGAATTCAGTAAGTATTTGACCAGGAACCAGTATTCTCATGGTGTTTGTCAAGTATGGCATAATCTGATACTGAGGCTCAACATAACTTATTACAAAGCAGTTCTCACTGCAATGGTCCTCCCTCTAATGCCAACATAAAGGGTATTTACACTTCTAGGGACATTGTGTTGCCATATACTCCTTAATACATGTCCCTAATAGTGAATCATCACCATTTCTTCTAAATATCTTGACCAATATCATTGTGTTGGGAAGAAAAAAAGAGATAAAAATGTTTTGCAGCATTTTTAAGAACCTTCTGAATTCTTGCCTGACCCTGCCCTGATTGTGAAGTCAGGATACCTTTTTGGCAGTCCCTCTGCATCACATCAATGCCAATCAAGTAATTGTTTGGAAAAATTGTCCACAAGTTTGTCTGTTCATTTCCACCCATTTTTCAAGCCAGATAGCCGGCTGTTACTAATCGATACTGCTCAGAACACTGCTGGTTCCTGATTGGTCTGAAAACGGTTTGCGCGAATGAGATGGACGCAGATGAGATGAACCTGCCCGCCCGTTTGTCTCGTGTTCCCTGCCGCAGGGAAGAGGGAGAGGAAGCCGAAATCTACGGAGGGAGGCAGAGGGCGGAGGAACGCCATCCGGCTGAGCGGGGAGTACACGGTGGAGACTCTGGTGGTGGCCGATTCGGACATGGTGCAGTACCACGGTGCCGAGGCAGCACGGAGGTTTATACTCACTGTCATGAACATGGTGAGGCTCTAGACACTTTGACACCTTCATTGCAGCGATGGCTGGTGCACTGGCCATGAAATGAGATCACTGGAAGCGATGGCATTGCATAAGGATGTTTCAAATGATATTTCATTTGAACAATTTCAACGATCATGAAACGCATGCATTGCTTCCAACCCCTGTGTAAACAAAAGCTTGAGAAATCTGGAGTCATGATCAGTTCCCAATTACCAGTGGTGAAATCCACCGTAACGCAGGTGAAACTGGTAAAACGTCCATGCACAAGGACTTCAATTCTGCGTGAGAATCTCTCGCATATGCGTTTTGAATAATTGCTGTCTACAGCAGGGGAACGTAAATATGCCACTAAAACTCACGCCGAATGTGCTAGAGTTGACAGGTCTGCGTTATTAATGAAAACGGGCCACGCCTGATAATGTTGAGAGTTTTCGGAGTGTCTGTAATGGTAATTTAAATGAATGATTGAAAACAGGTCGTGACCAATCATTATTTTTAAGGGATGGGTTTGAGCCTCCCCTGTTTCCAGTTCTCCAGCTGCCACTGTAATAAGCATCGTTTGATCCCTTCATACTACTGTATGAAACTTCAATTGGCATTTCACCATTTAAGTCAATGGTAGATACATGTTTATAAATGTTTGCTTTCCATGTAACTAAATCAGTGTGGGAGTCATAATGTGGCCCTCAGCACACAACTCTTGCAGGGTCCCAAATATGAATAACTTGGTGCTCTCTCTCACACACACACACACACACACACACACACACACTTAAACTTACACTTTCTCTCGCATTTGCGCTCTCACAATTTACCACTCTCAATGTTCTGAATATGAATTGGCTAATTAATTAATCTAGAAGGACTATCGGCCAAAGCCTTCTCACTGCCTTTATCGCCTGTGGACATATATTTTTGAGTATGCTTTAGTAGACTTGTTGAAAACATTTGCAGACTTGAGTCTCTCTAACTCAGTCCATGCTGTGCAGATCCACGCTCTAGAGGTGACCTGCGATCCCTGAAGCCGTATTTGCCTCCCCCTAAGAGTTTGAGGGGTTTTATATTCCTGAAATGTTTCCCTATCAGCATGGGCAGGAGCACTCGCTCCGAGCAGCCAAGTCTCAGAGCTGCTTTTACATACAGTTGCTGTGGGAGCCCTCGGCTCTGCGATGTGAGCTCGAGGCTCGGCGCAGGTCGGGGTGTTGACCCCGGCTCAAATGGCGCTGTGTTCCCCGAGCGCTCTTACCGCTCGGACACAGCAGAGGCTGCCAGTCTCGGCGCAAGACTGGAGGTTTTATGTGGCAGACCCTGGGCTACAGCAGGGCAGCCCTTTCCCAGGAATAACTGCTGAGGCCAGACAGAGGTGGGGGGTGGGCCTGTATTACAGATGAAGTGCGAAGCGCTAACTGCTTTGTGCTAAGGGGTCGGAGGTCACGTTAAATCACACTTGGTTGGACAAGAATCCCGTGTTGCTCTTAGCCAGCCAGGGCATCTCAAGAGGCTGCCCATGCTCTGCTGCACTGCCGCAGCTTCTCACTACGAAGGTCCTCGTTGTTTCTCTCCGAACCTTCTGGCCGATTTAAAGTGCTTTCAGCCCGGAGTAGTTAAAATCGTCGGTTATGAAGTCCAACTGGAGACTGAATAGTGCAGAAGTGTCATGATGCTGGCAAGAGGTCACTAGAGAGGTACATGGCTACGTTTTAGAATGGTTGACAGGAAATGATAATTCTATAATAATTGGAACCATGCTCGTCACCACAGAGACCATGCTGGCTATCTCTTTTCAATCCCATATGGGGCATTGTTTGTGTTGTAACAACAGAAGGAGGGGCTAGAGGTGCTAGTTTGGCCCGTTTGCTTTGTAGAGTCGTCTGAATGTAATGTTGGCGTACCTTTCTTCAGTGCAGCCATGCCAATCTTCTGAGGCATTGTTTTGAAATCTTGGCCAAACAGATGGTTGAGCCTCCCCTGTGAGGGCATACCTTGTGTTTTCAATAATGGATGTTTTACCCTTAATTTTCCTTTGATTTTTCCATTGTTTTGCATAAAGGGTTTGGTAGACCTTGCATTCAACTCAAAATGCTGCTGTGTTTTTCACTAACACAATGCTTTTATCTGCAATATCAGATTACATACTTGATATGGATATAAAGGGAAGCAGGTTGTAGTGCTTTAAGAATTTCTGCACTGCATTTTGGGTGTTTTTTTTTTTCAGGAGCACAAAACCCTTCATAATGAGGGAATAAACCTTAGTTCATGATCTACCAATGAGCAGCACCCACCCAGGTGATGGTGCTGTATGCCATTTTGTACAGTGTTTGTAGTTGCGAAACTCTAGCCTAACGTAATTGTGTGCTGAACAGAATCTGATGCAGGTAGCGCATTAAGCTGTGTATGTTTTTCAGGTGGTAAAGGATGATTTGTTTTTACTTGCCTTGTACCTTCATAAGTATCCAGCAATCTGTTCAAAGCGCCTCTCGTGAGGCGTATGAGTCCTTGTGGTTCATGATAATGAAGACGCCGCTAAAGCTGCGTTATCTGCTCCCCTTTCCAGCTGCTTTCATCTTCCTCTGTCCGTCTTTCATCTCCATCAGGGCTTTGTCTTTGGACTGCAGTGATGTAAGTATGGACTATAATGCCGAAGTAGCTGACCGTCACTCTTTCATGCAACAGGTGTACAACATGTTTCGACACAAAAGCCTGGGTGTAAGACTCAACGTCCGCGTGACCAAGCTGGTCCTGCTCCACGCCCGCCCTGTAAGTCCGATACTTAAGCCTCCCCCGGCTACCCTCTTACTCCGCCTTCTCCATTCAGTCTGGCCTTTTGAAAATATATCCTGGGAAAACCCATTTAGCTCTGTGCATTTTCTCACCCTGGGGGGCTACTGAGTTAATCATCATTCCCCGCCATTGTTTACCGACAAAAGAGCCTATACATTTTAATGTACGTGTGCTATTTACAATTCAGTTCTAATCAGGATTCTTAACTCAATTTGTGATTTTACCAAAAAAAAAAAAGAAACGAAATTGAAAAATGTACTTGCTCCTACTGTGTCGGGTGTAGAACACCTCGCCCTGGGGTGCCACTGATGTTGCAATTCTTTTCTGCGTATGTGAGACTTTATAATTCAAATGGTTATTAGGGTGAAAATTTAGATGTAGTATTCAGGGCCAGACTTTAAATGATCCATCAAACTGTCAAAGAAAAGCTATAACTTACCCTCAGTACAAAAGAGCCCTTACCAGACTAATTTATGGATGCCTGCTAATGTATATCCAGGGGTGCACTTTCTTGGATTTGCTGAAATACGTTTTGGTTGTACGTGGTACTTTAAAAAAAAAAGATTATTGCTGCCGTCTGATGTTGTGCAGGTCCATTGAGATCCTGTCTGAATTACAGTGCAGCTTCCGATTCTTTTCTGATGGGGCTTTGCCGATAAGCTTAATAACATGCCTGAAAACATCTCTACGGAAAGGGCACGTCAGCCCTTATCTCCCATTACACGGTTTTGAAAATGTTGCCTTGTGAAAGGGTCTGAACTTCATTCAATAATCCTGTCTTCAAAACAACTTTTATCACCAAAACAAATTTTCAACCTCTCAAACATGATTTCAAAGTGACAGGAGCTGAGACGTTTCTTTCTGTTCACTCCCGCTGGGCTTCGTGCTGAGAGGCATTGAGGGTTGCTCTGAGTTTTTGTCAAACTTTGTGGGCCCCTAGGAGTCGTTGACGGTGGGTCATCACGGGGAGCGGTCTCTGGAGAGCTTCTGCCACTGGCAGCACGAAGAGTATGGAGGTGCCCGGTATCTGGGCAACAACCACGTCCCCGGAGGACGGGACGACCTGCCGCCGGTGGACGCAGCCGTGTTCGTCACCAGGTGCCCATCCCGCCGTCCATCCCTTACTGTCCTCTTCATACCCACCCCTCAGACGGGGCTCCATCACGTCACCCCTCCTTTGTTTTTAGCTGATAAACACGTCGGATAAATTGTCCTGGTTTAGCACTGCTGGATTTTAACCTCTTTGCGCAGAATACAAATAATGCCAATTTTTCCAGTTGTGCATAAGCCTATTTAGGCTTTATAACTCAGTATTTTTGTCACAGAGACTCTGGAAAATTATTCCAGTGAAGGAAGACCTTTGGAAATTCAATTAAAAGATAATTTAGGAATTAAATTTCAGAATATACGAACCCCAGCGTCTATATCTGTGCAAAGAGGTTAATAAGCTTCCCATTTATTGCTCTGTCAGTGAGGGAGGTTTGTGTCCCATCGGCCCAGATTCCATCGTCGTCTCCCTTAAAGGATTATTGCGGACATAAAATGTTGCTGACGTTCCTAATTTTGGATTAGGCATTATTACCTGATATAATTTTCCGGGTGGGGAAAAAAGAATCCTTTTGTTTACTTGAACCTCCCTGTAGTCAGTCAGATGCTATCCCCCTTCCCTGGTCTGGAGTTGTCAAAGCAGGCGACCAGTTAGACAGAGAGGGCTTTTGTTCAGAAGTTGGTTCGTTAAATATGATATGCGCTCACCTATACGGCCTCGTCTATGGAAATATAGTGTACCGGATCAGCGTCTGTCTGGAAAAGTTATTGCCAAGATAACTTGGGAAGACTGGAGGGTATCATGTACAAATGAAATGGACAACTGCCTTTCCCTCCTCTGGTTAAACAGTTCTTGTGTAATGCAGAGTCCTTTATATTGCATCACGTGGGAAGATAATCCTCATGTTGCACGAATTAAAGTGGATCTACATGGAACTACCAACCTGTTACCAGCTCCTTATGCGATTACAGGTCATTAAATGGGTTTAATTTACCCTGTATTAAGGCTTAGCGCTGGGCACACTTTTTTTGCTCTTTAAGTTATTGTTTTTTGGGAGCTATTCATTCTCAAACATTAATTTGAAGTAATATGTTTCTTCTGGAGTAATTTTTACCTTCATTTTTGTTTCCATTTCCTGGTCTTGGCTGAAGTACAGGAAAGAAGCCTTTAATTGTCCTGAGGCTCATTTTTGGGAGGACGTGTGCGTCTGGGCGTGTGCGGGGACTGCTGCTGCATGTAAGCTATATCTGAGATTGCGGTTTTTGGAACCCAAGCGCTCGTTTGTTCAGCCTAGTACTGCCTCAGTTGCTCTCTGGCCCAGAAGCTGTTGTTGTCTCGACATCGGCGAGGCGGATTGTATATGGACCCTCTCACATCTGTTACGCGACGTCAGCGTAACGAGAGGCCGCGCCGCCCCATATCCCCTCGCGGCCTCAGTTGCCGCGCAGCGGCGTATGAGCTGCTTCTACCACCCAGCTGTGCGGCGAATCCACTTAATTCTCACAGGGAATTTAGCAAATCAGGGCTGCCCATCACATGCTATTTTTAAACGTTTGAGATGTCTTTGAGAGAGAGGGAGGGCTGGAAAAGCATTTAACTCTTACATATGGGCCCGGGAATGCGCGAAAAATGGGCAAATATGACTAATGCGTTTAATTGAGTGTAGAAATGAAATTGCTCTGGTTTAAAAACAATCCAGTGGATCCATGCTGACCCATAATGTATCAGATTAGCTTAACTATACTCCTGTCACTGAGCAGATGTTGTTCCTCAGAGATTTACTGCATTTTTCCTCCTCCTGGCGGGGCCCTGCTTACAGTTTTGGGCATTCGGTAGTTTGCTCTTTGAGTCATGTGGTCGTCCTCACATGCTGTTTGGAAAGATTCGCAGGTCACAGTTTGGGAAATTTGGAGCTCATTTGCTCCCGGAATTTGCAAAATCAGTTTTTACCCTCGGCCCGACTTCAGGCCGAAGGGTATTGTCATCAGTTTGTCGTCTGTCTGTCCGTCTGTCTGTCTGTCCGCGTGTGCACCGTCAGGCTGAGGGTGTTCAAACGCGGGCGTTTCTGGTTATGACCTTTAAATGCCATCTCCTTACCAACAGGCTTTTTGAAAAGGTTGGATGAAGGGAAAAATATGTTTTGAAAAGCAATGCACACGGTGCTTTACCGTCTCATTGGTTGGAGACAAAAACAAGGTCCATATAGGACAAAGCACCTCTCTACTAATCTTTACTGGTCCTAATATGGTGATGGATCATTGATTTTTTGGAGCCATTACCTCCTCTTAAGAGTTGGTTTTGAAATCCCATTTTAGCCCAATAATTTTACAACCCCAATTCTGAAATGGTTTGGACAAAGTGTAAATTGTGAATAAAATCAAAAGGCAATGCCTTTCATGGTGCTTTTTAAAACATGCAAGTGTCCCTCACCATATGTACTAATGCATCCCCATACCATCAGAGATGCTGGACACTGAACACTGAAAACAGGAGAGTTGGTCTTTCTCCTCTTTAGCCCAGAGGACACGACACCCACGATTTTCAACAAGGATGTCAAATTTGGACTCGTCTCGACCACAGGACACTTTGGCACTTTGCTACAGACCATTTTAAATGAGCCTTGGCCCACAGAACACGGCGGTGCTTCTGGATCATGCTCAACAATGGCTTCCTTTTTGCATGATAGAGTTTTAGGTGGCATCTGTGGATGGCACGGTGGACAGTGTTTACAGACAGTGGTTTATTGAAGTATTCCTGGGCCCATTCAGTAATGTCAATGACAGAATCATGCCGGTCAGTCATGCAGTGGCGTCTGAGGGCCCGAAGAGTAAAGGTCTTCGGCCTTGTCTCTTAAGCACAGAGATTTTTCATGTTTCTCTGAATTTTTTGATGATGTTGTGCACTGTCAATGATGAGATCTCCAAAGCCTTTGCAATTTGACGTTGAGGAGCATTGTTTTCAAAGTATTCCACAGTTTTTTTACACAAGCCTTCACAGGTTGGAGAGCCTCTGGCCATCTTTACTTCTGAAAGACTCAGCCTCTTTAAGACATCCCTTTTATAGCCAATCATGTTACACACCTGATGCCAGTTTACTAATTTACCTGCTAAGTTTTCTATCAGCTGATTCTCTTATATATTACTTGCTTTTTTAACCTTTTTTTGCCTTAAATAAGCCCATTTTGTGGATAAAAATGTAAAATGTCTCAGTTTCAACATTTGAATAGTTATCTGTGTTCTATTGTAAGCAACATATTGGCTCATGTGATCTGAAAGTCATTACATTTTGATTTTATTCACGATTTACGGGTCATCCCAACTATTTCTGAATTGGGGTGGTAATATGGTGGAATATTGAATCTCAGAATCGATTATTCCAATGACATACTGTAATACTGGATATTCCACATACTCATGCATGGTGAGCATATACTCACATGCTGTGTGCCATCAGTACCATTTAACCATAGACTGCCGAAATCTTGTAATTTTGGTCAATTTAATATGACAGTAATTTTTAGATATTTACCTATGGTCTGGTTCTGCACAATTACAGGGGTTTGCGACTGCCCTCCAAGACTCTGCCTTTTGCCAGGTGGAATTACAGGGGTATGTTGAAGAGACTGACTTGTAGCGTGGTACAATTTGTGGCAAAACAGGCAGACGCTGGCCTTGGCCATTCAGAGCTTAGCATTTTTCTTATTTTCCTGGTCTTCAGTGCTGTCCTAGACTTGCTAATTGCTAGTTCAAAGGAGGTTCCATTGCACAGCCATGTTGACCTGCGGGACGTGTAATTAGCATTGTTTTGGTAACCAGGGCAGTTAAAAGGCCAGGGGATCTTAAAGGGGCCCTGAAGGCCAAACTGTGCCTTGTATATTCTGGTCAAAAATTCTCATCCCTCTGAGAAAGTAAACAGCACATAGAGTAAGATCTCCTTATTAGTTTAAACTCATTCTCAGGGTGGTCAGATTCTAAACCCCTAGCAAACACTTGAGAATTTAGCCTTTGTTTTATTGAATGCGCGCCGAAATGAAGACAACCCTGTGCCAATGAGTGCTGTGCAAATGATTACATGCACTGTGCTGTGGGAAATTCACTTGTATTCAATTTCCTTTGATGGGAAATTGATTTCTGAATTCATGCAGAAGCAAAGGAAAGACAATTGCACTAATCGGAGAAACAATGAGGCATCGGTGGTCAATTTTTTGAATGTTTGCGGAGCCAATCTTTCAACTCATTTGCATTTAAAATCATAAGCATTTGGTTTTTCCGCTTAATCTGAACAGTATTTTATAATTAACTACTGAAGGACTCGTAATGCAAGAGAGGAAAAAAACAATTGTGAAAATTCCATAACACTGAGTAGAGAGGAATGATTATCTACACCCTTGATTTCAGATTTTATCATGGTTATTTATGCTGTTTTATTAACTTGGGTGCAGTCAAGTTCAGGCTGTTATCCATTTTCTGTTTTCAACTCTGTACAACTTGGTGTTAACTGACGTATACTACATGGCCAGAATTTGTGGACTCTCTTCGGTTGCTTAGTTCCCTGGAGGTGGATCAAGAAACTATAGCATACAATGCCTTTTCACATGATTATGTGCTTCCAATAGTTTGCAGAAGGCCCTTTCCAGTTGTACCATGATGATGCCCTCAGATTGAGGTCCATGCGTGATTCTTTGAAATCAGTGTGGAAGAATGGAGAACCTTGTCTGGCTGCACTGACCTCGGCCCCATCAAACATTGTTGGGATCAACTGGAAAGCTGACTTTGAGCCTGGTCAGATTATGTTACTTTACTTCCTGACCTTGCTAATGATATTTAGCTGCCGAAGAAGAAAATCCCTTGCGACAATGTTCTAGCATCTAGTGGAATGTCCTCTTTGTAGTGAAGGCAGTTATATCAACAAGGGGGGGTCCTTCATATTAATGCCCATGATTTTGCAATGAGGTGTTCAGTGAGTAGATCTTTATGTAGTTTTGGTCATATAACGTAATGCGCCCACGGTAACCCAGTAATAAGTACCATTCCTCCATGCAAGGGAATCCAACATTCCTCTTGTGTGCCCTCACCGTTTTCCCAAAGTCACAGTTGTGTATTAAATTTTATTATTCTTTATCATGGCATACTCTTCATTTTGTGGATAGTTTCACTTTATATCCAGGTGTTTCGATGCGACAGTTGACACCTGGAAGCGTGGGCTAGCTGTAATTCAACGCCGGCGCCATGTGTTTTGACTATAGCCATCTCATTGGGTTGTTGCCTTTTCCCTTTGATTTACTTTACAGGAGTTACTCACGGGGTAGTGGAGCCCATTAGTTTTGTGTACACAAGAGAGCCAGACACTTCAGTCTTCCACATTTTGCAGTAAGGTTCGGCCTCCACAAATAGTTGCGCCTCTTTTTAATGCTAACAGGTCAAGCCCACCCGAGAGCCTGTTTTCTTTGTTCATTTGAAAAGTGGTCCTCTAAATTGACCTGGTGATATAACATAGTTTGAGCCCCTTTCAGAAAAAAACAATAATTACTGTGACTCCGACAGTAAGACGATGTAATGTAGAAAATGATGTGATATTTTGATTACTTGCTTGTCTACATATGCCCGATGCCCATTGCTTGGGTCAGAAGTTCTCTGTTTCTAATTGAATTTGGATGGGACTTCAATGTCTTTTCAAGCACAGCTGGTTTTTCGGTTCCATTGTAGAATTTAAATGATTTTAACTATCGTTGCACAATAAGGGTGTACTTACTATTTAGGATGTGTATGTTGCAGGGAATATGTACTGTACATGAATGTTCGTGCTTATACAAGTGCAGATGGGTTTATGCTAATCTTAGGCAGCATGTCATTTCTGCACGTATAACATGCACATGTCTTTCTCTTTCCAGGACAGATTTCTGTGTCCATAAAGATGAACCTTGTGATACAGTAGGTGAGTGACATTTGTAATTATGGCCAAGCTGATCCGCCAAGCTGCGGTTGCAGAATATGGCTGCAGATTCATTTTTTCTTTTTTTGCTAACACATAGAGGACCTTTAATTAGTGTGACAGCAGTTGCAAACCAAAATAAAGAACCATAATGGCTATGATTAAATTGTCAAAGAGGTTTTTAGATGGAATGCTAGTAATGAAAAATGAGTTTATATAAGACAGATGTGGTATCTTTGGCAATGAAGTCATCATGTCCTTTTCCGAGCAAAAATATTTCTGCAAACTATTTGCATCTCCTCATAGTGTTCTCATCTGACTGCTAAATGCAAGCCACTCCACATCTATGGCTGTGTGGCAGACAGAACCCTGCTAGAAACAGCAACCATTCTCAACTCTTTGGCTGCTGTTTTAATTTTCATTCAGACTGCTAGTTCTTTGTACACGCGATGTACGACTCTTCAGGTGAGAAGCCCTCACACCCACAGATGCTGGTTAATGTTTACCCAGAAGGGTAGACCACTTGGTCCTATCACCCTCGAGATTTTTGTCTGAATTCCCATATGTCACAGTGTACCAGACCTGTATGTCTGTTGCTATATGGACAATACTGCTTTGCTCCTGCCTGGAACCTCATGACCAGTGACTGCTGTAATCGTTTTTTATTAGTTTAGCAGAGTGGTGGCTTCAACGTATTGTTTTTTGACCGTTAACTATTCAAAGAATTCATTTTTGCAGTTTGCCTCCAGAAGGAAAGTTAACCCTGAAAGTGCTTAATTTTTACTCACCCTATCCCTCCAAAAGTTAATCATTCATTTTGTTGTTGACATATGACCTTCAGGGGGACACATAGGTACCTCTGAACCCTTCTGAAGGTCATTGATAACTAAAAATTGACAAAATTGTTGACCTTTGGAAGGCTGAAATCTGAAATTTCGCTTTGTATATTTTGTGCCTTGTATGATTATAGCAGTGATTAGCACTTTAAGGGTCAAATACTTCACCATACATTGTTCTAGAATAAAACAGCAGTGTCCTTCCCATGGTTAGATCCAGAAGCCTTGTGGTTACATAATTAAGTTTAGGATTGTGGCACTAGTGCTGGGATTAGATCAGGCATGTGGAATTGTCATCTCCAGAAAGGCACCTATGCACAGACATAATCACTTGCATGCTAAAATGGTTAGCTTTTCTCTTGCTCAGCTCTGTCAGGTGGATACTGTACAGACTGCGTATCCCCATTGTTATATCACATCAGTGCTGAAGGGTTTATTTTTGAAAGTTCATTTCTTTGCACAATCATCATCACCTTAATGTAAGAGTGATATTTTGACCTTGGTAAAATTTGGCAATTACAGCTTCTTTGTTTTGCTGTGCTGTTTAGTGCTACTTCACCTTAGCTGCGCTAAATGCTCCAGGAATAGTATTATGACTCACTTCACTTTTTGGCAGACCTTGAGTCCCAGTGACAACAAAAGCAAGGCAGCTCAGTGCATTGGCTCACATGGGAGCCAGCAGTGTTATCTCATGACTTTTCCAAAATACTTTCCCTTATATAATTGGATGTGGAGAGCTATTCTTCCCTTCTCAATTATTTGAAGAGAAAAACCTGTCTTACCTCAGCACTGATGCAGAAGTTCAGAGCATTAATCAGGAACCAGGCAGAAAACCCGTTGGACTGAAGCATTTTTTGTGTCCATCCAGAACATTAGCAGGGGGGAAGAGGCCTCCACCAGTGGAGTAATCCTAGATTAACTATGACCTCAGCAGGCCTCGTCAGGCCTCCACAGTGAACATGCATGTTATTAAAATGTCTGTTACATAGATTCACATACAACTCTGTGGTTTCCTGCTCATTTGAAACAAAGTGTTCTTTTTGTCTGGGTTGGTCAGTCAAGTGGATCTGAAGGACTGAAGAGCTCATGAAGGACCTTTTGGGGAACTTTGCTCCACTTTTAGCTCTTTATTTCTTTAACAGGGGTATATTTGCTCTCTGGTAGTTTTATTTCTGTGAATGCTTTAAAGAATCCTTTCTATGTTTTGTTATGTAATGTTGAAATGCTGCCATTTTCATTCTTGATTTATGGATTTGATAGCCCAAGGATTGGCTTCAATTAGGAAATGCACGCCACATTTATCTTCATGTGTTTCTTGTGACGATTTAGGCCTATAATATAGCTTTGTTATTTTTTCTGCAGAAAGTTAAACAAGGAAAAGGATAAATGACTTTCTGAAGTTACATTAACTGAATTTTATGATTTGTGCTGTAAATGTGTCATTTTTTAGCTATTTTAACCATTGAAAGTTAAGTACCCTGCCGTTTGGGCTGAATAGCGCACCTCTTCACATCGCATCACCTTTGTGAACTCATTCACCTAAAGTATATGTCAGGATCATCTGAGAACAGTTCAAGGAAGTATGTAATGAAATCTTTGCTGGTCCAGGAACATAGAAGACAAAAATATTTAACTCAAGGGCCGGAATAAATGCGGGCTTTCTTTACTCTTCGTAAAATTTATGGGGGACCCTTTGAAAGGGGTTTGATTGCAAAGTGATAAGTGCACCTTCGGGGTATTTGTGTCGAGTGCTGGGGAAGTCGGTTTCCTGCCTTTTGAAGCGCTCCCATTCTTTCTGCAGTGACGCATGCTTCGCCTGCAGCTATCACATCAACATTGTGTCTGATTTGAGAGTGATAAAGAGTTCACAAAGCCAGACAAGTAGTCAGGTGACCTGAGGTGGTGCCTTCAACCCCCCATATTTTTACCTACAAAAACATGGGCCCCAGCTATGAACTTTATTCTGCAATATTATTCATTTCTCAGGCAACGGTCCTCATGACATGACTATCTAATGATGACCTCTCACACTTATGCCAAGTTTAGTCAGAGACTAACAGGATTTCAGTGTATTTGACACCATAATGATTATTGTTTTCCTTTGCTCTGTTTATAATTATCACTAATTGCATAGGTTTGCTACATTATTTTTATATTGGATGTGAGCAGCCTGGATGGGTTGAATTATCACTGTGTGTTTCCTCAGCTACTGGCTTTCTCTCGTCCCCTCTTGTTTTGACATTTTTGTCACATTCTGTTCTGGTTTCTGGTTTTCCTTCCCATAGCTTCTCAGAGCATTGATGTGGTAATATTTAAGTAAGAATATCCATCTCTGTGGGATGCTGTCAGAATGGCTTCTGCAGTACAGTACACCATATCAGCAGCTGTTTAGCGCTTCTGTCCAGCTGCCCTCCGAGGGCCAATACTTTCGTCTTGCTACCGTCCCAGTTTTTGTGTACTTTCACAGTGGAGCAATCTGACTCAACAACGTGTCAGAACCTTACTCCCCTCCATACTGTGCCAGTATGTCGTTAGCCGGAAAATGCCAGCGACATTTTGAAACTGCCAGTTTTCTCAGCCTCATAGCTACCTGGAAGTCTGCAAAATAATACCAGCGTTTCTTTGCTGGCTCCTTGGAAGGCACTGGAAGAGTACATTTTTTGGCATTGTGTTATGTGGTGTCTGGAGTAGTGGCGCTGATAACAATGTCTGGGCTTATTTTCTTCAAACACAATCTGGTGCTCACTTTACACCAGTTCTTCTCTCGGGGTGTTAACCACTAATCTTGCTGCTGCCCTTTATTGTTGGTTATCTGTTGACCCTACACTGCAAAAAAAGGTTTGCACTGTCATTGTTATTTCAAGGTGTTTTACATTGTGACGTGATCTTCAAATTCAGTATTTAGTTGAGAAAATGTAAAGCTCAAGTAGAATTAAGTTTAAGTGACATCTTAAAATGTGAAGTGTCAAAATGTGCCAGTAGGTGTATGGCTGTATCACTGTTGTCTGGATTCTCCCAAGTTGCGGGGCCTGTCTGTCTGTCTGTGCGCTTTTTTGGGTGTGATGTTCAGCTTGCGGACTCGCGCTTGTGTGGATGTCTGAGCCTTGTGTGACTCTGCATTGCCTGCTCTTCTTCTCATGCCCTCTGCAAGACCTCCTGATAATGCTGACATGCTAACTGGGAGCCAAGCCCCACGCTCAGCACTTTTTCACTGGAGGTGACGCCCTGGCTCACGTGTCCCAGTAATCCTCGAGACTTGCCTGGGAACACTGGCCATTTTGTCACTCAAGGCGGTGCCCAAATGTCCGGCCAGTCACTTGGATAGGGTTGTCAAGGGGAGGGAGGGGGAGGGTTCACCACACATAGGCAGTTCTGTCTTAAGTATCGTCTCAGATCAGATGTGTTCTAACTTACTTGAGCTGGGAATATTATGCCCACACACATACCCGTGATGTCATGAGACTGCTGGAAATGTGTGCCCTCGAGCGTTCAAACCAGACTGTCTTAGCGGCTTCAGGCGCCGCGCTCAAATGCCCCCCTGATAAACAGAACATCCGAGCAGCTTCTTTTCACCTGAACGCTTTATACTAACGTGTGATCCATTTTTTCCCACTGTAATTATTGCCTTAACAGAAAGTCAGGTGTTCCTGTTTTAAGTCCTCCCAGTCCTTTTTCGTGTGTGATCTTGTCGGCAGCTGAAAGGACTGGAGGATGTAAGCGTTTACATTTTTCTTTTCATTTTTTTTTCCTTCTAGTTTGATGTTTATGGGCCTCATGAGAGAAAAAGAGTCTTCTCTAGCTGATTCGGGTGTCCTTTAATTTATTTCTGTGTTTGTTTTATTAATGCCTCTTATCAAGGTGGGAGGGCCTCATGCTCTGTTTGTGTACGCTGGCTGGATTTTGATACTTTGGGGAGGCAAGCTGAAGTTATATCCTGCTGGTGGCGTTCTGTTTCCTGTGTTTGGTTTACTGTACAAAAACAGAAAACTGCTGAGGAGAGGGGTGTAGCTCTGTCCGGCGGGACCTAACTGCTTTCATGAGGCTGGTGTCATCAGGGCCGGCTGGGGGTCAGCGGTGGCGGTGCTTCGTGATGCAGCTGATTCGCGCCTGCTCCTTGCCAGTTGGAGGTCAGCGAGGAACAATGCAGGGGGGTGGTGAGCCAGATCGGGTCTCGCTCCCAGTTTGAGCCGTGCTTAGCTGTTTTATTTAGGGCAGCCGGCACGCGGGGATTCCCATGTGAATGAAAGCCCTCCCCTTCATGTCCTAACGGGTAATTAACTCAAAATAAATAATTAGAAAAATTCTGCTTGTGTTTGGGAGAGCGCTGTGTGTCTGGATCTCTGACAGAACTTTTCCCTGCTTTTGAGCCTGTCAGGGTGCGTGCTCAGTCAGGGCTGCGTGTCTCGCCTGTCCTTTGACTGGGAAAGCCCCAACAAACGCTGAGTCAAATCTGACCGCCGATAACGAGGCGCAGTGAATTTGTTTCTTTGTCCCCCCGGCTTAAGGGTCAGAAGTGCTGGCTTCAAAGTATCTCTGCAACTGCAAATATTCACGCTATGCATGGCCTCATACGAGGCACCGTTTGATTCCTGCGACCGCGTCCATGGAGCTTTTCCCAGTATTAATAGGTATGTCAGCAGGCTTGTCGACAGATAAATGGCTTGCTGGAGGTGTAGCGTCTCCGTGGGTACAGAGCAGGCACAGACTATCCCCACTCATTTTCAAACGCTCCATAAATCATAGAGGGCGAATGCGTCTGAAGCTGATGATTGATAGGTATTTGTTTATGACTAATTGCTGCTTTAGGTTGTAGGTATGCATGGTTGTAAAAAAAAACCAGGAGAACAGAGGAAATGCTTCTGAGGAGCATTCAGTGTAACATCTGTTTTCTTCTCTGTCGGCCATTTTTTTTTTCTCCTCAATTTCTCTGAAAAATTGTCTGGAAGAAAAACTACATTTTTTCAGCTGTCAATTAGAAGAGGGATGATGGATGGCGAAACCACACTATTTAATTGTGCTGCTCATCAAAATGCCCCTCAGAATAACCTTGAAATTTTCAAGCTGTGGGGAAACTAAGTTTGGCAAAAAAAAAAAATACGCACATTTATTTGAGCCCATCTGAGCTTGTACTGTTTGTACTTGTAATTCGCTTATATATGCACTGAGTCATGCTTGTCATTATGAGAACTTTGTTTTTCATATTTTCTACTTGAAAGACGTATTTTACTTTTCAGAAAATTGAATGCACCTCTTCTTGATCAAAATGGGCTTTTCGGTATATCAAATGTGCCTTTTCATGCCCGAATGAGATTTTTCAGAAAATTGAGTACACCTGGTAGCCTTGTCATACTAAGCCAAATTAGACTTTTTCTGAAAACCTGTTACACTTTTCATAGCCAAGTGCACTGTCCCTGAAAAAAAAGGTTAAATGCTGGTTCATCAGAAGTTTATATTGGCTTTGTATTTACGTGGTCATTCTATACAAATATACTTATCAGTAAACATGTATCAATATGAAAACAATCAACAAGCTTTACATTTTGTTCAGTACATTACGCTGCATTTTCAGTTTTGCATCTGATGGCTGGGATCTTCAGCTCATAGACTAGTCTGAGCAAAACCATCCAAGACCCTTGCTACTCATTACAATGACCGGTTTCATTAGGTGTCCTTCGACCAATGTGTATAATCTTTGGTCAATGAAGCATTTTAAATAAATGTAAATAAAGCGTGGATGATATTGTGTATCTATGGAAGGAGCAGCTTTTCTCAGTGCATGCTGGAAGCCAAGTTATGCAACAGTGGAAATGGCAACCTTAAACCCTTTTCCTGTTTCTCTTTTGGAAGGATGCAGTTTCAATAACTGCACTATAAATTCAGCTGTGGTTTCTCACTAGTTGCACTTGGCATAGCCCTGTTTTTACTTTGGTGCAGCCATGCCGTCCTCACTCGTTGTCGGCTGAAAATTTTTTTGACTGTGTTTAAATGTGGCCAGGAATAGCGCCAACATTTTACAATGTTAAGGAAAAAATCCCGTAACTGTACGGAGATTAAATGCTATTAGTTAAACTCTTGTGGTTCCTAGTTATTTGGTTGCATTTTGATTAAATTCTGAGAAATAATTTAGAGGTCTACTTGATCAAACATATATTTCTGTACAAAGTAATTACTCCACAGGTCTTTGACCAGCTGAGTTATGAAGATGGAGTGAACTCAATTGTTTGTCATCAGTTGTCTTCCATAAACAATTTGACTTGCAGTCTCTTATGCTTACAAATATTTATCCAATTTGATAGAACTTGGTATTCAACATCTTTAGGACATAAACTGCTTTAGGACTGCATTTCAGCCACGCTAACCGGAAAGCGGATGTGGAGAAGTGATCATATTGAAAAACAGAAGTTTTTTTCTAATATAGCTAAAGAGCTTAACCTTGATATGTACATAGTATACAACATATGTCATCATATAAATGAAGGGCTTTAAAGATTACTGAAAAATGGCTGTTTTGACATTTGTCACCCATAGACTCCTATTCGAACAAACTGTAACTTCTTGTGGTCACAGATATTGATCGAATTTCATGAAACCTTGAGTTCAACATCTTTGTGACTCAAGCTAGTTTGTTATTTCATTTCAGCCTTGTATCCCATTCCTAAATGGGTATGACAGAGTCGTAGACCATTCGAGTTTCAGGGTCTCTTGAACCTCTATTCTTGATGTAGTGAAGACTTTGAGTGAGCTGTTGGGTGGCTCGTCCTCTTAAGACAGTGTCACAGTTAGTGGACTTCTTGGACTCTACTGTCCTTTGCTGAATATTCAACACTTCAGAGCCAACTGTGACTGTTGCCCCTGCTTAGTGGGTTTTAGCCTCACCCACCAATGAGAAAGCTGGGCTATTGTTGACTGGGCTAACGTGCATCAAAATCCCCACATTTTACTGGTAGGTGTTCATACATCAGTCTGACAGTGTCAGTGATGTCAAGATGTCTTTCTACGACACCCTTTGGTCCATGCTGATATTGAAACTATAGTGTGGAATGAAGAAGTTCCTGATATCTTATGCTTGGAAGGATGCTTGTCTCTCCCAAATTTACGGTGGAGGTTGCGGAAATCTGTGCTGATAAAAGCATGAATAAATTTATTTGGACAAGTGGGACATGCCAAATGGGGAGTTAATTCACTGAAAGAATGCCACCCAGTTTGACAAAAGGCTATTATGCATCATGTGTTTCTTTTATGGACTTCAAAGTAGATCATGTGACTCCTTTGAGTCAGGGCCAGGTTGTAGCCATCACATTAAGTCTAAAGATGTAGTGCGAATGAGTGTAAGGGAACAGCCATTGTAGATGTCCTCTCTCAAGCGCTTCTGACATACTGAGGCGTCCGGAATAGCCTGTGTCATTTTATCTGTGTTGTGCAATAGATTTGGCAGCCAAACTTAACTCTTTTTCTCTCTTTTTGGGCCATGAACCAAACACTGTTGTTAAGTCTTCATCTTTTTTTTTTTGCAGTCCATTTACAGTAACTTACCCCCTGTCTATGCCTTAAGAGCACTAGCAAACCTGCTGTGTTTAGTTTATTAAGGCAGCCTATATGCAAATCTTTATTGTGTATTCTGGTGGTGTCTGCTGTTTTTTTGGAATTTTTTAGAATGCTGCATCAGTTATTGCTGGATAATTGTTATCACATTTGGGTTGATTGGAAGAAAATAAAAGTTATATTGCATGCTTTGCTGCTTTTAGCTGGAATAATAATGTGTGTAATAATGTGCAGACTCTTATCAGCATGCAGTGTATATTTGCTGGATTTTCACTGCTGTTTTATTTATTTGTTTATTTTTTTACCTCCATGCAAATTTATGCTGTTTTCTCAGCTATGTTTAGCCACAGGAAACACTGAATAATGCCCCTCAAAACCCTGTTGTTGTATAGTGCCTTCATTGATTTATCACTGTTTATCAGCGTCTCAGCTGGATTTGGCCTCTGAATGAATGACTGACCCAGCTGTTTGTTCAGTTAAATGCCTTGCGTCGTGTACGTTTTGTGTTTATACCGAACATTGTTCTGTTAAACTTTTGGATTCCATTTGAGTTCATTTTTGTCTTCTTCTCAAAGGTTTGATATAGTTTGATCAGCATCCAAACATGACTGTGGACCTTATTTTACTGACTTCACTGGATATTATCAAGTGAAAGACAAAAACAGAACAGCCATGTGAAAGACAGGTTATATGAAAGCTAAGATGTGGCCAAGTAGCTTGTTTGTTGAGATCAATTCACAACTAGGGTTACCATTTCAGAGAGTTGATTTTTTTTTCGACACAAAGGTGCCAGGCACTCCATTCAAACAATCCTGAAAGCTTAAGAGAAATACTTGTGCTGGCCCACAAAAAACTTACAGCTGCACTGAAGTCTGAAGAGTGCATAGTTTCTCATCTGTACAGACCAGCTGTATGTTTTCAGCTCAGTGGCTGGAGTTTGTATTGTCTACACAGGTGACTGGCACATCCCAGACGCCCTCGTTTATTGCAGCGATAGTGCAATGATTCCTAACATTCCATTTGTGTATTGTCTCTCTCAACCTATCCTTGTCCATGCTCACTGGAGCTCATAATATCCAGGTATATGTGCTTTTGTGCGCGAACCTTCTTTCACTCTATTGTATACAGATATCATGCACATTACATGATGGGAAAATGAAGTTTCTGCATATTCTAAGCTTGTAGTGTGTTTATACATGTGGAATAGTATGGTTGCAGGGCATACCATAGCCAACACTGACTGGGAATCTAATGGGATGATGCATGATTGGGTGTAACATTGACAGTGAATGGGTTGTTTCAGTGGGAGTGATATTTCCTTCCTTAGTGTGGAAGAGTGAGCTCTCTGGATAGCTGGATGACAGCCCAGTGAATGTGATGTTCATTAAAGTGGCATTGAGGCTGTCTTGCACAGTTAGCGGGACTTTAGAGTAAAATGAAGAAAGGGTTTAGCTTGGATTCAGAAAACTAATGTTGTATTCATCATTTTTACTCAGTTACTTGAGGATGTTTTGTGGATCGTACAGGTGTACTCGGAGTGTTCCAAGTCAAGAAATGTAAAAATACTATTTCAGCAGATCTCTCATACTACAGTGCTAGTTACAGAATTTTTAACTCATTTGGACTACCATCCAGTTGAGTATATCACATATTGAACCATACGACGTCTGGCATCGTCCCTCGTTTGTTACCTTTTTCGATGTTAAGACTCTAGCGTCTACAAATATTAACTAATTTTTGACGAAACTTGGCATGCAGCATCATTACCCCAAGGACCAGGAACAGGTCGGTATTGCATTTCAGCCTGATCCAACTCAAGAGAGCCGGCATAGGCTGCCATCTTGGATTTGGTCCTGATAACAACTAAACAACTTGTTTGCATACCTGATGGCTTTTGTACGTTCCCTACATATTACTGAGAGGTAACCAACTGTGCCCTAGTGGAGTTCTGCTTCCCTGTAAGGTATAGTTGAAATTATGAGGCATTTTTGAGGGCAGGTTTTGTAGTCCAATATTTTACAAAGTGCAAACGTTAACCCTCAAAAAAACAAAGATTTGTTGAGAAAAGAAGAATTAAAGAAGAATTGCAAATACTGATATGATTAATTGTGGGAGGTATTGGAATTGGGTTGACCCGAGAGTGAACTATGATATAATGAATGCAGTCAGTTCACAGTGCTATCGCTTATTGGCACGATTCTGCCATGTTTACTATCACAGTGGTACTTGTCTGTCTTCATCAGAAATCTCTTTCTGGAGCTGGAGTAGATGTAACTCAAAGGGCTATTTTAGCTGCACTAACCTGAATTACTCTCCTATTCCCAAACATTCCCGTTCCCTTGTGTTCAACGGTGTGACGTTCCATTTACAAATTCAGCGAATTTTAGCACTGTGTAACTGAAGAGAACATCTGACCGTGTGAGAGGAAATGTACATAAAGTGGGCTACTAAAATATCAACAAAGCCATTCGATAGATACAGTCAGCATCAACGGGAACGCCCACAAACCTCACATGTGGTTAGAGCCGAGGGGGAAAACAATCTTTCCCCCCATCCGCTATACTGTAAAAACGTGGAATTTAAACTTGCCTTGCTAACGCTAAGAAGTTGTCATGACGTACTTTGAGTTGCTATTGAGTCGCTATCCCTGCTGACAAGGATCGATATGTTGAAAAATTAAACATACTGGGGTTGGATTGTTGTTCATACATTTTTAAAGACTAGGTGAATGATCCTACTCAGTGGCCTGCAGACATACACGTTCTGTTGTGGGGTCCCGCCATAATCTGCCAAACTCGTCCTCTCTTCTGATAGCTTGAAGCCATTTTGTCCTCCTTTGTGGTTCCATTATATTATTTGATAAAATGTAAAACTTTAATTGGTGATTTTTTTGTTTATTTGCGGTGCAAAAGGGCACACAGCAACTCTTTGGCATTATTGTTAATGGCAGAGACCGGTTTTTTTCCCCCTCGGTTCTACTTTTGTGGGCTTTTCCTTTGTTGCCGACTGTATCTATGAGCCATCCTGTCCCAATTAGTCAACGTTACTGTTGAGTATACATTTGTCAAACTTAATTTGCTGAACAGTACCTACATCATCTATAGCATTTCATTTTCCTTTATATTTTAGACGTTCACTGTGAATTGGGTACATCATATGTATTGCAAATATAATATATTTATATAATATATATATAATGATTGGCAATTTAGGGTGAGAAAATTATCTGGTGTTAAAAGATTGAAGAAAGAAACAGTTTAAGGAAATACTCTACTTATTCGTCCATTGACAGGGCATCAGCTGTATTTGGTTACAGTATTAAAAACGTCTCTCTCGCTCTCTATTTGATTCTTAGGAATTGCCTATTTGGGTGGGGCCTGCAGCCCCAAGAGGAAGTGTGTGCTGGCTGAGGACAATGGACTCAACTTGGCCTTCACCATCGCCCATGAACTCGGCCACAAGTGAGTGCTTTCATTCAACAGCGCTGCCTCTCGTGGTTGCATGAACAAAGATGCGTTTCACACTGCTTAAACTAACATGGTGTACTTTCTGCTTGTCGGAATTCGCTTTCTCCCAGATTAGCATTTATATTGTAGTTATCCTTGCTCCCTGTCATTTGAGTTATTATTGAATATTCATGGTTCTTTTTTAGAGAATGGATGCACTTGCTTACTTATACCTGAAGTGACGTGTAACTGTCCTAAGAGGAGTTGGCACTTCCCATTAGTGCTTATTGACATTTGTTTTCATTTTTTGGTTAACCCAGTTTGATCCCTGTTGAAAGATGCACTGTAAATCACTTTAAACATGTGAAAAAAATGCTACATACAAAGCAAACCATTTCGATTGTTGGGGGAAAAAAATCATGAAGCTTTAGGAACAATCCTTTGGCTTTAATACTGGTCTTCACTGAGCAAACCGGTTTCCTTTGGCTTTTCCCTGTTTGTTTCCAGAACAGCATTTGTGGTGGAATTTTTGAGTTTTCACATCAAAAGTACTTCAAGTGTTTGTCAGTCTCGGTTCTTTAAGCCTTGGCTGTTATAGAATGGAGGTATAGATAATTTTACCTTTTATTCCACAGTTTTATTTGTGAGCAATATCCTATTCTCACTGTAAGGTCCTGCCTACAGCTTTATGCTACAGACATGGGATGATGGATGTTGGGGACACTATATGTAGCAGTTTTCGCTTCCCACCCCTCCAGACCTCCTTATGAACTGTACTTCCGTTCTGCATTTCTGGAAATTAAATTATGTACCGTATATGCAGAGGCCACAGCTCTTGCTTTTTGATGACATTTTTTCCCTTTCATTTTCACTCCAATTTTCATTCCCCGTTCCCCATTTTGCTCAATTTAAGGTGCCCCGTCGTACTCAAGAATCCATTTAAGGCACTGAACAGTGTTCCTCTGGTTGCCACTTATTTTCAGGTGACCTGCATGTGTCGTCTGCCGAGTGTGGGTGAGGAGTAAGCCAACCGTGAAAGATAAAAGCTTTTGGCAGCCTTGGTAATGCTTTTCTTCAGGATGAGTAATAGTTGTGACCGATTGTAGTGGAATTATTATACGTACGGTATTTCACAATTAGTGGAAATGTATTGTTTATTGGCGGCACCCTAGTATTGTTTCGAGGCCCTCTGCTCGAAGCACTCAAAGCTCAAGCCTTTTAGAGAAGCAAAAATCCGTCTGCACTGAAAATGTACTCTGTAATTGAGGGATCAGTTGGCATGTCAGTCATGAGTCATGTTGCTCTGGTTATTTTCTATGTGGGTTAGTGTTCCCCACAAGCTTTACACCACCAGCATTCTTAGTTCGATTTAGTTTGTCTAGCTACTTAATGTTACGTTTTTAAACATGACTGTGTCTGAAGAAATTCAAAATTGGTGTTCGATTACGGTAGGAGACGTATTTTAAATGGCTGCACCTAGCCTTTGAGTCTTTCAGGGGAAAATAATGCTGAGCTAACACCAAAATAATTAGGAAATATTTATTGTCGAAACTACTTTATGAAGCGTGCCAAGGGCTTGAGGCCTTGCCATTACTTTGTCATGCTGCCATGGACTTTATTCGATGTTGGGTGATTATTGACATCGAGGAGAAATTTTAATGGTCAGACTAGGCCAAATTTTATGACTTTGTGTAATGAGCTGGCGCACAGTTAACGGTAATGTTGCCTGTATGGGGGGATATCAATATAAACTGTGTGCCAGACAAATTACATAATGCACTGTAAAAGCCCTCACTGCACTGACTCTACAACCCTACTAAGCTGGAACAATTACGTTGAAGCGCAGTTTTTTTTTTTTCGATTAATTTCAAAGCTGTAATTTTGCATTTGGAAAGCGCATGTTTTTTTTTCCGGGCCGCCTAACTTTATTTTCTGTCAACGAGTGAAATTTGACAGTTCTGAACAATGATGGTTAATGCTATTAGCACAGATATGGCAGCGAACACAAGATGGTGATCCTTGATCTGTAGACGTACAGTATAATACAAGCTTCCTGAACATGATTATCATCAAAATGGATTATCCAATCAAAATGTATTGAGTAAATGCATCGTGACCCACAATGCACTGCAAAGCCAAAAATACAAGTGTCCATCAGATAAGTTCAATACACATTTACATTACTATTTCCTGGACTTCTCTGCTCAGTTAGGCAAATAATCAATAAATATATTGCAAATGCATATGTGGCAAAAAGATTTGACTCCATGCAAGATTTTCCAACTGGCTAAGATGATTCCATTTGTCGAGTGCGAATTTAAAACAGTCTTTTTTTGTCCCCCGCCACGCGAACCGGCGGGACATAGTATTCACGACCGTCCGTCCGTCCGTCCGTACGAATCCTTGTCAGCGAGATATCTCAAGAACAAATTGACGGATTTTCTTCAAATTTGATATTAACAAGTATTTGGGTGATACCCCGGCGCCAGTCGATTTTGGTGACCTTCGCGTCACTCTCAAGGTCACTCCAAGAGATTGCTCATTTTGACACGATTTCACATTTTGTGGCGGGGGACAAAGACACTTTAGTGGCAAATACTTGTTTTTCTTAAAGGTGATTTTTTTTTCAAATATTAACATGTATTATATTTAATGCAAAATCTGGTTGTAGTGGTGGTTAGTGGCACAGTTTTTAGGGAGCACCATTCTTCTGGACTGATGCATGGTAGGACAGGGTAATGGCTGATTAAAGACCTGCGGCTGCACTGCTTTTCTACGCTCATTCTCTGTCCTGAATGCCTGTTTACTTTACTGCATGGGCAGCTATACTACATGTTTGGGTCGCTCCTTTTCCCTTAATGAGACTGCAGAATTAAAATCCATTCTCATCCATTCGGTATCCCATCCCATTATTCGTATGCACTGCAATCAGTGTGATGTTTCCGTCTTTTTTTAGCTGAAAATGAACACAAGGTTGGATCTGTTGTTGGGTTGTTCTTAATTGATGCCTGGAGCACTGCCACAGGGTGTTGTTTTTTATTTTAAAATGTAGGTCATGGCCTTTGGAGAAGAGCATTATAACTGACCGCAGCAAAATACTGTTCTCTCGCAGACCAGGCCTCTCCCTGCGGTAGCATTTAAACAGTTTTACACATGCTGCCCAGACAGTGCGTAGAGACGTCCAGGACAATCTGTCCCGCCAGTTTGGATTGGTGCGCAGCAGCTTGGATGGAGGCCTCTCTTATACGCCCGTGTCGCTCGGTGAGGGGGAACGAAGGGCCTCACGTCTGCTTCTCTCTACAGCATGGGCATGAGTCACGACGACGACCACGCCACCTGCACCGGACACTCGCACATCATGTCAGGAGAGTGGGTGAAGGGTCGTAACCCCAGCGACCTCTCCTGGTCGCCCTGCAGTCGAGACGACTTGGAGAAGTTCCTCAGGTCAGACCGCATTCCCTCAGCTGCTCCGCTCAATTACTGCATTCCTCGCTGTGGCCAAAGGGCTGAAGGTTCCAGAATTTTCCCGCTTCCAGCATTTTGACTCGACTTTTGGGACATAATCAAGAATCTTGGATGCGGTGTAACTTATTCAGGTGTATGAAAACGGGAAAAAAAAAAGTTACGTAACTTTTTTACTTGTAGTACACCCAAGTGGTTCCAGTTTGAGTGTCAGTTGGTCTAGTTAATTTTGCTGAACTGTTGCCTGTTAAGTGCTTGCTCAGAACATTCCAGAATGTGCGACTGTTCATATATGAATGAGCAAGGATGAACATCGTATTTTTATTGTGCTGTTCTCACTGGGACTCAAAGCACTTTCGGTGATGAGGGAAAATCTTACCTCAAGCACCGCCGATGTGTAGCGCCCACCTTGGTAATGCCTGGCAACCATTTTGTACCAGAAAGCTCACCACTCATCACCTGAGGAAGAGAGGGAGAGGAAAAGTTTTATAGCAAATTAAATCGGTTGATGATGATTAGGTAGTTGGTTGCAAGAGCCAGGTTGGGACTTTAGACAGGACACTGGAAAAGCCCCTACTCTCTGCAATGAGTGTCATGGGATCTTTAATGACCATAGTGAGTCAGGACCTCAATTTTACGTCTCATCCAAAGGACAGATGTTTCCATTAATGTGTTGAGAATTGCTAATGTGGCGTAAAACCGTTCTGTGTGAGATTGAGGCATCTCTTGAACAGAATGGTGAAATGTGTCAGACTTGTGGGGACATTTGGATGGCAAAAGCATGCAGTACAGTAGTTCAGTGCAGTCAGAGTCCACCTCAAGAAGCTAACCGGCATAACTCCGGAGATTAGAACATAAACCTCGTCCTCTACCTGCAGCACATGAATGTAGTAATCCTGCGTATTGTGTCCTGGTAATATTCCAGTCTAGTTCTGTGGCACTCGGCATACATATTAGTGCTATTCAGCTTCCTCTCATTTATATGGATCCGACAGCAGTGCATTATTGAATGTCATAATTGAATGATGCACAATGTTGACTTGGCTTTTACGTTTTCTGGGAAAAAAAATCTTGTTGGGGAAGCAATGTTTTGAGACACAGAATTACTTTATGATAATTAGAAAGCTGGAAAAGGTCATACATTTAAATGACATTGTGTTATTTTGTGCCGCCATTCCCATCTAAAGCGGAAAAAAGTAATCATTGCCCCAGGTGAACTTAATTAAGCCGTGGTTTGGACTGGCTGTTAAAATAAAATACATTTATCACTTAGCAGGCAGCAGCTGTGAGCAGCTGAATATTAACTATTACGGTCAATTTCCATGCATCATTTAACACGCATGATTGACTCCACTGTATGTATCAAATTATGTTGTTTTTTTTCCTCTTCCAACATGGGCGACCCATGTGACTGTTAATTTGTCCCTTTCTGTCTTGTGTATACAGTAGTTTACTGTAAATCCTCAAGAACTGTACACTATACCTGAGCCTACAGCTGAAAGGTATGTGCATTTTGCACTAGAAAAGGGTGTTTGTGAACAGGAGGAATGAAAATTTGTGTAAGTCTGTTCTTTTGTTTTGATCTTTGTTGCCGTGGAAGTCGGTGTTTAAACCTTCTTCCATTCGAAGTAATAATGTGCTTTTCAATGTTTTCCCACATTATTTATTATCATCGCATTACTATTATTTACAGGACTTTATCAAAACATGGTCTCCTGACTATGTGAGGCTGATAAAAGTTGAAATTCAATCAGTCATTTTGCTGTAACAAACTATGGCTGTTGCTTTAGCTTTAGCAAGGGGTTCAGGGTAGGGCGTAATGACTTTTTTCCTGTGGGAAAATGCCTCTTAACGTAGGGTGGCTCAGGTTTATTTTCCTTCTGTTGTGTGGATATGGGTGAACAAGGCTCTGATTCTGCATGTGTCACACAGATCGAAAGCCAGCGCGTGCCTCTTGCACACGGACCCTCGCAGCCACTATCGAGTCCGCTTGCCGCCCAAGCTACCTGGCATGCACTATAGCGCCGACGAACAGTGCCAGATTTTGTTTGGCACCAACGCCACGTTCTGCAGTAATATGGAGGTACGGTTCGTCTTGCATATATTCTCCATCTCGCTTTTTTGGTGCTGGGATCAGGTCTGCAGTGAACACTGGTCCTAAAGGCCGGTGACACAGGGTTTTGTATATTTTCAGTGAGCACATTGGTGACTCCAGGTGACGCAGTGGTGCAATGGGTATTGCTACAGCCCCATAGCAAGGTTATATGTTTAGCTCTGGCCTTAGGCCTTTATTTTCAGAGCTTGGATGCTGTCCTGATGTTTCTACAGGGCTTTTTCAGTGTACAACAGTTGCTTCACACAGTTCAAAGACATGGCAATTAGACTATTTGTAGACTATAATAACCCATAGGTATGAGTGTTCAAGTGAATTGTGTGGGGTCCAATATCAGAGAACTTTGAAGAGACAAATAAAAAGTGTGTTCCCTCCAAGTGGGATATTTAAAGAACAAATGAAGTAACTCAAATAGATCCCAGATTTGATATAAATATTACCAACATTTTTGAGACGTTTCTGGAGTGCCTGGCTGTTTTCCATGAAAAATTATGACAAAGACTAATTGTTTTCAACAGACGTTTACTCATGGAAATTCGGCCAAGAGAATAGTTTTCCTCTCTTGTCGTTAAGAGAACCATTTTTGGATATTCATTGTTGTCTACAATTGATTCAGAGTATTGTTGAAGTTTCCGTAGTAACCCAATAAAAAGGCATCCTGATGCAAATCACTGTGACTGATCATTCAAGGATGTGTAATGAAGGCATGAATTAGCCTCAGAACTGTCAGTTTACTGAAGCTGTATTACTTTCGCTAATGCACTTCTGCTATAACCAGGACTCTCAGGCTCACTGATGACGACAGCACAGGATTGTTTGACCCCTTAAACTAAAATTTTCGTTCATGGTTTCGCTTAAGTTTTTTCAATGTCCGAAAAAGCTTTTTTTTTTGTATTGTTGGACAATGTGTCACAAACACGTTCTTTGTCTGCTGGTTGCAGCGCTTCACTGAAGCTAAATCACACTTATACAGAACGAAATCCTCAAACCCAGGACACCATATTTTTATGGCCACAACATTACATCAAATGGAAAATATCTAAGTCTTGTGCAGCATTTTATACACAATTCCCTGTAATTCAGCAGGACTTTTTTGGGATTGTTGGAAACCTTGGGATCTCCACTAGAATTTAAAATAAGCTTTAAGTTCCACAGGTTTGAATACAGCTGCCGCATTTTACGGACTCATATGGGTCCATAGGTTTTATGGGGTGAAGGTTAGGGTTAGGGTTTTGGTGATCTCAGATGCCTCAAACATCGACTCTGGTAGCAGCCAGTGAAATTGATCCTGAACTATTGTCGTAATTAAGGGCTTGCTTAGGGCTCAAGTGGTTTGGGAATAACAACGACATGTTTCCAGGAGGGAAGGTAAGTAAGCCTTTCTGCATTCCCTGTGTGCTGTGAAGTCTGTGCTTATGGGTATTCCTGTTGCTGGTGAAGCTGATCTTACGGCCCAATTATCTCATTCCACAGGCTCTACAGACCACCGGGAACATAACACATGCGGCCACAGAGCTGTACAAGTTTTTCTTCTGTTGACCTTTAAAAAAATATAGACGAATTACATCATGAAATGTATCAGTTGTGTCCTCTACACTGCTTCTGTTTTGACTACTTGTAATAGCTATACTATCCAGGATTTTGTTTCCTCAATCTTTTGAAAACCTCTTGCCACACAGTTGATGAAGCTTGCCAAGTGTGACTCATAGATATTTAGCTCTGGCTAGCTGAGCTGCTAACTTTGTAACCTGATATTGAAGACTAACCAGAATTATGACCCTGTCAGACATGCATCATTCATACCCTCAGACAGTCACAAGTGTTCCAACGTCCTCACTTGATACATCGGACAACAATAGCTCCCTCTACGCTATGATGCACAGACTTCTAGTAGCCACAGATAGCAGTGCCTATTCAGTGTGTTTGTAAGCATGGGCAAATACATGTACCACAGCTAAGTATGCCACCACAAATACATTCATTCATTATTGCTTTGTTTTTTTTTTGACATTTATATCGTGTAGCCTCCTGTATTGATCGCAGCAAAGTTGCACATGTTTTACTCCGCATGGCTGCTGTATCCTTCTGCAGATTAAGTCTCCTGCAGCATCCACTCAAACTTTGGCCTGTCTGCCAACCTCCTCTGTAATAATAACATACAACTTTAGGGGTTTTAAGACTCTCAATATCCTTTGTATGAAGGACATGTGAGCACCATTGATAAATCTCTGTCCCTGCTTTCATATCATCTGAAGTACATACTTTGCTGGATTCTGACCTTGGAAGTACTGTGTTCATTCACACCGGTGTTACACTTTTGACTTCTGTCTGTGTCTGTCAAATATCTCACTTTTCTACCTGGACTTCTTATTATATTTTTATCCAAAACATTTTGGTAAATGGCCCTTTTTTCTTTTTTGATTATCCTTGAAAAGGATGTGGCCCCAGGCAAGAGGGGTAGAGTATGAATTAACTGGCTGGGTTGTGAGAGGTATGATCACTGTTGAGGCAGGGTGCCAACAAAAGAAGAAAGATCATTTTGCAGCATGCACATCCTTGCTGAGTTTTTAATACCTTTTCAATGTAAAATCTTTTATTGATTTTTTTTTTTTTTTTGCTATGAGTTGTATGCTGCTGGACTGAAGATATAGCATGGCTGTTTCAAGACTCTGCATTGAGTGTTTGTATCTTACATGAGCTCAAATGGCACTTTTACTTTTCTATGCTTTATGAAGCTACTCTTGGAAAGTCAGTTTGATTTTTGCCATGTGTGTTTGCAGACCTGTACATTGTCTCTCCAGAGCTGCTCAAGGAATATTACTCCCATGTCCATGTCACAACTGCTCTCAGCTGCCGAAGCACATGCTACTTCAGCAGTCGTACTTTCAAACGCACGCCAACAACCGGCACAGTAAGACCACCTTATTGTAAAATGTTACTAATTAAAAGTCATTTTTCAAAGTGCTGGTGCCTAAGAAATGATTATATCTGGCTCACTAGCAACACATCAGAGAAACCTCAGCGACAAACTCGCGGACCTGCTCAAAAAATGTATGAGCAATGCGATTTCTGCCTTAACTTAATGCAACAGTCATTTATGTAGAACATGGATGTAGGTCATACCAACAAGTTTGAACCTTACTGCAGCCAAAGTGTAGTGAGCAAGTATAGAAATCTTTGACCACGAAAACTCGCCAAGATTGATCTCTGAATCTGGCCTTTCTGAAAGGCACAGTGAAGTTGTCTACTGCCAAAGGCAGCAATAAAATAAATCCTAAACAGACATGGTTTGTGTTATGTAAACAGAATTTTGTGTGTTTTGCCTGTTTACAAGTGCCGTCCCGAGAGATGGCTGAACTACGAACTGTCAGTCGTAAAAGTGATGATTTCAGCTGCTGCTTGCAGACAGGAAGTTGGAAATGTTGTTTTCCTGAAGTTATGGAAACAGAGAATTGGCCCTTGAGAACAGTAAGGAGCTATTATTGGTAAATGAGTGCGAATGAAATAACACTCCTTTTCGCCCACTCGTCACAAATCAAACACTTCCACACGTCGTCTCCTGAGTGGAACCCAGGAAACATGCTCTTAATTTCACGGTGGAGATAACATGACCTCTTTTCTCCTGAGCGAAAGCTGTTTGGGTCACGGTTGTTATTTTGGTTATTCCCTGTCATCGAGTTATACTCGTCATTCACGGGCAATTCATAAAGGTTTAACAATTTTTGAATTTCCGCTAAAATAGCACTTTTACCTGTCATTATTTATCTTGTAGATTCCTGTCACATGCTGATTTCTGCTGTTGTTTCCATGCCTTTGAGAGTGCATGTTTTTATTTTGAACAAGCATTTTGAAATTTTATTTATTTTTTTCTTTCTGACCTGCGCCTGGGTAAATTCAAGGTCAATCTCCCAGGCCTATACTGCTCATTGGTTTATAGTATTGGATAAGGGCTTGGTCTAAGAGGCATTCCCCTTTCAATTTTCTCTTCTCGGTCATCTGTGAATGCGGTTTCTCAAGCTCTAAAAATTCCATATGTCCTGTTGGAGCAATAAAAGGGCCTGGTAATTGAAAGACTACGACCTTGTCCACTCACCCCCAAATGTAAACGAAGCAGTGGCTAAGAATGTTCAGTGGGTAAGACTGGGGCTGCAGTGTGCTCGTGTATGAGAAATATCTCAGAAACTGAGGCCCAGTTTATGCTTTTCATTTAATGCATGCGCTACATGGACAATATCTGGATATTATTATTCCACATTCCATTTACACTCGGCCATATCTGAGCGTCTTCGCCAGATGGATACAAATTAGATTTGCAGTTTGCCGCGTGAAATGCAAATGGTCAGCTGATCTACAGTTTTTTTTCTTTCTTTTTTTTTTGTGGCTGGGGGGGGTTGGCAGCATTGTTGCTGTTGTGTAAAGATTGCTGGGGACATTGAAAATCTTTTCCTGTTATGGTCAGTCCATCAGATGTTGTGCCTGTTGTGGGGCAGGTTGGCGTAGCTGGAGACGTCATATTTTGGTTGGAGCGTAACGCCGATGTATGTTCCTTGTGTTTACAGTTTACACTTTTTTATGTGGCCACAATGTTTCTTAACTCCTCTAAAGGTGATTTGTGAAATCTGAGCTTAATCCAGCCCAGATGCATCTCAGAACAATTTACTCTTGACCCTTGTGGTCAAGATTTTCACAGTGACTAACTGTAAATGGGGTTTAATGCCAGCTAGTAGCAATTCCTTTTTTACCCCGCAGCCCTGAAAGAGACTGTGGGGTGCTGTCATTTAGCACGGCGTCAGTCGGTCGGTCTGTCTGTCTGTCTGTTCATCTGTCTGTCCATCCACGCTTAATTCCGTACGATAACTGAAAAATGCCGTCTTTGATCTTCACGGTTTCCCGTGAGGACATTGGGGTAGAGTTACTACACAACCCTATTGTTTTTGGTTGCAGTCCGAAATCACATACGGCTGCCAGAGCCGCCATCTTCAAATTTCCATTCCATGCGATAACTGAAAAAAGGCATCATCAATCATCACGATTTTTTACCCCTCAGCCGCGACTAAGGGTCAGAGGGGTATTGTCATCACGCACAGCACCCGTCTGTCTGTCCATCCACACTTGTATTTTGCGCATTAACTCACAAATGCCGTCATCGATCAACTCCATTTTTGGTGTGAGTGTTGGAGTTGGACAGCTACAGAAGGCTATCGATTTTGGTGGCGCTCCGGTATCCAATATGGCTGTCAGAGCCGCCATCTTGAATTTTCTTTGACATCATCTTGTTTTCCCTGTTCACAAGAAAGTTACAAAGCTCCACAAAACAGTTGAATATCAGTGAACTATCTTCATGACGAAATTCATGTCAAATGGTGCGAAGTATTAAACTCACAGTCACACATTGATAATACTGCTCACTGTAGGCTGAGGGGGTACTGCTCGCGTCAGCGTTGCTATTTTTCCTTTCGGAGGTGTAAGAATAGGCTGCATCCATATGGAATTTGAAGACCTAGGGAAGACACCGGCTGCAGACACGACTGGTGCTCCAAGCTGACCTAGTGATGTTGCCGAAAATGACTCCCGCTCTGTAGGGGTTATGGCGGTTGTGTCCTGTGCTGCACTGTTGCTCTACTTTTGTTTGAGGAGCATGCTGCTGGTCTCTAATAGTCCAAAGCTAAGAGGCTTTACAGTCAGGTTGGCCAATGAGGCCTCGACTCACATGTTCTCTGCTTTCTTTTAGCACCTGATGTGTGCTGGATTGTGGTGTCTGGTAGAGGGAGATACTTCCTGCAAAACCAAACTGGATCCTCCTCTGGATGGAACGGAATGTGGAGCTGATAAGGTAGGGCTTCATGAGCAGTAACTGCACTGGGATTGAGGTGCTTTTTGTCTTTGTGTGATTTCACTGATTTTGGTATGTTGTGGTGCACCGTTGCTACAATATAATTTCTGACCGAAGAATAATTGTTTCTAAGACCAGAAATGGGTGGCTGCGCCATAATTGTATGCTTTCAGTGACTCATATTTTCCAGCTGATCACTGTTTTTCCTTTTAAAGCAAAAAAATGCTTTGATATAAAGAGGTTGGTGATTAAAAGCCTTTTGTTGCTCAGTTCATCATGAGAAAATAAGGTTGACAGCTGTTTGTAACTGAGTTCATTGTTGGTCACAGCTTTGCATTGCAGGTATGGAAATGAACGATCATTCAATCTTTTTGTTTTTTTCCCAGCGAATTTAAGTGATTATGTCAGTGCATACATCTAATTTTTCTTGTGTTAGGAACCATACCAAGATATAAATGTAGTCAGAAAAACATTACTGACCGACCAAACGGGCTATGAACCTAAATGTGGCATCAGCTACATGCAGCTGCAAGATTTATCATACAAGACATTAATTCTCCTTGTTATTATTTCTCGCATGGAAAGGAGGATTTGAATGTAAATTAGTCGCATATGATCCTTCAGAACTGCATGTTGGGCCCATCTATGGACAGGAAGATTAGAGCCAGTTTTTGAAGCACTGGCTCAATGGAAAGAACAATGCAGTAATTGCTGTTCTATCGTAAAATGCATATTTATGTGGCTCTCCTTGGTAGTATTGTCAGGTGCAGCTTCCAGCTCTACGTCTCGAGCTTGTTTGAGCAGTGCTAGGTAGTCATAAGTCTTTGTGCATCCACAGACTGCTGTTCTACTTTTCAGAGTTCCTTCACTAATTGTGAATCTTGACAGAACCATACCCAAGCTTGCTTTGAACTTCCTTTTTTTTGCAGTGTATTCCTGTAGTCCTTTTCTTGGGTAATGGATTTCAGTTTGTCTTCAACTGACACAAAAGGGCCGCATGTTCGGTACATAACTTACAGTTTGTCATGTTTTTGTTTTTGAGATTGCGACGGCGGTAGCATTTTTGACAAATAATACTTGTTATGCTGCGTCTTTTAGAAAGCAAGCTGGAGACAAAGTTCTCATGAGATCCGTCTGACAGCTTGTTTGATTATTGTAAATTCATGACATGATTTATTGCTGAAAATTGAGGGCCTTGCATTTTTAAGGAATGGTGGAGTACTGCTTTCAAAAATAAATTAATGATATAGCTTGGCTTCACTGGCAGAGTTACGAATATTAATCATTTATGAGCAATTGTTGGAACTGTTATAGTTCCCGAGGATCATGTGAATTAATATTTTTGATTTGTGGAAGAATAATCTGGAGGTGGTCAGATCATCAGAAACACGGCCATGAAAACAGCTTTATGAAGCTAACAGTTTTCTGCATTTGTTGAGACTAGTTCACGTTTGGATTGATTGAATTCTGGAGTTATTTTTAGAGATGTAGTTCTGTTGTTATTAGTAACTATCCGACCAAACGACTCGCCGGGGGAAGTCCCGCTGGTTAGGGCTCTTTTAAGTGTACTCATGCTACTTAATTAGCTTTCAAAATACGACTGATCTGTGTTCAGCGACTGCAAATTTAAAGCTATTTTTAGGGATTTTATATCTGTTACTGCAGTATGAATGTGTATCTCTGAATGTTCCCTGCTCACACTGAGAGAAGTGTATGGCTGGACTCTGCATACTGGACGTCAGGCCTGCGTGTGCTTGTTCAGTGGTGCAGGGCAGGAGACTGTGTCAGTAAGACGCCCATACCCCAGCATGTGGACGGAGACTGGAGCGCCTGGAGCCAGTGGAGCATGTGCAGTCGCACCTGCGGGACCGGTGCCAGGTTCCGGCAGAGGAAATGCGATAATCCCCCGTGAGTCAACCTTACTTCATTGACATCATCATCATCATCATCCTCATTGCTAAACCTGTCTTCATTAACCTCCCCAGTGAAATGACATTTTATCAGTCAGCGCAGAAAATTGGGCCTCGCTTAGTGAAAATAGCACTCGACTTTGCACGATCCTGGGATCTGCCTTATTTTATTAGATTCCTGAGTAATTCCTGCTGTATTAGCAGTGATTATATTTTGGATTCTGACATATGGATCGCTCTTGTGTGATTTGCATACCTGGAGTTTCATCAATGGAACACGCTGGCTTTATTTGTATTTGGGAGAAGGAAACCTGTCTTTTCGCCGCCGAGAGGCCACAAATTCCCACCGAGGGGAAAAAGCGATAAACTGTCTGGGAGTTTGGGGCGGGGGGGGGGGGGGGGGGGGGGGGGGTGTTGGTGGGTGTAGCCAGAAAGCAATTTTGGCTCGGGAGGTTTTGTAATAACTTCAAGATGAACAGAATTTGGGAATGTATGCCAGCTCAGGAGAGGAGCCATAGCAAAGGTGGTCCAAGTAATTTTTACGCTCTGGGTTTGTTGAAGATGAAGATGTATTTAGTTGAGTTCCAGTTTGGATGTTATGTGATAGTTTTTCTCTCCAGCTCTCGTGGCCCAAATCCTGCACTAAATTTTTCAAGAACTGACCATGGCTGACCCTCTGGTGTGGGTTCAAATGCCACTAACAGCCAATGGCCTGTCTGGGTTTCCGTCTGTCTGTCCCGGCTGTTTAAATCTGTAGAATGTGGACAAGGTCATTTCCAGCCTGCTTCTCTTCTGAAGGATTGGCTTCACCTGAAATAGGAGAATAGTGCTGGCAGTTGGCTGCACTCCAGTGGCAGCTAGGACCAAGAATTGGAGTCGGTTGGGGTTAGAAATGAGTGTTGTCCCCTGTATACAGCCCAGGGCCTGGAGGAAAGCACTGTCCGAAAGCCAGCGTGGAGCACCGAGCCTGCGAGGGACCACCCTGTGCCAAGGGCTTGCCCACCTTCCGCGATCAGCAGTGCCAGTCACATGACCGGCAGGCCAGCAAGAAGAAGATGGTGTGGACGGCCGTCGTCAGCGACGGTGAGCAGGCCGTCGCACTCGTTCGACAGCGGCGCCTGAAAGCCGCCTCGCGAAAGGCTGTATATGCAAATCATTTCGTCGGGACGTTGATTTCCTGTGTTGCGTAATTTCATATCCTCTCCGCACAGCTAACATCTGCTGCCCGTCCGTGACAGGAAAGAGATATCTCTGCGGCTGTGGGAGAACCTGCTGCTTTTATTGCATTTGCAGAATATTCTCAGGCTGTCAATCAGAGTCACAGAGAAGCTGGTCGAGCCGTCCTGCTCTCTCAGGGCAGTCACTAACCTCCCTTGACTATTTTCACCTTATTCAGGCGAGACCCTTGGAAGGAAATTGCATAAAAAACCTGTGATAATTAAATTGGGATGAATTTGTTTTTTTGTTGGTCTGCATTAGCAAAAGTTGTAGGCTTGAGGATATTCATATTCTCAGATGGAAGAAATGACAAATTTCCGAGTCCGACAATTCAGTGGTTCAACACGCATAGCTGCTCTATTCTTACTTTTTACGAAATGCTTAACTGCATGCGGTTTACATGGGCTCAGATCTGCACACTTTTTTTATTTTTCTGAGGAGTGCTTATGCCGGATATGAAATTTAGTTTGATACATATGTACAGAAACTTGTGAGAACTTTATGTTTATGAAAATGGCATGATAATGATCATTTCCAAGAATGCGCGGTCCACTGCGATTTGTAAATACCAGAAGCTTTTAATCAATGTCCTGTTTAACTAATTGTCATTGCGTGAAATTATTACAGCTGCTTGCCAAATGTATGTTTTGTATTTTTTTTTCACTTTCATAGCAGGATTTGGATTTGCATTTATCTGAGAGCGGTGAAATTGCTTCACGCCACGTTCTCTTCTTGGCAGAAGCAGCACCGTAATTAATGCACAGCTAAGTTTTAACTGACATTGAGTCAGCAAAAATTCCAATTCATCCTTAGGTTAGCACCTTGAGCTTAATTAGACATGGCGTTTCTAAGGAGCCAGTGTACCTAATTACATTCCCTATTATTTCAGGAAAATAGTTTTGTGCAAGTTCACACAAGAGATAAAAACCGATATAAGTTCTGTGTTTTCTGATTCTCAGCTCAGTGTTCCAAATTTAGAGCGCTGGTTGCGATAAACTTGGTAATGAATGATTTTATCGAATGTTTTGTTTACCCATTAATGCAGTTATGGTGTTTAAGCATTTGGATTTCTGACAGCCTTTGACATTTCAGAGCAGCCTATTCTTTCATGTGGAAACCAAATCAATGTCAAACATCACTGATTACATTTAAAAACATTAATGGGTGAAAATGTGCTACTTTATTTTGGAATCATTTGCTTGCATTCACCTCATAATAGTATGGTAGTCAACTGCTCACCCAATTCAAGTTAATTAGGTTAACGAGGGCTTTGAGTATATGTATCGGGTGGGAAAAGCTCAACATTGGGAGAGCGAGAAGCAAATATAAAATTGTGGCCAGTTTACAATAAGGCAGCTGTCTGATTACCGAGATCCTCAATAATTAACCCTCTATTAACCAAACCCATTTCCAATTGTGTAAAAATCATTTCCCTTGGCAAATATGTTGATTATGGGACAATACTAGGAAAAATAGTAAAAAAAAAAAAAAAAATGTACATTTTTTTTTATTTTCATTTTTTTAAATTTTTTTTTTAATTTTTACTTGATGGACCATTCAAGTTATTCTCAAATGTTTATTTGGCAATAAGAAACAAACCCAGCGGGGTGTCCAGGCTATAAACCCTTTTACTTTATGTAGCAGATATGCTACGGTGGTTAATAGAGGGTTTAGATGGAAAATAAATTTTTGATCCTTTTTTCCTCATGATAAATTTCTGACCCTTTCTGCATGATCTCAGTGTCAGTCTATCATTATTTATAGCCCAGTTTACATGGACAACTTGTATTCTGATTAAAGTTCATTTGGAATGAAGTATTCACCGGTTAGCACCTCGATTTAAGGAAAACTCCCTGATCACACTGAAAGGTGTAGTCTTTTTTTTGTTCGGTTTGCATCTGCTATGGCAACAGTTTAAACCAAAATACCGGCTACTCGGAAATGTAGGATGCAGGTGTACGGACGTCTCAGATTTATAAACGAATGCAATCAAACCCTTTCTTGTAAATGGTACTCATGGATTCATCAATCCCAGTAATTTCAATCCAAATGGAAAAAGTAAACAGATCTGACGTTTCTGACTGTGGCTGAAGAGACAAGCCTTACAAACAGGGCAGGACAGATTTCCCCTCCTGCAGCAAGAATCATGTTTTTGTTTTCTTCAAAAAAAAAAACTAAATCACTCCTGAGCCTAAGTGCTTTTTTCCATTGTGAATAGAAGCAGTCGTACTGTACGAGGAGCACAAATGTGCTGTTGTGCTGTAATGAGACCCAGAGATATGTGGTGTGATGCTCCTCAGTTTCAGTCCTTTTCGCTGTAATTCAGAGGATGATTTACTTTGTCGTCCGCGGAAAAGTCAACAGCCTCAGGCTTTTACAGGTCATCAGTGTGACCTGTTCCAGAGGTCACTGACGGTGGACGCCTGGGATTCTCTTCACCATCTTTCTGGTGTTATACTGTGTGCTCCAGAGTTATTGGCACCCCTGACTGGACATTCACTAAAAACACTTTAAGACAGAAACTCCAAATGCCCCTGTGTCAAAAATACTGCAATTTATTAATGTTTTAATGGAACCAATTTAAATTATTTATTAATTAATTCATAATCCGTTTCCCCCAGAGCAAGATTTCGCTAGTGATGGCGCCCCTGACTTAATACCTGGTGCAGCCACCTGTGGCAAGGGTAACAGCGTGCAGACTTTTCCTGTGCTATTTGACTGGTAAAAGCGCACATTTCGAGGGATTTGGGACCATTCCTTTATGCGTGGCTTCTCAAGGTCTGTCATATTCCTGAGTTTGCCCTTAACAACCTCTCTCATCTTTGTCTTAATCTTGACAAACAGCACAGACAGTGACACCAATTGTTAAACCAGGGGCGCCATTAATTGTGAAACTTTGATTAGGAGGAAATTGATTTTTAATTAGATTAATACATTTTGGTTCCATTGGAAAAATTGATAAAAGTACAGCATTTCTTGCTTGTTGGCTTTTCAAGCTTATCTGTACAATGCCATTATCTTTTTTTTATATTACAATATTGTATTTTCATTGCATTTCCAGTCAGTGGTGCCAGTAATTCTGGTGCCTACTGTACCGGTGTCAGGAGGGAGATAGGGAAGGTTTGACATTAAAAACACGAATACAGGCCATATCGCTTTACTGTGTCGAGCTCTGTGGCTCCGTGTCAGAGCATGAGGCAAATACCGAATAAAATTATTCAGACCACTGCTCAGTGTGACATGAATACCGAATGCATGAATGGCAAATTTTTAGTCTGTTATTATTTTAACCCTTTCAGAGAAGCCCTGCAGCCTGTTTTGCACCCTCATGGGCCGAGACGTGCCAGTGTTGGTGGCCGAACGTGTCCTGGACGGCACGCCGTGCGGTCCGTACGATGCCGACCTCTGCGTGAACGGGAAGTGCCAGGTAACGACACGCGGTCTGCCTCCTGAGTCCAGCTCTCTGACGGTCTTCCACTGGCCCAGCGGCAACTGACCTCTCAACCCTGCAAGCTCCATATTGGCCTGTCCTTAATTACTCTGTTACTGAAATATTTCTGCTTCTCTGCTGTGCTCAATAGTCCTCTTCCTGTGATAGGAGAGGCCTGGGGAGGGTAACTACTGCCTTTTTGTCGAGGAGTTGAGGTTTAATAGTCCAACGAGGAGGGGTCACAGGAGAGCAGGAGGCAGAGGTCATACTTCCTGCTGTTCTCATTGGATTTATTTATAGTGCCTTTTAGCCTTTGCTTTAGATGTGTTGATAGGGATAGACTATTTATATATTTTTAGCCTCTTAAAGCTTTTGATGTGAATTTCTCTGTAGCTGAAAATTTTTTGGCAATACTGATTTACACTGGCCAACCAGATGCTAATGACGCTGGCATAGAGCTTCACCTCATGGAAGACTGGGAGTCCCTTTCGCTAACTGCCTGAGCACAGCTCTGGTCAAGATTAGTTTTTACGGAGCACAGCCCATGAGCTGAGAACTCTAAGCTTTGTGTTTTAAAGAAATTTTTTTTTTTTTTTTTTTTGAAAGTCAAGAAGTTGCTAAATGCACTTCAAGCTAATTTGTAATTTCTTTTTGCTCCTTTGGGGGGGAGGCCTTTGTGGCAGGAGAAGTTTGATTTGTTCAGACGGCGGCCCGCAAGCCCAGCTCCCATAAGGTTCCACGCTGGGCCCGAGCTCTGTTTTCATAGTGTTCCTTACTTTCCATAAAGAAGGCTTAGCATAATATTTAGGTCTCCTCACTCGCTCACTCCCCTCTCTCAGTTCCCTCCTCTGCCATTCTTTCCCCTCCCTCTCTTTCCCCCTCTCTGTCACCTCAGGTGAAACATATCAGGGTTTTGGGGGTGAATTTATTTAGCTTTAATTGAAGACTCTAATGATATGGTGAGCTCAGCTGGGTTACAAAAGCAAAGGCTGTTGCTTGCTCATTTGCTTCCAATTTAGCTGTCAGTGGCTCAGCCCAGGGGCTGACCTAATCTCATCTGCACTACATACAGTACAGACTATGATGAATATGGAATATTTATCACAGCGATGCAGCCAGCAAAGAGAAGCTGCTTTAATGGCTGTCGGGTTGAGGGACCCACTTTCAGATATGGTGTAAACCTGACACTTCCTTAGAAATAATGGCTAACCAACATGTCATCTGTGTTTATATTCCAAGCCAATGGACCAGTTTCTGCAAATAGAGAAATTATATCTGACAGTGTGATTCACTGTGGCAGTCGCATAATTCGTGATCTGTAATCCATGCAAGACAGCACGGAATATATTGAATTCATTAAAACATAATCAAAAGAAATTGTCGACGGGAGGAGATATAAGATATGAGTGTGGAACTCGGAACACAGTATCTTGCCATTCCCAGGACGATGATTGTCAACTCGGCCTTCAGGCGTAATTCAAAGTCAGTTGGTGTTGGATCCTGTATTGAAAACCTACTGGATGCAAATGGCAGATGCTCTCTCTTTTTTTTTGCATTTTTTTGCACATTAGTAAGCTTATTTGGCAAAATGCTCCGATTAAATCCCTCCTCCAGAACCTTCAAACAGACAGAATCGAGCATTCGTTGCTAAGCCTGAGGCAGTGAGTGTTTACCTTTGGATCCAGCACATTTGATTTGAAGTAACCTTCCTATTGGCTACTCAGCCATTCTTTGCAAGAGCAAGCAACCTGGTTGACCATGATGGAAGATCACTTTAGTGCAAGCCCAATAATGTAATACTATTCTAACTTTAGAAAAGTTATAAAATGAAAATGACCATTACAAGCGTTTTAATCTTTATAAGTTTTATAAGGATGTGCAACCAATTCTGAGAAAATTATTTCACATTATTCAAATTTTTCCATTGTTTAGTGCCATATGATTACATATGAAGGGACGACCCGGAAAATTTCTGTCCAATCAAATCTGCACTTAAGCTGCACATACTGCATATATTATTTCAAATCAAATGTGATGGGATACAGAACCAAAACAATAGGCGTTTTGTCACCGTCCAGAGTAACAGTACACATCACCCTCCGCCTAAAGAAGCAGGAAAATTGGCAGAATTTCTTTCATTTCAGAGAATCAATTCTCCAGGAAGGAGTACTGTGGGAGTATGAAGTGTGCCGCAGTAAGGTGTGTGTGTGTGTGTGTGTGTGTGTGTGTGTGTGTGTGTGTGTGAAGGAATACTGTGGGAGTATGAAGTGTGCCGCAGTAAGGTAGGTGTGTGTGTGTGTGTGTGTGTGTGTGTCTGAGCGAGCACTAGGACCTTTGTTCGGCCCTACAGATGAAATCACTTCCAGACCTCCACAGGTGGACCTTCTGTTTCTGATTATAGCTGTTACCCCCTCCTCCGCTCTCCCACTCGCCCTGCCTTCTTTGACTCGTCGGCTTCATTTTCTGGCGCATTATTGCATGTAAAACACTCTCTCAGTGTTGACTGTGTTGCTAAAAAGAGCATTCTTTTACGCCACGGCTCCACCCTCCTTTGGCTTCAGATTGAGTTGCTGACATTAGCAGCTGTGCATTGGGTTGATGCTTCACTGCACTCTGGCTGCTTGACAGCAGAACTAATGCAGGATCAGTGGGGCTTTGCTGCTGGAACGAGAGACCCTGGCAACCACCCTTCGCCGCACGAGCCGCAGCCTCGCCGGGATGGCCCTCACGATGGCTACGTCTCAGAGACCCTCCGGAGCCGTCCGCTGCGTTTACCATCCCACCACTTTTAGCCTCCGCAGCAGGCGCAAGGCATTGTGGGACTGTTTTCTTACCTCCTTGTCACCTTAGCATCTAAAGCCTGTGGAGAGAGTTCACATCACTGCCCCATGGTCTTCAGTATTGCAGAAATGGGTCATGGCTTCATAAGTTTGCATTTCTGGTCGGTCTGTCTAGCGTGGGTGTGGCGTCGGTTGTTGAAATGTTTTCGTTTTGATGGGAGGGCCGAGCCTAAACCCTGTAATTACGAGGCCCATCTTGGGATTTAAGGGTAAAGGGAAAGGAACCCGCCTTCGATAGGGAGCATCGTCCATGCGAGTGAGGGTGGGGGTGCAGGTCAGAGAGGAGGAGTGCTACTCCAGTGCACCTACGTAGACCACAAGCTCAGTTCCAGCCATGTTGTCCCGAAGGTCCGCTCTTTTCCAAGTCTATCCTCCTCATGTAATGTCCGATAGACCTTTGCTTTCAGACTGTGGACCTAAACTTAGCTTCTGAAGAATAAGCAGACTTTGTGCTTTGTGACGTGCTGACCGGCAGGGTAGCTATTCCTCACCAGATCAGAAAGACTGTTTCTGTTTTCATCATGAAAGCCACATCTGCGTTGCGTCGTGAGGACAAACAGAAGTTTGTGCTTATGTGTACTCAGCCATTGTCTTAACATCAGCTATTCATTTTCCATTTGTGGTTAATATTAAATGCTCATAGTGCCTTCAACTGTCTTACCTTAACTAATAAACCCTATTCAGCAATCTCTCTGTAAAAGTGTTATCTATTATTTCTTACAACTGCCCTAATTTACGTTCAATTTTGATAACAGCAGTGCAAACTGAGACATTTGAGCTGGGTCTGATGATACGCGCAAAGACAGATCAGTGTCCATCGGGGCTAATTAGTAAATTTCTGTTTGTGCTTCATACAACTGGAGGGGAGAGTTGGATCTTGGAAGCGTAGTTCTATTTCAGTTTGTGTTTTATTTAAATGAGCTTGCGCAAAGCCACATTTGATATTTCCCCAAACCTCAAGGCTGTCAAAGTATAACTTGTGAGAAACACGTCGAACTGAAGATAGATAGCCGGATGTACGTTATTGAACCCTGTGGGGTAATTTGCCCTCTGCGTTTGACCCATTCTCATTACCTCGGAGCAGCGGGTCACCGCAGTGCTGCTCCTGGGGACCAACTCCCGTTCTAAAGCCAGAGGTTCGGTCAGGGCTCTGGTGGAGTGCATGTCTGTTTGTGCATGTTTTTCAGGGTGGGGAAACGGGAACACCCGGCAAACAGGGAAAGCACGTGCTAACTCAGGGCAGACTGGTCCTGACTGGGACTCGAACATAAGGCCTCCTTAAATGGCACCCATGTACCTTGCCGATGTACGCGTTGTAAAAGAAAACAGGATTTTTTTTGGGCCAGGCAACCTACTTTAATTGCTCCAAGGTCCAATTCTGACACTCGCGCGCCCAATACAGTGGAGGAGGCATGGAATCGGTAGTCTTACAGGTTTGTGGCTGCAAAGCCACATATGCTGTAGGATGTGGTGCTCTGTTTGTTGGGACTTATTCCTCTTGTAACCATCATTACAAGCTTCTGCAACTTATGCCTCAGTCACTCACCAGTGGATTTGGACCAGACGGAATAGCTTTCATTGCCATTGCACGTTGGTGAGCCATGGGCGGCAAACACCCGGTCATGCTATTCATCTTTTTTCTTGAATTGGAATGATGTCTCTTTTTGGGATGAGTGAAAATGATTCATAATGATTTAAAATAGCTTACTGCACAACACTTAGCACACTTAGCTTGACTGCTAATGATATTCCAAAGAACAGATTAAATGAAGCCTTTAGTCTCAATCCTCTAAAACACTTTTGAAAATGTGTGTGTGTGTGTGTGTGTGTGTGTGAACTTCAAAATGTGCATGAGCTGTTTGAACTATTTGTACAAAACTATTTTCCCTGAAGCTGTCTAATATTTTGCTTTACCCAGCAGAGAACAAGGAAAGTGTGAACTTGTGAGCTATAGACCGTTAACCACATACAGTCCACTAATGGCATCCTTGGTAAATATCATGGATCCCTTCAGGTACCAGTGGCTATTAAATGAAAACCTAACTGCCCCTGCGAAAAAGGTTTAAAATGGACTGTTGTTGGATCTTCCATCTGGACAATGATCTAAAGCATACTTTAAAATCAACACAAACATGGTTCACTCACCAAAGATTCAAGGTTTTGCCTCGGCCATTCCAGACCGCAGGCCTAAACTCAATAGAAAACCTGTGGGAAGAGCTGAAGAGGAGAATCCATGAACATAGACCAAAGAATCTGAGGGATTTGGAGGAATGTTCTCAGAACCTTTGCCATGTCTTCTGAAGCCTCATTACACACTACATGGACTCAAAGATGTTACGTTTGCATGAGGAGGCGTCACAGAGTATCAAATGAGGGGCATCCAGTAATTGTGGCACGCAGTATTTTGAGGAAAATATTTGTTTAATGCCTATTATTGTAGCCTGTGGACAAAGTCGGGCAGCTACTATGAATTCATGCTTGACGTCTCCGCTGGCGCGTCCGCGTCTGTAGACACTTCTTTGTAGACATTGTACAGGCTGCAATTTTTGACCGATTACTTTCATGGTTGGCTTGGACATGTGTTATGCTTAAATGATGACACCTATTGATTTTGGTTGCCATGGCGACAGTATTGGCCGAAGAATGCACAAAGAAGGGGAGCAGCGGGCTTTCAGGGTCAATGTGAATGTGGTTGTGGCTGACCGGACTTTCTAGTTTTTTTTTTTTTATTTCAATGAAAGAATATATGTGTTAATATTTTGAATTGCATATAATGAGGACTAGCAATTAAAGCATGAATTCATAACCACTGTTGGTTCATCTTTACCAAGGATGCCAGTATTGTTGGTACAGTTTGCTTATGGGTCTGTTTGTGTCTAGACCGGTTGCTAAAGTCTGCCCGACATTTGTACTATGTGTGAGATTTGCTGCACATATACATCTGCAACAGAAAGCTGTTAATGGTTACTCAGCGAGTATATATAGAAATTCACCCAGCTACCCTTTCATTCTGTGTGCTCTTGTAATGGCAGAAAATAGGCTGTGATGGCATCATTGGCTCCGCTGCGAAGGAGGACCGCTGTGGCATCTGCAATGGCGATGGCAAGTCGTGCAAGATAGTTAAAGGAGACTTCAATCACACCAAAGGAATGGGTGAGTCACTCTGTGGTACCGCAGGAGGGGCTTCATGCTCAAACAAGATCGGTTGCCTCCTAATTTAGGCTCGTCCCTGCTGATTCCAATCAAAGGCCTTTTGAAACCTTTCAAGCCCAAATGGCTCGTTGAAAACAACACGACGCAGAGCACCCACCACTGTTCAGTCTGCGTGCAGATACACCTTGCCCGAGCTCGTCAGCACCCAGTCTGGTCGCAGCTGACAGTTTGCCTTTTTAAACGTTTCGCGTCAAAAATAAATTTCACTCGGGCCACGGTGGCTTCAGTTGCTGTTTTTGGCTGTAACATGAGCTGCTCCGTAGCTGTGCGCAGAACTAAATATTGTCAACATCCATTTAAGCAGGGAAGAAATAAGGAGAGTCTGCAGCAGTGATTCAATTCGGGCAGCAGTGCGGAGATCCGTTCAGGATTCGCAGAAGTGATTGCAGCTGAAAGGAAATGAATATAAGGAGAGAAACAGGCAATTTGAGTGTATAAAGGTCTGAGCTGTGCATTCTTGCTCTGTGGTTTTTATGTTCGCCTGTCCTATCGCGTCATGTTGATATCAAACTGTCTGCATTAGAGTTTTTAGTTTGTCGAATTCTCATAAGTTGCTGTCTCCACAAAAGGCCTGCTTTTTGCCATGTCCATGAGGCAGGATGCTTGTAAATTTTTTTATGACTTAACAAAATTTTTTTCAATTATATTCTTTGCCTTTCTACTCACCCAAGTGGGTGCAATGAGAATATGCTATGATATTTTTATCATATCTGGACAGTTATTTTTCTGAGCTATTTGTTTTGTCATTTTATTTCCAAATGTCACGTCCGTAATGATAGTATTGCCCATATAATTTTCTGAAAGAACCAGTCTTGGTACCCTGCAATCTGCTCCGTTCTGCGTAAATGACGAAAATCATTCTTCTCAAACAATTTTCTATATCTGTGTGGAATAAAGGGGTTCTTGGTCCTGGTTCTGAGTAAATATATATTTACTCAAATAGTCAGTATTTAAATATTCATAAAGATGTGTAGTCCTGACAGAGAACTGTCGGAGAGTTTGCGGATGTGTGTACCCCTGCGTGTGCCTGTGCATACTAATGTGTGTCTTTGAGCAAAAAAAAAAAAAGCTGCTGAAACTGTCTCCTCAATAACCTGCCTGATGGATTCACGCTGATTTTCTATTCCCCAGTCACCAGTAGCCATTGTAAGAAGGTTTCTACGTGTGTGATGACAAAGCCAAGGGCTGTTCCCAAGTGTTTTTCGTGTAAGATGCCTGCCCGTTGACGTGTGCCCCTGCGCTCGTGGATTTGTCGGTGCCAGTAGATGAGTGTAGCTGTGCTCTCTGGGTTCTCCTGGGAGGAAAGGAAAAAAAATATGGGGGGAAAATTGCATGCGGAAGCAGTGGCTGCGCAAAGCCAATCGGGTGTTTTGTCAAAGCGAGAAAAGTAATTATTCTGGTTCCCTGGTGATTAATAACATATGCTCTCTCCGCATTATTGCCATTCATGGAGCCCTCGCTTTCCTTTCATTGTCATGGTGTGTTATTGACATGATCCTGCCTTGTGAGCACTAAAGCTTTGTTTAACTGTGAGTGCATTGTTAGCGAGACGGGGGGAGAGGCTACAGGCTCATTGCAAATCAGCAGCCGGCTTTCTTGCCTTGTCTTTGTCTTGATTAACTGATTTGAAAGGTTATTCTCCAACACATCACACTCACCGAGTTGCTGAAGTTCTGACGTGAACAGGTGCCGCAGTTGGCTGAATGTCAGCTTTTCACACGTTCTGAAAGCTGTTTGTGGTTTGCTCTGATCTGCATTCCCTAACATTTCCACAGGAGAACCCAGTCTAGGTGATTTTGTGTCTCCCCGAATCTTTGTAGCCTTTCTTGGGGCAAATGGATTATGAAACTGTTCAGAAACGATAACAGTTCGTATTCTTGCAGTTTTCCCCTCAGATTTACTCTGACTTGCCTGTGTCTAGATGATGCATATTGTTTGAAGGTGGCCTATTGGGAATATGCGCTTTTACTAATGCAACACTGATTATGCCTACCTTTTTCTTTCAAACTGTACAAAGGGTACTGTTCTCCAATGCAGAGAGGGTCATATGGAATGATGCAATCTATGTAATGCTATCTCATTACTGGAGCTTCAAGCATACTAACAAAGTAGGGGAGGCATAAGTAGCCTGGTAGTCATGGTGACGGGCTCTTCTTAACCATGTTTTTTTTTTTTTTTGAAGTGAATTCATTTGCTTTTTTCATTGGTAGCGGCATAGTTGTGGATACAACTGAAAAAACAATGTACTGGTGAGTACAAAGCAGGCTGTGTTTGGACCGCTGGGCAATAAAGAAGAACAAAGTAGCTCTTAGATGATAATGTATGTCAGAAGAAATGTTTCTTTTTACAAAAGTTTCACTCATGATTTTGATATTAAACACATCCAGTATACATACTTACTTGCCGTGTATCTTTATTTTTACTGGTATTTATCAGCTGTACTATCAGCTAATTTTCTCTATCTATCCTCTATCTCTCTGAAGCTGTACTCTCTCACTGTCCGTCCCCCCTCTGCCTTTCATTTTGAAGTGACTTTGGACAACTGACATATTAACCAAATTTCATTGTAACATTGCTTGCTATAACACCCTTAGTGAAGTTTAACAACACTTGGATATCTACGCATCTTACTGCAGTTCTCAAAGAAACAAATTTAATAGCAACCAACTACTTTGAACATGATTCGTCTAAACACTCCTGGGTCTTCAAATCTGCAAATATCCATTTAGTGAACTCACATACGCAGTCTTGGTTGTTTGGAAGGACAAGGACTAACAGAGCTGCTTTGTATCATCATTACTGCCCAAGCACGGGATGGCGCTCTGCCCGGAACTGGGTTTGGGGAGGCGGGGGAGGGGCGTTGGTTGGGTTAGAGAGGAGCAAAGGACCTCCTCAGATCTTATCTCCCTCTGTGACTCCAGTATGACCTCTTGCAACTTTTTTAAATGGTGTAATTCTTTTCTGCTGCATCATGGTAGCTGTTCAGAGAATTCTAGGAGTTTGTGGCGTGAGAGCTCTCCTGTGGCATGAGGTCAGGTGACCTGCCTTCATCCGGCAGGGATACTTCCCCTGACCCTGGGCTCAACAGGCAGCATGGGTTCTCATTACTAAAGGAAAGCTCACACTAATGGATTCTGTGCATGACCAGTGCGACACAGATGGTTTTCGCAACCTGACCACAGGTCACTGTTAACCGGAAAAGTCACCGTCAACAGACAATGTTCAGTTTCCTTTTCTTGGCAGCCTTTGTCAAAGCCCAGAGTTTGGCTGATTATGTAAGCTGCCAAGAAATGAATGATGAATCAGGTCCTGGGAAAAATGCACAAAGGCATTCAATTACGCACTTATTACAGAATCTGTGATGTTAATGCAGTGCTAATGATGGGGAAAAAAAGACTTCTGGAGTTCAAAGAGACAGAGATCAGCTCTGATCACACCCTTCTCCTCTCTGGCCCCGCCCACTCTTCCCTGACCAGGCTCAAAGCTTAAAGGATCAATGTCTGTTTGTAGTCCTCACCCTGAGAACGTTTGGTTCTGTATCGACACAGGTTACATCGAGGCTGTCGTCATCCCAGCTGGTGCTCGTAGAATCAAGGTGGTGGAGGACAAGCCATCTCACAGCTTTTTGGGTAACTACATCTTTTCTCCCGTTAAACTGTTTATCTCAGTTATCTGAACTGAAGCTCTCAGAGCTCATTTCACTTGGATCTTTCCGGTCCATGCTGATGGACAAACAACGTGAGACCATTGAACAGTGCCTGTGTTCCTGACTTGTTATTTATGTTAAAAGTTTCTGCACTTTATTACGTGTATAAAAAATGTGTATTCTAACTATTGTATATTTTCACTTTTAATGTTTTTCATGGGCGGCACAGTGGCACAGTGGTTAGCATTGCTGCCTCACAGCAAGAAGGTCGTGGGTTGGAATCCGGCCTGGGGCCTTTCTGTGTGGAGTTTGCATGTTCTCCCCGTGTTGCGAGGATTTTCGCCGGGTACTCCGGTTTCCTCCCACAGTCCAAAGACATGCATATCAGGCTAATTGGAGACACCAAATTGCCCATAGGTATGAGTGTGAGAGCGAATGGTGTGTGAATGGTGTGTGCGCCCTGCGATGGATTGGCAAGCTGTTCAGGGTGGGTCCCTGCCTTTGCCCGTAGTCAGCTGGGATAGGCTCCAGCTCGCCCCGTGACCCTAGTGAGGAATAAGCGGGTATAGAAGATGGATGGATGGATGTTTTTCATGATGTGTGCTGCTGACCTCTTGGCCGGGTCTCCCTTGTGAAAGAGATCTTGATCTCAATGGGTTTTATCTGGTCAAATAAAGATTAATAATAATCTTGACTTATGCTAAGGCCTTTCCAGAGGAGATTGTGCTGGAATTGAGCCTGACCGGGATCTTGCCTCTCCACCTTTGATAAATGAGATGACTCCACTTAAGATGTTGTGTGCCCCTGGTGTCTGTTGCAGAGGATCATCTAATCTGAAACAATCCTGGAAGCCCTGGGCTCCATTGTGTGATCTTTAATATCAACCCATCTCCCTGACGCCTGACAAATTTCTGCATTTGCGTGACAGGCTCTTTATGACAATGTATATTTTAGTGCATGCGTTGTTAATGACTTTCAAGTGTAGTCATGTTATAATTTTCAGTTGCGGTGCTATGTCCCCAAATGAGGTATTAAAAGCAGGAATCACACGCAGAACATTTTCATTTAAGTTACCGTTTGATTGTTATAGTTAAATTGTCGGATAAATTCTGTAAATTGTTAAGACCATGGTGTTTGCAGTGAAAGATTCATTGCCCTCTCCTCATTTCTTCTCTTCTATGCATATTTGTTTCCAAAACACAATATATCCATTTTACACATTTTCAGTAAATCAGCTTTTTCTCTGTTGGCGCCCATTGCATTTTATAGAAAAACACCAACTTTGGCCATGAAAACTTACACATTATTGTATGAATTCCTAAAAACAGATTATTGCACCATGTGTAAGAAGCACAGGACTACCGGTCTATGGCTTTATCTCAATTTGTGTAATTTTGGCACTTATTGCGTTTTGGAACCAAACTCTTCATTTGTCACCCTTAAGATCTTCGACAAACACAAACACAGATCTTTAAACAAACTTGATATCAAAAACAGCAAAAAGTTAAAACAAAAAAAAAATGGTTTTAAAACGATCATTTCATTGATTAAAGGAAAAAATTTCATTCCACGCCAGGTGACCCTATGTGGAAAAAGTAACTGCACCCTAAATTATTCAGTCAGTCAATTAATTAAATTAATAATTGGGTTAAACTGAACAAGGCACACCAGGCTTGATTATTGCCAGTCCTGTTGAATCTGAGCTGAAACAGATGTTTTCCAGCTATGCAGAAAGGGTAAATGGAAATAATCTTTTAAAACCTGCGTTTTGTGTTTCCTCGTCCTTTATGTTGTGTGCTGCAGTAATTTTGTCAAGTCAGGGCATTGTTAGTACAAATTCACTGCCTCATATGTTTGTCTATTGTTTAATTGTTCTTTTTTCATAGTGGAGTTAATAATGTTAATGACCTTAGAAATGGATATTGCTGTGATGCTCCTGTCTAGTCAGCTCTGTTCAAAGACTACTTTTGACTGTTGGAGACCTTATTACCTTCGCCAGCGACTTCGCTGACGAAGGTAATGTTTTGATCCCCGTGTATTTATTTGTTTGTGTGTCTGTCTGTATGTGTATCGAATTACTCAAAAAGTACCAAACGGAATTTCATAAAATTTGGTGGGTTGATTTGGCATGACCTGAGGATCAATCGATTAGATTTTGGGAGTGATCGGGTCAAAGGTCAAGGTCAAAGCCACGAAAAGGTCAAAACCGACTTTCGGCCATATCTCGGTCAATTTTTATCCGATCGGCATGAAACCAACGCCAGTGGCGAGGGATTCAGTGGCGTCGGCGAAGGTATGCGCTCTACCGAGTGCCCGTTCTAGTTGCTAATGCATTGTTACACACTTAATACTGTGTAAATATCTGCCGATCATTTTGGCTGCAATGAAGAAGTAAGCTCAATGAGTTGTATAAGGTACTACTTATAAAAGCTCCAGTAACTTAATGAAATTAATGCAAGTAAAACTTTTTTTTTTCCCTTCTTTTTTTTTGTACAGAGATCTGATAAAATATGCTTTGAAAAATAGGCTTGGTTGTGTTAAAAAAAAATCAATGTGAATATTTGGTTTTGATAACCATTTAATGTTGTCCCCACAGATGTAAAGACACGGTGTTGCATGACTTTTTACTGATCATTATCAGGGCATTTGTTTTAGGAGGTACGGGCTCAACATATTTTAATGGCTCTAACGCGTAAACATCTAGCTAAGTTCAGTTGTGACCCAATAATGAGCGGTGGAACAGAACTTGGCAGCTGTGTAGTTTCTGGAAGAGACATGAAAGCACAGCTCTTCCTTTCAGATGAAAACATCTGTTCTTCAAAGTGAGAGAAATCACTGGTTCTTTTTTTGTTGAAAGCTGCTTCATTTTCTCAATTTTAAATTGACAGGAACCAGCCAACTTCCATGATTATTTTTTATCTATTTTCTCTGCAATTAGCAGAAAGGAATGAGGCAAAAAAACCAGTGGATTTTTCAAATTCATTTGTTGTGCCGTGCGTGTCCACTGACATTTAGGTGAAGACACTGAATGCGAGACTCTTGGTACACACAAATGTGATCTATTGTTATGCTCCCACTCATTGTCATTGTTGATGAAATGCGGCAGGAGAAATCAACTTCTGAAGGTCGTTTATCACTCCTGGATGATGTTTCTGCTTTTAGAAATGGTAAGCTACATCACACTGCTTGTCTGAGTGGCAGAATCCCCAATTCAGCATTAAACCCAGGCAAGGATAGTGCTGATGGACGTGGTCATGTGGACAGATAGGCTTAGTAGACAGTTGAGCAAATGATTGACTTATCTCCTGTAATTGGTTTTGTTTGGGCTGAAATTGGCTTAAGCCTTGACCCCATACGTGACCTTGGCCAAGAGTAAGTGGTTTTGCAAAACAGATGGATAATAGGCCTAATTGGAGGCCAGAGTTGTGGCTGCTGGTCTTATACCTTAAAGAGAGTGGGCTCTTCATACTGCAAACTGTGCCTGTCCTAACGAGTGTTTTAACTTCATTATGAGACTTGACCTCTTTCTTTCTTGGAAGTAAAAAATATTGGTTAATTTTAAGTTATCGTATGCTTGACAATTTTCTTATCCCCTGGGAAAGTTTTGAAATGAGTCAAAATTTTCTCCTGTCAGTGGCATAATTTATTCATTTTTTTGTATTTAAATGGTGAAATATTCTGCTGTTTTAATGGATAATTTTGTGTCCACAAAACAGTTTCTACTGAGATTCATGTTTAAATCATCTTTTTTGAAGCGCTGATGTAGCAAAACATTGCATATCCTTCATATTGTGAAAGTAAACCAAGAAAGCAGCTTGCAGAGCTCTGTAGAGTATGTTTATTCAATTGCTTTGAGGCTTTAGTGTGTTTTGGCTGGAAGTCAAGTGAAAAAAAGCATCTTGAAATAGTCTGCTGTGGCTGCAGTGACACATTGGTTGGTACCAGGGGACACTGGTGGGGTTATTCAGATCCACTCTTGATGCGGGAAGTGAGATCATGACATCACACTCTCCTCCCACTTCTTCCTCCACCTGTTTGGAGTCTGTCATTGGACCCGCCCCCAGATTAGCGCCGCGACACTCGGCACATGTCTGGCACGTGGCAGATTAGGGTCCCGAAGGCGCAGCGCTAAGAAAAGAAAATAAACTGGGTATCCTCCTCAAAGCTCCACTTCTTCTCACAATGACTGCAGATTACATTTACTGGAGTTGCTTTCTGGCAGTGATGTGTTGAGATGAGAGATTATTAAAAACAAATTGCTGTGACATTTCATCTGGCACAACCTGTATTGTAACTGTCATGTTGCTTGTGAAAAATGATGTTGTCATTATTCGTCATCCTGTTCTGTTTGCAATGTCTATAAAGTGAGAGGGTTCGGTATCTGATGCTATCTGCAATTCAAGAAACCCTCATTTTCCACTCAGTCCTTCTAATGTTTACAGAGATTTAATGAAGCAGTATTCAATTTCATGCCTAGAAACACAGCTTGCTTTAATCTGGCTGTTTTTAATCTTGACTTGTTCCTCTTACTTGGTCAGTTGTTTCCAATGAGTTTGAAGAAATGTTTTGTTTGCAGAGCCTTTTTCTTTTCACCATTCTCTGCAACAAGATGCATTTATATAACTGCAAGCGGCACTTGTTGTGCTCCTGACTCATATTGAAAACATTTTGAAATATAGACAGACAAAGGATGTGGAGGATTGTTTTACTGGCAATAAAGCAAAAAGGCCGTGACCCAGCAACATGTTTATTAGTCGACAGCCTTTCTTCAGCAGCTTTGCTGTGGGATCATATTTAATGTGGCTATTGATTTCCATGTGCCAAATCATCGAAATCATCCCGATTTCTATAGCGATATTGATTAAACTCTGAAATATTCATATTATCCGGTCACTGGGTCATTCATTGCAAGAAATTTCTGTATATTGTGCACTCAAATTTGTATTTCAGTTCTTTGAAGGACCATTTCAGTGGCTCGACAATTACATTTTCACCTGCGAGATGGATTAAATTAACATATCTCTTAATTAATCAGTCAATGAATCAGTTTCAACAGTAATTATATTCTGCTTAAACAAGTGAGGAGTGCTATTTAATGCAATGAAAACAGAAGTACCATAGTTCTGTGCCAAACTTCAGTACATTCCTCCTGAAAACACTTGAATTGATGAGATTCACCATGGGTTTTGGAATCTTTCTAATATCTTGCAGTGTTTTAATATTTTGGCAGTTTTTTCCAGATTTAAATTTTCTGTGTTTATTTCTCTCGTTAAGTGAAGTGCGGAGATTATAACCAGCCTTGGCTTTACTAATCAATGGTACGTCCCTTTAACAGAGCACGCTCTTCAATTTCGATGTTTTGCTCGGATCGGATTTGCCTATCTTTTTTTTTTTAAAGATTTTTTTTGGGGGATTTTTCCTGTATAGTTTTATGGTGAAGATAGACAGGAAAGCTTGGGAGAAGAATGGGGGAAGACATGCGGCGAATGACTCGAGCTGGAATCGGGTCGCCGCGAGAAGCACACAGCCTTTATGGTGCGCGCGCTTAGACCGATGAGCCAGGCGCGCAGGATTTGCCTATCTTGAGGGTTCAAATTCATAATTGCATCTCCCCTACGAGGATAGTCGGGAGATACTATGGTTTAGTCCCAGGGCCGCCACGCCCACAAAGATTTTCTGTTCCGGGCTCTGGAAACGACAATTAATACAGGAATTTTTTCTAATTTTGCACAGGGGAAGTTATTTATTTGACAATGCTCAAAAGCGTTTTTCGGCAATTTTGGAAGTCCAATATGGCTGCTTGCGGCCATTTTGTCCGAAATTTGGGGATCAGGGACATATACGACTGAGTCCCTGTGGTGATCGAGTTATCTAGTTTTAATTGATCTTTATCTATCCGCAATGTGAACACATTTGTCCTCCGGAACAGCAGGCATGTACTGCACGTTGTTACGATTTCACGCAGGTCATATACGTCATCAGCAACAAAAAAAGTTCATAAAGCTCTAATGGTATTAAAATCTGATTCAAACTGAGAAAATGGACGTGCTTGTTGTGAATATATGGATGGGATTTTGCCCTAGAGGACGGTACTGGATGAGGTTGAGAAGGTGAAAAAAGCCAGATGGCTAGCTTTTAAGGTTTTTAACTGTGCTCAGCATGTGCATTCAGACAAAAAGCCGCATGGATTTCAATCTCATTCATATGGCGTGGCCACACATCAGATCTGTGTCCGATCTAGGACCGTGTATGATAGTGGCTCAATTCTGATTCTAAGATCAGATATGTTTCGATTTCTGTGTCCACTAAGCTCTGAAAGCATCAGATCTGTGTCACATTTGAGTCGCTTCAGCTTGGTATTGTGAATGTAGTGTCTGATTTTCCTTTTTTCAGCATTGAAGGACTCCAGCAAAAGATCCATTAACAATGATTGGAAGATTGAACTTCCTGGAGAATTTCAGCTAGCTGGTACCACGGTCCGCTATGTTCGAAGAGGACTCTGGGAAAAGATCTCTGCCAAGGGACCTACGAAAACACCCCTGCACCTCATGGTAAAGGAAATATCTTTTGTCTCAGCTTTTTTGTATACCTTTCTTATTATGCTTTTTTCGAAACCAAAGGGCTTGAAATTATAATTACATTTACAGGATTTAAACTGTGGAAGCCATTCATTTTACCATAAAAAAGTGATTTCCTATGTGGTCATCATTTCTCTAACACTTTTTAACATGTGGGATTTGAAAATGTGATTGTATATGCATTCGTTTGATGTGCCATCAAATTATTTTTTAAGGGATTCTTTTCCAATCCAATATTGGTTCTGAGATTATCTTGTGAAAATTATAGGCTACCTTCATTTTTGCAAGTCTGTTTTAAATTGTTGGAACAATTGTAGGAACTCTGACATAGACACTCAAGGAAACCCTGTTTTATGTTTTGAAATTGAATCATTTAACTGTTTCAGAGTACTGAATATGAAAAAAACATTGTGTTCTGGTTTGTGGCTGGACTTCCTGATGCAGGCAAGATTCAATCAGAAGAAGTCCCTGCAGCATGGAAGATTACTGAATAAAATATGCATTAAATCCAGATTAGATTGCAGCTATTAAAAGAGAATACAATTAACCTAATTAAAGATTCAATTGAGCTCTCTCTTAGACTTAGAGAAAAAAATGCTTTGGAGAAAAGATGGTTGACTTCAAACAGCTCAAGCATTTTCATCCTTATGTAACATCAGACCAAATTGCCCCCGAGCCTCCTGGCATCTGAGAAATCTGTAAAAGTCTTTCCTGACCTTGAGCGAGTGCTTTTGGGATAATTGCCATATCTCTGTGACAAATACCCTTCTCTTTGGGACTGATCTTTGATTGCCATGGTAGTCAGAAATTCAAATGAAAACTTTGACAAAAAATGACAACTGAGTCACATGTGGGAAAGGTAGAAAGTTTAGAGATGAGAAAAATGCCATCATATCTCACTGTGACAAATCTGAGGCAGATCTGCAAATAACCGTTGTATTTTTTAGGGCGCGTCTATCATCCTGTATTGTTCAACAGGATGCGTATTTCATTATCTGGCCAATTCCTTGCAAAGTGATTGTTGAGAATGGGTTTGATGATTGTTGAGAATGAATTTTGATGCTGAACGGCTAACAAGAATAGCAACAATGCATCTCAAAACATTGCCCAATAATCAATCAACAAATTAGAAGCATGGCCTCTGAATGTGTTGTATGCGTGGATGTATGTGTATGTCATTGACACCACATTATTAATGTTTTCTACTCCCCCAACTTCAGCAAACATCGCATTCCATGTTTATTGGACTGCTAGGTAACATTAATATAGCAGAATTTCTGTGATATGACAGCTGGTCACGTCCTATTTAACAGTGTGGTCGCAATCAGATTTCTCATTTGCAGTTGCTACGTGTTAACTCTGGTCCCTAAAGCATAATATCAAACTAATTTTGTATTATTTACAAAAATATTTTGTGCTGCAAACTGGGAGTTCAGAAATCATACTGGAGCACTCAAGTGGGAATTCCCTCTTGGAGAGGTGTTCCAGAGCAGTTTCACTACTCGGACTTGGGACCATTCCCAGTTTTTATGGTGTCTCGAACCAGTAGAAAGCACGCACACTGCCTGTCAAAAAAAAAAAAGATACCGTTGTGATGGAAATAAAGAAATACTATGAATGGATCATCATTGCAGCAATTAATGTTTCAGCTGGTAATAATTATTGTAATCGTAACAAATGAAATGCGTATTTCTCTATAAATCATGTCAGAAGACGTGTCCCTTAGTGGCGGAAAGGATGTTTCAGTATTTCAGAAGGAGCAAATCATTGGCCTGCATTTGGCAAATAAAACAATGAATGAGGAAAACAAGCATGAGGAATCATTTTCACACACGAATTGGCCACCACAAAAGTCCTGACCTTAACTAGATTGTAAGTTTTTGGGATGTGCTGGAGAAGTCTGCAGAGTGGTTCATCTATCTTGTTGTCAAGACAAGATCTCGGGGGGGGAAAATTAATGCAACTCTGATTGAAAATAAATGTTCTGACGCCGCATACGGTTATCAAAACAACGACACAACGAAATTGCTCCGTAATCAAAGCTACACGGGTTTCAACGAAATGTTTGAGTGTGTGACTTCTTCTTTAGCCAGACAGTGTGTGTTTCTCCAGAATCTCTTTCACATCTTTATCCTTTTCTGAGGATAAATCAATCTTAAATTCACAGAGTAGAGCAGAGAATGCGACTAGAGAAACGGCCTCCTATTATCATGAATTTCACAGTCTACAGGGTAGTATTATGGTGGACATAAGGCTTGTGACATCTGGTGAAAACCAGCAGTAGATATGAATGGAAAGGTAGGTATTAGTTGAATTAAGCTGCAGGATTACCTATGTAGTTACACAGTAACTAATTGCTAATAAGAGACCATCACTTGATAACTCAAGGCAACATCGAGCAGTATTCTGAATTACGCACTTGAAACAAAGCCAGCACAGTTGCTCCACAACTGTCGAACTGTCGCATACTGTATTCTGCAATGACTCCATAGTAATTGTAATAGATTTTGCAGCAATTTAAGAACACAGGTGTAGCCGCGGCTTAATGTGGTCTGTTACTGAGAGCTCAGTGGTAACCACACAATGAGACCGTTTCCAAGCCCCTCGGTACGTTTTTTGAGTGGAGCTGCCATTCCCTATTGTGCATAATTCCTTTCACTGGAAGGACATACTGAGAGCTCCCCTGAAACTTCTACGACATTTCCTGCATCTTTTCCCACCAACTAGATTCTCAAGGAACTTGTAATTTGCAACATTCCAAAAAAAAAAAAACAGACTTAGAACTGTGAGGCCTGATTAGATTCAATTGTGCCGTCTGGAAGATCCCCTGCTCATCGAATCTACCAGTCCTCCTCTCCCCTGCGCTGTTATTCTGTGGCTGCAGTGAGGCAAAAAACTTCAATGACATGATAAATATTGATGATTCACAATTTGAGTCAAAAATGCAGTTGTCGGGTGAACAATTAGTTTGACATCATGTGCCAGGTTGTGTCAGGTTTAACGTAAGTTGCGACGAATACAGCAAGTGTCTGCTTTTGTATTAAGACAGGCATTTTCCAGTGTGAGCAATGCTGGGCTCAAAACACTTCCTGAGTAGTGGTGCAGATTCATTTGTTTTTCTTGGAATGTGGACATTTTTGTGGATGCTTCAGTTTTTATTGTTTTCCACTGCCTCAGGGTTTGCGTATTTCCCCATAAATGCTCCTGTTTGAGAGGCTGTACATGTCTACACGTGTGTCAACCTCAAAACATGAATTTATTAGCATTTTTCCCGAGATGACTGCGGCTATACTATTTCATGTTACCCATTGGTGGATTAAACTGAGGTTAAAACAAGATCAAACAAAAGGTTTTCCCTCCACCGATCAGTTTAGCTTTGTTTCTGTGGTTTGCTGTCGTGGATTCCGGCCATCAGGAAACATCTGTGTTGATTCGGCTGGGCTATTCTCCATTACTCGTGTCCCTCCATTTTATGAGAGGCTTTCAACACTTTACATTCAGGAACACCCTGTTTTCAGAGTCTCTGTATGTCCTGCGGGCTAGACACTTCTGCGACCATGTGACCTAACATCCATTAGCACACTCATTCACACATCAGGTGGCTACTGTTGCTGAACTCTGGTTTATGCTACAATGTCAATGTCCTCTTAACCGTCCGAGAAGAGTGACACAAGAGATTTTCTGATATGTCAGTGGAGAAGTTTCTATTCAAAACACGTCACGGGGTCATAACCATAAGCTTCTACAAGGCTTAGATGTACTCGCTGTAGAAATTTTGAGCATGGGATAGACTCTCTGTCTCTTATCCCTGATGATTCTACTGCATGCAGCATAAGCATCTGAGCGGAATTATGTAACAATTTTTGACAACTACCTATCAACCCAGGTCCTGCTGTTCCACGACCAGACCTATGGCATTCACTACGAGTACACAGTGTCCCTCAACCATTCTCTGGAGAACCATAGCCAGCCCCGGAACGAGCCGCCTCACCTCTACATCTGGACTCACAGCAGCTGGGGGGAGTGCAATGTCCAGTGCGGAGGAGGTCAGTCCCAGCCGCTCACTGGAGGGTCACATGCAGCCCTCTCAATCTCCACCTCAGCATACTGCACAAAGGCCCTTTGTGAAGTGTCATCTCTTCTGCTCTGCATCGCGGTGTGAGGCTTTGGGGGTGACTTCCACTGCTTTAAACGCTCAGAGACTGTGCTCTCTCTCTCTGACCCTATCTCTCACTAACAATGGACCTCGGACCCTGGTCAGAATAATTTCTGTGCTGCCTTAGTCCAAATCCTTCCTGGAGTGTGGCAAAAGGCCTGTTTCCTCCTGTTGGTTTAATGAAATGGATAACCGAACGTTGATAAAACAGAGATTTTGCCAGTTTTTTTTTTTTCTCATTCAGACTAATTGAATCAGGCTGCTGTTGATTTGGAGTAGGATCTGATGCCTGAGTCACTGGCAGGATGTATTCTTTTTGTTTTCGAGGTTCCAGGGTGTGACTTGGCTTGGCGTTAGCGCCTCAAGTTTAACGTGAGGACAGCAGCTTCCTTTCTTGGGCACTGAGGGGATTTGTGTGATGGGTGTTGCCTGCAGAATATTTTAGGCAGTTTTTTAAAATTTTCTTTTTTTTTCTAAATTTTTTTTTTGATACATTTGCATGCCATTTTGAATTGGCCCATGAAATGATCTTTTTCTACGTAAGGGAAGCTTGTAGCTGATTAAATTAAATATGGTTGTTTAAGCAGTTTTAGCTCTCTAGAAGTCGGCTTATTCTCTGTAGCTTTGAATATACTTCAAAACGCTGCTGCTTACATTATATATTAGTTCAGGATTCAATCCGATTTTTCATTTTAGGTAAGCAGTGAATTTTTTGGAAGCTCTGAAGAGCAATGGTATATTGAAAAATGGAACAGAAGCTTGGAAAAGTAGCTTATTGTAAGTGTCCACCGAGCAATTTAGATTTGGTTTATTGGTGGATGGTGGCATGACAACACAACTGAGCATTTCTTTATATTTTTGCTTGGAATGGCCTTCCTAATAAATCAAGCTTCCACCTTTTCATTCTAACAGAGTTCAAACACTCTTAAATGGGAGTGACCCTTCAATCGGCATTTGTGTAATTTGATGAAAATGGCAATAGGTTTCAGTCCATTAACCAGCTAACTCTAGCAGTGCAGCAGTATTGCTTCCATACCTTTCATTTGGTTATTCAATTGTGAGTTACTTTTCTTCGCTTTTCTTCAACAAGATCACTTCAGAGTTGATTTAAGCTGCCTTTGGACTGTCCCAGATGACGGCAGCCTTGAAAATACATTTCAGAATGAGAACAAAGGCCCTGTGTGGGTGGGCAGCAATTGTTAGGATCCTGTGTGTGTGTGTTTGTGTGTGCGCGAGTGTGTGCGTGTGTATTTGCTTGTGTGTGTGTTCGCGTGTGTGTATTTTATTTTTTTTGGGGGGGCTCTCATTTCTCTTTTTTTTTTTTCCTTTGTGTTTGATACGGGACTTAAATCACTCAAAAGCCACTCGTAAAACTAAGTTAATTCACTGCTAGATTCAGAGGCACGAACAAACCAAGGAAGAAGTGAAAAGGGAGAGTCACAGTGACCTTATCTTCCACCAATGGTGTTTTTCCAGTACATAGTATTGGCTCTACTCGATTTTGGTATCAGGTACTTGTTTATAGACAGCATAGTGCCCACTTAACTGTAGGCGGTATTGACCGAAGAAAGTGCTGTGACATCATCTTCAATGTGACTCAAAACACAACATCACCTCGCGTGACACAGGGGAAGAACGGAGGATGTCGAAGGGCCGGTGTTCTTGGTTCTCGGCCTGAGGCTGGAGGATGGCAGTGGTGTTGGTGCTGGTCCCAGTGACGAGGCTGCTGCTGGCTCCATGGGGAAAGTCATTGCATCACGGGTGAAAGAAGCCCATTAAATATCAAAACACAATCTAGAACAGAAAGTTTTTAAAAACAACTTGTTAATAATAACACAAACAGCTGACTCCCAACAAGAAATGGCGTCAACTGTAGGGAAGTGAACGTAAACCACTGCACAACACAACAATAGCCCTAACATTAGCTGGCTTGCTAACCAGTTCACCAGAGCTGCACAAAGTAGTTGTCGTGAACTTGGTGGTTTTACCCTGATTTAAAATTAAAATAGATTTGATTGATAGACGTGAACATTCTACCTTTTGTACTAGTTGGTCAATAAAAGATGACCGCGCTTTTAAACAAAGTACAGAGTTAGGTTAGCTTTGTTAGCTCGATGCACAAAGCTGTCGTCATCATTGTGTTGATTGTACGAAAGTTTTGAAGTGAAATAGGTTTGGTTGCTAGAGTTGGGCTTTCCACTTGTTAGCCAATAGAAGAAAACAAAGCTTTCAAGCAGTGGATGCTTAACGTAGCTGAGAATGCCAAACAGAGAGGAGCACGCAGATCCATGCACAAATCTGATTGCTTCTCTCCCTGTCATTATTGAACTGTCACTAGAATGGCAGTCGCCATTTTATGTACGTCAGCATCATTGACGTCTGCGCTCATGTTCTGGCATGACACAGTCTCTGTCTGATGGACTTACTCTCCTCAATCTTCTTGTCAGTTGCTTCTGAGAACCAGCTCTTTAATTTTCTGCTCTCGAATCCAAAGTCATCCTCTGAATTTGCTATGAATGCGCTCTGGAATCTCCTATTTTGTCTCCAAACAGCTATCATCCAAGTCTGCTAAGGCCTGGAATCTGTTAGTCAGATAAAGGGGAAACTCCATTTTACTCTGCTGATATCTGAAGCTTAGGGATGTCAAACCTTGGGTTCCTCTGTGAGCCAGAAGTCTTTATGCTTTTGGAACCTGACTTTCAATATCCCGATCGCCTAGGTGTGGTCTGATCCAACCCCTGCACCTCTGGACACTCTGAAATCCTGCAGGGTTTATCGCCACCTTTGGCAAAAAGTAAAGTGCTCTATCTGATTCTTTTTCTGTGTATCCGGAGAAATCCATGGCACTTTGTGGATTCTACGATGGGGAAAGAAGGCACCAGCGATGACTAAATTGTTCTGCTCAGAGAACACTAAGAATCTAGCCATTCTTGTTCATTGTGCTGAGACCTTCCTTTCCCACAATCATCTCTCTGTTAGTGTTGTCATTTCCCACTTAGGTGTTAAAATCCCCGAGCACAGTTGTAACGTTGCTGTTCGGTGTCCTCGCCAGAACATTCTACAACTGTTCATAAAACTCTTCCCTCACCTCCTGGTCTGCAATGTTCGTCGGTTCATAACACTGGATGATTGACACTTTCAGGATCCTCTTTGCTTATTGGTTCCCCCTCCATCAGTCTTCTATTGGCTTTCTTGGTCAGCATTAAGTCTGCTTCATTTCTGTGGTCACTGCCCTGATTGGGAGGTCCCGAGTAAAACAGCGTATTCCTTGATGGCAAAGTGACTTGTCCAGATGTAGTCCTTCAGGCTTAGCTCAGTCTGAAAACGTCAACTCTAAATTGCCCGTCTCCACAGCCATCAGAGCACACTTTCTTGTCTCGTAAAAAGCTCTCACATTCCACGTTCCGATCCTTGTGATGGTCTGGGAAAGCGAAAATTCCACAAAGCATCTTGCTTGTGGGTTTGGCTCCTCCGGGACGTTCCCATTGATCTATGAATGTAGTTTTTGCGACACGTGGCAATGAAATAAATAATCAAAATCAGACTAGAACCAGGAGCATCGTTACTGAGAAGTGCCGGTGCTTAACTGCTCAGATCAATGTCATTTGAAACACAATTCTGTGTTATCAATCATTCACTTAAAAATGCTTCGTGCCTATTAGTTTGATAGATGGCTCCCAACTTTTGCACTGAGTCCCAGTAGGAAAAATAAGCAACATATCAGACCAAAATAGTTGAAATCTGACTAATCCCTGTTGTGTTTGGACCAAAACACACTTTTTACTGGATTTAACTTGAAACTGTGAATGAGTATTGGGTACAGGTTTCTTTCCTCTCTTTGCTTGCCTTGTACTCATGTTTAAAAATTATGTTCTCAATTTTGATATTTTCTTTCTGAAACCCCATTGTTCGCTCTGCAGGGGGGCTTGTAAGGGCTGCTGGTCGGGTTTTTGGCAGACATAATGTTGACCCCTTAAGTAGGGCTTGTGGAAATCTTGAGTCACATGAGGTGAACTAACTGCAGTGCCTGCTTTTTAGATAGCTGGAAAATTTATTGCGAAGGTCTTATCAAAACTGTCAGCTGTCTGATGCCTAGTTATGTGCTTGCGAAGTAGCAGTCACTGAAATGTTCCTTGCCCCAGAAAACCAAAGAAGTTTCTATGATGCAGTCAGGAAATCTTTTAACATTGCCAATGTTAATTTGTCGGAAGGCACAACAAAAGTGCAATGTGTCTTGCAAAGCATTTAGCATTGTTAATGAGGAAAAACCTTCATTTAGGAGAAGCCTTTGGTTGAATTGGCAAGCCCTATGAATGCTGATGATTTTTGTTTGGTTGGTTTGTCTGCAAGATTGCCTGGGTTTAAAACTAATTAAATCTCTAACCAGAAAATGTAAGTCCTTTTTTCAAATCAGACGTGTTCAATGACTATGAGATGAGCTACTATTCACAATTGTGGCATGAAATGCCGCAGAAAAATGAAACCAAGTGTGCAGGTTGTTGAATACATGGAAACATACCAGCTTGCACACAAAACAGTGGTCACACAGGTAGTGTTGACTAGAACTAAGGTGATTTAGATGGATTTAAGTTTTTCAATTACCTCAAAATGTACTGTCCCGCAGGATACCACTGAAAACAGGCAGGTGCTCTGCTCAAGCCCTGATACACGCCTCATCAATGATTATGGTATTTCATGTCTCCTTTGGGATGATTTGGTCTAAACAGCATGAAGAGGCTGCCTTTCTTTTACCGTACTGAATTTTTTCGGGCAGTGGGCTGGGGTCATATTTCCAGAAACTCCATCCACATTTCTTCAGGCATCTTGTACAGTTCACGGTTCCTCGTTTTGATGTACCAGTATCTAAGCTGTTCCAACCACTGGATGAGGACTTTTTTCGGTGGGTGCTGTCAAGTTATAACTGACAGTTTTCCATTTATGCATTTTCTTTTGACCCTCTCACCTAAAATTAGAGGTTTCATTTGGAGTCCATATGTAGACTTAATTTAATCAGGTTTCTCATTATTTTTTGTCATTCCACTTAAGTATCGGCTTATTGGTTAGTGTTCAGTTTACAGCAGGTGTGCTGATAAGCTTTTCAAATTGGACAGTTCGGATGAATGTATAGAACCGCATTACTGAACACTATTTCTGTCCAAGTTATCAATATCAAATTCTGAGAAATTGTTGTTTATTTTCCTTCCTTATTTCTTACTCACAAAACTTGGCCTTTTTTCTCATACTGGTATGAGGACATTTCTAATCTAATTTAAAGAATTTGTTGTTCTGTTCCTTAAATGACCATGACAGCAAATTATTGTAGAAACCATGAGCTAATCCCTCAGGTTGGCACACTGGCATAGCCTTATGGCAAAGGTGATCTTAAGGTCGCTATTGAGCATTTTCAATAATTCTCACGGGCCAGTGCTTTGTCCTGCTTTAACTGAGCAAATTGGAGTTTGCATCTAAAACTAATTGTTGCCTTTAGGTCATTATTTCTCATTATTTATGTTTCATTTGGTAATTGTCTGCAAATTAAGGTCATTAGATTGTGAGCTGTCTGGACCGTTGGACTATTTTTGGGTGTTAGCACTTCTATGGTTATTTTTACAGTGCACCTTCTCTTATCAGAGTGCTTAAGGCTGTGAGCTAATTCAGGATAATTTGAAAAAAGGCGAGGGAAAACAGTGAGCTGCTTGAGGCCTTTTCAAGCAATTGGGATTTAATGTGCCTCCTCCTTGCCAGCGCTTTTTTTGAAAATCGTAATGGTGGATTAGCGCGCTGTGGGAAACCTGTGGACTGGAGCGTCGAAATAATCCTCGCCCATGTTGTTATTTGGATGGTCCTCAAAGTTGGAGAGAATTTTGATGGAGTGATGAACAAATAATAAATACTGCAATTTAAACTGAATGGGTGAAAGAAAAATGATGTCCTGACATGCATGCTGGTGTATTATTTTTTATGATTTTTTGTTTTTTTTTTGTTTTTTTTTTTAAGGGGAAAGAAGCACGGTTGTTTCCTGTACAAAGATTGTCAATAAGACCATGACTCTAGTGAACGATAGCAACTGTCGCCTGGAGAATCGACCGATGCCGCAAATCCGAAGCTGCAACACTCACCCATGTCCATCAAGGTGAGAGCTTCTGAGACAGCAGCACTGTGCATTAGAACAATTACATCAGACACCGTTTATTTGTTTAACATTTCCTCAAGGGCTGGTGACACTGTACTGGTATTAGCTGCGATTAATTTGCTCTGAATATTTGCGGATAACCCCTGTCAAAGAACGAAGCTTTTCTAAATTTCATGCATCTCGTCTGACATATTGACGAAAGCAAGGAAAGGGCTCCAAGTACACGCACCAGCTATTGCATAACAGCTCTCGTATAACAAGAGCAACAATGAAAAATTGCTTCACGAGGCTTATTATCGTGTATGCCGGGGTGAACACCGAAGTCTGTATAGGAGAAGATTAGAAAGGCTTCTTAGCTCATGTGTTATTGCAGAACTGTTTTTTGTTCATTTTGTAAGAATATATCCTTACAGTGAAATGAAACATTCGGGGTATTATTCAATAAAGCGTTCATCCATGACCAAAGCAGGGAACCATATTCCTCTTTCTCTCATGCATTTTGCATTAAAGGTCTGCCTGTTCAGCACTATCTCAGAGCCATCCCTTATATGTAATTAAAGCAGGGGAGTGATCTTGTGTACTTGTTTTTCAAAGGAACCACAGGGGTTGTTAGATGGGTTCAATTTAAGATGAAGGCCCTGGCCTTAGGTGTGGAGACCAGCTGGACATTCCCCTTTTCCTCAAGTTGGCATTCAATACAATTTGCATTTTGGCAGCGGCTCCCATCCCCAGTGTTCCTTGCCTGCCAAACCCTAATTAATCTCTCTCTAATTGTTTCAAAGGTTCATCTGCAATTCAGCAGCACTTTTCAGGTTTTGCACCTCCTCATGTTTTCACTCAGGGGTTCAGCTTTTTAGCCTTTTGCTGTCGTATTATTTGGGACATTTAACTGTTTTTAACTGTGTGTCAATGACTGTTGTCTTCCATGTCTCTCTTGCCCTCATTTTGTTGGTTTGTAATCATTTTTTTTTTTTTGATTTGTCAGCTCACTTCAGGTATTACAGAAGTTATCTGTGGTTTCATAAGTAGGGCATCTGTTTAATTTAAAGGGTACTTTGAAGTCAACAAGCTTTCAAGGAGCAACTGGTGCATACACCAGAACCATGTTTCCGACCTTTTTATCTTAGAAGTGACGCTCTTCTTTCAAGTGAGGGTTTGAAATCTGTTATAAAATAATTGGATTTGAACTTTTTAAGCTGTTGGTACCTGAGACACTTAATAGCCGTCAAGAATTGAATACTTTATTAGTGTACTATTTTGCACCTTGTGAAGCACTATGCACTTTTGGAAATTCATTGTAGTATTTAAAGGCAGGGTAGATAAGATTCTAAAGCTAGCTGAATCTCCTCAAGGCTCCGCCCTAGCCCATCTTCTGCCCTTAGGGTCCTTCCAAAGCCACACCCCACACACAGTCATGCACGAGCACTCAGAGACTATAATTGACAGGGAGGGGAGGTGGTGATTCAATGTCGTGAAAGTCCAGTGGTCCTTCTCATAGCTACAAAATAAAAATAATTAAAAACAGACCCCATATCAGCACATTTGTGAAAAGCTAATACGTAAACACAACATATTCTAACACCGGTAACCATGTAACGTTACACAAGTTCGCGTTTTATTAGAAAGGTATATGCTAACAGTGTTTCCCCTAGGATTTTTTTCAGTGGCGGTGCTACTGTGTCCGTCTCCATGAGGATGTGATGCCGACCCGTATTCATGCGCATGAAAATAGTTTCAAATTAAATGACCTTGGAATCCTTATAGACAGGAATAAAACATGTTTGTATTTTGTCACAATTTACAGGTTTTGACATTTATCTGAAGAAAATCAAAATAATCTCTGCTCCGGCGCTGTGCCGCTGCTGAATGAATGTAGGGGAAACACTGTGCTAACATACATTAGCTTATGTAACTTCCTAGGCTGGATGGACAGGACAACTAACATTAGCAGTGGGATAATATGGCTAACGTAACATAAATAGTTAACGTTGGCTAAACAATTCATGAAAACAACTAATCCTCCACCAGAAACAAGACAACTTACCCGTCCAACAGAAAGACATAAACCATTGCATCACTTTTTCAGGCCTTTCAGCCCTCTTGGTCCCCTCTATCACTGAAACGCTACAGGGATATTGACTCGCATTTTTCCTCTTGCTATATCTGCAGTCTTTTTAGTCAAAGCTTTTTCTGCTTTCTTTGCCTGGCCTCTTTGGCAGGGCGAGTGGTCACAAGTAACTGCGGCAGCGGTAGTTTTGGCAGTTCTCTCTTCCATTTTCTGGTACACTTCCAACAACCTCTTCTTCTTTCGATTGTATAGCGGAACAACTTTACTTCAGCAACGATTACGCTGTTTGAGTTCAAGCTCGTACACGGAAAGGCTAGTACTCGCAGGGAGGCAAGAAGGCATGTCATTGATTCTTTCCAACTGGAACGTGAGGATGTGATTGTTTGGTATTGATACAGGATTTCACCAGTTACAGATGACAGATCTTTTTCAGTCCTTTCTCTGAATTACTAAGTTATTTATTGCAATCAGGGTGTAAGGACCATTTCAAAAAATATAACTGGAACTGTATATTTGATTTTTTTCCAACTCTGATTTTAATTCACATCAGTCTCAATAGCTGAACAGAAGTATCTTGTTCAACAGATATCGCTGAGGCCTAATAATGTCTATTTTCTGACGATGAATTTACACTGAGGAATGAATGAAACATTGTGAGTTTGGTATGAGGAGTTTATCTGGTACATTGTGACTGAAGTATTTTAACTCTCCTGTCTCTACCAGGTGGGTGACGGGTGACTGGGGCAGGTGTTCGGTCACCTGCGGGAAAGGAATGCAGCTGCGAGAGGTGGGGTGTGTGTACCAGCTGCAGAACGGCTCCTACATCAACACCCGCGACCTGTACTGCCAGGGCACCAAGCCAGCCTCTGTGCAGGGCTGTGAAGGGCGGGACTGCCTCTCTGTGTGGGAGGCCTCTGAGTGGTCTGAGGTTCGATCCCTCCCCACCCTCCACTGTGCACACAACCCATACGCTCTCCGGCTGCAATAGCCATGTGACCCTAGCAGCACTCTCCATCAGCAATGGCCACGTGACACGAACAGTCAATCACTTACTGATAGGGACCAATGAAACATATTGGCTTCTTGTTGATGGTACACTGTCATTAGTTCACTGTACCTAATAATTCTTCTTAGCTCTTATGATTTTGCTCATGAACCCTTTCTCTTCCATAGGTTCTGCCCAGTCCAGGACAACAGCTGGACTCTTGTCACTTGTGTGATATATATTCATTTATTTTTACAGTGGGAAGTTTTTTATCTGGTAGAAATTACCACAATAATACAGCATTATGAACAAACACGCGCCAGGTGTTGATGGTAGCTTTCTCGCTCGTCCTGAGGAGGGCAGTGTGGTTGCGCATTGAGGGAAAGAAGCTCTGAATATCTATCTCTCGTTTGCCCTATATCATCTCCTCCTCTCGCTTGTCTATTTCTGACCTGTTATTTAATTAATACCTTGTAATGGAGTCCCACTGGAATGCTGATGCCATGTTAAGCTGTCCCTTTGGTTGGTTTCTTTAATAACTAATCGGCCTCTTCCCTCTGTCGTCAGTGCTCTTCAGACTGTGGGCGTGGTTTCCGCAAACGCACGGTCACCTGCACCAATCCGCAGGGCCAGTGTGACCCCGCCTCCCGACCCCCTGAAGAGGAGGTCTGTGAAGACCTGTCTAAATGCTATGAATGGAAGACTGGCGACTGGTCTAAGGTACTATAGCACACATGCACCACACACGCTGCCACTTCATAAAATGTGGGTGCTCTTACAAAGCATGTCTAGGTTTGAGAGCTCGCATAAAGACCAGTGCAGGCATGTCAATTACCTGCTAGTACAGAAATTGTACTGCATGTGTTGTCAAAGACATCAATGCACAACAGCAGCCACTCATGCAGGCACCTGCATACACGCATCATTGCAATGGCAGAACACACGATGTATGTAAGGTTTGAAGTCTTTATAGTTAGCATTTCGTCTCACACACACACACACACACACACACACACACACACACACATGAGCGCGCGCGTGCACACACCTTATTGTGTGAAGCAGTAAGCTAGCTTCACATAACATTACAAACATCCAAAGTAAATCAATGCGAGTCGCTTATTTCCGAAATCCCTTTAATATGAAAAGTAATGTCAGGAGTCCGCCTCAGCTGAAAAAAACAAAGACTTTTACAGCACCTATTGAAATTTTCAAATTAAAGGCAACATCCTGAAGATTAATGGATTAAACTGTACATTACTACATTAATATCTCATTTGATAAGTTACTCGCCCCAGGACTTGCTAAAAATGGTGAAGATAAGCTCAGCTACATGGTTCAGTGTGTTTGACTTGGACACTTCATCAGCCCTGTGAAAGTGCTCTGATGATACGATGGTCTGGAAGAGGCCTATATATTGCAGACACAGAGCTGCTTCCTGGCCAGTGGTTCTGCCGTAGCACACCAGTCTTCATTGCGCTATAGTTATGTAATATTCTCTTTCTTTCTTTCCTTGTCTCCTTCTTTCCCGTTCTCTCTTTCTTTCTTTCTTTCTTACATACGCATATACAACACAGTATCGCCTGCTCAGATGTTTCTGCATGATTTATTCTTCTGCCACCCAAACTGCAGCAGTTTCTGAAGTTAATGTTCCAAAAAATGGCATCTTTGCACCTTTTCTGGAAGGATAACGGGCTGTGCCCAGTCCCATGGGTAGAAACCATCTCAGAACTTTCACAGCAGGCTCCCAGTCACTCCTGCTCGAAGGCCATATTTATAATATTGCATAAGTGTCTGCTCTTGAAATGTATAGTGTTACCATTTCTTCCTGTTAACAGAAATAACCATTTGTCTCTGTGACTGTAGGCCGTCTGTTTTGCGTTTGTACCGTCGACAGCTCCTCCCATTTCTGAGATGCATGTTTCGATTGTTCGGCTGAGGGTTTGGTTTTTGCATGAGCATGTATGCATACAGCGTCACCTGGCCGTGAGATAATGATGTTTAAACTAAATGGCCGTGTTGGATCCAGTACAATTGCGCCCCCACATGCATTGTGTTTTAGGAGTATACTTGTATCATATATTTTACGATATAACATATAGTCAATGATGAATTACCTGTGGATTCTTGGTGTATTCATTTACGAGGAGTCGAATATATCGGATCTAATCTCAGTAATTAATCAGATCAGGTAACTCTGTGATGCAAATAAATTAGATTGTTCTTGCTGTTCGAATTTGAGAGTTAGTTACATAAAAGTCTACAAGATTCCAAAACTGGAATTCATATTGACAGCCAGTGCAGCTAGAGGTTGTGGGTCTCTGGCTTGGTAAGATTACAAGTAATATCATTTTACAATCCTGCATCCAATTATCAGCGGATACCTGTGTAATGTCCCTGAAGCCGTGCACGCTTTATCAGCTCACAAAGGGCCAATCAGCAGTGATTGTGAAAGCTTGGTTAGCCTCAGTCTGGTGGCTGCATGCTGGGTCCGGGCCAGAATTCCTATCTCCCACAAGCACATTTAAAATCAGTGACCGCGAATCATGTGGGTCCGTTTAAAAAAAGATGAATTAGCATAATGATTGCATTGGCACAGCAGTGTTTTTCATTGGTGCCGCAATTGTGGGTTTTGTTGTTGATTTTGTGATAATTCCATGGTGCTTTAGAGTGCATGAAACCAACAGAAATGTGATTTTGTACGCCTGCCTTCAAAAGCCTGTAAATAACATATCTTACATTTTGTTCTTGGACAGAGAAAAACATTACTAGTCACACTGGTATGAAATGGCACTGAATTTTTAAACGACTTGAGCTGGAGACCTGACGGACTATATCAGTGTTTTCTTTTTCTGTAATAAAATTGAACAAACATCGTTTGCCCGTGCTCAGTGTCTTGTTGGGCTTTTGTGGGCTGCTGGTTTATATCAGGTTTTATGGATTGCTTTCAAGAAATGAAGGGTAGGCGTGAGTGGTCAGCACAGCTGGGGAGAAGGGGTACCATGAAATCATTTTCACAGTACGGGGCCGTAAAGATGAGGCCTCTCCCTTGTTCCCAGGCAGAAGGTAGGCTCTTCACGTTAGTTTCAATGGAGGCCTGGCGTCCACATCTGTTTTAGCCGTTTCCAGATGCCGACAGTCTTTTTGGAGGCTGCGCTCTGAATTGACACCGCAGTAGGTTTCAAAGGTCCCGAGGCTCGAGGCTGTTTCTCCACAGCACTGCGGAGTTACTAAACCGAATCTAACCGTGATGGCCTGGCGATGCCCTTCTCCCACAATCATTTTACCAGCTGTCAAGTGCAATACTGCCACTTATGTGATGTGCAGCGGCCATTTTGAAGCTGAAAAGCCATCACTGCTGGTGATGAACCTCTGACCTCACTTTGGTCCCTCTGCCCAACGTCTGCAGTTGATTAAGTCCTTTTAAGTTCTTTTAGCTGTAACTAGGTTTGCTGTATTTGTTTACAAGAGCAGAACAATGTGCGTCATTCCCGTGTTTAAAAATTGTCTATGCTCTGTTTTTTTCCAAATTTGTCCAGTGACTCAGTTCCCTCTGTTACCATCTTAGGAAGCTCCGGCCATCTTTCAGCGTATTTTTGGTCGGAATGCGAAATGAGGTGAAATGAAAGTCTGCCGTATTTCTACAATATGGCTTCCAACAGTCACAGAACAATGTACTAATGATTCCTCTGCTGCGAGGGATTAGAGAAGATTACTGCTTTGGGATTCAAATTTTAACTAGATTATCAGCGGAGGACTGTGCCTGCCTCCTGTATAGGGTCTGCGAGCCGCAGATACCCGTTACACAAGAGCAGAAAGAAAGGCTGGTATTATGCGGCTGGTCGTACCGAGCGCCGTCGCCGAGAGTCAGTCTGACACAGATCTCATTGAATTTTCCTCAGCTTAGCCTATAATGTTTGCCTTTGAGTGTTTTTTCGGCTGCTTTGCTTGCTTTGTCACGTTATGTTGTGAACTGCCGCACTCCATTAAACTGGAGAACATGAATTGAAGGAGCCATCTTGATTTTGAAGGTCTGAGTTTGACACACACTTACTGTATGTACTGTGTGTGCTTGGGCTCTATTGTTTCCTATTGTGCTGTGACCCGCTGCCCTTTATCCCAATAAGAGCAAAGGTCAGTGCTCACGGGAGCTACAGTCCGTCTGAACTGGCAGCTTTTATGTGTGCGTGCGCGTGTGTGTGCTCCGATATGGCACAGTACTGCACAAATGTAGCTGCTCTTTATGTTTATGTATGAAAGAGATTTCAGAGAGTGTTCATATAATAGCACCTGACCTTTAACAGGTCATATTTACCTATCGTTATTTCCACAGAGTTTGGGGAAGCAAGTTTTGATTGGCGTATCAGATATTCTCAAAGAATCTTTGTACGTTTGCTGGGGCAGCCATTGCCAGTAGCCATATCTCATCAATAATGCATGCAGGTTTGCTGCTGGAGCACTGGCCGCTTCGAGGAAGTTTTCATTTGGTTTGAAATATGTATGTGTTCCCTGCTGACCCTATATGGGATTCTGCGATGGGGTCGGCCAAGTTGCGTCGCCCCCTGCAACCAGCCCTCTGTCCTCTTGTAAAAGTTTCATTCTGAATGGTTGTGCTGTGTCAGCACTTTTGAGGTTAGGTGGGTTGTCTCTGTGTCATTCCCTCCTGTAAGGCCTGACCTGTGGAACTGGGAAACAATTATGGTACACATTTGTGGATGCTGCTTAATTGTCCTTCATACCAGGCTAACAAATATTTTTGAATTTTTAAATTTGCTCTTTGGTTTAAACAAATCGCCTTTCCACACCCCCACCCCCCACCCCTGGGAAGTCAATTAATTTGTTAACTGTGTCCTCATAACTTCAATGTGTACATTTATAACAATATATTCAACATATTCAGATCTCATCTGGATCCACACTGACCTATTACAGCAGTTATTAAAAGATTATTCATAAGCCTCCCTCCCATTGGGTTCCTCTGAAGATTGTACCTTTAATAGATTAATCTTAATTGTAGTCCTCAGACATTTTTATTGCCGGCTTGTCTCGCAGACGGTAATGAGATCCTTTCTTTCGCCGTGCTTTATTATGTCAGCGTTCACGCACAATTTGTGCCCGTGTTCTGGGCCTCCGTCACCGCGACTGTCAGCACACTCCATCCTCTCCGTCATCGCACATGACAGTGCGCTCATAAATATATGGAAGAGCGGTACATGCATCCATCATTTAATTACTCTGAAGCAGTGAAAGATGATAATGAGACCATCCCAGCTCCGGGCTGCGATTGGTCGCGGGAAACGCTGAGGCTGTAAAATTCGCAGAAATGTCAAGCGAAGAGGCCGTGACTGAGATCATAGTTTGCTGCACTCAGAATGGAAATTGATGCAAGTAATTTCCTGCCCATGAAATTCTTGATAAATTTGCCAGTAAAACAGAAGACAGGCCGAGGCATCGTTGCTACACCTCCAAGCGAGTCTACAGACCCTCACTTTAGAGGTGGCCTTTCCATAACTGTTCAGGCAAACCAGAGAACTGCTTTTGCGCCACTACAGGAGGCCTGCAATGAAACTGAATCCCAACACAGAGCTGCTCTCACTGTCAAATGAAACCCAGTTTGCACTCAGTATGCAGCTCTAACACCACCTCTAAACCCTGACTTGTGTTCTACTGTGGCGGCTTTTTCTTCACTGTGAGTCAAAGGCTTGTATAGCAGGAAGTCTGTAATCATCCAGTTTGTTGGGGCTCCATGTTGTAGAGTCTGTTCGTATAATGATGAATGGTTGTGAGCAGTAATGAGAGTGAAGCAGTTTGATGAAAAGTCTTGGTTGGTTGTCGGGAATTATCAGCGTCTAAAGGAAAGCAGCATTAACAAGCGGCGTGCCTGTCGCAGCCTGCGAATGCTGACACGCCGAAACGAAATGACTCATCAGCACATGAATCAACAGACTCTGTATTTTTGCCTCCTGTCAGCTGACAGAATGAGAGACACTTTCTCCCATTTGGCAGAGAAGGTGTTTGTTGCTGTACTGCAGTGGATTACAAGAGTAATGTTACTTTGCCGTGGACAAATTTCAAGGTTCTTATTATGTGGTGGGAGACTGGGGGTGCGGTGTGTGTAACCAGGCCTGAAATCCATATACTTCAGCTTCGTATGAAGGCCAGTGGTGCACCAGCAGCACTGCTGCATTGATTTTACCAGTGATTGATGTTGACCTTCTCCAAAGATGACAGTAAAACAAAAGACCAAAGAAAAAGTATTTCCACCAGAGCAGCTAATCACCTTTAGCTTTTCCGCGCAATATTGCAAACCTCGATAGGCCTTCAGAAAGGACAGAAATGTGGATGATGTGGGGCGCACTGCAGGCCCATCCATAAGCGAATGTTAGGCAGCAGAGAGGGGAAAAGCGGCCTGCTACAGGAGTTGACGTAGGTGTGTGGACAAACAAACAAAAATAAAATTAAAAAAAAAAAAAAACAAAAAGAAACTAAGTCAAACTACAAAAAGTATTCACAGTCAAAATTTGCCGTGAAATGGATGGGCAGATTGCTGGATGAGTAACTGGATTGATAGATTTTTCTCAAATTAAAAAAAATTTAATGTTTCTAAATGAATATCAAAAAATTTTATTTTTACTAGAGAAGTCTGATATTCTCTCGTACTGAAGTGTATCCCCGGTTGGAGTATATTGTTAAGCGCAGTGTGAATGACGCTGGGGCAGTGCTGAGTGAGATACAGGGTGAAGAAGAGTAGCAGAGGGAGGGCAGGGTCAGTGTAGTGTACTATTCTTGTGACGGACTTTAGATTGGAGCTGCCGCTGCGGACGATGGACAAGGCCGACAATTTTATACTTTCTCAAGGAAACAAAACAAGTTATGCCTTGTTTCTAGATAAATATCTGGCTTGCACCGCAGTAAATTAGATTTGTTTTCATGGTTTGTAAAATGGTTTCGGGATGCTCTCTAAGGCCCAATTCATCCCAGTTAACGAGGAACAAGCCAGCATTCGAGCACTCGTGTCGCTTTGCAGAGCTGGCATTATTTTAGAGATGTGGTCTCGCTTTGCAGGAATATTGACAGATAATTGCTGTGTGGAGCTTAAATTCCGAGTCGGCTTACCTCGCAATGGAGGGCAGTCAATTCTTCATCAGTGCATATACAGCTGCCTCCTGAGGACTCCTGTTATTCCAGCACTTAGCTGGTATTTTTGTTTGCCTCCCACAGTGTGGCATCACTTATTCTTTTTCACTTAACAACTGCAGGCATTTATGTCTGCAGTAGGGATGAGATTCACTGGACTCAGAGGTCATTGTGTGACTGTTGAGCTCGAAAACTCTGGAGTTATATGTTAGTAGTGATTGTGCCCTGTGATTGGGTTTTTGCAACATGCAACAGTATTGACCTTTTATTTGTTTTTTTTTTAAATGGTTTCAGTGCTCTTCATCGTGTGGGAAGGGTCTACAGTCCAGGGTGGTCCAGTGCATGCACAGAGTGACGGGTCGCCATGGCAGCGATTGCCCACCAGTGCTGAAACCTCCTACATACAGGCAGTGCCACCAGGGGGCGTGCAGTGAAAAAGTGAACGTTAACACCATCACATCTCCCAGACTGGGTAAGAGTATGCGATACATGCTTTCAGTAAACCTGTCTGATTTTTTTTTTTTTTTTTTTTTCCCACAGTTTGCAATTAATGCCTTTACGACCAATAAGTTTTAGATTTCATAAATAAAAAGTGATAGACTGTGTGTATGTACTTCACTTTTTTAGATGTTGTTTTGTACTTTCAAAATGCTCAAATGCTTTTCATTTTGATTGAATGGCCTCCATAGAATAAAAGGAACTAATTGCACTGAGTGTCTACAGAGTGAGTCATGTACTGCCTTGGGGATTCTGGGAATGATTATTCGCTTTCAGCTCTCTTAAGATGCTGGAGATACTGTGTGAGGTTCAGCAGTGCAGTGCATAATGTACATCCTGACGCATTTCTTCCCTGATTACCAGCTGCTCTGACGTACAAGTGCATGGGGGACCAGTGGGATGTGTACTGCCAGATTGTCAGAGCGGAGAACCTGTGCCAGGATATGAGGTGGTACCAACGCTGCTGCCAGACATGCAGAGACTTTTACGCCAATAAAATGGTCCGGAACAGTTAATGAAACCAGCCGTTTTTGAATTTTACGTTGTTATTGTCACCATTGTTTTGATTTTATTTGTAATGTTTTTTTTTTTTAATTGTTAAGCTATTGCGTCAAAAAGTAATGTGATAAAATGAAATGTAATTAGAAAAATATCTGAAATGCTATCCACAAAATTATAAATTGAAACTCAAAAGTTTTAGTTTTTTTTTCTGATGACTTGAATTAATTTTTTATTTGTATTATTATTTTTTTCCTTTGTTTGCTGTAATACCAAAGCGAATGACCTCATTGCCTTTAAGAGGTAGTATTATGGTGCCTGTTGGAAGAACTGTGCATAGTATCTTACCTTTTAAAATTTCCATTTCAATACGGTGCTTAACTGGCCACACCCTTCACTAACCAGTGGCCAGTAAACAAAAAATGGGAGAAAGTAAGAGATGGGCTGAAAAACCCCCCTATGAGGCTGTTTTTATATTTATTTTTATCTTTATAATTGTTAATATTTAAACAAGCGGATGACCATTGTTGAATAATCCTACATTCATGTAGATGCCTTGGCAATTGATGACTTTGTCCAGCCATTTTCCCCAGTCAGAGGACGAATGTTCATGTTCATTCTCTAGAACTTCATTTGCCTTGAAATGACTGGAGCAGAAAAGCAGAAGCTTTGGAGCCGTAACGGGGCTCGGTGTTACCGGAGGTTTCTAATCGACAATGTAGACATCTCGTACTGACCAGCCTGCTCCCCTTTCTCCTGCAGCCCCCAGACCTAGTGTACTTCAAAATCTAGACCTTGCTCTTCATAAGCCAGTAGCCTTCAAACTCAACTCCTCATTCAAAGTCAGTTTGTGTCAGTGATAAAGATTATTTTACCTGTTTTTGTATAGTGAGGTTAAGGAGGAAAGAGCTTAAGGTCCTCGGTTAACATAGCTAGGTGTCAAAAGCCCTTTTGCTAAAGTTAACATCTTTAGGATCATTCGTTGGAGTGACTGTCGCTGTAGCGCTTGTCAGTCGAGTACATGTTCAACCCTAATTGTGAATATCTGCCTTTTGTAGAGCCGGAAGGTTCTTGTGGTGCTAAAGCAATCTGTATGTGTGGGAGAGACGCTCGTTTCTAATGCTCTGTAACAAACGGTACGTTCACTAGTCAAGGACTGGTGCCAGTTCACATCTGATGCTGTGCAATTTCAGTTTCATGGCTACATCTGTGTAATATAAAAACATGCTCAGCAGATCATTGAGGTAGATGCAGGTTAACACCACAGCAGTACCAAATTGTTTCAGCATGTTATATCATGAGCTGTTCAGTGCCATCCAGTAATGACAATGCCTCAGAAAGCAATCTCAGAGATTGCCGGAAAAAGAGGTGGATCAAAGTCTACCATGTGTCTTAAAATGCCAAAATATCTTCATATCTGCTCTTAGTTCATAATTAATCACATGTATATTGGCTTGCTGTATTCTTTGGCTTTTCTGTACATTCGTATGGAAAAACCGTTCTTGTTTGGTACTCCGCTGATGGTGAATCTTGTGAAGTCAATATTATCTCTTTAATGCATGTATTTGGTGAAGCTTTATTTTGGTCGCTGGGTTTGGTCTCTGATTGGTTCACGGCTTTCCTTGTAACCTATTCTGTTACCAAAAATATTTCATTATTTAGAGCACGGAGCTCATGCAGTGTTTCAAGACCTCTAAGGCCATTTTCAAAGGCTACAGTCTGCTGGAGCCTCTGATGCTCTTCGGAAAAGGCCGGATAGAACAAGTGAGATACAGTCTAGGCTTTCATTATTAACAGGGAGTGGCTCACCAGTCTAAAAAATATTATTCTCCCCAAAAATATGTAATTGTTCATGCACAAGTATTAATAAAATATACCAATATACTTGTTATTTAATGGAATACTTATATCCTCTCACCATGGCTGTGTTCAGTACTCCTAGCCATTTTGCACAGATATTTGTGATTTATCTCACAAGGTCTCTCTGGCGTTTTGCCAGCTGTAGCCATGATTATAGGGGGAGTACAGTATATTCCCCCTGCTGCAAAAGCAGACTTGAGTATTATTCTCTTATTATGTTCCCTTCACCTCCATTTCAAGATAAGAGCATTGGAAAATGTGATCTTCGATTGTACAGGATTGCAGATGAATGCAACAGGACGTAGTTTTTCTGTGTGTGTAGGAATCCCAGCCCTGTGTCCTGGAGCTGGTTTGGTGCTAGACAATAATTCACTACTGTGGAATACAGCTGTCTATGCTAACGTAGTAATTTTGTTTTTGTTGTATTTTTGTATTGAATTATCATTGTTAGTGAGGTTGTTCCATCATTATTATGATTATTTAATACTGAAATGTACCCTCCTTTATTTCAGAGTACCTGTTACTGTGTTTTTCTTTTTTTTTTTGATGTAGTGCCATCATAGGATAGTTTTCCAGTACTGTATGTCTTTTGTGCACAGAGTTGTTCGGTACATGAACTGTCACTGTCTTTAAAGGTGCTTTCAGTCAAAAGACTGGTAGTATTCAAGGTTGCAGAGGAAACGCTTAAAAGCTGTTATACAGGGATGTTAACCAGTCAATTTGAACTTTTTTCCTGTCCTTGGAATATGGTATAAAGTTGTGTTTGTAAGATTCAAATATACGCTGTATGTACAGTGTATTGCTCAAATTATCCTGGATAAAAATGGACAACTAAAAACACTTATGAAGAGCATTTCTGTTCATAGAAAATATATTTTATGCCTAATGTAACATGATTCTTTATTTTTGACAATACAGAATAAATTTAAGTGAATATTTTACACAGTGGAAATTGATTTTATTTTGGAATACCTTCTTCTTGGCTTTTAACTGTCCTTTTGTTGCTGAACTCATATGTTTGTTGTCTATAAAATGGCCGTTTTTTTTATATTTGCGCAAAGTGTGCTTCTAAATATGCTCTAAAGCAGTGGTTCCAAAACTCAGTCCTGGGGACCTGCTGTATCTGCTGGCTTTTGTTCCAACCGCAACTGCAGTCCCAGAAATGTAATGAGTTGCTTATTTTTCCTAATTTCGCTACTCATGATTATAGGGTTTATTTACCTTATAAAGCTACATTATGTCAGAAATAGCTATGCATGCACTGAAGAGCTCCATATTAAGATGGTATTGTATTGCATGACTTTTTATTACCTAAAAGAGGCAAAACTTGTGCCTCTTGAAATTTGAAAAAAAAAAAAAAAAATCACTGTCGTAATGCGATTCTTTATCACTCAGATTTTGACAATTAAGTCATAATGTGTATGAGAAAGGTAATTTAGCTACACATTAGCAGAAATGGTAGTACTGAACTAGATAGCAGTTCATAGCCTCCTTAAATGTGCTTTCAGACTGAACGTTTAAGTGAAATGACATAATTTTAACATTCAGACCATTACCCACTGCTGACTGCTGTTCATCTCCATTTTTCATCCAGTACTTTATCATAAATTTATTCAAATTTGTAGAATGGTTCATCGACCCGGGGATGACAAATCGCCATCTGGCCTGGCTATCTGCAGGAGAGACACTGCTGTTCTCGCCATAACTGCTCCAATGTGAAGTGTGAGGACAGTCATTAAGGTCACTGCGATTCTCAGTGGCCCATCATCCCAATCTTTGCGACGTGTAACATGGGCACTTGGCCCAACCAAATGCCCTAGCGCTCCTCAGCTAATGCGATTTCAGACAAACCGTATGAGGTAATCTCTCATGCTCGATCTCAGCTTGTCACCATACCTCATTTTTTTTTGCTGTTGACTGAAATGGCTTGAGGTTTCTGGAAAGAAAAGCAATTTCAGTGCTTCAGAAGTATGACGATTTCTTTCCTGTTGTGAATGTAAGATGGGCCTCTCTGCAATGATTTACTGAATCCGAATGAAATCTTTCTTCAGGTTTCACTCTTTGGTGAAGAAAGGAATTTAAAGTGGTGTCATTTATTACAAAATGTAAGGACAATTATCCAACACCTTTATTGTCTCATAAGGCACCATTGCCAGTGTTTGTTTGACTAGACCTTTCGAATGATTGGGTGAGGCACTTAATCTTTGTGATCTAGACTGTGGTGTTGCTGCGCTGCCATGCATGATGGCTTCAAAATCTCAGAAACGTTGTATTGTATTTCATGCTCAAAAATCTTGAGAGCGGTTGTGTTCAGCCCTGTTCCTGGGGATCTGCCATCCTGTCAGTATTTACTCCAAACATAATTTAGTGCACCTGATTCAGCTAATTAGCTGCTCATTGAGTGTTCTAATAAGGTGCACTTTGCTTTGTTGGAGTAAAAACATTATTACAGACAGCTGAACCAAAATGGATCTTATAAGCTGGTCGTTAAATGCAATCGACAAAATTATCTCCGGGATACGTGCAGGTTCTGGAGAACCGACATGCCCGGATGGGACATTCCCGGCCGGCTACATCATGGATTCATGGGGAAAGTGGCGTTCGCTGTGTTTGACGGTCCTGGACATTGAGGATGTAGAAGATGTCTACATAACTGGATTCATGATAGTAGGTCTGCTATCATTGGGGTTTGGACTGCATTTGATTGATCAAAGGATAAAGAAAATCTGGAACGGCATGGCCACCTTTGTCAGAAAGCTCAATAAAATTGGGCTTGACGTTAAGGAAGGCAACGATGGATTGGACAAACTGCGAGAAGTCATTACATCCGAAATGGGAAGGGTGAACCCAGGTGATGGAAATGATGACTGATCAAGAGATCCAAGGATAGATCCGGTATCAGCTTCCACTCATCTACGCCAAATCAGCTGGAACAAATCAAATGATCAAGAATGGGGTTTCGGGATAATGTCGCTTTGGATCAAGAGTGACATTTGAATCTAAGTTATATGATCACTCACTTAATTTGCAATTATAATCGTTATGATATTCATAAACTTCATGATCTTATTTTCTGAAGTTAAAACGTAGCGTACATGGACATTAACTCTGCTGTAATTTATAATCCTTATGATATTTTAATCATAACCAAAATGTTTTTCTGGAAGCTGGGGGCGGGACTCTGATAAGCGATTTCGCTTCCCCCGCGACGCTTTCGGTCATGATACATGCTGTGTGTTGAAATTGTCATGAAATGATTTTCAATCATGCCGAAATAAAAAAAAAAACACTCAGTTTGTGGCACCTCTCCTGAAACAGGGTTGGAGACCACGGTATAGAGCACAGGTGGGCAGCGAGGGCCGTATCTGTCCCTGGTTTTTACACCAACGTCTGGTCTTTAATTAGTTGATTGTCTCAATTAGCCAAACCATTAAGAAATCTGACGTTTCATGCGCATTTCTTTAAATTATCACGAAACTACAAAGACTAGTCTTGTCTCCCTTCATATAACTTTTTCCTTTGATCGAATCATTGCGAAAATCTATATTTGTGCATGCAATCAATTAACTCAATTAGTCAGGGTAATTGATAGGAATGAAAACGTGCATACACACCGGCCCTCCAGGACCGTGATTGCCCACCCCTGGTATAGAGTGTATGCAGATGGATTGAGATACATCTGTGAGTTGCAGATCTGTAGTGAGGTTTGTCAGAAGATAAAGGGCTGTCTTGTTTGACTGAACCATTAGGGCATACATACTCAAATAACAGATATTTACAGCAGTGGTGTGCAGAAGAGATCTATAAATGCACAGTGCGTCAAAGATGGATTGATGGATGGGCTAAAACAATAGAAAACCATGCCAAGTTTTTATCCTGTCGCTTGAAAAGTTAGGAGTGACAGTGGCACTTGAACAAAACAGGGCACTCTGATGTTGCTAGGTCTCAATATCCACTACAAAACGCAGATGATGGATGGGGTCATGAATATGGTGTAGAAGCTTCTATCCTGAGACTGGATTTGGAGAGGTGCTGCAAGTGCTGCAAGGGTCAGTATTGGGGGATGCAGAGATTTGCAAGGAAGGTATAATGGCTAAATGCAATAAAAAGGCAAGGGGGGGAGGGGGGAGGGGGGGGTGTGTGGTTAAAACCCTTTTGACCACCCACCCCACCCCCCAACCCCCCTTTAGTGTTTGTAATATACTCTGTTGTGGAGGCTTGTGGTGGTCTTTCACCTAATAGATGTAGTGTGTAGCTTATTAAGTGGCTAATAAGGGCCAGGTTTATTTCATGTAAAACCTTTCAGCTCTGGCCAGGTTATAGGTTTTGCATGTGCTAAAAGGTCTTTGTAAATCTAGACCTAAATTTATTTTATTGTAATTGCACGTAAGTTTCTGTAAATCACACCATGAGAAATTAGTTAATAGCACTCGATGGTATCTTTTTCCCTCACCCGCGTATATCTCTCACCTCCAGTGTTCTGACAGTACAGATAATTCCAGTGAAAGAAATTGCTACTGAGAGCTGCAGAGATTTCTCTACCTCAACACTGCTGTCCCCTGTCTTGGAGCAAGGCCTCTTCTGGCAACTGCTGGGGAGCTCAGTGCATGAGACTCATTACTCAACGTGGACCCAGTGACACCTTCCAGGAAAAGCTACCCTGCTCCTCTGCCCAGTTCCATCAGCCCAAGTTGCTCTGGAATGCATTTGTCGATGTCATCCGAGGTAATACGATAACAACCTTTTTTCTCCTCATTTAATTTAGGCCAATCTTCATGTACTGCTCTTGCGAAGCGAAATGGCCGCCCAGCAAAACAACTTTTGACAGCCTATTAGACCTTTGAGTGGCTATTTTGCTAGAGGAAGGCATGTGTATACCAGCTGTGAATAGCCTGCACGGAATATCTCAAAGTGAATTATTATCAAGGTTAATTCACATCTCTGACCTCAATTGTTGTATAAAGCCTAGAATGATTGTTATAAATCGCAGAGGGCCTATTACTCAATTAATAGAAATAATTCATATGAGCTCATTCTTTTCCAATGAATAAATGGCGTTGTAGTTAGCAAAAATTCATAACTAAATAAACTTGTTCATTTTCAGTTTGGTCTGTCTTTAAAAGAGCAGTGTTTTAATGGATTAAGATCTTCTAAATTAGAAATTGCATTAGTAATTCTATGTCCTACACATGCATACTGTGTGCCAATGCCAACAAAAAGTTGGATATTTTGAGATATTTTGACATAATTTTATATCACATGAGTTGCCCATGTGAGGAATCACACTGTTTTGTCCAATAGTCTTCACTGGCCCCTACAGACCTTGTCTTTCCCTTTCGTACTCATGAAAATTTAGTTTTCATTTACTTTTCAAAGTCAATTTCAGTTTCTATGTTAGCTGAATAGTTACAATTAAATGTGACGAATCATTTAGGATTTCCATGAAACAATGAGGCATTTGAATGTATACAATGTGTGCTTCTTGGTCTTGGTCATGGTCATGAGTCGCTTTAAACTTGTCTGGCAATGCTGTTGCAACTGCAGATTTTGATTTGAACCGCCTTTTTTTTTTTTTTTGGGCTATTGACTGTGGTGCCGTGTAAATAATGTTGTAATCGGCAGTCAGAGAGTGTGCATCTACCCTTATTTCACAGGCTGTTGGTCAAAATCATTTTCCCCTTGCAATGGAAATGGGAATTGGGAGAGTAATTTTACACTCCCTTCGAATGTTAGCCGGTTTCTGAAAATCGGTCAGGGCCTTTTAGGGAGGAGCTTATCTGTCTCTTCGGGGCATGAAGCGTTTGATTTACGAGGCGTGGAGATCACTGGGGAATGCAGTGGACAAAACCTCTGAAGCAGCATGAGCTGATGCCTCAGTATCAAAAAGGGTGCATGGTGTATTCGGTTGGCAGGGTGCATGAGAGGATAGGGCACTGGGCGAGTTTTGAAGCGGCCATTTCGAGTCCCTGACATGAATATAGGAATGTAATCTTGTTGAAGGCATTTTATATGAATTATTTTCCTCACACGCAGATATATAAATGGATTAAATGAGATATCTGAGCTGTTCTCTTGACTCGGATACTGAAGTGACTGAAATGGCATGGCTTGCGAGTGTGCTCTGAGTGTCAACACGCTGTCATATCTACATTATGTTATCCACACTGCTCACCAGCGCAGAGGTCCACTTCCTTTATTTTCCTCTTCCAAAACATTCTGATTGTTGTCAGTGTGCCTTTTCAAAGGTGCTGACCTGATTTTCGGAAATCCATATTATCTTCAGGCCTCTTCAAAACAGTGCTTTTCAGATTCTCTGCAAGTGATAGATGTTTCATTTCCACTGGAGAGGATTTGTCTTTTATAGTTTTAAGCCCTCAAATACTGAGCCCCGGTATGCTTCTGCTGCCGTAAATCCTGGGAGCTGACAATATGTTTGGTGTTAAAACTCTGACGTTGTTACGAGATTGAAGCCATATATCTGAAATTTGTATCCATATTCAAACGAATCTTTTTGTTTGCATCCGTGGACAGCTGCTGCATTTTATGTAGACATGACCCTGTACTTGACATTTCTTTTAATCTGAAATTTGTTCCCCCCCTTGGATGTGTATCTTTGGATAAAAGAGCATGAATGATGTCGTTGCCAATTTTTTTTGATGTGGTACTTCCAATCCCACGCAAATCTGGAAAGTCCAATTAGCTGACTGTGTACGAGCATGCTAGTACGCGACTCATGCTGTCGTCTCGGGAGAGTGCTGACTGTTCGCGGCTCTCCTCCAGAACACGCGTCTGTCATTCGCCGCCTCTTCTTGCTCATAGTTTCATGCATTGCTAGCTCAGAACGAGGGCAGAGGAAACCCGAACATGTATTCGTTTAGGAAGTCACTGACAAACGCACTGATGGCCCGCAGGAGGCGACTGAGCAGCAAACAATGCTTACCCAGACTGACTGCATCCCTCCCATATCCCTGAGCTGTGTGAGGCCAGTAAAGTGCTGCACTCCAAAGTCTAGTCTGCTAGCCGCAGTCAGCACTAGTACGGCTGGATTCAATCCAATGCCATGACGGTCATTCTTGCTTTGCACTGCCGTGCCTTTTCCAAGCGAGCCAACTCAGCAGCTGTAATGCAAATGCTGAAATTTCAGATAATAAAATTGAAACACGAAGGTTCAAAAACAGTCACAAAATTAATAAATTTGACCTTTGATTCAAAGTCTTGGGCATGTGGGCATTTTCTACACTCGGTGGAACAGATGGGATGGGATAGGGATACAACTGGCCTCAGGCCATGGCTGTGGAAACATCATCTTAAAATCTGATGACAACAAACAATTTACAATTCAAATGCTCCATGACAATGCTGTCATCACTTGCCCCGCTGGCATAAATCACAGGCTGCTCGTTGTGTTTGAGAATGATTGCCGTACCATTTCAAAATGACACCAGATAGCTGGCGATCAGCTCGGCTTGCCCTCCCTTTAGCATTCGCTCGTATCAGAGCAGCGCGATGAGGCACACTGTTATTACGCAACGGCAAAGTTCCAAAACGAGCCACTCGAGGCAGCATCAGAATCCATCTGTCATCAAAGGATTGCTGGAGACGTCTTTCATCTCTGGCCCATGATGCCGTTGGGTGATCTGTTGGTTAGTAATGGGTAGCAGCCTAGCAGGGCCCAGACACAATCATTGAATTTATAGCACAATATTCTCTGAGTTCAGGGAAATGCTTTGGAAGACAGATTCCAAAAAGGAGGAGCACTGGCCAGAATGCCTGCTTTTTAAAAGCAGCTTGTTCCATTTCCTGGCGTTTTCATGAAGTAACTGGTTAATTCACTGTGGCTTTCAGCAGACGTTGAGAGTAAAAAAAGTGAGGCAAACATAATCCTAATTGAAATGGTTTGTGGCTCAGTAGATGTACCTTTCCCTGAGCCATGAGTAAGATGAACCAGGCCTGTTGCGTAATTGACCGTGTGATTTCAAAGTTAATGTTCAATGTGTCTTATATCACTGTCAGGCTCTTGGTGATATGATCCATTTACACATACGCTGGATGGGACCTCTTCTGAAAATTGCTGCAGTGTATGATTCTCCCCCCCCCCCAACCCCCCGGAAATTAAGAGCAGACAAATTGTTAGGTGTGCCCTCTCCTTTACCTCTCTCTTCAGGACAGGCTGAGAAGTGAAGGCATCAGCGTATTATGTAAATTTAGAGTGAGTGTTCGGCTTTTCCATTACTTTTCATGTTGTCAGTCGGTCTCTGACTGCAGGGAGACAGCTGCCATCCAAGTGTCAACAAAGCCAGGCCCCCTGAGTCAATACAATTAGGGAGTGGAAGGAAACAAACAGGTGCAGTGGGGGGGGGGTGAGCGCAGGTCATGGGGAAAGAAACGGAACAAAAAAATAAAAAGAAACAAGTTATGTGGTCCCCATGGCAAAGCACAGTTTCATTTTCAAAATTCCGGCATCTGTCCGTGTTGAGCTCAAACCGCGCCGATAATTTTTTGGTTTCCCTGCACTCTCTTACCTTTCAGTGACAGACAAATGGTGATAAACGGCAACATAATGAAAAATACGTGGTGTTGGAGTGAACATTTTGTGCTTAGGTCGAAGAATTGAATTATTTTCTCAGACCGATTATCCCTCTACAGTGATTTTGCAGATCATAAAGAAACATTGTTAACAATGAAAGTGTAAAAAGTATTGCTCTTGTGTGTAATGGCAAATATTATCTACAGTGAGTGTAGAGACCTATCGCAGACCGGGCTAGTAGACTAATTATTACCGGCACAAAGTGGGTTGGGATATAGGAATGAGTATTGTCCTTCTGTTTGTCAGTCCGTCTGTCCACCAGTCAGTCAGTCGGTCACACTTCTTTTCCAGGCCGGAAATTTCAAGCCTTTCCGCATCTCTCAATTAAATTTAACATATGACTACATCATAATCTGTAGATGTGCCTTTTCATACGTCCATCTGTCGTTCGGCCCATCCGTCCCTCCACCGTGTTTTGCTTCCAAACCATTTATCAGCCATGCCAGGGCAGAGTGTCTGAGTATTTTATGCTTGTTTTGTGTGTCATTTAAGGAGTGGCGGGAGTTATCGACAGCCTCTCTTTCAATGTCACATTTGATTTCTAGGACAATGGCTCCAAACCGGGGGATCTAGTGGCTTTTAAATGCTCTGTTCCCCGTGCTTGGCTTTCTGCGTACATTGATAAAAAGGCTCAATAGTGTTCAGTATCTGGGAAATGAACGTCGGCTGCAGTTATCCTTCTCATCAGGAAGAGCAGTCTCAACCCCAGCTGTTTCCTTATTCATTTTTTTTTCCTAATCTCTCCGTCTTTCTTCTGCTGGGTCTCTCTCTAGGAACTGAATAAGACTCTCCTCTTTCTCATTAACACACATCCATGCACACACACACACACACACACACACACACGCAGTGCTAGTTCTGTCCAAGTGTGTCTTAGTATTGTTTCAGTACATCCTACAGCTGTGTATTAGCATCTCACCATCTGTCTTTCTATTTTTATTTCCTCCTATTTTTATGAACTGATTCAGTCATGACGTTTTCTCCATTTGCTCCGCAGGAAACCCCGCGCGGGGTATCTTTAGCCGCGGAGCCAGCTATACCCAACAGGGCACAGAGGAAATAACCCCTGCCATTTCTGAAAGATTAATGCTGTGCAGCCAGACGCTTCAGTCATGGCGTGAGGTATAACAGGTTCATTCGCTCTTTGACCCTGGGCAGATTTCCTCACAATTGCGGACCCCGCAGCCTGTGTTTATTGGTGGAAATGAAAGCGACGAGGACAGTGCACCATGCTTCATCATGTGTGTGAATGGGCCAGAACAGAACCGGTGAACTTGACAAATGTAGTACCAGCCAATCTCAGTTAACATGAGATGTTCAAGAACATTCCAGTTAAATTCCTGTCTGGTATGATGTTGTCATGATTGGAAAGTTCACAACCTATCAGTACAAACTTGGTGGCTCAAGTGTATACAATACTTTTGTCATCATATGGAAATTTAAGTCTATGATCATTGCAAGATATTATATTGAGGATATTACAGTGATAGGCTGTGATTGCTTTGGGAGATGAATATTCACCCAGAGTGTTATGAGCTGATTCGTGTCTAGGGACACCAGCATTTCTAGAAATGGAGTGGGCTGTATCATCGCAGGGTTATTTGTGAGTAGTTTTGCTTGCTTGTATTGCCAGGGTAGTGGGACTCTGTAAGTCAGACCCTACCTACTAAGAGAGGGATGTTCTGATGGTTTGAGCAGCTGCTGAAAAGTTTTGTTTCCCGTTCCATGCGGATGTGTTGATGGGGTCGGTGAGCCCAAGTCTGTACAACCAGTCAGGCAAGTGGGTTTGTCTTAGGATCTGTATACCAGGCTGCTGATCGATGGCTCTGGGGACACTTCCAAGTGGATCCTATATTTCCACCCCTTCCATCATCTGTAGCAGGGAAGAGTCTGGACCACACTGCCTGACAGATTACAGCTCTGGTTGGAGTCATTAATCTCCTGTCCTCACTGGTTCTGAGAAAGCGAGCGATGAGGTGTACGAGCTGGGGGTGTAGCAGCTGAGGAGGGAAGGGGTGCAGGGAGAAGAGGGGCTGCCCTTACTGCTCAGGATCAAATCCTCCGGGGACGATCGGCGAGGAAGCCAGTCCGAGATTTACGCCGGGAGAGGCGACAGAGGGGAGGGGCGGCGAGGATGAGCTGACGTTTGCACGAGCGCTCGGGGAAGGCTGGGGATTAGGGTGTGGCGGGCTTTCAGCGAACGATCGCAGCAGCCTCTGCGCTGAGAGCCAGCTTGTCAGCAGCTATCGAGCAACTGGAAATTACTGTCGATTTGTGTCTGCGGGCCCAAAGTCAAGGGGGAGTTGTGATTTATTACGAAACGGTATTGCAACCCATCGTGCTGCCTCATTATACAGGGAAACTGCTTCTTTAGCTCCATGGCCAGGGTGCAGCGCTAGGCAGGAGAAGCTGCTCATTTTCCTGTTCCAAGTCAAATCATATTTGTGGATGTGTCAGCTAATGTTATCTGTCTCGGAAACAACCAACATGTCAAAGCTAAATGACCAAGCCATCTAGCTGATGACACACATTGTTTAAGCTGATAATGCTCATCTTTTATTTTATAGTTTTGGATGATGGCCATCTGCATAGTGCAGTCTGTGCTTCTGTTGAGAGCAGCCAGAAGACATATTTCTTTTAAACTCCCATTTACATTTAATGCAGCTTGCAACTGAGGCAGTGGAGCGGCTATATTAAGATTTTTAAAGGTAGTTGTTATGCTTGCTCATGGCAATTTGTAAGAACTGGCAATATTATGCCTATAAAAGAAATCCCACGTGAAAAATCTAAGGTAACTCCATGCCAAATGAGTTTCACAGCCAATTAACGTTATATTTAAATTGGATTAAAGGGGGAAGCGCGTTAGATATTCCAGTGTTTCAATTATTTGTTGAATTGAGAAACATGAGGAAGTAATAAAGCAGTGAGGACTGCTCAGTGGCTGTATCAGTAGTGACAGATTAGATGCGCAGGAAGTTGTGCTATTCCGAGAGGTTCCCTGACAGTGATAAGATATTCCTTAGATGCTGGAGGACTTTGATGCCCAGCTGTCTCCCCAGCACTGCAAGTGATCCTTTCCCGTTATATCACATCAGAAATCTGCAGCAAAACATGGCAGGATCAGCGGTCTGAAAAGACTGAGCCAACCCGACTGACTCTGAAAGGGGGTTATCGCGGGGGGGGGGGTTGGGGGCTCTCCTTCCATTCTCCGTTAACAGGCCCGCCACCCGGCGCGGCTGCCATCTGAGACAGGACGAGGCAAATCGCGTTTGTCTCATTCTCTGCAGCGGGGACTTCTGAACACTTCGTTTCGGATTAGATTCAGCATTACCCCTGAGCCATTATCTTAGATGCTGTTTGTTCTCGATCAGTCTGGAGAGCAGACACGAGTGGGGCTCTTGAGAAAAGATGTGGAACTGATAGCCTTTGAATTACCATACGCTCGCACTCCTCCATCTTCTCTCCTTCGGAGCAGCAGCGGGTGCCTGTTTTCTGCCTTTTGATGTGCGGAGACGTCAGGAGCCGGGGGTTCGCTTGGCATTTCGGTGAGAGCAGGGAAGCGCGAGTGGCCTTTCAGCCGAGGGAATGAGGGTATACAGTGTGAGCCCCTTTTGTTCTACAAAAACGCATTCCTGGTTTTGAAGCGAGCTTTGCGTTTTCATGTTTACCCATAGGCCTTCCACCTTGTGGATGAAAGAAACACTGTGGAATCTGTACTCACTTGTCCTCTTGTGCGCATACATGGAAACATGCTCAACAGAGCAATGCCTTTTGGTAGATTCCTTTGGCTTTTATATGAGGATGTACAGCCAGACCACGTGGAAGAAATTACTGGGGGTGTGTTCTTCATGTTTCAGAAACACTTTACTTGAGCCGTCAAACAAGCTCTACTCTTATGCCAGTCTATTATCACTTTACTTCAGTTAGTGTTCAAACCTTTATGGTTCTGTGATAAAAAACCATGGTGTTAGACAAATAATGACTGACCTGTTACTGACGAAACCTCTTAAAAGCCATTGCGCAGAAGTCTCGTTGTCCTCGCCGACTGTCTCGCCCAATTAACACGTTGTTACTACAGCACACGCTTTGAAATTACGTCACGGTCTTTCTTTACAGCGATCAACATGTCTTTGCCCTAGGGAGCAGCTTATTGGGAGAATTTATTTCAAAGTGCGAGGAAAAACGAAAAAATGGCACACCTCAGCGTTTTTCTTGATAACCACCCAGCGATTTGAATTTTGTCTATCGCAACATGATAATTACTGCATTCCAATTCCAGACCATAGCTAGGATGGGAAATCGCTGAGCGATAACAATCTAAGCACTGAGCACAGGAGGCCCGGTAAGATGTGCTCCAAGTTTTATTGGTTAAGGAAAAAGGCAATGAGCTGCTTAAATAACAAAGAGCCTCTTGAATAAAATAAAAATTTTCCAGCCTGTATGATTTAGTCATTCAGATATAATGATATGCAATTAAAAAGATGTGCAATACGTTACAGCTTAGTTATTATCATTATTATTAATTCACTTCATGCTCCCCACACCTGGTTGTTTAATATGAAAAGGGATCGTTAGTATAATCATGCGGAAAATTTAGGATATTCAGAATTTCTGGGTGCAAAAATCTGTATTTCGAACTGCCTCACACCCAAGTGCATAGCAGGGGGAGACTTCCACACTTTAAAAAAAAATGTAAAACCACTCCCCACATTTCTGAAATGCCATCCCCCCCCCCTCCCCCAAACACACACACATACTCACGCACACAAGCACACACACACACACACACACACACACACACACACACACACACACACACACACACACACAAACACTTTCTGAACTCCCATGCCCTCATTCGCACATTTCTTGCACTCCTTTTTTATTCTGTTCCGTAGAATTCCTGTCTGGGTTATAAAAAGATTGCTAAAATCCCCTCGCTGCTTGAGGAAGCGCCTGGTTATATTACGAACATTTAATTTAAGGGTGATACAAATATTTTCAGGCTATCCCTCATTCAGCTGACCCTGGGGAGGGATGCATTTGCCAACTACCAGGTGCCCTCAACACTTTTGAGTCCAAGCCAAAGCTGCTGCTAATTGTTTCTATTTTAAAAATGAATGGAATTAATATTGAGTCTCTTGGTCTGAAAATTCATGATAATCAGAATGATTTTACCACGTGAAATTAGAATGTATTTCAGAGTTCATGATGAAAACCCTGATTAGATACAATTTATTATTTGAAGATATTTGCCCAGCACCCATGATAAGTGTCTGATTTGATGTGAACTGTAAAGGGCGATTTATTACATTCTGTCTGACTAGGAAAATTTTCAGTGTAAAATAAACTTTGACAGTGTCCTTTGAACTCTAATAGTGTACACTCTTTACTTTGTTTGTTGATGTAAAAGAGCTGCGTCATGACTGTTGCCCACAACTTTGAATGAAGTGAACCACTCTACTGCAAGTCAAAATCTACTTCCATCCTCGCTAATCCATCATCGTTTTTGCATTGTATTGATGTATTTTAGCTCCTCAGGCATTATTTATTTTATATTAAAGGAGTTCTCTATGGAAATTCGAGGAGTCGGGGCACCATTTTGACACTTAAACCAAAGGATATGAAGAATGTAAACTGGATTACCAACTGCCAATAATCATAGAGGAAGGTACTCTTCTTCCCTGATGTTTTTACAGTTGGTGAACCAGCTTACATTCTGCATATCTTTTGGCTAAAATAGCACCTTTAATACTTGAATTTCCTAGCTATTTTAATAGTTTTTCTGCAGTTCTGTCTTGTGTTTTCCTAGAGATTCAATATGAAATAATTTGTGAACTATGATGGCATCTCATGTAAAATGAGCAGACATTTAAAAAAAAAAAACTATTACATTTTGCAATTTCAGCATCAGATAATGCTGTCTTTGGACTATGTTCAGTTATAGAGTTTGAATGATTAGCAAAATTTTGCATTCTGTTTTAATTTACATTTTACACAGCATCTCAACTTTTTGGAAACGGAATTGTATTTGAGAAAAATTTTTTTTTTTTTTTTAAATTTTGTGGCAGTCTCTTGCTCACAAAGAGTCTGTGGTGGTTGCATAGTTGAGATTTCGCTTCCTTGAATCACTCCAAAGATGGTCCCAAGCAACCAATTTGAACAAGATGTTCCAGAATATGCAGCTGCAGTACCTTTCAATAGATTTATTACAGGGCTGCAGATAATGTGAGCATCTTTACAAACAGATTCTGTTGAGGAGCCTGTCATGTACTGCATGACGTTGGCATGTTGTGGGAACATCTGCAGGATGGCGCCCCCACAGTGAATAGTATTTCAGAAGGAATTGGGGTCCTTAAAATGGACACCCTCACTCCTCTGCCATTAAAACAGAATAAAGAAATCAAATATACAGATAGAATAATGACGATTAGAAGGGAAAGAACACTCTGGCCAATTACACTGGTGTAATAGCCTCGTGTTCAATTTCATTTTCCATCTAATTGCCCCTTGAACTCCCCTTCAGCTGCTCATTACTGATGAAATTCTTTTCTATGGGGATGTCCTCTGCAGTTTTTTCTGAAACTCCTTGATAAAATAGGGGGGAAATTGACGTTTTTTTTTTTTTTGCATATTCATACTTGCTGGCTAAAATGGAATGTAACATGCTTTGCACAATGACAGGCTTATGAGGAGAATGATTAATCATAGCTTCCCAAAACACTTAAAAACTATTCAGCACAATCAGAGTGATTGCTCTCCACATGATAAATTATGATGGTGATGAAGTTGATACATGAGGTGCACACTCATTAACCAGTAAATGGTGTTCCCACAGAAAAAATGAGATAATTTGACAAATTCACTTTGCGATATGTAGCAGCAGTGCGGTGCATGAGATCATACTGACACAGGTCTGGACCCTCAGTTAGTTTTCCATTCAAACATCGGAATGGGGTAAAGAGTGGTCTCGGTGACTTGAATGGGGTAAAGAGTGGTCTCAGTGACTTGAATGGGGTAAAGTGTGGTCTCAGTGACTTGAATGGGGTAAAGTGTGGTCTCAGTGACTTGAATGGGGTAAAGTGTGGTCTCTCTTCTGGTCATTCCGACTCAATAAGTAAGCCATTACCACTGGCAATTTCCAAAAAGGCCGTTTAGCCTGGAGATTTCGCAGCTCCGTCATACACCAGCGCAGAGGCTGTTCGTTACTCCACGCTAACGACACACCACAATTATGCACACGAACCAGCAGGTCCTAATACACACTGAAGCAGTCCATAAGCTGTTGGTCCACTTTTAGCTGCTCCTCACTGTCCGTGTTTCCCTAAACTCAGACCCACCGGATTTCAACGGTCTCTGGTCTACACTCGGTCATGTCTACCCGTTCTACAAATGTGTCTATATGGGGTGGATTCTAGCTCTCCCTGCATCCTAGCTATAGAGTAGAAAAACTGCTGTACTCATCACTGTTGCCGTGGCAAACTGTGGCCGATAGCAAATTCGAGCTTGAGCTGCCAGACTTTCGTACTGCGTCCTCCACTTTCACCGCTGCCTTTTTATTACAACAACAAGTTACTTTCAATAGATCTATATTCAAGTATAGCGTTAGATTTCGGAATTTCCCCAGTGATTCCTTATCAGATGGTAGCCGTGTCTCATGTTTCACTCTGGGGAGGCGGACCCGGAAAACTGTCCCGGCCAACTCCGCCCTCCACAGAGCTGGCCAGTCAGAGGAAAGTGGCCACACGGGCAGTGGGCGCCATAGCAGAAGAGCAAGGCAGAGACTACTATGGACTGGGATTTTTTGAGGATGGCAGTATGAGCCAAGTAAGTATGCTGTTTTTGACTTTGAATGATCAGGAGTACTCTTGGGGAGTCCAAGGTCAAAATATAACCTTGTAAATAAAGCAAAATAGGTCCCCTTTAAAAATGGACAAATTTCAATTAAAAACAGTCACCTATTCTATCAGTTCCAACCGACGCGTCCCTTACATTGCCTCTGGCTGAACTCGCAACGGTTTCTAAATTCACTGTCAATTTAGTCGCTAGCTGATAAACCACTCAATGATTATAGAAAGGTTTGCGTGCATGCTACCTCAGTGAGGTACTTTTGAGATTAGCACGTAGCTAGCTTGCTAGCAAGTTAAATCAACAACCGAGCCATGTACATTTAACCAAGGTCATGCTTGGAATTCAGCTTGAATACTACTAGAAATTGGAAGCACTTACCAAGCTAGGTGCCCATCGATTGAAATGATTGAAACCACCACTTCTTTGTATCTTCTGAAAAGCATAATAGGTCCCTTTTCATTTTCCTGCCAGTCCCACATTGTACTGATCCAAGTTAATAGTATAAAGCAATCACATAAAAAGTAGATAGCACACATATAGCTAGTAACAGGCTTTTGCCAATAGAAGCTTAGCTGTTGCCGTAAACAATAAGCTGTGGGTGGAGATATTCAGATGAGGAGCGGAACAATTTGCACAAGCCTGCTTGTGGGGTAGGAAGGGGAGCCTAATCTGAATGGCATGCCAAATTCCATGTTTTATGAAAAAGGCAGCCCACAGAAAATGACTAGGTTGTTTTACTTCTCTGTTAGTGGGCTGGCAAGCACTCCAGATACTGACATTTATATGCACTAGAAATGAGAAAGTGAGTTTTTCATATTTTTCCATTAAGGCGTTATTGCTCCAAGAAGATGACCATCCCTTTGCGAAAAGGCTCCCTGGTCTGATTAGTCTCAATTTCTGTTCGAAAATGTCAGTGGTAGGGTCAGAATTTGGTGTCAATCGTTTGAAAACATGGACCCAACCTGCCTTGCTTGCTGTCAACTGCTCAGGCTGCTGGTGGAGGTGTAATGGGGGGGATATTTTTTGGCTCACTTTGAGCCCCTTAATACCAATTAGTCATTATCTGTTTGAATGCTGCATCTGAATGACTTTCTGCCCAACCTGCCTCTACTTCCCCCACCCAATCACCAAAACTGGATTCAACGGAGCACCTTTGGGGATGTGGTAGAACACGTGCATGCATGTAGAGTATGTGCAGCTGACAGATCAGCGAATATCACGCAAATATGGACCAGAATCTTAAATTAATGATAAGAGTTTTCTGCATGTTGTGACATCCACGTCATGAAGAATTAAATATTGTACATGTGCTCATGCACCAAGACAGATTCCTCATGTGTGACATACTTTGTGAAATAGTGACTCTGATTCAGAGTTAAGACGGAAGTTCTTATTTTAACCCAGTACATCAACTGATGTGTTGAATAGATTTGAGCTTCAATAGATTTGAGAGCTGCAATAAATTTGTAAGACACTCCACACATTTTTTCTAAAATTTTACATTGTAAATTATTTTTACCAAGGACATCTGTAATTCTGCCATCTAGTGGTCCTGATAAATGACACGGCATCTACACTGATGAAGGGTGAACATTTCTAAACGTCAAACACTTGGTTTCTCTTGACTTTGGGTTAACTTTTCTGTGAAACCACTGAAGATTATCGTTCTAAATGCTATCTTGGAAAAAATCTGTAACAACCACTATTATCTGCAAGAATAGATGATGATGTCAGCAGTAATGGTCTGAGTGTGAAGAAAGAGGTTGAATATCTGTGCTGATACTTACTACCCAAGCACTTTTCCACGGACATGCATATTTGATGGTACTATAGGGAGGTAGCCAAGTGAGGGACTAATAATTCTTACCTCAATCAACTATATGTCTTGTATAATTAAGCATCTCAACTGTACAGTGCTGTGAAAAATAATTGTCTCCCTTCCCAATTTCTTATATTTTTGCATGCTTGACATTTCAAAATATAAATAAATATTTCAGATAGTCAAACTAATTTTAAGTTTGGACAAAGATAACGCAAGTAAACACCAAATGCTGTTTTTAAATGATGGTTTTATTAATTGAAGGTAAGAAGCTATCCAAACCTCCATTGCCCTGTGTGAAAAGGCCATATAGACACAAGTTAGTAAATCTACCAAATAAAGAAATTTACCTGATATTTGGGTACAATTTCACTTGGAAAACCCAGGCGTGATTATTGCTAGCCCTGTTGAATCTTATCATAACTCAAATAGACCCTGTCGGGCAATGTGAAGTAGGCAAAAAGCACATGGTGCCACAATCTAAAGAAATTCAAGAGCAGATGAGAAACAAAGGCATTGACATTTATCAATCTTGAAAGGGTTACAAAGCCATTCCTTAGGCTCTAGGATTCCAATGAACCATGGCGGGAACCATTATCTACAAAAAAGGGACAACTTGTGGCCACCGTACCGAAATTCCTCCATGAACACATCAACATTCACCCTGGAAGACACAAAAGAACCCAGACTAACATCTAAAGAACTGCTGGCCACAATTGCTTCAGTTTAAATCATTTTTGTGAGGTGAAAGCCTCTGCTGACCAAGTCGAGCATAAAGGCTCATCTTACATTTGCCCAAAAACATCTTGATATCCCCAACACTTTCGGGATAATATTCTGTGGACTGTGAGTCAAAAGCGGAACATTTTGGATTACACTGGTCTTTGTTACATCTGGCATAACATGAACAAACCATTCCACAATAAGAAAATCAGACCAAAAATCACATACAATAGTGGTAGTGTGATGGTTTGGGGATGCCTTGCTGTGTCAGGACCTGGGCGACTTGAAATAATTGATGGTACTATGAATTCTTCTCTCTACCAGAAAATCCTAAAGGAGAATGTCTGGCCATTGGTTTGTGACCTAAAGCACAGTTGGGTTATGCAGCAGGACAATGATCTTCAGCACACCAGAAAGTCCACTATTGAAGGGCTCAAAGGAAACAAATTTAAGGTTTTGGAGTGGCCTAGTCAAAGTCCTGACTTGAATCTGACTGAGATGCTGTGGCATGACCTTAAACAGGTAGCTAATGCTCAAAAACCCTCCAGTGTGATTGAGTCAGAACAATTGAAAGAGTCATTGCCAGTTATTGCAAATGTTTCATAGCAGTTATTGCAGCCAAGGTTGGCACAACCAGTTATTAGGTTTGGGGGACTATTAGACTTTTTTTTCCACATAGGTAATGAAGACTTTAAATAACTCTTCACCTTCAACAAATGAAATGATCATTTAAAAGTTGGATTTTCTGTTCACTCATGCCAGCTTTGTGTACATTAAAATTATTTGGATGGTCACATTTAAATTTTATAAAAAACCAAAAATAGAAGATATTGGGATGGGTAAAGTACTTTTTCACAGCACTTTACCTCTTTAGGTTTGTATGACTAGCATTGTTGGCTTGTGTGCATACATACAATGGATTATATTTTTCAGATATGGCAAAATAATGATAATGATTATAATAAATAAATGAAAACATAAAAAGACCAATGTTGTTTAAAGACTGCACAAAAGCAATTAACCTTATTATCTCCGTGTCAGGCCAGCTCTAATTGCAACAGGATGCACAAAGATTTAATATTTTGTTTGTGTTGTGCGTAAAATCAATTTGTGATATTTTAATATCCAGCTAAACATTAAATCAGTGCTATAGTTGAAAATATCTTGGTTTTGCTATGAAGGTAATTGTGTTTGAAAAGTGGTAATAATGTATGCACTGCTTTTATTTCTCTTTTGGTGTTTTCATTACAAGCAACAAAGCATTTCACTCTGCGCATCCTTGAATTTTAATCAATATGTATTTATAGAGACGCTGTGCAATTTCCCCTGATTTATGAAGCTTATTAGCTTTAGTGTCGGCGCTGGCATTTCTGGGTGTGATCTCGAGGGTTATCAATGACTTATAGACTTCCTTTTTCATGGCAGAAGCTAGATTGCAATGTGTTATACTGCATTTGAGAGGTCATGCTCTGCGTTTCCATTGCTTTGATGAACCCAAATACTTAACAAACCACACAGATCATCTCAAACTGCTGGCTCAAGTTCATTCTGTGCCAAGTTCTCATTTCTTAATGGCAGTTCATGAAGATATTTCTTTAAAATATCAGTGGAAACTAGCAAAAAGTAATATAATCTCTTCAGCCAATGAGACCATTCTATGAGATGACTGTCCCTTACCTGCCAGCCCATATTGATGTTGTATAGACCTATGCATGATAGTGCCCAAACAGGTTTATAGAGCCCTGGTGAAAGATCTCATTGAATGACCGGGCTCAGTGATCTGTCCTCTCCCCCAGGGGAGACTACCTGCCCAGAATGAATAGCCAACCTCCTGCTCTGAGGATTTATTCCAATGCTAGGAGCCATTCTTCACTGGTAAATACCCAGCCATATTAAAGGATTTGGCTGCTTTTACTGGTGTATCATGCAACAGCAGGAAACCTTGCTTGTCTCTGCTCTGCTAGTAGGTTGGGACCTAGCTGGACATTATCTGGGGGAAACAAAAACAAAAAAAAATTCAAAGCCTTCCTTGAGCAGAGGTGGAAGCAGGGCTAATTGACTGGAATGGGTTCGATTGTGAGTGCTGCAGGTTAAAGCTGTTTCTAATCCCACCCCCAGGACAGTCTGATTCATGTTCATGGAGAAAAATGGACTGTGGTGACAGGAACAACAGAAACTTATTGTGCACAAACTCGAATGCCGTCCATTGTTCTGGCTTGTCAGTAATTACAGGCCACTCATGACAACAATTGTATTGATCTCAAAATGCATGTGGGTTCGTGGGCTTCAGAACTGGTACACCATATGAAAAAGGCTTATGTAAGGAGATAAAACTTAAATGTATATTACATATAAATGTGCTCCTATTCTCTTCATTTGAAGAAGGACATGGTTGGCTGGCTGGGTTATTTTGTCGGGAGCTCAGCCCTTTCAGTGAGTGAAGTGACTGAAAAGGATCCTGCCCGACATGCGGTAATGATACTGGCTTGAACATAATCATTAGGCCATTAAAGTCAGCATCTATTTTCAATTTCATGAGACCCATTTGATTTTACCGCATTAGGTAATAGCTGCTCTGATAATACTTCGTAATGGTTTCACAGCCACAGCAAAAAGTTAGTTAGTCCTGCCATTCTCATGCATATTTTAGGAGCGTGTTGGGTCCCATCACATCTTTAAAAGCTTTAATAATAATGATAATGCATCAGTTTTATATAGCGCTTTTCTGGACACTCAAAGACGCTTCACAATGGTTACATTATTCATTCACTTACATTCACGCTCTGATGGTGGTAAACTACGTATTTGTAGCCACAGCTGTTCTTTCATTGTAAGAACTGAAACGTGTGCGTGTACTACTCAAAATTTGATAGGGAGCATAGGATTTTTTTTTGTGAAATGACATGCAAATTTGGTATCTGCCACTGATGAACAATATATTGGATAAATGACATGCAGTCAGACACAAAACACATTTGCCCGTGCATTTCATGACATTAAATGAGCGTGTAGCCTCACATTTTGGCTTTGACTAACACTTCACCATTTCAACTCAGACGTGTGTGTTGCTTGTTGGTGAAAATTTGGAAGTTCCCAAATTTTTTGCATTACATTTAGCAATAACAATGTCTCCTCAACGTCTTAGACGTCGATTGACTTCAGAGCAATTGGGAAGATGCATCGGAATGCTTGACTCTGGCTTCTCACAACGTCACGTTGCTAATGCACTTAACGTCAGCCAAAGCGTTGTGAACAGAGCGTGGAACCGGCATCAAACGTTTGGTACAGCAGCACACCGTCATGGGGGTGGTCGTCAGAGATCGACTACACAATGACAATAACACTCTCTCACACTTCAGGCACGACGTCATCCTTTCTGGACAGCCACCACCCCACTAAATGACCTTCATAACGCCTCGGGGGTCAGGGTATCCACTCAGACGATACGGATTCGTCTTTATACTGCCGGCCTCAACTCAAGAAGGCCATGTGTTCGAATCCCACTGACCGTGCGTCATAGGCGTGACCGATTGGATTGGGCTCACGATCATGTCATATTTATCCAATATATTGTTCACCAGCGGCAGTTACCAAATTAGCATGTCATTACACAAAAAAATTCCTATGATCCCTATGAAATTTTGAGGTGTGTGTGTGTGTGTGTGTGTGTGTGTGTGTGTGTGTGTGAGTGAGTGAGTGAGTATATATATATATATATATATATTGATTAAAGTCTGAATATGTAAATTGCCATACATGGGATTAACTGCAACTTTGAGTTAAACAGTCATTTAGTTGACACGCACATGGACAAACACACACTCGCACATTTTTGTCTGCATACACATATCCACACACATATTGTGTTTTCATGTTTTGTGGGGATATTCCATAGATTCACATTCATTCCCTAACCCCTTTCCTCGACCTCAACTGTAAACAGTACATTCCTAACCTAACCCTTACCCTAACCCTACCCTTAACCTAACCCTAACCTTTAGTCCTAACCCAAAAAAGTTTCCTAATGCAGACTGAAAAGTGTCCCCACAATGATGAAATTTAGTACTGCATCTCTTGCGGGGACAGATTTTTACCCACAATGGTTGGTAAACACTGACCACAGACACACGCGCACACTCACACAAACACAAACCTGCTTTTTGTTATTATAAAATGACTTAATGCCATCATAAAGAGATCACACATCAGCCTAACCTCTCTGTATATAAGTCTTGCTTCTCTCTCTCGCTGAAGTTGTACTCCCTGGTCCTGTGTCTGTTCCAGCTGCTCCGTGATGGAGTTTGTTTCCCACAGCTATCAGAACAGCGGAGACTTCAGCCAACTTAGGAGCCCACTGATGACTTACAGTATCTCTTCAGACGACACCACTGCTCCTCTCACCCTCTCCAGTACTTCCTCCGTTTCTGAGACTGGATATTTCCTGTTTGCACCACAAAGGCTGTTAATTTATCAGTGCGCTCCAGTCTCCTGTCCCTCTCTATATTTGTTTTCCTTGAGCTGTTTAGCACCTGATTCAGCTGACTGTGGTAAGATGTGCAGTGAACCTTTTTTATTTATTTATTTTTTACTGGATATGTTCTCTTTGCTGAGTTGTATCCTCATTTTCAAGAGGTGATCCATTTTATGTTTCACGGGGTAGCTGATATGTTGTCTGTCATTTTTTTCACATCATGCACTTGCTGAATCTTTGAACGTCCCTTTTCAAGTCTCTCTGGAAAAGTGTATCCGCTAAAAAACCAACGATGCCATGTAATATCACCTTTGTGATGACATAAATAACGTAGTTAATAAATTTGTGGGGTGTATAAAATTGTATGTTACCTCTGGGCAATATATAATCTGAAGACTTCACACTATATTCTGCTGACAGTGAGAGCAGCATGGGGTCGCATAGAGATGTAACCTTCCAATGACAGCCCTGGCATTCTAATCGCTATTCTACACCTGTCCAATACACAGTGCTGAGAGTCAAAATGTGCCGTGAAGTTCGCCAACGACATAGCATTGCATTTCTAAGCAGTGATATCAGTAGCTACGCAGACCTGAATTAGCGCAGTACAGGAAATATTACTTTCACTTCCAGAGCTCCTGAAACCAACAACACGAAGGACGGTCTTCTCAACAGGGGGGGACGTTACCTGAGGGTTCAATTCATTTGATGACGCAGGCCCTGGCAGCACTGCAGGGCCCCCGAGGTTTGCTAATACGCCCCATCAGCAGGCCTGGAAAAGGCCATTAACACTGTTCAGCAGAACCTGGTGAACACGCAAGTGTGGCCAGCATCGCTCAAGGTGACTCTGCAGTGCCGTGTCGCAGCGTTGCGCCGGCTACATGTGTCGCTGCGCTTCGACAACCCCGTCTGTGGATCATCATTAATGCAAGAAACAATAACGCCAGACACAAATCTGTCGAGCGCTGCAAAAACCCCAGCAAAAAAAAAAAAAAAAAGCGGTTACGCGCCGTCATGCTCACAGAAAGCAAAAATAAAGAAACACCCGCCTGTTTTCACGGTAGTATGTGTGCGCTGCACGCGAGAGCCGCCCGGAGGGTTATGACTAATTTATAGTGCTTTATCTTTATCTGCACACCTCAATACACTCAATGAGCTCAGTTTCAGGAGCTCTTGAAGGAGCGCCAGACCTCTTCAAGGCTTGCCTTAGCGCTGCTGCTGTACGATGTGTAGCCTTTGGCTACACGACGATTCCCTCGGGCTGAGATCTGCAAGCTAAGCTATTGCAACCTATTCTCCTCTCACCTGTATTTCAATCTACCTTTTTTATTAGCCTACATGTGGGTGGCTCATAAAAACAAATCACTGTGTGTTTTAATTACCCAACTGTAGATGCAATATGAACAGTACATTTAATAAAATACTCACACGGGCGCCAAAACATAGGCGGTACAATATCTCTATATCATTACATGGTACCGGTAGTAATCATTGCAATGAATCATTCTTATAACATTAAACAGTCTCATAAATTATACCTTAAAAATGATGTCAAGAAAGATCAGCAATGAATAAATTATTTTGTCTCAATAGCCCAGAAACAGAAAGTGATGCGAAGTTCTTCTAATTATTTTCATGCACCTGCATAGTCCTGTCTGATTCACAAACACTGCACAATACATTATTGATACCGGCAGTATACAATCAATATTAATGACCATTCCTGACCATAAAAATGCCTCTTCACCCCCACAAGAACATCAATATGATTCTCATTTATTAATTTTACACACTCGTAAAATTGAAATATTGTATATTGTTAAATATTGTAATATTGTTAGTTGTGCTTTTGAAAACACACATTCTACGGTACAATATACTTGAAGTAACAATATGATATCTGGGCTTATTTATTTGAGATTCCCATTTTAATTATTTACAGGTATAGCAAGGATCTTTCAAAAAAAAAAAAACAACAACAACATGTCGACTTACACAATAATAATCCCACTGAATCATCAGTCATGAACCACTGGAGGTGTTTGGTGGTGTGTCTATCTACAGAGACCCTGCTGTCTGCCTGTATTGTCTTATTTTTCTTTAACTGAACGATTCTGGGCATAAGCCTTAAGGCAGAGGGTGTGTAGCTGCCGGCTAATAACAGTGCTCAGGGTTGGTTGGAGGGGGTGCCTGGCACTGCTCTGCAGTGTAGCGCTTCTGGTGTTGTTGAGCCGGGAGGGAGATTCCAACTTAGAATGTTTTGTTTACAAGCCACAACTAAAAAATCCTATATACGTTTAAGGTATTCAACCTTTTTTTTTTAGTTCAGATGGCACTGGATATTCTGAAAAAAAAAACAAGTATTCCGCAAATACAACATGTTTCGTCGACTTGAACCTAGTAAATGTATGAAATAAGTAAGGATTGATGGGCAGGTGTGAAACCATATTAGTGAAAAAAACCGTGTGGATGGGGAGTGTCACGAACAGTAGGCGTGCTGCAGTACTTGAGGATATGCCCTGCATATCGTTGCAAGTTTGAATGCTGTGCACAGTCATCATTGCGCCATTCAGTTGAGTTCAAGAACTAGGCTAAGGAAAGATGAAAGCTACCACTGATATGGCCTAATTCCATAATCAAGTGAATTAGTACTTTAACTGTAATACAATTAAGTATGCATCATTGAGTGAATATGAATAATTTTGTGAATATCTTGAGTGTGAAGGCACATAAGGACATTAGTAGAACCCCAGTTTATGACTCTTTTCAAAGGGGGTGGGGCTTGCTAGCAGATATGAGCGTGCATATTGCTTAACCTTGGGCTTTGCCATTATTCTCTGAGCAATTTGGAGTCTGTATGCATTCAGTCTCAGATGAAACACACCTCTTCCTCAGTCACAGAGGACAGCGTACAAGGCAATATCTGTGCCTGTGGCACCTGCCATCTGTTTCCGAAAGAGCTGTCCCTCACGTCTAACATCCTCTCACGGTCTCCCCTCAATCACAGTTCATCAGTTAATATGATTCACGGAGCTTGTTTATAATACGATGCCTCGAGTGTTCGCCGAGCGCAGGTCATAGATATCATAAAGCAAAGACGGTTTTATAAGGCGTTGCGGCACTGAACCGATTTATGTACCTGCGTTTAAACGCATGCCCTTAAAGATGGCTTGCTCAATGAAGTCCGCCAATTTTCCTGAATTGTGCTATTCTGAAACACAATGGAGCAATGGCACTTAAACGCAGCGCTAGCACTTACTGCTCTGGTTTACACAGTTTTATAGCAGAAAAAGGTTCACATACTGTTGTGGGAATTTTAATTTTCATTCCTGAAAGAAATCACACTGAGACAAGATGAGAGTAAATAGGATCCATTTTACTATGTGCCACATAGGGTCTTCGTTACAGGCAAGAACAAAGACAAAGAAATCTCTCCTCTGCTTTGGATATATGTTAAAGCAGAACATCATGATGTACGCCCTCTGCGTCAGCTGCGTGCGTGCGTGTACATCCCACGTAAATCTGGCTCCAGTAATCCTAAAAAGTTTCTCCTCCTGCAGAAATTTACGTTTCCTCGGGTCTTATCTAGAACACTCCAGGCTCAGAATGTACAAGCAGTTTCAGTAAACACTTCATGACACTTCTACATAGGAACAAGCTAGATTATAAAAGTTTCAATCACGCATGGCCTAGGTCACCTAGGCCATTCGAGAACAAGCAAGGATAAACATTTAATGACTGAATAAGCAATAATAAGGAATTTATGACTGAATTCCACCAACACATACAGAATTCTACTCTCTACCTACATAAGCTTAATACTTTACTCAGGTCCTTGATTTTATTGAAACGGTGCCTGTCCAAGGAAATCATATAAGAGAGAAAGCAGAATAAAGCATCTGTGTAGCCCAACAGAGCATGTAATTAGTTCATAGTTCTTGGAAAATAGATTTATGGTATTTGTATGATAGCACAGAGATGGGACCTTGAACAGGATTAAGGGATGTGCGCACTTTGTGCGGAAATCATTCCACTTTGAAGGCCTATCCTACAGCTGTTAGGACCTGTGGATTGTCCTGGTGGGTTGAATGAGCCTGAACTGTTGAAAAAGGCAGCCTTGATCCCTATTTAAGATCACCCTTCTTGAAATCCCTTCCCATTACCCACAGTATAAGAACCAGAGGCTCGATCAAAATTGAACTGAAGATTGTACTTTCAAGAGCTGCAATCACTCATTTGAGCAAATAATAGTAGAAAAGAACAAAAATGTAAAGTTAAAATGTTAGCCATAACACCTAGCACACCAGTTATTGAGGTGCTGGTGGATGATACTTCCTGCAATGCATGTCCTTATCCATAACAAGGAATTGAAAATGAATAGCTGATTCTCTCTCTCTCTCATATCATGCTAAATGTTGTCATTGCACCCATACAAATGGATGCAAGAACAATTTGCTGTCATTTCACTATAACTACTTGTACGCTGGTGGTAATGGCTTTATCCTTTATCCAAACTCTTCTTTTCACATCGCCGACTTGCCACCGTTTGCATTCAGCTCAGCCATTCCGGAAAACATGAGTGAGCCAAATGAGTGAAACATTTTTTAGTGCCGCATTATAAAACGGTTTTATGTCGTGACCCCACTTCATCTAATGTGTAGGCGTGCTCTGGTCCGGCAGCAGGGCATTGTATAAAGCCACTCAGGAGGGAAAGAGGTGGGATAATTAGAGCACCCTGCTTGGGTAAATTGGATTCTAACTCTGCCAGCTTTAGCACAGTGCCAAACCAGGCTCTTCTTGCACTGATAAGGAGAGAGGCTTTGGCACATCACCACCAGTTCCACAGACGGATCTAAAGCAGCGGTTTTCAAATTTGGTCCTGGGGGCACACCTGCGTATGCTGGTTTTCATTCCAACAGCAACGGCAGTCCCAGAACATTAACAAGCTGTTATTTTTTCTTAACTATGATCTAATACTGTGGGTCTAATTAAAGCTCTGATACCACATTCATATCTGCACACCTGATCGCAATCCGGTGCTGCTGCATATTGGCACTCCCACTTAAACCCATTCGTATCGACCTGAAAACACCATATAAAAGTCATAAAATGTCCGCATCAAATTGGCGAGACCCATTCATATCGAAGTCTCACCACCCTATTAGTCGTCATGGTGTCGTTTACCTATACCGAAGCCTTGGCATGGGCTGGAAATTCCCTTTGCATGATCGCGCACAAAGCTTTATGGACATTGGTATTAAAAGATATATAAATATATGAAACCAAAACGTTCATCAATCAAACTGAGGGCGAATGATGCTGATCAGCAGTACAAACACTTCCTGGACACCTGCGCCTTTGTTTGGCGCATGAGCGGGTTCAACGAATGCGGACCATTTCCGCTCTGCTTGAGTAAATTTAATACGGTGCTGAGCAGGAGTGCAATTCATATCGCAGTTAATCCGGTGCTTCTCTGGTGCTGCCCCGGAGCCAAACCACCTCCAGAGGTGGTTTAAATTACTCTGGGGTAAACTACGCCGCAGTAAATTACTCCGCTGTAAATCAATTCACATCAAACTTTAACCTGGTGCTGCTCTGGAGCTGCTGCTGTGCTGATATGGAGGGAACTGTCAATCTGAAAGGGGCTTTAGATCACATTCTATCAGATACAGTTATGCATACCATTAAAAACACATCCTCTGTGAGCATATGTAGTTGCTGGATTAAATTCCAAACTGTAAATATGGATGTGCTTATAATTGCATAAAAATCGATAAATCGTCTTTAACCAATGAAATTAAAGACCGAGGTTAATCAGCAAGCTCTTAATTGGCACCTAAACCTGGCCACCAATCCTTACTATCTGGATGATAATGAATTACATGAGAACACCAATTATAATGTAGCTCATCTGCATTACGTTTAAAAAAAAAAACGCTATTTACTGCTTAGTCAACAATTAAGTTAACCTAGCAAGCTTTTAAGTCATGAAGCTAGGCAATTAACCTCATACATTTATATTTTTTCCTATGTAGGATAATTATTTGGCTATATACGCACAAAATATACAAAATTGGGAGTCTTTGTGGCATAGCAAAACTGTGTTGGCATAATATGGATTAGAAAGGTAAACAATCTCAAGAAACATTTAAAGGAGAATTCCGGTGTGAAATTGACTTGGGGTGTATTGAAACATGATAACGAGTACTAACTTTTGTCGAATACCCCACCTCCGTACGCACACAACATTTCAAAATATATGGCTTTTTAGCCGATGCTCCCAACAGGCTTACAATGGTAGTGAATCGGGCATAGCATTGCATTGCAAAGAAATCGCTATTTTTTTCATCATTAACAAGGCTCAAAGTAGCTCCACACTTCATTGGTAAAATTCCAAGCCCTGACATTTTAAACAAGGCACTGAGAACTTTGAAAATGCATAGGTATTTTATTAAAATGATTGTTTATGCAAACCCTACCTTGAGATAGTTTCCAGTTGCCTCCATGTTGAAAGTTACGATAAGTCGATTGACGAGCACGAACGAATAGATTGCAATCTGTTCCCCTATCCTTCATATTCCTCTGTGCTCGTCAATCGACTTATCGTGACTTTCAAGATGGTGGCGACTGGAAACTACCTCAAGGTACAGTTTGCATAAACATTCTTTTTTAATAAACTACCTGTGCATTTTCAAAGTTCTCAGTGCCTCGTTTTAAATGCCAGGGCCCGTGGAGTTCTACCAATGAAGCGTGGAGTTACTTTGAGCCTTGTTAATGATGAAAAAAATAGCGATTTCTTTACATGGTAACGCTATACCCAATTCACTACCATTGTAAGCCTGTTGGGAGCTTTGGCTAAAAAGCCATGTATTCCGATATGTTGCATGCGTACGGAGGTGGGGTATTTGACAAAGGTTTGTACTGGTTATCATGTTTCAATACACCCCAAGTCAATTTCACACCGGAATTCTCCTTTAAAGCAGGGGTTCTCAACTGGTCTCACATTGGGACTTACATTTTCCCATGGTCATTACGTCGCGACCCACTTTTATAGAATTGAATCCAAGCAAATATATTTTTTCAAAAACAACCATTGAAAACACATGCATCATCTTTTTAAACATACATACACATGTATTTATATGTGCAAAGTACATTTCAGAGCACATTAAGAAAATGAAGAACATGAAAACTGCATTTGTGAATAAAATGCAATTAAATACCAAAACTGCACAAAATAAATAAAGCCACAAAACTAAATATTTAACTTACATGAACATTTCTGCATTCAGAGCACAAACTGAAGAGGAACATGACAACTGCATGTATAAAAGTGAATAAAATAAAACTGCCCAAAATAAATAACACCACAAACTAAATATTTCACGTCAATGAATCTCTCTGCATTCAGAGCACAAACTGAGGAGGAACATGACAACTGCATGTATAAAAGTGAATAAAATAAAATTATCAAAACTGCACAACATAAATAAGGGCACAAAACTAAATATTTCGCGTCTATGAATCGCTTTGCATTATACTGCCCACCACAGGCCAGATGTATTATGACACATCTCGAATACGCAAAAAAAAAAAAAAAAAGACGTCCATCTCACACAAACTCTCGATTCAGGTTCAAACTCCTATCGTCACTTGTGAGCTCAACTCTCCTCGCTTCTTCCTCTTCTGCTCAACTCACCCTCGACTCTCCAGAACCTCAACACAACACTTAAGGAGAACGTCAATCGAATGATGGTTACCATGGCTCCAGAGTCAGATACGCATTAAACATTATTCGCCTAGGAGGTGATTGTTTTTGCTGACGTTGGTTGTTTTGTTTGTTTGTCTGTTAGCAGGATAGCTCAAAAACGGCCGCATAGATTTTAACCAAACTTTGCAGGATGTTTGGGTAGCACAAGAGGAAAAAGTGATTAAAGGCAAATCTAGGCCAAAGTACAGCTGGGATTTCCAATCGCTGTGCTTTTGGGTTTTGCTGCCACCTGGCGGTAAAATGGAACAATACCGTACATCAGTCTGCAAAAATAACTCATGCACAGTTGCCTTGGCGTTGCGGAGGTGCTGCGCTCTCTGATTGCTCTTTTTTCTATTTTTTTTAACCAGCTGTCCGCGACCCACTCAGAACAGGTCCGCGACCCACCAGTTGAGAACCACTGATTTAAAGTACCCAATCACTTAAAAGTAAAAGCTTCTTTTTCCACATTCTGTAATTACAAATGCTGTTGAAATGAAAACCAGCATACACATGGGTCCCCTGAGACCAAGTATAAAAACGACTGATCTAAAGGATGATCACTCCATGCAGCTCACCTCAACTATTGCTCCTGCTTCAATTTGTCACCCAGCTCGCCACAATACTCACTGTTCATCAGCTCTGCTCAAACAGCCAGACCTCTTCCTCCATCTTTTCCACTCTATCCTTTATTGCAAAGAGTTACTAATAAGCTAATGCAGCATGAAAGGCAATTTAGAACTTTCTGGGTCAATGTGTCCAAAATATGCTCCTCTCAGACACATTATTGGAATTCAGACAGGACGTTCTACACTCCAAATTAATTTCACAGCGTCTAGCCAATGCTAGCTGGAACAGCAGTAGTTTTGATTCTTCTGCATTTGGCAATGTGTAAGGACTGAGATGCAAGGTTGTGTAACAATTAGGCTGAGCAACCACTAAGCAGCAAGCCATCTCGACAAGCCTCTCTGACTGTAAAACAAATGCAAGCGGTCAGGAACATTGCCCAATACCATCTTAGCAAAGCTCATGATACAGTATATGCTTTTGATTGATACAGATTTAGATATGAATTGATTCACTAATAAAAACTAGCAAAGAATAAAATTATCACTCATATTAGGAAATATTTTTTCACGCAGAGCAAATACAGAGTGGAATAGCTTACCCAGCCATATCGCTGAGGCAGGCTAGGTGAGTCCAGGCATGATATTGTACTTAGATACCATCTAGCCCTTGAATATCTGAAGTGTTAGGTTCACTTTAGGGATAGGAAACTGGTTGGCCTAGTTGGGCTGAATGGCCTGCTCTTATGTTCACTTAAGTTATGTTATGTGTTATATGTAAAGTTTTATGTTATGATACAATTCTGTGGTGATGTTGGAGTCATTGTTATGTTGTTATAAACGACTACCGTCCCAAGTGTCTGTCTGTCCCTGTCTGTGATCTATGAGTTGTAGCTGCAGTTAATTTTAGCTGATGCTATTTTTTGTCAGTGGGTGTTATGTTGTCAGAGTTTTTTTTGTTTTGTTAATTGCCCCCCCCCCTGCCACGTTTATTTTTTTATTTCCATTTTTGAAACTAACGCACCCACTGTTTGGGCATTCCCCATTTGTCCCCTTTGGAACTCAGTAAGTATCCTCCTATTGCTTTGGAGACATTACCAGCAATGACAGACATTTTTTTGGAAAACAAAGTTGGAAAAACGCCATTTTTAAAAATACGCATGTACATATATGTGGACTAGGCCTTAATCATTGAAGTACTCGGGGTAGTAGGACACAACCACCAATTAATTTGGGATGAATTTGCCACTCATTAAGGTATACTTATCAGCACAGTGTACACGTATTCTGAAAAGTAAGACACCACAATACACAGTATGACTATCAGTGATAATAGAAGCAAAGAACACTTTCGACTCCAATGGAGTATTCATTGTTTTTGACTTTTGACACTAACACACTGGAGTTAATTTAATGCTGGGCCTTTTCCATGTGTAATCACAATAAAAAAAAAGTACTTACACATCTGCCAACACAACTATTGCACCATTTCCTTCACATTAACCAGGAAATGGCATGACTGCACATTAGGACATGAAATTACGATGACATGGTAAACGATTTTAAGCGCCATTTAACAGGAGTTACATTTGTGTGCCACCTGCCCTGGGAGGGATTGGCCCTGGAATAATTTCTGAGTGATGTCACCTCTTATCGAATATTCTGCCCCATCACATAAGGCTTACAGGCGCAAAGGATCAAGGTAAAATGGGTCATAGCAGGTGTCAATATATATTGATTTAGGACTGAGGCTGTTTTATCATTTACACTTTAGGTTACACTACAATTGTGAGGAAAGGTTTAGAACTGCAGTTCTGGCTTTAGAACGGCAGTTGGTCCCCGGGCGCTGCTCTGTGGCTGCCCACTGCTCCTAACTATAGGATGGGTCAAATGCAGAGGACGAATTACCCCATGGGGTTCGATTAATTATATCTTATTGATCTCATCTTACATTACTCACCATGTTAGCTGCATTCTTTTTCATTATAAAATGTGTTAGTGCAGTTGATGGGGGGGAATCATTTGTATGTTTCCTAGAACCATATCTGGACACGCAAGGCAAATGTCAAGTAGATTTTCTCTCAATTCCTGTCCCGGCTTGTTTCAAACATGAATCTTTTTAAAAAATGTTCCTTTATTCAATAATTATTGCAAAGGTAATAAAGAGACTTTGACTATCCATTAGATGTGACATTAAGATGGTAGTAAAATTTTATTTTTTGAAGCACCTTTTGAAACAACATTACAAAGTCTTACAATGGAGGGAGGCAGAACATTAGACAATATAAATATGTATTTATATGCGAGATAAATCAAAAATTAAATAGAAATAAACAAAATGCACCATTACAGGAGGGCAAGATGGTAGAACTGTTGTTGTATTAACTGCCAAGCTTCAACTGAACTCTCTCTCCCCTGCAATCTCACAGTACTTAAAAGAAAAAACAGATGGAATAAGCATTCAGCTTATCCAAGGAGCATTTATTGGCAGGACCTAAATGTTTTGCCTGAAAGTGTCACCATCTCCACCGTTCATTAGCATCCACACTCAAAGTGAGAGCCATCGCGGAAAACGTATTTTTAACTCCATCATCTGAAACGTTTAATTATCTAGATGTAGGCGTGTTTGTAGTTAGAACATCCACTGAAGTAACATGCGGTATTTTGTTGCTGACATGACTCTTCAAAGAACAGCTGTTTGAAGGTTCATCTACGTGCACACATACATGTTTTATCACATTCTTGTTGTTGTTGTTGTTGTTATGTGTGTACATTTACCTGGGTGGTCTTTAGGTGCTAAACATAGAACTTTTCCCTTGGGTTTAATTATTGGGATGGGAAAATAACTGGGGCTTCATGCTATGGATGAATTAGTGTTCCCTGAGCTCAGTGCTGGGTAGATGTTTCCAGAATGCTCCCCTCCCCTCCTTACTGTGTCTCCACCTCAAATCTAGGCCTCGTCCACACGGAGACGGAGATTTTTGAAAACGGTCCCTTTTTTTTTGTTGTTTCTAAAAAAAATCTCTCGTCCACACAGCATCGTTTCTAAAAATATCTGCGTTCACGCGGAGACGCCTAAAACGACCCAAAACCCTGTAGTCAATATTCCAGGCCTGTGTTTGGCGCTGTATGGCGCTGTAGCGTTTCTACGAATGTAGACCAAAAACAGAGATAGAAGGCGCATGCTCACCACCCTCTTCTCAGTTTTTTGTTTATTTCCTTAGAAATGCTACAGCGCCATACAGCGCCACACACAGGCCTGGTGGCTGTGATAGCCCCTATCATGTCATCGTTTTAAAAAAAAAAAACCCGTTTCGGTTGTCCACACAAAATCGCTGGGGTGGCGTTTTCAAATTTTCCCACTCTGGAACCCCTTTTCAAAAAAATACTGTTTTCGGGCTGCGTTTTCGCCTTCTCCGTGTGGACGCAAGGCCGAAATGATGAAATATTTAAGTGCTGAAAAAAAATCTCGTGTGGACGGGCCCTTAGTCACCCTGCATCCAGTAGTTGGGTGACTGCAGAGCTCCAGCTTTCACAGTGTGGCTCTCCGAAGTCCTCCTCTCTAATAAAGGGGTGTATGAGTCAGTAATATTCAAAAAGGATTTACAATCACGAAATAGATTCTGGGTGTTTTTCTACAGTAATGGAAAAATAATGAATGATGTAAATAAAAAAAAAATAGGAGGTATCTGCAGGCTGGTGACAAATTAAAGGAAAAAACTTGAATAAATACCTGGACAAACATAACAAATGTAGATGCGTCTGTTAATTTCCCTGGTATAAGATGGGTCTACACATCCCGGTAAAGGCAGAAGGGCTACTGCAATTCAATGTGGAATTATTCTGTGTGAGCACCTTCATATCCTACCTTGATGGAAGTTATCTCTTTCAAAATGATAATAGCCCAAGCCCTGCTAGGTCTATGGGGTCACTGAATGCTATGCTATAATGGGTACGAAAATGATCCTAAGCACATGCCACAGTCTTCACAATCACCAGATCTCAAACCACCTGAACTCATGTGGGAGTTTTTGGAAAACGTGTCAGACAGTGCTTCCCATCATCATAATAAAAACACTAAATTAGGGAATATCGCTTGGGAAACAGGTACTGATCCTTCCAGTAAAGTTCTACACTTCCAAACTGTATGCTGAGGGGTGTTAAGCTAATCTGGCGACCTGAGGAGGCACAACACCTTCCTAAGACTGATTTATGTTGATTTCTGTTGATTTTTTCATGCTTAATGTTAAAGTTTGAATATCTAACCTCTTCCACCCTGGACTTGCCACTTCAGGGATTATAACCCTGCTCTCACCTCACCTTAAAGTGTATTACTTCTCCAAACCTGTCCCAATTTATGTTTCCTGATTAGAAACTAAGTGTTAATTGGTTCATTTGCGAGGATAAATTGGTTGAATTACTGTCTGTTGCCCCATAGGTAGTATTATTGTTCTTTGCAGTATATCAAGTATTTCCTGTCCAGATTAATGGTCACATAAAACATCATTGTCTTTTAAAGCTTCTGAATTCCTGTGGCTCAAAAAACAGTATTTTTTTTTCCTGCGTCAGTGTCCGATCGGCCCAGAACATGTTTTTTTGCTAATGCGGTTTTGCCAACTCAGATCCACGTGTTAAGTTTGCTTATATAAAAATAACACTGTCTACACCCAGTGACATTACCATGATGCAGGTTAACACTCAACCTGTTTCGCATTAAGAATCAGATAATTGATTGAATATATTTACTGAGCAAATAGACTATCGTTGCCATTGATGATTAAGACATACTGTATAGCTTTGCGTCAAAGAGGAAGGCATGAGATTGCATAGATGCCAATTAACTGAAAATTTGCAAAATTCCATCTTGAAGTCCAATGTTATGCTGTAAATGCTGCTGAAGATGGTATTTAGATAAGGTTTAGATGTTGTTTCTAATAAATTTGTTAGATGATTGCCATTCATACTAATTTATATTGAAGCCTTTCTGCAACTTTCCCAGAAGCTGGACTATAAAGACCTCATCAATCATTATGCTACCATGAAATAAAATGCATAGCATGCCTTTTTAATGATAACCAATAACTAAATTATTCCATTTAAATCGGACTGGCATCAATGAAACCATTGTGTATTTGGTACAATTTGACCAAATGAATTTGGGACAATTCCTTTTTCATACATGGCTATTTGGAGCTGTATTGCTTTTTTTCTTCAAAAAATGAAATATTAAATGAAATACTGATTTTTCCATTTAATCATGATGCCTTTAATACCCCGCCCTGCCTGAAGAGTGAGGGGTGGGGTATTGTTTTGGTTTGTTTGTGTTTGTGTGTTCGTTTGTTAACCCTCTAGCGGCAAAACTAATGGCCAGATTCACCCCAAATTCGGTATAGGCATTGCCACTGACCCAGAATAGATCTCTATTGAATTTCGTACAAGTAGGTGAAAGTATACGCGAGAGGCGGGGTTTGTTGTGCCTGGCACCACTTGTTTTCGATGAAATATTGCTTGAAGATCTGATACAATTTAGTGTTGCAAAAATAACAAAAATCAAGAATGGGGCAACCACTTTACTTTTTCATTGCATTGTATTGTGAATTTTGAGTAAAACAGGTTAAATTGTCATCAAGCACAGCTCATACTAATTAAAATCACCCATTAGTACTTTCCTTAAAATATTTACTTATTAAATAGTCTACTATTGAAGCAAAGGGTGATGACGGTAAGCAAACAATGTTTGAAAACACGTTCTGTTCAAAAATTATAAAAGACCCAGTGTATGTCGTTTTTTGTTGGGTAATGGGTCCTGTTACGCATGGAAGTTAATATTCTTATCAGTGGTGTTTGTAGATTTGAAATACTCTGCATGAGGTTTTTGCCAATGTACATGACTCAGATCATTTCTTTTTGAAGTATTGTACCATGCTTTCACAAATTTGTCCTATGCAGTTTAAATGACAACTCTTCTGTTCACTATTCATCTCTCATGGCCATTCTGCCGTTCAGCCCTGAGAGATGTTAGTATGGAGATCACTGGCCTTTTTTAAAGCTTCACCTGGGTGAAGTGTGTGGGTAGAAAATCCCAAGCCACATAAGAACCCCGAGCAAGAACAGAGTGCTCTGTCATCAAGGAATCTTAAAATCATATATTTTCTTTTCATATGCCATTTAAAAAAATATATATTAATAATTATTATTATTTTTTTTTTACAGAATGTTGGAACCCATTTTATTTTCATCTTGTGAAAATGTCGAAAGCCAGAACATAACATAGTCCTCAGTGGTGGGCCAACAGTTGCAGTTAAAAAGATTCTTGACCATTTCGGTATAATTGATGTAGCTACTTTAACCTCTTAGGTGTCCTCATCAGACATATATTATGAAAGCGATTAATGGACCATTTTAAGACTAAATAACTGATTATGACAATTATTTAAAATATATTTTCAATCTTATTTCTGACTTATCACAAGCAAGGTAAATGGAATTTTTATTTTGAAGCTTGTACCTGAACTCAGCTGAGTCAACTCCCAGCTCAAGAGTACAGCCTCTGAGCTTCATCTGTTGGGAGGTCCTTAAACCATGACCCATGGTGATTCTCAAAAGGGATCCGACAAACTGTTCAACTGTGGCCAGATTTACACAACGGCTTGGACTAAATGGAAATGGACAAAAAGAAAGTTTGAGTGCGAAAAGTATTATTCTGTTTGCCTCAGCAATATGCAAACTTCGCTTGCTTGAAAAACGCTGGAAAACAATTATTATTCAGGTGTTAGAGCTCATTGTAAAACAGCAGTGATTGGATGGGACACTCAAATTTATCTCCTGCGCGCTTTACTGCATTGGTGCCAAGATTATAGGATCTCATCAAATCCAATTCAATACAGGCCGGAAAGCAGAATGCAATGATGTATTCTGCCTCTGATAAAGATGAATTAAACAGAAAAGAAGAAAAAGAATAACAAATAATTTTTTTTTTTACTCTCCTATTTTTGAACTTCTGCACTGAGATTTTCTTTCAAAAGTTGCATTACTCTGTCTTCTGGCGATGCGTTCATAACTTTCAGCAGGTATGCAATCAATACATTGGAAAGAGTTTATGGTTTAGTTGAAGTGTTTGTTATCGCAGTTGAATCGTACTAAAAGTCAGAGACTATGGAACTATAGTCTGTGAGGGCACTTGCTTTACTCATCTTCAAAAATTTTACAACTGAGGGAAGCAGCGGGGGTCGGTTAATGTCATTGATGATCAGTTCTCTCTGCACTCAAATGTGCTCAAGTGAAAGGCCATCTGTGGCACAGCATCTGGCTTTCAAGTCAGTAATTTTGGAATCTAGCAGGGCCAGCTGATGTTTGGTCAAAACAGAAAAACAAAGTTACACCGAAAACAACAGCACCTCAGGTGATTTTTATTTTATTTATTTATTTATTTTTGTGGCGTCAGTCTGCAAAATATTACAGCTTTGATAGGATAACATAGAATAATAAAGCCTTATTTCCGAACATATGCAGTGTTTGACGTTAAATTCCTTATGATGACTGTCACAGGGTCAGACTATTACAATTTTATCACTGGTAATATCATCAAACTGCCCTTCTGAGGGTTGCTGCAGCTCACTTTCTGGGATCTGGGGTTTGAGCCAAAAAAAAAAAAAACTAAATTTTTAAAAAGTAGCTCCAAAACAGCAGGGGATGTGCATGTGCACATTACCCGTATATTACCTTTAAATCCTATTTATGGTTTGAATTTTTCAGCTGAGAAGTATGAAAGTAATTGAAGCACTGATTACTAAAACCCCACAAGTCAAGTAAAGTCAAGTGTGATTTATGGGGTTTTAGTAATAGGTGCTTCAATTCAGAACAGATATGCAAGCTATGTTTATAATAAGATTAAAAAAAAAAAAAAAACATACAACTAATATATACAGCCTCTGGAAGCACAAACTGAGGAATCTAAAGTGAAGTTATTGACACTGTTAAAAACCCCCAAAACAAAGAATTATTCTTTAAAGTTTTGTATTAAACATTTAGGAGGGTTTTAGGCAATGTTTTTATGACTTGGCCATCCATACTCTTCATATATCAAGAAATGTGGCCTCTGTATAATACAGAAAAGTACCTTTTGACTAAAGGGGACATTTTTCACTGTTAAAGGACTGTATTTTACACAGTGCAGCTACTAACTATGTGTGACTGTTGAAGGGTCCTGTCACTGGAAGTGTCTCCTAATAAATATATGCCCTGGCTACCTTGCCAACGAGCCTGGCGTTGTGGTCAGTGCGCATGACTCTTACCCGGGAGTCTGGAGGTTCAAGTCCCCGCCCAGGCCCTCCTTCGGCCTGCTACATTCTGGCGTAATCGGCAGGATCTGGGGCATCCTAATGGATGGCAGCATGCGTAAAGCATGGAGCGGGAGGACACGCTCATGAAAGAGGGGGAGAGATGTGACAGTTGAAGGGTCCTGAAGTGTCTCCTAATAAGTACATGCCTTGGCTCTTTGGCGATGTGGTCAGCGCGCATGACTCTTATCTGGAAGTCTGGAGGTTCAAGTCCCCGCCCGGGCTCTCCTTCGGCCTGCTACAAATACACAGTCAGGTATTACATGTTGGCCAGCAGAAGAATATTACTGTATTTTATTAATTTCTCCATTTAAGAAGATAAGATGTTCCACTCATTTTTCATATTTGAGGAAAACTAATAAACTAATTAGCATTAATCCGTCACTAAAGAAAATAGATACGCTTTTGTAAAGTCCAGCATTAACATCTAGACTGTGTAGTAGCTACTGAAACACCAGTGTCACGCTTTCTCAAGGCTGTATTCTAAAGGAGACAAACAAACTGTTACATGGGCCATTTTCAGATGTTCTTTCCTTATTAAAGGCCGAAATTGAAGCACTGATTACTTAACCCCACAAGTCAAGTCAAGTCAAGTGTGACTTATGGGGTTTTAGTAATAGGTGCTTCAATTGCTCTGACATAGATACTGTACCTTTCCTAATTTTTATTACCATATGGTCTCCATTTCTTTGTCAGGCTTTGTCCATTAGTCCAGTCTTGATATTAAGTTGATCTGGGGTTTTAAAAAAGGTCTCAAGGAGCTCCAGTCAGACTCATTCCAGTGACCCAAATCTAAAATGGATTGTATTATTTTATAAAAATTGTGGGCTGGTATTTGAGAGAGTGGTTGTGTACAGCCTGTGGTCCATACACAGGGCCAGCTGCCAAAAACATACACCCTGGATGCTCTATCATTTTCCCTCAGTGGTACGAATTTTTTTACATCATTTATCTCTGTATGCTAGATCCTGCAAAATCAATGTACTTCATCATTTTAGATTTGCATAGCTCCTATATTTAACATGCAGCATTGAGAGAGTCTCTGGTATCACATCTTGATTCTAGGCTTTTCATTGCCTTTGGAGTTTTTTTTTATTTCCCTTTAACAGGGGGACCAGGGTTGTGCCAACTAGTATCGAAAGTCATGAGGCTGACATGAGAAAAAAGAAAAACAAACAAAGGCCAAAACTTTTTTCTTCCTAAAACCAATAGCTTGGAATATAATCAAGAAAAAAAAAGATCTTGTTGAGAGGTGAGACCATGATCAACCACAATCACTGCTGCAAATATATGTGCATACTCAGTAAATAATATTTGTTCACTCAGCAGTGATGCGTAAACTTCTGAGTTTTAATATCCCAATTTTAACTTACGTGAGAAGTGTTGGCTGTTCACACGCTCTCCTGAGTCGCCATAATTAGCTGCTCTTCCCTTAGAGTGCAGCGCCTCATTTACTTGCTATTTGAAATTTTGATTGACTCTTCCCTGAATGAACTGATTTCCTCCAACTTAAGCTTCAATTAAAGCTTGTGTAGTCAACTGGAAAATGGAGAACTTTGTCCAGGAATTGCCTCTGCCCTGGGCAGGCCCATTATGCTAATTACAGGTGGAATGCTCTTGTAAAAACACAACCAGAGCTTCCACAAAGTATTTCACAAGGACTAAAACTTTTTCACTTGACAAAAAAAGAAACATCGGAATGGAATTCCCATCAATATGGCTTCAGTGGGCGTGGCCATCTTTATGTTCACTTTGAGGTGAACAACCCTTCCTTTTGAAATACAGTCCAAAAGTAGCAACAGTTTAGATTTTGCTGAACACCTCTGTCAGTGGAATCTGTTTCATTACCTTTGTCATTCAAGTTTGTCATGTGACATGTGCTGGTTTGTTACTGTGCGTAAGGGACAAGGCCAAAGACCTTTACTGGATGCCAGTGATCTTCGGGCCTCAGATGCCACTGAATCACTGCATCATGATTCTGTCATTGATATTACTAAATGGGCCCAGGAATAATTCAAGAAACCACTGTCTGTAAACACAGTCCACTGTGCCATCCACAGATGCCACCTAAAACTCTATCATGCAAAAAGGAAGCCATTGTTGGGCATGATGCAAAAGCGCCGCTGTGTTCTGTGGGCAAAGGCTCATTTGAAATGGACTGTAGCAAAGTGGCAAAGTTTTCCTGTGGTCAGACGAGTCCAAATTTGACATTCTTCTTGGAAATCATGGCCGTCGTGTCCTCCGGGCTAAAGAGGAGAAATACCACCCCTCCTGTAATCAGTGTTCAGTTCAAAAGCCAGCATCTCTGATGGTATGGGGATGCATCAGTGCAAATAGTGTGGGACACTTGCATGTCTTAAAAAGCACCAAGAATGCTGAAAGGTATATAAAGGTTTTAGAGCAACGTATGCTCCCCTCCAGACGACATCTATTCCAGGGAAGGCCTTCTGTATTTCAGCAGGACAATGCAGAACCACATACTGCAGCTATTACAACAGCTTGGCTTTGTAGTCCGTGAGCTGAATTGGCCTGCCTGCAGTCCTGATCTTTCACCAATTGAAAACATTTGGCGCATAATTAAATGAAAAGTCAGTCAAAGGAGACTGAAAACTCTCCAGCAGCTGGAAGCCTGTATTTAACAAGAGTGGGATCAAATTCCAATGGCTAAACTCAAGAAATTTGTCTCCTCAATGCCCAGTCGCCTCCACTCTGTGTTAAAAAGAAGAGAAGATTCTATACCATGGTCAACAGGCCCCTGTCCCAACTTTTTTGAGACCTGTAGCAGCTATCAAATTTGAAATAAGCTCATTTTGTGGATAAAATTGTAAAATTTCTCATTTTCAACATTTGCTGTGTTATTTCTGTTCTATTGTGAAAAAAATACTGGCTGGTGTGATTTGAAAGTCATTGCGTTTTGATTTAATTTACAATTCACACTTTGTCCCAACTTTTTCGGAATTGGGGTTGTAAGTTTTTAGATCTGTTTATGGTCTTAACAGCCTGGTTTGTTTTCGAATTATGTATTGATGTAATTCTTATCATTTCCTAAAAAATAAAAAATGAAGGCGTTCAGCAAAGTCGTCAGCCACTGCCACCAGCACTGCCAGTGTCTGGACTCCACTCCATGGGGGGATTTATCCTGCTGCAGCTCAGGGCAGATGCTCCTTTATTTAAAAAATCTCCCCTGTCAAGTCCAAGTGCCAAAGACTTGGTTGAGGCTATCATCACATCCATTATTTTGTTCACTCTGAAACCCATAAGTCACACTTGACTGGACTTGTGGGGTTTTAGCAATCAGTGCTTCAACTGATTATCTTTACATAATTCTTTGGCCTCTCCTGACTGAAATACAATAGGGTCAAACCCTCACTCACTACCTAGAGCACTGCCTAATAAAATGACACATGCATGCATACACGCATGCACTCATTCAGGCGTTGGCATGCGCATGCTCATGTGCATGAACACACACACATGCGCGTGCACACACGCACGCATGTACGCACTCACACACACATAGCCCACACACACAGTCAGACTGCTCCCAAGAACTGGTGGTTCTTCTTGAAGATGATAAAGAAATAGGTACTTTTTGTTGTCATCAACTGGGTTTTGCATTGCAAAATCTACATCTTAAAAATGTGTTTTTTAGATTAAACTTTGATCGTAAATTCCAATGGATTTTTGGAAGTAGTCATCCGAAAATTTTGTTTATAAATGGTGACAATTGCAGTAAAGCATAAGCCAAGCTGCCCATCAACGTGTGGAAAGTCAAATAACTAACTCATGAAATATGACAGAAGGTTGTGAACCTTCATAAAAAAAGACTGGCCACACATACAGCTGAATCTGAAAAGATAAGACAGCAACGGGGTGGAGTAAATGGACATGAGAAGTAATAAACGCCCCCTCCCTCAATCATCAGTTATCCGGGGTCAGGAGATTAAGTGACCAAGCTTGACACACCGTAATTCGCAACACAGTCGTATCTTTAAACAAGGGCGTGCATTGCTGCTCTTGTAATCTACTCAGCTACAACGCAAATACGTTTCGGCAGTTGTTCGACGAAAATAACATACAGATGACATGGAAAGTAACAAAATGTGACGGCCGTCTACATCGGAAAATAGCTTGCACTTGCTATCACGGTTACCAGAGAAGAATATAGGTTACAGTCGCCAGATGTTTTCATAATTGCTCAACGGGCTCATGATCAAACGGAGTTTACAGTTAGGAATCAGGTCAACAGTATGAGCGACGACTACCAGCCTACTGTCAATGGCAGGATGTTCCAGCGCCAAGCATGGGTATGCACTACCAATGAAATAGAAAATTTATTTTTAATTACACCCTCTCTGAATTGTCAGAAGCACGATAAGGATCGGCAACATTTGAACAATAGCTTTCTTCGGAAAGAATAAATCGAGGGATCTTTCTGTTCATTTTACTTAAGCTTAAAACTAATTTATGATGCATGAGATAACACAAAACATTTTACAACTGTTCCTACCCTCTCCTGCAACGATTATCCTGCTTTCAACATGAAGGTGAACATTGCTGCGCACCAGCCAACCACTGGATTTCTCCCATAGCCTTACCCCAAGTGCATACAATCGTTATTCACACATAGCCTACATAATGTACACTGACGTGAAAATAATTCTCCGGGACTCTACAGACTGTGCAGGCTGTAGTACATCGGGTACTGATTTTCAGGACGCTTGTTTCACTGAATTGTTCCGTATTCCCTGATAAATTAGAATTTATAAAAGCCATAAGGCGTATGAAAAATTTTTGAAAAAAATGAAACGTTTACGTCTATTTTTTGCAATTTAAAGGTTAGATATGGTTCGTTGAATTTAGAATGGTTTCGATAGCCTACCCACAGCTTCCATGTATCCTGTAGCTGCAGTTGGTGAGAAGGTATACTTACGTCATTCTCGTTAGAAACAAAGCAGCTTTCGTCCTTTTCAGCACCACTGTCAACTCAGACAGCGGACAGCTCTGGTTTTCCTTACTCACGGTCTCCGGAGTCGACGGGAAAAATATCAGTGGAGCAAAAAAAAAAAAAAAAAAAAAAACAATAATAAGGGGACATGAAGAGCGAGGTGCGACGCAACTGAGACGGACTGTATTCTTCAATCGAACAATGTAATTTTACAGAGAATGTACATGCATCGTGCAGCAATGTAGGCGCACTTCAACTTTGCCTTTCCGTTTTTTTCAGTTTCACGACTACTAGTTTTCAACCATTAGACAGATTTCCGGAAATGGAACAGTGTATAAGGTATATTTCATAACTGTGATTTCCTTTCTCAGTTGTGTTATTTCAATTGCTTGCATTAAAAGCTCATGGGTTGTGAGGATAGTACAGTTTTCTTCTTTCTTTCTTCTTTTTTTTTTACCCTGGCGCGCTAAATCTGGACCATTTGTGTTCTAAAGTATCTCAGGGTGTAGCTACGCGTACAGTACCATACCATGCGCTTCAGTATTTGAATCATTATAGGCTTTTATAGGCATATTTTGGAGGGGGGTTGGGGTCTACACTGTATTCCCTTCAGGACCCTTCAGAATGAATTGCTTTTTTCTGCGCGTCTGTGATGCTTGCTGTGTCTTTGATATTTAGCCTACTGTACAGGTCAACTTAAAATACCTCTGCGTCCAATAGCGCAAGCACAAATGATTATTTTACAGTTTTCTATCAGATAGTTCGAAGTGTGAGGTCTTGGCTGCTCATTTAGAGGTACAATGTGTTAAAATGACTTTTAGTCCTTATTTTCTCTCGCACTTTACAGCTTGCCAGGTTCATTGAACTTATATAATTGCATGAATAGTTTGAGGCTGGTTCTTGTGGTTTGATATTGGTAAAGCAACACCACATCTTGAACCGCTGCATACTCATCGAGACTGTTTTTTTTCAGCTGGGTGGCTGTTTTTGGTTTCTAAGGAAAGACGTGCAGAGCTAAGATAAGCGATGGATCCCATGCCTGAGTACTCCCTCTTCCTTGTGAGGATTTTGGAAGAACTGGACACAAAGTACAGCAGCGTTTCCTACCAAGATCTGTGCAGGTCTTTGTGTGCAAGATTTGATTTGGTCCACCTTGCTAAACTAAGGAGTCTGCTCTTCTACACTGCCTGCCTGGACCCCAGCTTTCCGGCCACCCTGTTCAAAGACAAGATGAGGTGCTCAACGGAGGACCAGCAGTCAAAAAAACTTATGGTGGCGGCGGACATTGTGACCATGTTCAACCTAATCCAGATGAATGGAGGTATAGCCAAAGATAAGCTGCCTATGGGACACCGGCCAAAGATTCATAAGAATCAATCATTTGAGTCCTGTGGGTCTGACGCTGACATGTACAAGTATTCTGGTTGCGACAGGGCCTATGATTACGTGGACACAATGGACCATCCCACATCACATGCTTCTCCCTGCCCAAAACCTGACTGCAACAGCTGTCACCAGTTCATTCCAACCTCCGACCCCAATTTCCTCCTGGGGATCCACAAAGAGATGAAATGCGGGACGGCCTCGCTCGACAAACTCCAGCATCTCCCACAGTACTCCAGCGGCAGCCCAACTCCATGCGAAATGCAGAGCACCTACTTCCCCATGGATATGGACAGCGAGTCGACCACCGATCAGGACTCTTTGCACATGAATACTGGGATTAAAGAGACCTTCATCTCCAATGCTGAACCGTTTACTGTTCACTCCTGTGTTCAGAAGAGAAACATCTTCAAAGAGGATTTTCACAACATGGTGGCTTTTTCTCCACAGGTGATCACCACAGATTGCAAGCCCAGCATTAAAGTGTGTGGAGGATATCACCGTAAGGAGACGCACAAGCCCACCTTCTTCAACCACAGTTTCGAGCTGCCATACAACAACCCGTATTTTGAGCCGATCAACTCCCCCATTCAAGAAAAAAAACGGGCAAAGCATGAAAGCCTGGATGATCTGCAAGCATCTACGTATTTTGGCCCGACAACAGTGACGGAGTGCGTGAACACCAAAAGAACTTCAGGTCGGCAGAGCAGGCAGTCGGCTTGGCCGGTTAAGAGTTTGAGCTTAAACACGGAAGAGGGGCCTGACTTCGAGAGATCCTTCCTAAGTGGACGGCAGACCAAAGACAATCACAGCCACCATCACAATGTCAGCAACATAGACAATGAGCCACGTTATCAATGTGCCAAAGAAAAGCCAGCGATGTCCTCACCAGCATACGCCATAAAGTCAAATGTGCCAAAAACAAAAGACACAGGTTCTATGGCTTGTGGACCACTTTCTGATAAGCGAGAAGGGATCAAGAGGTTCAAAGAAAAAAGTGTTAACAGTCCTGCTGCTCGCATTGGGAGCATAGACACCTCGTCAAGTGTCGGGACACAAACGGACAAATCTGAGCAGAGAAAGGTAAAAGACTATAAAGGTCACAATAAGTATGGTGACAGACACAACTTCAAGCTCTCAGATGAGGACTCGGAGATTGTCAGTGATGATATTAGCGACATATTCCGTTTCTTGGATGACATGAGTGTGTGTGAATCTATAGGAGTCATTCAGTCATCCTGCTACAACAGTAATGGCTCCTTGTCTCATGTGACTAAGTCTGATGGAGACAGCTCACCTGAGAACAATACAATCAAACTGGGCAAATCCAGCAATAGGCTGGATCGACTGTTTAACACCTTAGAGAACACAGACGATGAACTGAAGGCCAGTGTGTGTAAGCTTGTCCTCAGAATCGGGGAGATCGAAAAGAAGCTCGAGTCCCTCTCTGGGGTACGAGGTGAAATCTCCCAGGTCCTCTCGAAGCTGACCAGGCTCGATGAGAAGATTCAGGAACCAGAGGCTAACGGTCGACAGAATGAGATTGGAGGAGCCGAGGACACTCGGTCGGACAGCAGCGTTTCGCCTCATGTCTTCCAGTGCCACACCACTGGGCACCCTGCTAAAGTGGACAACAACCCAGAGTGGTGCTGCTCAGATGCCAGTGGAAACAACAGTGAGAGCCTGCGGGTCAAAGCCCTGAAAAAGAGTTTATTCACCAGAAGGTCGTCTCGATCCCTGACAGAGGAGAACAGCGCCACGGAATCAAAAATTGCCAGCATTTCTAACTCACCCAGGGACTGGAGGGCGGTCACCTATTCCAATCACACTGCAGAAGAAGGGAAGGAGAAGGAACACGATGGCAAGGATAGACACAGGAAATCCAAGGAGGTAAGGCTGGCTGTAACTGCATATTGCTTTCCTATAAAGTCACGTGCTAGGGCCTATTCACATGTAACTTAAATGGGTTACCTTTGTGAGGCATTTATTATGTCAAAAAAATTCCACTGTTCTTGTTTCCCTTCAGAAATTAGAACTCTTGATATCAGTTTGAATTCTGGCTGATCATAGTCCTTCACAAATTTATGCCACGCCAGCTCAATTCATTATATGTTGTCTACTGTACTTTGGAAATTTCGAGCTTCAGATCAACACAACAACCACACAATGATGGCATGTTGTTATCCAGTGTGTGGTACCTCATGAGATACAGTTGACATGATCAGGGAGGACAGATTTAGGATAATTAATCATTGGGGTGGCATGGCTCAGGAGGTAGAGCGGCTAGGCTAGGAATTGGAAGGTTCCTAGTTTGATTCCTCCAGAGACTGTGTTGAAGTGTCCTTGAGCAAGACACTGAACCCCCACACTGCTCCTGATGTGCAGGTTGGCGCCTTGCACGGCAGCCTCTGCTATCAGGGAGAATGACAGGCATAATTGTAAAACGCTTTGTGTTATATGACTAGGAAGGCGCTATATAAATGCAGTCCATTTACCATTAATAACTAATTAACTCAACAATTCCCTAGCTAATTGCCATTGGATGCAAAATTTGAGTCGAGACGAGAAGAGAATTCAAAGCTGTATCTGCTGACCCACATTTGGTGGAGAAAGTCAGTCTAAGGCGATTTCGCATTCAAGCTTTGAATATTGAAACTGACTATCATGACTATCATAACACAGAGCATGACAGAAATACTTGCTGCTGAAACTGGAGCAAAAGAGAGGTGGGATGTTAACTTGTATTCTTGAATAATTCAGACTTTTTAACTCCACATTGTAGAATGTAATATTCATCTAAGTACATGGTGTTATGTTTGAGCAATGTGTGTCGTGGTGCCAGTGAGAAGTTAGTCAATTAGCAAAATGGCCCCCGTTGCACAATGAACAGCTGGATAATACCATTTCCAGAGCAGCAGATCCTTTCAGCATGTTGACTGAGATAGAAATGGAAGGGATGTCAGCCTCACTTGTCAAGTGCTGTGTTTTCAATTTTATGAGGACCTTCTTCCTGTAAGGCAAAATGGAGCTACTGTTAATCGAAATGGCCCTAGGCCCTAACTGTCACAATGCAGTCTTCATTTTTGTTAGAAATGTGAACTGTCTCACGCCTCTGGACGCTGTTATCCTTTATCTTTTTGGTCTGTGACTAGCCCTCCCAGTAGGCAAGGCAGGACTGTTGGACCATGAGCTAGGTCTTTAGCCACCATGTTTGATATCAGCCAAGAAATCACTGAAATGCCCTACCTCACTATGATGGCATCCAGACAGGTCATTTTCAATAAGATCAATTTGCACTAGTAAATGAAATGGCATCTTAGGAAATGGCTCTCCTCTCCTCCAGCCACTTCCTGTCTGCCACTCAACTTGTTATCTCCTTCCTTTGCTGGCATCTGTCCAGGTGGAAGTCTGCCAGCTCCTCCTGCAGTTACCCTCCTGTATCCAAAGTTATTCTGAGATCTGCTATCTCTCTCAGACCTAAAGTGCACCTGTGTAGCAGGTGTTAAATCCAGAATTCACTGCACCCAATGATGAAGAACAATACAGACGGGGCTACTTCAGGAGACTGACCTTTATTAAAATGGTTCTAAACGTAGCTGTAAAAAAAAAAAAAAAAAAAAAAAAAAGAGTTTCATCATTGAACTGACATTTTAATTTAATTCATTGTATCCCCAAGCTGTTCATCATGCAGTGCCTGTAGTTGACGTGAATATTATTGAGCGGTCTTTAATTCTGCTGGCTGCAGTCTCCCCCTACATGACAGTTCTAAATATTTTGGAGGCTTACCTTTCTGAACCAAAATTCCCTTTATGTTAATCTGGATAGTAAAATTTTTATAAGTTGATGAGATATGAGTATCAGCTGAACAGATTAAAGCCAAAGAGATAGAGGCAGTTTTCACCCAAATATGGACACTGATTTTACTAGGACATGAATAACTTGCATATATTAGCATGCTGTGCTTTGATATCATATCTTCATGCAGAGAAGAGATTGTGTAATGAATCAAAGGCAATTTTTTCCAACAGAATTAGTGATGGGCCAAGAAGGGGAAAATTTCATAAGTCCAATATATAGTAAATAACCTTCAAAGGCAAATATGTGGATTGACTGATTTTCTCCAATATAATTCAGAGAGTAGGGTTGGATATCGATGTCCAGGATGTGTCCCTGCCTTTCGCCCATAGTGAGTCAAGACAGGCTCCAGCTCCCCTACTACCCCAGTGTTGAAGTGGTTTATTGTTGACAATGGATGGATGGCTCAGTGATGTGTAATGGATCAGTAACTGCAGACTGCTGTATCAGTTTGAAGGACCTCACTACTCCTGCTCCATAAGACCTGGGTGTTAGAGGCGCTTCACAGGCCCGGCCTACGAGCCTTAGCTGCCATTGACTGAAAGCAGGACAGGATGTGATGTTGCGGCTTTACAGGCTCCAGCAAAGTGTAAAGTCACCTGTCAGGTTCCATCTGGCCTGTGAAACAGTCCTCCCATGGGCTGTACTACAACCTGCTGGTCACACTAAGTAGACTGGACAGATGCTGACCATGACAAGGAACTAATATGTGATAAACAGGCATCCCCTTTGGGGAGAGTGAACAATAATGAGGAAAAAAAACACGTATATACCTATTTGAATGCATACTGTATTTCACAAAGCCAGGATTTGCTGATAACTGTGATTGTAATCAATGTCCTCATTTGTAACTCAATACCTTGATACGTTGGACTTTACAGTGCAATGTGTTTTGAAAGTAAGATACACATTCCTAGATATTTTAAGTACAAAAAAATAGAAGGCCGTTTTTTTTTATCGCTGTCACATATGATTGATTATTCAATCATTACATTTTTTAGTTTATAAAGGAATGAAAATTAACATTCAAAAGAAAGACTTCTGTCCATGATTCTGTTATTCACTCAAATTTGAAAGAACGCTTTTTTCCATCCAATGGAACAACAGAATGTGCAGCCATCTGTTTATCAGCTACGCATTTTCCCCTCAAATTCTGATAATTATGCAAGTCCGCAGATTTTCAAAGTGAAGTCCCAAAAATGGCTGTAGCTTGCAGAAGGGCATTTGCCACCAGTGAAGCATAGCAGAGGAAAATGGAAAAATTATGCCTCAAAAAATGTGCCATTTTTTATGCATTGCCTGCTTAACTGGGTAATGTGGACCTGTTCCCTGAGAAAGAGGGCAGATATTCTCCACTGAGATCAGGATGGCTGAGGGCAGTTTAAACCTGGTGCAAGCTGGGGGGACAAATGGGATTTCAATGGTCCCAGAAACGTAAGGCAGATCAGTGATGGAATTTCTGGTGCCAACACCAGGGTTTTTGCACATGCTTGATGGCACCTGGGGGCCATTTTAACTCTCAGGAACAGGAGAACCTCATTTTTGTGCAAACAGACGGGTAAATTCTTCAAAGAAGTCTGCTCCAAAGGAAAGATATTGCATCTCAGAGGGAATTTCCTGTTTAAACAAAAAGATGAATAAAATTACCACTTGAGGTGGTTAGAGGCTTCTGTGACTGTCACATGGTATTTGAGGCAGTTTGTTGGTACTTGCAATGACATAAAAGAGAAGCATCTTGTCGGAAAAAAAGCATAATCTGTAATCATTAAGTCAGCATAAGACACACTCTCAGTTGGCCCTCATTTTTCACATGCAGCGATGGTTTTTCACAAAGTAATTAATCATTGTCTCGCAGACGTTCGCGCAGAAAGCATAGTAAGGCTTATTTTAATCCTGAAGTTTTTTTTAATCCTTCAGTTATTTTTTAAATTTTGCCCTATGTATTTGAGGACTAATTTTTGTTTGCAAACAAAATGTTAATTCACTCTCTAAATTTATTAAAACACCATTGTTTTAATTAGCTGTTGTGAAGGACAGACCACTGTGCAAGCAACAAGGCTGCATTATAATTTTCTAGTGTACCTACTTACAGCCTCAGGTCCTGAGTCCTCATAGACAAATACAAATCAGCTAAGGAGCACCATTTCAAAAGAGTGCACTACAGTCCTCAGAAGCTTTTGAAGATCACAATGTAAGAACAATCCTATTTACCATTATAACCTCTAGAGGAGAGAGTATTGTGTGTGGCAGGTTGGTGTAAGTTTTCCCAGGGAACACGTCTGCTTTATTTTTGTTTGAGATAAATTCTTTTCACCTGCAGACAGACCGACAGTATGAAATCCCTCAAGCCCATCGTTCTTCAAAAATCCCGAAGGATTCTTACCTGATCGAGCAGGTGTTCAGTCCGCACCCATTCTCACCAGCCGTCAAAGCCCACATGAAAGGCAGCCCCCTTTATACAGACTTGAGGCTCACGGACATGTCCGAGGGCAAGCGGGGCCAGCCGTCCTGGACCATAGAGGAGTACAAGCGTAACTCAGGGGACAAAGGCAAACTTGCTGCGCTGGACCTGCAGGTAGGCACTGACATCCATTGACCTCCCACTTCTGCAGGATTTGACTGCACTTAGCGACTCTGAATCACCTTGACTGGATTTGCTTGTCGTTAGAAAATGAGTATTTATCTCTCGTGGGAATAGATCGACCCCTCACCAGCAATTATAATTATGCGGTTTCAGTGCTCGGGGGTGATAAGCAAAACACTGCAGAACTTCTGCCCTTGCTCATTCCATCCAAACATCTGAACTCGTTCACATAGGAATTAAGGACACATTTTATTTGCAAATACAAGGTCAAATTTGGTAGAGAAAGGCATGTGATGAATAATGCAACATTTTCTACAGCAAAAGTTATCTGAGTGGTTCTGCCAGCTAAAGTCGATGTTAGGATGCTCATTGGCTTTATGAGTACAGGATGAGTTATCATTGCTCTGATTTTTAGTGTGGACTGTATTTGCCCTTATGCACTGCCAAGGCTAAGCATAAACTTATTTATTGCAGTGGTGGGTCTTGCTCAGCATTTGATAAACTGTGGTTGCTGTCAACCTTGTAACATTAGATCAATGTTAATTTGAAATATGATCATGTATATCCGGATGCATGCCCTGAAAAAAAATCATGAATCCAAATCACTATTTCAGTAAGACCCCAGTCCAATATCGACAATAGCACAGCAATATTTACACAATTAACCTGTAAAGCAATAAACACCTTCATCAAAAGCAACAGAAATCTTAAAATGGCATGCTAAAGACATTTGATGTGGATTTGTGGCTAATAAGAACTGCTGCTGTTTTTGCTCTCTTAATTATAAACTTTAATTTTCAGGCTTGAGGTAGTGGCGGCGTAAAAGACAGCTTTCTAGGAGTAGCCAAGGTCACCCAGAGATTTCTGGTTTACCTCTGATCAATTCCGACAGTTCTCAGTAAAATTAAATAAAATATATCTTCTGGCAGCAATGGAACAACAAATTCAAAACCGTTACAATCTTCCTTAAGGCTGAGAAGGATTAGACTTAATTCTAAGATTCCACTTGTTTTTCCAACACCATGTATGCGAGTGTCTGCTCGACCTGTGCCATTAATTTCAGTAAAATGCCAGGTACAATTGCTCCTGGGCTATGGGGAGTGAATGGAGAAAGTCGGTGAAATGAAATGGAAAAATTTTTTAAGAGATGCTTAAAGATCATGGAGTTTGGCCCTTGGCAGTTATTAGCAGCTTTGTCCTTGAAAATGTCTTAATGCATTTTTAATCGCAGTTCTTCACAATTTCATTTCCAAGTACATATTCAGGTAGTGAGGCTGGATTGTAGGCAACCAAGTTTTTCAGTAGTAAGATGGCCATATATTGCAAATTGCTGCAGCGGCAGGTTGCTGTCACGGATATCAATTAATCATTACAGACTTACAGTAGACTTCCGATGCACTAATTTCACAGCAATGTCAACTGTTACCCCTGTACTTTGTCTGTCACGTTCAGTGGCTGACTCCAGTGTATTTTTGGAATAAAAGGTACACACTTAGTCAGGGGATTTGAAGGATAAAAAATGTACAGGATTTACAGTATAAGGCAAATAATTTAAAAAAAAAACATTTTGGCCTCAAAAATTGTACAGCTGATTATGCTGCTAATTAATATGTTAATTTTCAGGTTTTGTTCAGCAATTAGTTACTGTGAGCAATGAACAGATGTTGTAATTGTTGTCTTGTCAGTCTTTGGAGAATTAAATATTTACAAATGGAAATTAGTTGCTGCATAGCCATAAAAACAGGATGAAAAAATGAAGATGGAAAAGGAGATATCAATACTAAAACAAAATATTGACCGAATCGGAAACAAAATTGTTTTTCTCAGAAGAGTAAGGACAATGTGAATGCAAGTTAGAATAAGAATCTGACATCTTAGTGCACTGATATCGGTTTTTTGTTTGCATTTTACCGAAATAATTAATAGAAGTCCTGAACAGGTGTCTTTGTATAACTGGCTCTAGCAGGTATCTCATGGGAATTTTCATTATATCTGTTTTTAAAAGCAAGAATGAATTTTCTTCTAGCAGATGCATTTGCTTGCTATGCTGAACTACCTCCTAATATATTCATGTTTGGTACTGTCAAAAAGAAGCTAAAACCTTTATTTTAGTATAATATCATGGTGTCCAGCCCTACGTTTCACCACAGAGTGCCACTTTCAGTTATACAGTAAGTTGCCTACAGTGCCATATCAGATAGGCTGGTCCTTGTTATGAATGAGTTTGACCCTAAACCCCTTTCTTCCATATAATAACTCTTCATCATGTAACCACCTTAAACCGCCCTGCTAAGGTCTTAGATGGCCACAGGAAAGATGTGCTTCATTTTTTGTGCATTTGGGGCCTTGAAAAATAATTTATTCTTTTGTTTTATTTTGGAAGTGGTTATTTTATTTCCTTTCATGTTGGGTGATATTGCTTCACCAGTTTTACTTTTCTCGGATCTTCAGTTGATTATCTTTTTAATGCCTTTTCTAAACACAAAGTATTAACCCTGCAGTAAGTAAAGAATGCAGGGTTGTTCTTTTTTATTGTAATTTATGGCTACTCCATTAATTTAGCTAATTAATCAAAATATATGGTATGGAATTGGCTTCAGCTCATTGGGTGATACCCTCTGATTACTTCACACTGACCTATTGAGGAACTTTGCCATTCAATTGATATTTGTCATTTTTCATGATTTTTATTTAGTTATGTTAACAAATATATCTTATATGTAGGTTAACTGAGGGTTTCCATCACACAGTTCTACTTGCGTTCAGTTTTCTACTGGGGTAAAGCTAGGATTCAGGAAATAAGCATCTTTTTTGTTTTAGATTTTCTCCTTTATTGGACAGACATTCAGTAGAGAGAGACAGGAAAGTTTAGGGAGAAGAACGGGGATGACAGGCAGCAAATGACCCGAGCCGGAATCAAACCGAGGTCACTGCGGGTAGGGCACAGCCTTTATGGTGCATGTGCTTAGACCGATGAGCCCCTGGGGCGTTCCCCCCAAAAGTAATAAGCATCTTTTAATGATTCCTTGCATCGCAAACATTTCTCCTAGTTTTTGATTATAAATTCATTGTACTCAGCATGAATATTGCTGAAGCATTGTCAAGATTGTTGACAAGTATCCTGAGAGAAGACAGGAACTAGATAACAATCCGAGCAGTGTGTCCAATTTGCTACTCTGTTTTAGGTCAATACATAAAGTTTCCTTAAAAATAAATTCTGTTCTTTCTCCCTGCCCCTTGTCCCAAAGACACAGGAGTCACTGAACCCCAACAACTTGGAGTATTGGATGGAGGATATCTACACGCCAGGCTATGATTCGCTGCTGAAGCGCAAGGAGGCGGAGTTTAGGAGGGCCAAGGCTTGCAAGATCGGGGCACTCATCGCAGCAGCTGCCTGCACAGTCATCCTTGTCATTGTTGTCCCTATTTGCACTATGAAGTCATGAAATGTTAATGTCCCTGTACTACCTGCAGCTGCGAGGTGCCACAGATGGTAGTCTTAAACATGATTGTGGTATACAGAAATATATTTATTATGTGCATTTTATGTTGGAAGAAGTTGTAATATTGTTTTTGTATTTATAGGGTTTGATTTGTTTAAACATACTTTGAATCAATTTAAAAAAAATAGGACATTGTTGAGTTGTATATATACTTATGAATTGTTTAATGTATTTTATTATATTATCAGCAATTAGAGGAGATATTTTCTTTTTTCTATAAATTTACCACTGGTTGACTGTTCTCAGAATGGAAAAGATCTAAAGGGTTTATTTTTTATTATTTTATAAAAGAAGTTTACGGCCTTTTATCTTTTTAGAATAATAATATACTATGATGAATTTAATTGAGTTATTTTTTTTGTACATTTACAATGTGAATGTGAGGGCATTTAGGACCAGGATATCCCTTGTCTATCACAATATTTTAAATGGGTTTGTGCAATGTATTGTTCAAGGTAACATAACACCTTAGTCTTAAAAAAATAGTATGCCTGTTCAACAAGTAGAGTATAACAAGGTGAAGATAAAATCCATCCACACACATACAGCAATATTGAATGTATGGAAAGCAAGACTGACAAATTATGGAAGTTGAACAATCCCATCGCCACAGTATTTTTACAGTGTTTATTACTGCTTTCCTCTGATTCATATCGTACAATTCCTAGACCAAGTAGGCAAATAGGTTTTAAGTGAATTTCAGTTTCATCAAAGAAAGTTCCTTGAGAGGGTGAATCCTGTCCATCTATAAATACTTGAATTAATTATTCACCATTACTAGTACCGCTACCTAAAGGAGTGCTGTCTGGTTATGTTAACAGTACTGATGCTTGAACCAACACTGAGGAAAACAAACATGACCACTTTACCGACCGAAATGTAATGTACCTCTAGTCTCCTGAGGGGCCTTAGAGACACAGAATGCAAACTGCTTGTATCCCTGAAGATTCTGGTAAAATCATCTTTCCTTCCTCACAAATTCCAGGGCATACATGACTGACAGTTGTCTTTGGATGCTAACACCAGTTAAATGACCAGATAAGCACTTGCATTTTAAACATGCTCACTTAACAATTGGGGACAGTTGGTCCGGTAGCCTTGTTTTTGACACAATGAACTGTGAGCCGAGGCACACTGTAGAGCATTGTAAATAATTCAGGATGCAATCTCATGATGTAAACCCTGGTGTATCTGGATTAGATTAATAAAAGCGCACTGTTGTGATGGCTCTCGGTGTGATATCTCGTCGCTGGGCAAAGGCTGTTCATGATTTCTCCCATGTGACACTCAAAATAGGCTGCACTGAATCTTACTGGATGCTCATTTCCATGATATTTTTAAGGCTTCATCCATAATTTATTATTGTTATCTCTGGTATATTTTCTCTAATGTGCTACTGTTATTTAGGTATTTGGAGATGCATAAACTCTTAAGCGCAGTATTTCACGGTAATGAAGAAAAATTGTACTACGCAACTCTACCAGTGCAGCTCTCCCCAATTAGAAAGAAGCTCATTTTGTCACATATGACACATGTCAGTGCTCTGGCAGCCTTGTAAATTCTGAATTGAATTCATTCACTCTCTAGAGCTTCACTAATGAAAGCAACTTCTAGTGCTCTGCTAAGTGGGCCAGCCCAGCTGGGTAACTAAGAGGAATGAAGTCGGGTTTGGGGGGGTTGAGACTGAAGAAAACAGGGCACTGATGATATGGGGATCAGCTGAATGCCCCCAATAGCAGCATTTTTTCCCACAGTGATCAAACAGTCTTGAAATGTAGGAGGTTTTTCAAACAGTGACAAAATGCCATTTCACAAGCATGAAAGCACGAATCACTGAAAACATCCCTTGCAATACATTTCAGCATTTGGATTTCTTTTGTACCCGGCCTGCCTTTCCAGCGAAAAAATTAATAAATAAAACTGCTATGATAATCGAGAGGCATTTTCAAGCTTTTTACCGGCATCCTGCCAGGGAAGGGCGATGTTGAATGCATACTTGAACATTTCTGCGATCCGATGTGCTGTTTCTCAAAGTAATTTTGGAGATGGTGAATAATCAACTGGACACTTTGTTCCTTTTAATTTATATTATACCTAATAAATAAAACAAATACCTATCATTGTAATTCTCAGGCAAGAAAGGCAATGCCCAAAATATTGATTCAAATGTACTGATATTTCATTCAAATTATGGTTTTTGATTTTCATTAGATTTGCATAGCTTTGGGCCACAAAAGCAATTCTCTTTGCCTGGCAAAAGTCAGAGGTAAGATTGAAATGGCCTAATTATCTTTTAGGAAGTCTTGACTAGTAATGGCTGGTGAGATTAAGATTGAGGAGGTAAAAAACATCAGTTTCAAATAAAGGTTGGTCTTGACCTGTTTTCAATCATTTTTTACATAAACAGTATGCGAACACAAGAAACATCACACTATCAGGTGCGGCCAGTTCACCTTGTTAAGTTAAGACTAGAAATAAACCACATAATTTCCGTGTGGAATTTAATTTTGACCATCCATCCATCCATTATCTATACCACTTATCCATTTTATCTAGTCTCCAATTAGCCTGATGTGCATGTCTATGGACTGTGGGAGGAAACCGGAGTATCTGTAGGAAACCCACACAACACATGCACAACATGCAAACTCAGCACAGAAAGGCCCCAGGCTGGATTCAAACCCATGATCTTCTTGCTGTGAGGTGGCTGCGCCACCATCTGCACCACCATGTCACCGAAAAAGCACAGCTGGGCAACATGGCGGAGAAGTTAGCACTGCTGCCTCGCTACAAGAAGGTTGTGTGTCCGAATCTGGCCTGGCACCTTTCTGTGCGGCATCTGCATGTTCTCCCTACGTCTGCGTGCGTTTCCTCTGGGTACTGTGATGTCCTACCAAAGACATGCAAATCAGACCAGCTGGAGACATTAAATTGCCCATTGGTTTGTGTGTGTGTGTGTGTGTGTGTGTGTGTGTGTGTGTGTGTGTTCTTGTACTTGCTACGTACTGAGGACTGGCATGAGTTTTAAACCAACAAAGTGAAGTCTTTTTTAGGAAGAGAGTACATTTTGGCAGGTCCTCACAACTACAAAGGCAAATTGTGACTTATCAGAGAAGGTTAGGGGTAAGGTTAGAATTAGGGATAGGTTAAGGTTAGGGCAAGGGTTTGAGTTAGGCATACATTGCTTATTGTTAAGATTAGGGAAAGGCTGTAGAGACACAGGAAGAATGAATGGAAATCAGTGTAATGTCCTCACAAAGATATAAATACAAGGATTTGTGTGTGTGTGTGTGTGTGCGTGCATGCGTGCATGTGTGTGTGTGTGTTTGTGTGCGCCCTGTGATGGTTTAGCGAGCTGTCCAGGGTGGGTCCCTGCCTTTCACTCAAAGTCACCCTAATGTGGAAGAAGTCGATCAGAGAATGGATGGATAAAGCACAGGTTACATTATTCTGAATTGATTTCACTGTTCAGCCACAGCAACATTGCCGTAAGAAGGAAGCTGTGTTAAAGAGCTGATTAATTTTTTTTTCTAATCACTGGAAAACTTGCTAATCAAGGAAAATAAAAACAGGTCCATGCTACTCATTTAAAAGACACTTTTTGCACCTCCTATAATTTAAGCAGACCACCCATCACCAGTCTTGACATGTGTTCCACAGCAAAAACGTGAAATTGCAGCACTCCTCCCAAGTATGAAAGGCTGAGATTTTAACTGAATTAATTTTTTTTTCTCTCCATTTGAAACTGAAGTCAGTAAAGACAAATGTGAATGGTTAGTTGGCAGCATACACAGAATTGTGATGGCGAGATCAGCTACCCCCACGACCCTAGTGAGGAAGAAGAGGGCATAGAAAACAAATGAATTAAAAATGTGGTGTGCAAATACTGCATCCTTTTTAAAAATCATGTTTTTCAGCGAGGTCAATGCACATTATTCTTTTCCCTGCCAATCCAGTACTGATTTGCAGCATATTTGTGTGAAGATCTTGTGTAACAGGAAAGCAATAATGATAGCTAGAATGTTGTATTGTGAGTATTCTTCCATATTTTCTTTAAACAATGAAAATTTAGGAAAAACATTACCTCAGCTGGAGAGGCCATCAGAATTTCTGGCATATTTGCAGCATATCCATATGGAGAACTTAACAGCAAAGCTAGAGTTCGAAAACATGAGTATTCTTTGGTTTGTTACATTTAACAAAATTAAGGGAAAAGTGGACAAAAGATGGGGACAGCCCATCTGAATTTCCAGTGTCCTGCTGAAAGTAGATAGGTGGTGTCATGCATGGCTGAATGAATCAATACCAAGACCCGGAGTTTGGAAAAATAGATCTCAATTCAGGAGATTGACAGTCCAAGGCAATCAGAGGTATAGGTATGACAGGATGTGGTCCAGGGACAGGCTGAGGTTGGACAGTGGAAGCCAGGATCTCAGAATGGGTAGAGCATGGTCAAAGATGCCCACTGGGGTCAAAGCCAAGAAGTGAATGTCAGCATTAGGTTGTCTTGTTTTTCTGTTTAATGAAACATTACAAACAAGTGTTATTTTACTCATTACTTTGTTTCTCCTCCTCCTCACACTCCCATCCCCTGGTCTTGTTTCCATGGGTCTTTGTTATCATTGCACTTTCACACCAGCCCTCCCCATTCTTTGTGATTTTACATTGATTTATTTTTGTTCATAGCCAAACTCCCAGTCATGTTCTCCATGCACCTGATTTGAGTTCCTTTTGTTAATTTGCTCCCTTTATATAGCCATGCGTTTCTACCTTTGTGAGTGCATTGCCTTCACAAGTCACTTACAAGCCTTTGCATTTTCTAATGTTTATTCCCATTGTTATGATTTGTTTTTGTCCAAGGTTTTTGAGTTTGCCAAGTCCCTTGTGCATTGAGATCTGGTAACAATTCTGGCTGGTTCACAGATGAATGATTCCGTCTCCTCACGAGCTTGGCAATCTTGTCATTTGACCTTCAGCTTGCTTTACGATTCTGATTTAGATTTCCCTCTGTGCTGCAAGTTGCCTGATTGGAAAAGAACTAGACTGTTTGACCCTGAACATACACTAATTAAGTCTATGAGATCGACTCTCAGTGCCAGAGTCCTGAGTACCACTTCTGTCAGTCAGTCCAAGATGGAGTGAGGAAGGCAAGAGCAGGAATCTACAGGATGAGGAAAGAAGGCAGAAGACCAATGCAAAACAGACACAAAGGAATGGAGGCTTGGAATTTTATTGATTTTTTAAAAATAAAATTTAAAATGTCTGACTCCTGCAACCCATGGAAAAAAAAAGGGGCAGTAAAGTATTCACCACCTAAGGGTGAATTTGTTATTGCTTTTTGGGTCTCAAAATATGCCGCAGGTTCTCTCAGGGACAAGTCAGGGCTGCAAGCGGGCTAATCCAGCACCCTCACCCACCTCTTGTTCAGTTATGCCTTTGTAATGCATGCAGAATGTCATTTTGCATTGTCTTGTTGAAATATACATGAGCATACCTGGAAAAAAGATGTCTTGAGGGCAAAATGTGTTGCTCCAAAATCTCAATGTAGTTTAACATTAGCGGTTCCCTCATAAAAAGTAACCCTTCCCAAGGGCACTGACATAACTCAATAGCATGACAGTGCATGGCTTTTGGACTTGTTGCTCATAAGAATTTGGACGGTCCGTTTCTTCCTTGACTCAGAGCACATGGCATCAATTTCTTCCAAAAAGTGGTTCCTGAAATAGTGGTTCAATTGACTATAATACCCATTTCCACAGTGTAAAGGTTCATAACGGATGACTGTGAGCCCAGAAAAGATGACAGGCCTTCTGGACACTGCAAGCAAGAGGCTTCCTTTTTGCATAGCAAACTTTAAACATGTAACTACTTACTGCAGCGCTTGACCAAGTCGCCCTATGTAGCGGGGTTGTGTGTTTTACACGGATTCACGCGCAGAATCAGGAAGTCTAAAAGCTCCCTAAAACACTAGGCAACCACTAAATCTGCTAACAGACTAATGAGACAGGGAATATAAAAGCAAAATTGGCCCGAGAGACAATGTTATATAACTAGAACCCAAAACTACAGAGCAAAGCTCCGGAAAAGAGAAACGAAAAACGAACTAAGTTCAGTTAATTTGAGCGACTCGGGAAGAAGGCCAGCTGTTCCCGATCGCGAAAACGACGAATCTCTTTTGGAGCACAAATTTAGAACGAAGAATCTCTAATGCAAGAACCTGGGCTTTGAACCACAAGAGTTGACAAAGCTGACAGGCAAATCCTAAACACTATGATATAACTCGCAAAAGACGAGGACTAAACCTGGAGGAGTTTGCTATAAGGACCTCCAAATACCGGCTCCAGCACGACCAAATGGCAACACTAAAGCGCCGATGAAAGGAAAATGTGTGATTTAAATAGACAAGCGCCGATAGACAACACCTGTCGCAAGATGAGCAAAAATCACTCTCCCAGGAGCAGAAATGAGGACTCCGCCTCCAAATCATGACACCCTAAGCACAAGTAGATAACCATCACTGACAGAGAAATGTGACAATTCTTGATGCAGTGCTGTCTGAGTTATCATAGATCATAGATTCAAGCAAGCCAACCTTTAAAAATAAGGTACAATAAATAGAGTCCATGGGTGAATAGACTCCCCACTATCATGGGTTTTAATGATAGCTCTAACCAGCTAACTACCTAGCTAAGGGTGACCCTATAGAAATCTCAATTTACTAGTGTTAGTTAGGTTGCTTGTTACCAGTTTTTGGGTAACTTATGCTAGCAACGAAAATAGATTGTAGAGAGCCATTTGCTCTGAACATAACATCACTGTGAACAGTAGCTACATTACAGTACGTTCAAAGTAAAACGCTTTATACCATTGATTTCTGTTGCTGCCTACGGTTACCTATCATAAAATGCTGCCAAACTAGCAAGCAAGCTTTCTTGCTACACCTTTCTACGGTAGCAACACAAGAGATAGTACATCACGATATGTTCAGAGCAAAGAGCATTTTGCAATCAATTTTTGTAGGACTTTCAAATTACTATGGGATGTATTCACTTGTGCTGGGCCCTAGCTACTTGAGCACATGCAATTAGTTCCTCACCTGCTCTGGCAGCCTGCATGTGTTTCTGTAGTTTTGAGGAAACCATGGATTTCGGAGAACGGATAAAATACTGAAAAAATATTTTTTAAAAATGTTACAGATCATGAATAAATTCTTGTTTCACTCTTCTTCCAGATCACATTGTTGGAAGTTCAGAAATTATTACTGATGACGTAGAAATATATGTCTTGTTTTTAACCAAAATTTAGCTTTCCGAGTCTATCTCTGGGAAAAAACAATATGATAGACTGAAGCATCTCTGACTCGACTCTGATCTTTCTGTCAGTCCAACAATTCATTCCTTTGTGAATTGTGTTAATATATTTCATTAAAATTGCATTTCAACTGAGGAAACTGATGAAAAATCATCCTCTGAAACTGACTTGCTCAATGCATATTGTTTTATAGCTGTCTATTCCATTCATTGATAAACATTGCTCATATATTTATTATGTCTATCCTGTTCAGGCTGGATGCAATAGCCTTGGAAAAACTAAATAACAACAACATAAGGCTACTGTTTCAAAATCAAAGAAAACTTCCATTCATTAGAGCAATGGGTGCTAGAAGGGTCAACACTCAAAACTACTCTGCAATCACAGATGTTTCCATTGGCAGTGCTTCATATGACAGAAATGTGTTGAAAACGAATGCAAATACCATGTGGTGTTTTAACAAAAGCCTGCATGACATATTTTCATATTTCTCATGACCACCATTTCAGCGTCATAGGAAATAAACAAACTGCAACTGAATTAAACAAACAAAAAAAATAGTCTTGAATTTTGAAAGATAGATATTTAAGATATTTAAGATTAAGCAGCTGGTATCACCACACCACAAAGGAATCAATCCCACGGAAATCATTCAGCAAAAACTGTTTATCATTCACCAAGTTCACAAGCTAACACAATCTGGCAGGAGAGTGGTTAAGAGGCACTAATCCTAAAACATTAATCAAACATTAAAGAACACATATAAGTGCACAGTGTAAAATTCAATCAATCAATCAATCAATCAATCAATCAATCAATCAATCAATCAATCAGTCAGTCAATCAATCATTAACAGCTATTGATTTTAATGATCTCATTTAAAATATGTGAAAGCCACTTTCTCTCTGAGCAATCCTGCCACGTCTGTGGCTCAGGGATATTTTGAGTATATAGCTTTAGCATCTGGATCAAACTGGAATAGTTAATCTGAGACCACCAACGTGGAGGATAACAAAAGTTATTGGTTCTGTGTTTTAGCCCAGGTAGAAAAGCCATCTCGTACAAAACTTTGCATGACCCTTAGCTCTGTGTTGAGGATAGGAGCAGGGCACACACATCTTTTACAATTTAACTACTGTCACAGAATACCGTGTTTTTTTTTCTTCTTTTTTTTTTTTAATTTTGCATCACAGGCGATCCTGGGGGATTTTACTTTCCAGTTTGCTTGTTCATCCTCTCCTCTTGCGTCACTCAATCTGCTTTGATTGCTGTTGCTGCAAGTTTTTGAATTCTCAGGATTACTAGCTGGTTGCATGGCACTGTTGGGACCTTCACAACTGTCAGGAGCATTGTTTGGCTTTGCTGATCTTTGAATGAAAAATTTGAAAATTATCACTTTTTTTGGCGAGCGACACATGCAAATAAACAAGTTGCCAGCCTAAGCAGCCTTGCACATTTGCAGTTAAACAGGCAATGCTTTCAACTGGATATTGCTTTGTGTCTGCTGCTGCTGACAGAATGAACGAAGTGAGCGCTTTCCCATGACTGATTGCATGTTCTGTTAACATGCACCCAAGATTTCATGAGGAGCACTGAAATAGGCCTTGCCCTTAATAAAGTTCATGGGTTAATCTTGCCAAGTCATTTGTTTGTGTATCTTAGCCGCAAATAAGCCGTGCAGCAAGTATTGTACAAGCTCACAAACGAGAGAGTGGGTGAAGACCCTTTTGTATTGCCCACTGAGAAGATCACGGGCATCAAGTTTGCGACTCAGACATAGGGTGCAGTATTTATTATGGGGGTAAAATGTAATGTGCGAACAATCTGTCATTTGCTTTCTCACAGAAATTTTAATATGGTAAAGTTTATATTTTCTGCCATTCATTCTCTCTGGTTAATAATTGACAAAATATATTTAATGTGGAATCTTGGAAAATTCAAAAGTTTCAACAAGTACTGAGATCATGCAGAACTCTCAAGAACAGTGCGGTGCAGCTTGCTGAAAAGCTGCTTAAGGAGATAAAACATTGTCTGCTGGGTACAATAGTGTAGGGATTCACACATACAACTGCTCTAATAACTGGCTGGAAAACATATTTGCTTGAGGTTTGCTTGCCCTGGCTTCAAAGAAAATTAGAAAGCTGCAGTGCTTGTACCTAAAAGCGGTAATCAAAAAGGAAGACTCTTGGGAGGAGGGCAGTACTGCCCTGAAAAAAATTCCAAACTCTGGCTGAAACATTGGCCTTTCCTTTGATACTGCCGAACAGAAGATTTGTTTGGTGAATTTTGAAGTTCTTTAGTGAAATTCATTTTTCTTGAGTGCTACCCTGCACCCCAGGGCATTCCTTTCTAACAGGCAGGAAAAATATGCAATCAAGTGAAAAAGCATATGTGCATTTATTTTCAAGCTAATAAAGAATCATAACTGCAGCTGGGACAAAATCTTCCAAAAAACTTGGAGCATTGCATTGCATTACACTGCATTGCATGTTTTCACCAGCTTATAGCTGCATGACATAATGAGCCCAAATTACTCTCATTTAGACTATGTCAGAGAGACCATGCATTTGATTTAGCCTACCATGATACGAGCATCTCCACAAGCTTATCATAGAACTCAACAAAGGCATGTTAATGTATAATGAATTATTCATGAATGGATTTTAATAACTCAGCCCAAAATAATCTTATTAGCATGCCCAGACTCTCACATACAGTATACTCGCACGCACAAATCAGTCATGGCACTTTAATTAACAGGAACATTTTAAAGCTAATTTGACACCTCTGACCTAAAAATTAAGATCAAAACCACGCACACTCTCATTCACAATCACACCCCAACCATATTCCTCAACTGTGCTTTGCCTACTGCACTTAGGTATAAAAAAAATATAGCCGCAAGCAGCAATGCAGGGGCCAAGCAGTGCAGAAGGGCTGAGTTGTCATAGCAACTCAATATGATCATGTTTTTGTCAATTGCTTTGACACTAGTTTCAGAACCTTGATGTCATTTTCACAACTCTAGATACAAAACTCACAACCAATGATCAAAATGCGCTTTTTTCAAAACTCTAACTTTCCAATTTCTTGCATACAATTCACATAAACCAAAGATCATTTGTCCATTGAACTATAATCACCTGTTCAAAATGACACAACTCAACATTCAAGTATAACCATTTCAAAATGCAATTCACACATTACATTTGAGATGACTGTCAATTCATTTCATTACAATAATCTAACTATCAATTGATAAAACTGCTCAAAATGACAAGAAACTGCCGGATAGCTCACTCAGTTAAGGCACTGCCCTGCAGTGCAGAGGTGACTATAACGTTGCGGGTTCGAGCCCCGGCGTACCCACCTGCAGGGGTCGGCAGCTTTTTCAGAGTAGTGCACAATTGGCCATCGCGCTACAGGGTTTTCAAATTGGAAAGGGACTGCCGGATTTGGGGATACAATAGTAGCTTTGCTCGTTGCTCCAGCACCTCCTGCTGGCCAGACGGGTGCTCGTCAGGAAGACTCTGGGTTTGTTCATGTCCGAATATCCTCCGCCCTCGTTCTGAACTGACGAGGATTCAACCAATGAGTGTATAAGAATCAGTGGCTGACAGGCACGTGCTTCGGAGGAGAGTCATGAACTGCCTTCACTATCCTGAGTTGGCAGCAAGGGGTCGCATACGAGCAAGCTTTGTACATAGTTCACCAATTGAGCATTCCAGATTCGGGTGGGATTGGAGATGCCAAAAAAAAAAATGACAAGTAACTGTTGCATTAACTGTTGCACTCTTAAAGCATAGTCTTATGGAAACTGAGGATGAGCATGTTAAGATCATGAAAGTTTCAGAATGACGACAATGATTGACACCACCTGTGTCACCAATTCGTTACTAATGATTGATATAACCTTGTGGTATGGGTATAAATAAGTGGCATCCACAACATCATCTGTAGTGATACAACATTGAGCAGGCAGGTGGGCACCATAGAGGTCAAGTAGGAGAAGGAAGAGGAGGAAAACGTGGTCAAAGGAATGGCAGGGGACAAGCACCTCTTTTGAGAGGTGGCCATGGGCCCCGTTTGAGAGGTGTGGGGGAAACGGGCTCGAGGACAAGGACTAAGACAGCAACGGCAAAGAGTCTCCGATGAGATTAGGGCAATGGTTGAAGATCATATCATCAGTCATGGCAAGACAATGATTGAGGCAGCGAGAATGATACAACCAAACCTTAGAAGATCAACTGTGGCCTCAATCATTAGAACTTTCCGCAATGAGAACCGGTAAGTCTTGAGCATGCACTACAGTAAACATTACAGTACTGTAGGCTACTCTTACTGTAATTGTCAAATGACTGTACACTGCATGCCAATGTGCAGCACAGAGTAGGTAATGTGACTATGAAAATGTGTTCTACAGTATGATGACATGTTCTTCCTGTCATATTCCCTACAGAATTGAGACTAGACCCAATAGTGGAGGCAGAGGCAGACTCCTCACTGACGAACAGGAATGGGCTGAGGTCAGCATGGTTCGGGCCAGAAATAACATTCGGCTGAGCGAAATCAGACAGAACATCCTGGATAATGAAGATCAGGAATGTGGAAACCATAAGTTTGCTGACCATTGCACGTGTTCTGAAAAGGCACCAGGTGTCCCTCAAAATGTCACTGTGTGGGACAACGTCAGGTTCCACCACGCTCATCTGGTGCAGGCATGGTTTAAGGCCCATCCACAGTTCCTCACTGTGTACTTGCCCCCATACTCTCCTTTCCTTAACCCCATTGAGGAATTTTTCTCCACGTGGAGGCGGAAAGTGTATGATCGGCATCCGCATCAACAAGTGACCCTTCAGGCCGTGGACAATGCCTACGACGACATTACAGCAGACCAGTGTCAGGCCTGGATTCGCCATGTGCGAAGGTACTTTCCGAGATGTTTGGCAAACGAAAACATTGCTGCGGATGTGGATGAGATCCTGTGGCCCAATCCACGAGACAGGGTTGATGGGGATGACGAGTGATTGTTGATCCTTTGTTTAGCTTTTTTTCTTACTGTACAATAGACAGGTGAGGAACGCGTCAGTTTGTTTTGCAGGACTTTTTTGTTTTTTTTTGTTACATTAATTGTTGCTTTCATTCAACCTATGTTGTCATTTAGTTTGTATTCATCAATAAATTTCAGTTTTGTTCAATGATTCTACTGTGTCTGTGGTGTCCTCTCTACTAATCCTTTTACAGTGACATTACGTGTAGCACAGGATGAAACGCATCACACATTTTGTACTACAATATTTAATTTTCATTTTTCTTTTTGAGCTGGAATTATTGGAGGGTGTATGGTCAGTGCACACCAACTGTATGTATTGTCTTTTACACTTACTTTTGGTCGCGTTTTCTGCTTTGACAGCGTGTCAGTACATAAACAAAACACTGCATTGTGGAAATGTGGGTATCATTCTGTGCATGGGCGTTTTAAGGTACACTAATTAGTTAGTCACATAGTCAGAAAACAAAGTCTCTCACAGGCTGTACCTCTTGGGATGAAAACAAGGAGGGTGGGGCTACACTGCACATATGCACACAACTGCATGCACAAAGACGTACACATTCATGCAAGCACCTCATGCGCTCACAAACACTCACACACAGGCGTGCAGCACACGCACACATGAAGACACACACACGTGCGCATGTGCCTGGTTCCATAAACATCCCATTTGGGAAATCTTCCCCCTTGACTGTACTCATCATTAAGCTGATTAATCTAGCAAAGCAAATGACTATCTATCTGGAAGCACTACATTTCAAATCGCCAGTCAAATGCATCGTGGCACAGCAGCACATCACAAGTGACGCAGAACGTGATGGGATTTTCAATGATCACTAATGATCACATAATTTGATTATCAATTTAGGCACCATAAGCAAATTCCATTATTGACAAGTTACCGGCAGACTGGCAGTTCAGGCAGCCTGGCGGTCACCCTTAACATTACTCTAGCATAATATTTGCAGCAATCCAAAGCCCCTCCAACCAAACCCATTTATTCTTGATCAGGCCTGCAGGTCCTGGAACCCATCTATGCACAGAATGTGGGAAAGGCTGGAGTATTCTGTGGACAGCCAATTCATCATCCTGTGCGCTCACATTCACTAATACCAACGGTGAGAGTCTAAAATCAACTTAATATAGTTTACATATCGTTGTACTGTGAATGAAAGCAAGACCCTGTGCACACAAGCGGAGAACATGTAAGCTTTACCAGCAAGCCCCAGGCAGAATTCAGGATTCAAACCCACATCCTCCCTTCCATGAGGCGACGACAAGGGCTTGTTGTTGTACACTCTGTTCATCATTCATTACTTTTATGAGTGTTCATTATTAGTGTACGGTAATGCCATATCTCCAAGACTATTTCTGCTGTCTGACTTTAATACAAGTTCTGTCTTTCTCACGACGAAAAAAATGATTTTTTTTTTTTTGAAAGGCATTCAAAGACAGAGGCAAGATGTAAACGAGATGTCTCCGTGCTGGAGGGCAGTGATTGTACTGATTCCTGCCCCTTTCCACCATTCCTCAGGAAAGTGTGTTTCATCGGCGCATCTCAGTTGCTCCCTGGGAGGGATTTATCACTGAGTGAGTGAGATCATGCGCTGAAAACAGGCAGCATATCACGGTTTCTTCTTCTTCTCACATTCCCTGGGTCAAAATCACCTGTCAACACTATCATTAGCAGTGTCAAATGAGAGAGTATATTTATTTGTCACAGATTTAGTTTCACCTCTAAAATTATTTGCTTCCCTTATAAAGATGAGCCAAAAGAGTTTGCACAATTTACAAAGCATGTAATGAGCTATAATTTTGCTGGGAAATTATTAACTGGGAATATGGATGTTCAGAAACACAGTTATTTCTTTTTAATATATAATTTAAAAAATGGTTTTTATCTCTGTTATTTGCATTTTTCACCCATTTCTTGAGAGAATCACTATGCTGAGAGATGCTAAGAGGATTCAATGACGCAGTTTTAGATTAATCATTGGCTTTCTCTTGGGATTGAACGTTTTAAAACATGGCCTTTTGGACTGAGTTCACCAGCTGCCTTTGCAAGTTCAAAACACTATTTGTCTAGGTACAAGCACAGAGACTGAAAATTCCATCACAAAGTAATAACTTTATGCTGTGCACCAGCTGTGTATGCTGGTGAAAGTTTTGCATTATTATTATCTACCTGAAATATTAATTTAGAGTCATGTCCTGGAAGGCACTAGTAGTTTTTTTGGCCAAAATGTCTTAGTACTAGCAGTCATTCAGAGTCCACAGACCTTCAAATGACCCCCAGACGAAATAAATGCATGACAGCCTTTCACTTTAAAGGGATAGTTCACTTTTTTTGAAGTGGGGTTGTATGAGCTACAAATTGCCATTACTTACATTCGATGCAGTAGAAAGCTCTCTGATCCCCTCAAAGCAGCCGCACCAGTGCATAGTGCTGGGTGGAAATTTAGGCGATACACTGTTGCGAAAGGGAACAGGGAAACAGCGAAGTTTGCGGCCTAAGAGAGGTCCTACCTGAAAATAATATACCAATTCAATTGTACGCTATATTAAAAAAAATGTAAGCGCTTTACCTGTTTGGAAAAAAACACAATTGCTCTTGAACTAACTAACTGACTTACACTACCGCTCAAAAGTTTGGGATCACTTGCAAATGTCTTTGTTTTCCAAAGAAAAATACATTTTCATGCATTTCACAAACATTTTTATCCATTTCACAAACAATTAAAATTAATCAGATGATTTTCAAAGAATGATCTACATTTTTGCATAGAGGCCTGTTATCAGCAACTGTCAGTCCTCTGCATCAACGTCCTGGTATGGCTGCTAATCCAAATTAAGCATTTTATAAGGCTAATTGATCATTAGAAAACCCTTTTTCAAATGTTTTGCACAGCTGAAAACCGTTGAACTAATAAGGTAGCGCAAAAGGGAGGATGGCATTCTTGAGGTTGGTTTAGTACCTGAAGCATCAGCAGTTGTTTGTTTGTTTACAGGCTCAAAATGGCCAGAAAGAAAGAACTTCCTTTAGAGACCCGTCAGTCTATTGTTGTGCTCAGAAAAGAAGGCTATTCAATGCGAGAAATTGAAAACTTAAAATCTCTTACCATGCTGTCAAATACTCCCTTCAGAGAGCAGCACAAACTGGCACTAACAAGGACAGATAAAAGGAGTGGGAGGCCCTGATGAACAACTGTGCAAGAAGACAAATATCTGAGAGTGCGTGCTTTAAGACAACGACGCCACACAGGATGTCAACTAGCGGCTGCGCTAAATAGTTCCCGTCAAACACCAGTTTCAGTATCAACAGTGAAGGTGGTTTTTTTTGATGAAGGCAAAGCTTGAAGTACATATTCATCATTTTCCATTAATAGCATTATTTCTAACTCAGACAATGTCAGCATGTTCTGTTCATTTGGTATATTTCCTATTCAGACTAATTTCATGTGTGTTTCCATGGAAAACACAATCTTGAATTTCCAAGTGATCCCAAACTTTTGAGCAGTAGTGTAGTCCTCCACACAGAGCATTGTGGTTAACTGCGTGCTGTAGCAATCAGCTGTTTGGGTCACAGTAAAGCTGCTTGCACACTGGACGCGAAACGAAATTTTTTGCACAACAGATTACGTTCAAAGTCAATGCGAAGACGCGAGTATTCTATTGCTTTCACCGGTAGCATCAGACAGCTTGCCCAGATATTGGAGAAGTATCAGGCTGACCGCGGTCATCGATAAGTAAAGCGATCGTTTCACAAGCACCCAAAAATGCACCACAAGCTCTGCAAAACCTATGTCTGGTCTAACTGCAGCCTTCGCAGCCCAACTCTGCAGACACATACAGCACCTCTCCTGTTAACTTCAACAGTAGTGGCTACAATCAGGCAACGTTATGATGGAACTACCACATTGATGCTTACTGAAGTAACACAAGCATACCGATCATTATTACTGCCTATAAGTTACCAGAAGCATTTTAATTGACACAGCAGGCCAACTAACATGCAGTAGCTGATAACCAAACGGTCATAACAACTAGAGACAAATGCTACCCTGCAATACAGGTTTTACAGACAGTAAATTCCGTTACCTGGGGGCAGTTGTACCAAGCATTCAAATTACAAACAAGTATAAAAAGTTTGCTTCAAATGAGGTTTATGTTCACACACACCTTCTGTTGAATTTCTCCTGATATTACTCTTGCATATTTAGGACACAAACATTAGCAACAGTAACTTGGCTACGTTAGCCGCAGTGCTACTGAAACAGCTTTAAATGTCAGAAATATACTCGATACACCAATTTGATCGCATAACAGCATGTGGCGTCATTACGCACTACTTTTTAGTCGCTTTAATGTCGTTAGATGGAAATGTATTTTCACCAGCTTTATTCACATGAATATTTTTGGCAAACTTTAGATAATTCGATTGACAAGTGGATAGAAATATAGCTTATGAGTTGCGGACAGTCACGACCGATACAGGCTATATCTTGAGATATTTTACAAAGCCTGCATTTGAGGCCAGATGTTAGTGCTAACTATCGTTAGCGGTCCTGCTAGCCTCCTGTAACTCGTTAGCTTCACTTACATTATTTGCTGCTGTATTGTTACTTACAGCTAGTGGCTCCGAGCGCTTGATCCATGCAACTGCTTCAGGTTTGTGAAGCAGTTGAAATGCTAATACTGTGTTGAATTATCCTTTATTGACAAAGCTGTCTTTGGGGAAATGCTGAGCACAAACAGCTCACGTTCCCTTTGGCCGTGGCTGTTCGCCGCCAGCAAACTAAAAAAAGCTTCCCACTGATTTCTGAAGACATCATCTTTTGGGAGAGAAATAGGTGCTTTTCTTCGCATCCAAAAGTAAATGGACGAACAGCTTTGGGAGAGATACTGACAAAATTGCACCTCAAATGATCTGCGGTACTTCTTTTGTATTTCTGGAAGTGTAGATGCTACTTTGGCATAGTATGATCATCGGTTGTTCATGTCTGCTAGAATAGTTTCCGGTGTGGGCAGGTCTAGCGCCATGATTGGCTTTGGCTAGGTCTGTACTCATTGGACAGCACAACCTGACGTCAGGTTTTGCCCAGATCTTGTGAAGATCTCGGGAGGAGCTGTTCAGAGAGGAAATCACGTTCATGAAATCACGTTCTTGGATTAAAGCAAAACCCCTGTATCTTATGTTTAGAAACTTTTCAGAGGTTGAGTATGTGACATCCAACATTATAACATTACCTATATGTATTAAAAGAAGGATCAGCATAACAGGTCCCCTTTAAAGATCTAGTGCTTTATTGCAGTAAGATATGATGGAAATGTGATATTATCAGATCAATACAGGCACTTCCAGATGAATTTCTGCACTCCTTCTCGATTGGTTTTCCCTCCAATTGTAACTGTAACTGGACTAAATTACATAACAACATATTTCTGCCACCTTCTCAATTGTCATTTGACGTGTTTCCAGACATGGATCTGTCACTCAACTATGTATTTTAGAAGATATTTCTATGGAAATTGATTGAGTCCTTTGCATGTGGCAGAAGGATGAAATGTCAGCTTGAAACACCATTAAAGCAGACATAAACAATCATTCTGAAAGGAAATTCTCTTGTGGTGCCAACTCTGTTCTGACTGTCAGTGCCTGCTCTGTCTTGACCTCTCATTAGAGAGGCACACTCACACAGATCATCCTCTGTCACAAAGTATTTATAATACCCAGACAGCTGTTAGCTTTCCCAGGGTCTCCTACCTCAAGATAACTAACATATTTCAGTCTCCTCACAGCGACATATTGTGTAATAATTTCACTCATAATGAATCTTAGGACATGGCTGTCAGTGACTGAAAGCATGAAGGGCTCGTGTGAATGCAATCAAAATCCTTGATAGATGTCTTTATTTCCTCTTGACATTCATTCTGTGCTGCAAAGAAAGGTCACCTTACAGGGCTGAAGTCACTTTACTGATACATAACTTGTCCGAAATTCATCATGATTCTCTTATCTCACTGAAGACACTACATCATTTCACCTTTATATCTATTTTTATTTGACTAAAAATACAAGCCATTTATGTGCATTTAACACAGTAGATTTTAATTATTGAATTTCTTACCAGTAGTTAGCTGGAGAAAAGTAGAATTTTCCATGACTGATTTTTTTTTAATCTGCTGAAAGTTGTGTGTTTTTAACGCAATTCTTTCGGCGTTGAAGCAGCAGAGCCTCCCAGCCAGGGCCAGGCAATGCAGAGGGAGGGTTATAATTAGACAGAGGAGACCACAGTTGGGGTGTTCACATTCTACCAGTCTTGCTGAAAGGAATTCTGCAGGAAGGAATTTCATTTAATGAGTGTTAGTCCCCTGGGGTCCTGTAAAGATGCCTATTTCTTTATTGAGCGATGCACCCAGTCATGACTAACTTCTGCCGCAAGTTCCCGGGGACCCTTTAATTGCACATCTGCATCACTCTATTTGTGAATGGATTCATGCAATTCAAGCCCGTCTTGAATATTTAGTTTTTATGAACATATACAGTACTCTGCAAAAGGCTTTGGCACCCCGTACTTTAAATCTGTATTATATGTTTACCTTTTGATTACATATTAGAGTCCCTGAAGATAAAAAGTAAATTTGAAATTCCAAATACCAATTTAAAGAAAAGTTTCATAAATAAACCAAAAAAAATGTTTGTATTCCATTAAAAATAGACAATACTGATATTATAGTCTTGACAGAGCCTTGATATCAACATCATCATGGCAGTTTGTAATTTCTCTAAGGGACAGACGCATGAGACAGTCAATCTGAAGAGGAATGATGGCAAGTTTTACACTCTGCTTAGAACAAGCAAACGCCAATCATAGGATCAAACTATAGTGCAACAGAACAGTCTACCAATTTTTTTGGCAAAGGGAATTTGTACCAAATATTGATTTGATTTAAGTTTTAACAGGTCACAGCTCTGTATAGTACATTTCTCAGTTATCAAAACCTTTTTAGTACTTCATTTTTGCAGGCATATTTGCAAAAATTGCTTTAAATGTGCCTTAGACTTTTGCACAGTACTGTACAGTGCTTTATATTGTATGTCATGTGGCTGTTTTCTGCAAGGATCTACTTGTTGTCAACTTATGACACTTTGAGAGTGCATACATGTAGAAGGATCCTAAGTGTGAAAAGAGACACACATATCAGGATTTCACTGAAAAAAAAAGCTTGAAAACATGTCTTTTGTACTGCAAGAATCTGTTTTTCTTTCTCGGAGGAACAAACTACCGCTAATAGACTGTTCTATGATAACTTAATTAATCCCGCCTGCCAGCTATACTTTCGGAGCCACTTGCGCAACATATTGGAGGTAATGAGAAGAGAATTGTCTGCCAGATCACTCTCTACTATTGATCTGTGTTTCCATGAACCAACAGGGGCTGGTTCACCCTCTCAGGAGGAGAATAGTAAATTTGCAGTTGCTTCATTTGCTAGTTCCTTGCATAATATCATTCAACACCCTTCAGAATAGTAAGGATTAAAGATTGGCCTTGTTTTATTCATTTATTTTTTTAATGCAGTCTTATCCGCCTGCAACGGAAATTTCAGTGACCACTGAAATTTCTTCTCTCTTTCAGTGAACACTTATGACCCAATTTCCTTGGCAATTTATTCCCATGATTTTATAAGTAGAGGAGCCACTATGCATGGAATTCAATATTTTTTTTTACCACAAAAGAAGAAGCTCTCCCATTATTTTGACATAAGGCCTGGGGCACATGATCTGATCTGCGCAGCACATCGGTATTTACAAAGGTGCACTGCTATGCTGAAATCCCATTTGTATCATTCATTTGGGGGTGACTTCCAGAAAAGGAAATCTTGCTGATGCATGTCATAGTTCCCAAAGTACAATGGTTTCCATTTCACGTGCATGGGACAATTACTGTGCTTTATATTAAGCGTTAATCTGCCTCTTCTTACTCCTATATGGCTTTAGAGCTGTAGTGGTTTTACTGTGCTTCCTCCCAGATCACCATTATGAACAGGGAACAATTACGCTGAGGCTGCAAATGAGGAGTTCGCAGAGCAGCACAGCCAATCAATACAGCTGTAGACTGTGGTTGGGGGATACACATGTTGCCATGGAGATAATGGGTACAGAAGGCACAGTGCTGTTATGAAGTGCTTCTGTATTTGGCATAAGGGGGCTGGCGTATGCTCGCATTGTACAGAGCGGCGTCCCCACCCCACCTCCAGTTTAATGAATGTTCTACTGCAAGCGCAGTGTTTGTACCAAATCAAACTCACTCCTGCAGCATGATAATCAGAGTATGATGAGCCGCACTCAGCACATATCAGCTATGACATAACGGCGGTCAGCGGCTGACCGAGGTCGGCATTGTTATTTCAGTGTTAGGGATACAAAATGAGCCATCATTGTTCTGCTGTGTGACCTAAACTAGCTGTCCCAGCTCTGCTGATAGCTTAAATGAGATCTCGCTTTTGGTGACACATTTTTAGAATACAACAAAATCATTCTGGCTCGCACAGCTGGCCCCTACTGCTCTTCTTGTTTTGGATGATCAATTTGCAGAAAAATATTTTAAATATGAAGCTTTCATATTAGCGACCAGCATGTTTGGTGACCCAAGGGAATGTAAAGTATTGGATACAGAATAAAAAGTAAAAAGCTGTCCTAAATACGAAATATAGGTCAGCCTTTTAAAATATTTTGGTCTGACCTTCCGGGTGATTATGTCAGTGGTAAAAAATCAATGAATAACTACTTTAATGGGCATTGCGAGAAAAAGAGTCTGAGAAAGAAAGTGTAATGATCCTATCGATTCTCCTTTTCGAACAAAAACACTGAGTTTGCAGATCAACCATCCTACGGCTTTTCACTTCTAATTTTAAACACCTGATTCTATTCGTAAGCAACTCAGAAAGATATTTGTCTGTTTTTCAGGTCTGCTGAGAAGACCTAATAGAGTAATATTTGTTCATTACATTGTTTATGAACAGTTCTTCAAGGGGAAGTACCCCAGGTCAATAGGCTATAGAATGACTCTTCCTTCAATCAGAATTTAATTTTTGAAGAACAAACATACAGTACATTAAAAATGTTTATTCTTGTGGCTTTACAACCCCAAATCATGAAAAATAGGTACAGTATGATTAATTAAAATGAAAACTGAAAAAAAAGATAGGTAATTTATCTTTCACCAGCATTACATTGAAAACTAGAGGCACTCCTAGAGTGCAAACCTCTGCCAATGCAGCACAGTCCAAAGTTTGGTGAGTGGGAGCAAAGTTCAGTTATCGCGTGTCATAGGAGTTCAAGATGGCCGCCGTGGTGGCCATATAGTTTGACTGATAGCGGTCAAAATCAAAAGGGTCCATCCCTGATTTAATATCCGTTCATTACTTTTTGGGTTATCTTGTTCACAAACAAACAGACAAACAGACAAACAAACGGCAGCAATCTCATAACCTCCTGCCAACTTCGTTTGGCGGAGGTAACAATACAATAGAACAGATTTTGATATTTCATCATGTGATTTGGATAGATTTATCAAAATAAATATATTTCAGTTTTGATTCTTGCAAAATATTTTTAAAAAGTGAGGAAAGTATTTACTACTTTGCAATCTTGCCATTCCTTTTTACACTTTTTAAACAATTACCGTCAATTAGCGCATATTGGTTTTGCATACAGTATATGCGACATACATTAAACTGGCCGTTTTCATATATTATAGGTACATATATGTGTACCTAGAATATATGAAAACGGCCAATTTTATATGCGTCAGACAGTTTTATTACTCCATATTATGAAATTACCAGTGCAGTAATTATTTAACATTCGTTTGCTATTTTTTGATGCACATTTCCATTTTTGTTTTGACTACAGCAATGTAATCAGCGGAACACAGCATCATTTGTGGAGTAGTGAACTAGAATTCTATTTGACCATGCGGAATCGATTACACTTTACTTGAAGGTACCGTCATAAGAGTAAAATGACACTGTCATCACTGTTACATGTGTCATGCAACAGTTATGATAGTGTCATGTCACTCTTATGACGAAGTTGTCACAATCAAGACAACCCAAATGACTCTTAAAGACAACGTTTATGACATTGACGTAATTTTTAGGACACGTTCATGACTGTGTCATGTTACTCTTATGACGATACCTTCAAGTAAACTGTTACCCAAAAAATCTTTTAAAAAAATCTTTGTGACCAGTATTGCATTACTAGAGCAGTAGTAACTAAAGAAACCAATGCAGTCTGTGCATGCTTTGTGTTGATTTTATTATTTTTTTCAGGAACATGTTCAAATGGTGTCCTTGCTTTTATTACATGAAGCACTTGTGCAGCCCAACTGCTGCAGTATTGAATCAGGTGTTTGTGATGCTTTTAAGGCGGACATTTGAAGTGTAGCGGCTACTTTAATGGCAGCCTCGTTAGGGCAAAACACGTTTAGCTGCAAGAGACCTGGACGACATACCTTTGAATCGCGTCCTGTCTACCCAAAAAAAAAAAAAAACGTTCTGGGTTTCATTCAATTTCACTGCCAGTCTTCCTATGGTCATTGTTTTCCGTCATTAACAAACGTCTAGGATCACCAAGTCGGGACCAAATCCAAATCCATCCTAGTTCTCTATCTTTCTTTTTCCGCGGTAATTAACTACAAAAGTAATTTACTCAACAATTAGTGGATCTGGTGAGTCAGACTGTTCTGACTTTAGGGTAGAGGATGGAAAAACCAGCGGTTTCAGACGTCAAAAACCACAATTTGATGATCTCTGACCTAAATACTGATTGATGTTGCACTTACTTTTGATTCCTTTGCAATGTTATTATTCAGGTTTGGCACAGGTCCTTGCAAAACATGGATGGGTGTATTTTGACAGCAATATTTCAAGAGAACGCTCTCTTTCATTGAAAATCACTTTGGCCAAATGCACCCACTGAATAAATCAAATCAATTGAAACAAAGTTTTCAAAACAATAGAATGAGAATGCCATTCAAGATATGCAGTCTTTTGCTGTGATGACATGGCACCTTTTTAGCTTTTATCAGGATTTAAAAATTATTTGAGCGACAGAGGACTAACAAAAAAGACGGCGAACTCCCCAATATTCACTTCACTGGTGAGAGGTGCAAGGTGCTTGGAAGTTGAGTGGTTAAATTTTAATTTAATATTTACTTGATAAGATTGTATAAGCAACCCATCAGGTTGATTTATAATTGAGCGTACTCTAGCATTTTTAGCGTACGTCGTACGCAATATGACATGCTCAGGATACTTTTCTTCCATATCCCCCCACCCTGGTTTTGATCTATGATCAGCTCTTAGCAATCATACACCTGCAGCCATGCAATCCCAACTTGATCTGGCCCTACAAGCACAACCAATCATTCAAGTCACAACCCAAGCTATTTCAGGAGAAAAAAAAAATGTTCTCTGAACTGCTTTCCAATATACCCTTTTATTGTACTGCATCAGGTTTCATGGGAAAATTATCTGCTGCCCTGATGGTCGCAGGATTTCAGCCTCAGATGTGCACTGGCAGCGGGGGTATTGCACAGGGTCGCTGTGATCTTGTTCTTTGTAATCAGAAAGCGGCCTCACACTGCTGGCTGTTGGCTGTGCTGTAGTGCACCTGCTGTCAGGACAGTGTGGCCTTTCTGATATCAGATATTCTCAGCTAAACATGTTTGTCCAAATCACAGTTTATGGCTAGGGCGTGAGCAGCACCATCTGTTAATATACGTGCACCTCTGGGCACACTGGCGCAAAGTGAGTCCAACTCTGTCGCTCGTCATTGCAAAGCTTTTTGCGTGTCCTCCCTACACCAGCACAAAATTGAGTTTGAAAGTTTAATGGCTTTAAGTCCATGAATAATTGCATATTAATTAAAGGTAGATTACCCCTGCAAGTGCAGTGCAGCCGTGTTCATTATTCATTATCATTTAAATTATCTTGAAGAGTACTGATGTGATGGAGGGGTCTTTGACAATATTATGTGATTCTAGCTTATAGTATGCAACTGCTAAACAGGCACGGAGGCTCGATGACCATGAGCTGTCTGCTCAGAAAAAGAATGAAATTGGTGGCAGTAGCACAGAAGATTGTGTATGTAAAGAGTATCTGAGAAGCGAAGAGCCTGCCAAGAATTTGGAAGAAATCAGGGAAAAGATTTAATATGCTGTGGTACAACACTGAAACTAAGAAATGCCTCATGGAAATGTCTGTCCAACCAGAGGACATTTTCCCTAATGAATGTTATTCAAATTTTCAGGTAGCAATTCTGCCCTGGGAATTGCAATTTAACTCAGCATGCCTGAATGGCTTAATCCATTTACACCTGAGGCATAACAATATTGCAGCTGGGAAAAAGATGTCATTCATCACAGAGCAATCTAACTCTTTCAGTGTTGGACACAACCAAGGTCCTGCATCTGATCTGCAACAGTCATTGTTCCAGGCCTTTTGCAAAATGATGTCACTGTAATTTTTTTTGAGGATAATACTGAACAATTTCACTTATATATACTTTCAAAACATCTGCCTGGGATATATATAGCCAATAAATCTTGAGTACGGAAAGTATCATGGCTACCAGGTTTAGTAGTGTAAATATTGCAAAACATGATTAATGATCATACGATTAGTTGTTTCAATATTACAAAAGTATTTAGCAGCAAGTTCTCATTTAAGTTTAAATTTACGCATTTTTGATTTGACATATTTATGTGTGACATCCAGTAAAAATAATTACCAGATACACTCATTCAGAGAGGTTTGAAATATGTAGCGCTCATCTGCATTCATGAATACAACTATGGAAATAGCTTTTTTTATGAATCTGATAAATTTCACTTTGACATGGAGATATCCTAGTTAATACATACAGCACCCTCAACAAATAATGGTACCATTGGTAGATGTGCACTAACGCTGTTATGAATTAATATCTTCATTGTTTATCTTCATGGGGCAGCATGGTGGCACAGTGATTAGCATTGTTGCCTCACAGCAAGAAGATCATGGGTTTGAATCTGGCCTCGGGCTTTTCTGTGTGGAGTTTGCATGTTCTCCCCGTGTTCGCGTGGGTTTCCTCCTACAGTCCAAAGACATGCCTGTTAGGCTAATTGGAGACAACAAATTGCCCGTTGGTATGAGTGTGTGCGCTCTGCGATGGATTGGTGAGCTGTCCAAGGTGGGTTCCTGCCTTCACCCGTAGTCAGCTGGGATAGGCTCCAGCTCTCCCCGTGACCCTAGTGAGGCAGAAGCGGGTATTGATAATGAATGAATGTTTATCCTCATGATCGAAGTTCAAATTATTGACCAATATATAGCCTTTAATTGAAATAGTATTATAATTGAAATAAAATATTTTGAATTTTATATATTCTCAAAAACATTATGCGACGAAATTATTAGAACCCCTTCATGCAATACAACAGACTCCCTTTGCCAGGACTGCAGTACTTAGTCCACGTCTGTAGTGCACAAAAGAACCCTTGATGAGGGATTGGAGACCATTTCGACATGCAGAATCTCTCCATGTCCTTCTAATTCCAACTTCAACATCTTTGCACTGTCTTCTTTACCTCGTTACACTGGTTTTCTTCTTGGTTTAAGTTTGGGGACTGTGATGGCCATGGTTAAACCATGATTTTGTAGTCCTTGAACCATTATTGTGCTTATGTTTCATGTACACTCAAGGAAAAAAGAAACCCAACAATCAGTTTTGGGAGTTTTGGGGGGGCAGAATAATTTTATTTTGGAGATCCGTCTGTTTTATATGAACCCTAAATCCATTTCTAATCCTCAGGCCAACTCATTCGGCGTTTACACATTTTCGAGCCCAATAACACAACCAAACAATACAGCACCCCCCAAACCAAAAGTGACAGGAATTGCATTATACTGTCAATAGTTCACGTGACCCCCGTTGGCATCCAGGACAGCGGTTATTCGTCGCCTCATGGATCGGCAGTAGTGTCTGAGTTGATCCTGTGGAATCACCGCCCATTCTTCCACCAGTGCTGCCCTCAGCTGCTGCTGAGTTTCGGGAGGATGTTGACGTCGGCGGACATGCAAACTGAGCAGATCCCAGACAATCTCAATGGGATTTAAGTCCGGACTGATGGCTGGCCAAGGCAGGATATGGACGTCATTCTCCTCCAGGAAGTTGGTGCACACAGGGCCACATGAGGTCGCGCATCGTCGTGCTGGAACAGAGCTCCCGCTCCAACTTGGTCAAGAAAAGGTAGCACCACAGGCCTCAGGATCTCATCCCAATAACGGAGACCATTGAGGTTTCCTTCAATTAAAACCAGGTCCGTCCGGTGATTTGCCAATATGGCTGCCCAAACCATGATACTGGGACCCCCCCATCGGTTCACTTGGCGCACACAAGGTTCAGCATACCTCTTCTTCTGTACACCCGATCTCGGCCATCTGCTCTGAAGCACTGGAACCTTTTCTCGTCGCTGAACACGACTTGGGACCACCTCTGCAAAGTCCAAAGACGATGTGCAGTGCACTATTCGACCCGAGCTCGGCGATGTTGGGGGTTAAGTACTGATCCAACATATTGCCGATATGGTCGGATACCGTCAGCGCGGAGGCGATTACGGATGGTTCTGGCCGACACTGGCCTGTGGTGTGTCCCAATGGTCCTGGCTGCGGACCTGGTGGCGGGCCGGAACCTGTCACGGAGATGTGCCAGCCAGTTGGCGCGGTCTTGTGCAGCGGTAGTTACATGGGGGCGACCAGTACGAGGGCGGTCGTTAGAGGAACCAGTGGCGTGGTATCGCTCAGCAAGACGGGTCATGGTAGATTGGTGGACTCCAAACACCCTGGCGACAGCAAGACAACCCCGTCCCAGCTTGGAGCAGGCCAATAGCTCGATCCCTCTCTGGTTGCGACAATCGTGGCATCGTGAAGAAGTATGTTTTTGGCTTCATTCTGGTGCCCTTTCATAGAGAAGGACTGAGAACATTTAACAAGTGGTAAAACCCAACTCTGAGTTTCAAACATGAGTTTGTGTCCATAAACAATCCTGAAATGCAGTCTTTATTGTCCTCATAATCAGTCAAGCGGAACCAAGAAATCTGTTCCCCTGTCTTCAGCCTAAATTGGAGTGAAATCATGATGCTAAGCCATTTTTCCAAATGCACCCGTATTTCTTAGGAATTTTCGAAAATTAAAATGTTGCGTTTCTTTTTTCCTTGAGTGTACATTACAGTAGACCTTGTTCTTCATCTGTCTTCTTTGTATTCTTCCTCGTATCTGTTCTTTGCTATGTTTTGTCCTCAGGATTCTGTTAGCACCACACTGTTGGTATATGAAATTGGCAAACAAAACTAAGCAGACCATTCCTTCTGAAAACTGCTTTTCTTGAATTATTCGCTGTTACTGTTGTGTCCTCTTTTCTCTCTCCCAAAATTTCCTATCCAGCAGCATAGCAGGCCGTGAGAAAAATGCTCCATTTCCAACTGGCAAATGGTAAGGAAGGATACAGCAGGTAAACAGTTGCATAGGAAAGGTATCTTTGAGGTCTCCTTATCTGACTGTGCAGGTGGAAATTTCCTCACATTCTCCACGTGCGGATGTACACTGACTTCTAATAACTGTAACAAACTGCATTATGTTATTTTATTGGAGTCGATGTAAACATACTAATTGGCTTCCGGAAGAAAACTGATTCCCTGCTTGCTCTTTTTAAATAATACATTATCATGTGAATGCATATGCACAATATTTATAATTGCTTGCTTATGTTAATTCAGTCCTTGTGAAATGTGCATATTTCAAAAATGAATCAGAGGGTCTTTTTATTTCTCAATTTGCGTTTATTTATTTATCGACTTATTTAATTTATTTTTTGTTCACTTTGATCATATGACCTCTACCTCAGAGAAACATTAATGTGACACATTCAGTGTCCTTCATAAAAAATATAAAAAAATTTGTAATAGTGACATTCAAAGCAGGATGGTCAGGAGTAATTATGAGCATCTTTAAAAAGGCAGCAGTGACTTATCTGAATGAAGAAAACTACATTGGCATATACACGTGACAGTTGAAGGGTCCTGTCTCCTAGTAAGTGCGCACCCTGGCTAACTTGCCAATAAGCCTGGCTCTTTGGTGATGTGGTCAGCGCTTTAGACTATTACCCGGGCGCTTGGAGGTTCAAGTCCCTGCCTAGGCCCTCCCTTGGCCTGCCACTCACAGATGAGCCAAAAAATTAAAACCACTCCCAGATGCAGCAAAGAATGTTGATTATCTCATGACAATGGCACATGTTTAAGTCTCCTGACAGATTTTAGATGGTAAGCAAACAGTTGGATCTTGTGTTGGATGTGGAAGGAATGGCAACTGAACAACTTCTACATGGCTTAAATTGCTATGTCCTGACGGGAGGGTTAGACCATCTCTAAAGTGGCAAGACTTCTGGGTGCTTCCTCTCAGCACATGTGAGTGCCTACTGACAGTGGTTTAAGGAGGGACAAACCATGAACTGGCAACAGGGTTTTCGGTGCCCAAGGCTCATCAGTGCACAAAGACCAAGGGCTATGAAGGTTTTCCTCTCTGGTCCAAACTGACAGAAGGGTTACTGTGGCACAAGTTGCTGAGAAGTTCAATACTCTTTACTTAAGATTTACATGTGTCTCAACACACAGTGCGTCATACCCTACTATTTGTTGCACTTTTTAGCTTGCAGAGGAGTCAAAGTGTCCACTCTAACCCCAATCCACCTCTAAAAGTGCCCACAATGAGCAGCTGGACTTCAGAAATGGACCAACGAACAGTTGAAGTAGGTTGCTTGGTCCAGTAAGTCATTCGATTCAGCGGGGTCAGCATGCACCATTTATCGGGGAAGAGTAGGCATCAGGATGCACTGTGGGAAGAGGAAAAGTTGGTGGAGGGAGTGTGATTCTCAGGGAAATGCTCTGCTAGGAAACCCCAAGGCGACGCCAGTTTGATGGAGCAGTTTTGGCAGCAGTAGAGGGACCTTCACTATATTAGGCAGGTGGTTTTCATTTTGTGGGTTCGCAAACTAAGGTCATTAGTAAATGAGCATCCGTTGAAAATCTAAACAGCACAATGTTGTCTTGCATCTTTCCATAGGAGTGTCATCATATCCTCTGCCATAGAGTTCTCTTGTAAAATAAGGCTCTGTAGGCTCTGTAGACCTCAGTGCTTACTCAGCGGCGGATTCTCACACATACATCATTGATCATGTTATGACTTCCACAAAAACACTGTATTGTGAATGGTTTTTCATTAAGCTTTAAACACATTGGAAAAAGATTATGGATAAACCATCTGGTTCTTTGTTTCTTTTTAGCTATATTATACTATATGCTGACCCCTCAAACACACATACACACACACACACACACACACACACACACACAGAAACACGCATGCATGTACACATAGAGTGCACATACATGTAACAAAACACATTTAAAAAAAGAATAAAAAGGGAAGAACTCAATGCAGTTCCTTAATGGAGCTATCAATCATACAGTTAATATCGAAACCAGCGGCACAGTTCATTTCATGGGACTGCTCTCCTGAATTTTCTATCATGATTTAATAATATGAGTGCACACATGCATGTACATAGCATGGGGACTTTTTTGGTATTTCAAGTGCAGAATCATTTGGAATTGTGATTCAGCTAAGTTTCATTTAAAGGGTGACATCACATTGAGTTCTTCCAACTGCAGCATTTCCAAAAATGCCATAGAATGAGCATGACATTGGGGACACCAGGCAGCCGTGAGTTAGTTCTGGTTAGCCAGGAGTTCATTGGCCGAAGAGGGAAATGATGCTTGTGTATGAGTGCACACATTATTTCCTATGTCACACATTACAAATAAGGATGCTAAACAACATTGTATCTCTGGTGTTATTCCTTAACATGGCGATTGCAAAAGAAATGCAAATATCCATTTCTCAGAGCTATATGAGATCTTCATCAATCTTGAATGCATTCGTTCAACTAGCTTGCATAGATATGACTGATGAAAAAATCTCTGCTGATCATCTAAAATACTACCAACAAAACAATAAATAGGTTAGATTATACAATAACAAGCATGCTCAAAGCTGTTTGCCATGGCATATCATCACACAAGTTAAGAGGCCACTACGCAAGGACAAAGCCATAGAGCAGCACAGACTTCTCTGGACTCCAGCTCATCTGAAATGGACTGAGGCAAAGAGGAAAGAAGTGCTGTGTGCTTCCAAATTGTTTTTGGAAATAACAGACATAGTGCTCTTCGACCAAAAAGGAGAAGGACCATCCTGACTGTTGTCAATCGCATGCTCAAAAGATAGCATCTGTCATGGCCTGGTACTGACAGTATCAGTGCTTAGGGCTTTGGATACTTGAAGTGAACGTGCAATTGATGCAGTAGGGTAAATATGCATTTCGGAACAAATTTTGCAACCTGTCAGATGTTGTCATTTTCTGGAAAGCCCCTGCTTGTTCCAGCAGGAACAAGTTGTACATATTACAACAGTGTGGCTTCATGATCAAGAAAGTGTGGGGGAGCTGCCGGATCACTCACTCGGTTAAGGCACTGCGTTGCAGTGCTGCAGTGACGATCATGTCGCGGGTTTGAGCCCCGGGCATACCAACCGGCAGTGGTCGGCAGCTTTTTCAGGGAAGCGCACAATTGGCCATCACGCTTCATGGTTTCAAATTGGGAAGGGACTGCCGAGTACGGGAAATAAATAAATAGCTTTGTTCGTTGTTCAAGCACCTCCTGTTGGCCAGACGGGCGCTCGTCAGGAAGACTCTAAGTCTGTTCATGTCCGGGTATCCTCTGCCCTCGTTCTGAACTTGTGAAGATTCAACCAATGAGTGTATAAGAGGCAGTGGCTGACAAGCACGTGCTTCGGAGGAGAGCCGTGAACTGTCTTCGCTCTCCTGAGTTGGCAGCAAGGGGTCGCATACGAGCAAGCTTTGTACATAGTTCACCAATTGGGCATTCCAGATTCGGGTGGGATTGGAGATGCCAAAAAAAAAAGGTGTGGGGACTAGACTGGCTTACTTGCTACTGAGAATGTGTGGTGGATTTTGAAAGTGCAAAATGCAAAAAGAAGACCCCAGGCTGTTGACCAAATGAAGTCCTATCACAGGCAAGAATGGGAACAAATTCTGGTTTCAAAACTCCATCAGTTAGTGTCCTCAGTTCCAAAATGACAAATGAGTGTTAGCTCTTAAAAAGGATACATCAGACATTACTTACTTTGTCTTTGTCTTTTTTTTTCAAAAGAATACAGGTGAAAGGGGATGTACAAATTAAAGATTGCTGCTTTGATTTACGATTCATACATGGTCCTAATTCTTCTGGAATTGATATTGTAAATAAAAAAAATATATATTTTATTTCAGGATTTTTGAGGGACACACTAATACCTTTGGTCCCTGAATGTATTGCCCATTTGCCCCTCAGATGAGCTCTTGGGTTTGAAAAAATACTGTCGGAATTTCATGTGACATTCACTCCAAAACCTCAAGGGTCCACTGAATGGCTCATTGTACATGCAGCAGCAGAAATAGGAGCGGTTAGTCAACCTCAGGCCCGTAATGTTAAAGAACAGGTCAAACACGCAAGGGGGCTAAAAGATTCAAACCCTATGGATCTGATTTTCAGCAGCACAGGGAGTGCTGAGACAATGTATAGCTATGGATAGTTTACAATAGTCAATGATAGTTCATTTTTTTTTACTTGCGGTGGGATTTTAATTTCTTTTTTTTGTCAGCAAATGCCCGATCTCTTTCCCATTCATTTCCCACTGAATTCCACTGTCCTCCATCCTGCAAATTATTCTTCATTCTATCTGCCGCATAAATCACGCGAAAGTATCAGCAAATTGATCCCATTTGTTTCAATCAGCTGCTGACACGTATCACATCAACACAAGCCCAGCTGATCCAAACTTGTACACTTCAGAACAGAAGTGGAATGAGTTTTGTTAAGCACATTTTATTGAAGAAAATCCTTTTTGCCAATCACTAAAAAAGTAAAAGCATCGGAATTTTGAAGCATTCAAAGAAGAATATTGTATAAATCTGTATGCACACTTTTACATTAATTCAAAGCAAAGCTAATCCTATTCTGGCTTGCCAGATAAAGAAAATATCTCTCTGAAGAGAAACTTCAAAAGTGATTTCAGTAGCATATAGCGATTCATGTCAACATAGAGCCTCTCATAAATTCATCACTGTTGTACACCATACGGGCAAAATGAATTCAGGCCATTTGTTTTTCGCAGTTATTTTCCATGACTTGCTTTGGCTCATCTAATTACCTGTTCTTGCAATAAACACAATATGCAACAGTATGAGACACGTTGTGCTATGCAGCTACTCTGCCCTGTTAAGACTAGAAAAACTGAATATAAATTAGATCACAGTATTTTCTCATGGTGTACATCAGCAACTGCGACTGAATTTTTGCTGTTTTATCCTGTTAATGTCGGTTTTTGTTCCAAATGCAATAACAATCTCAGAATTTTATCAAGGTGTATTTTTTGAAATTACTTTTAGTTTAGATTACTTGAACCCTTCAATTGCATTCTGTCATGACATAAACAGATTCATAACATCTTTATTGCAAACAATTTTAATATGCATGAGATTGCATTAGGAGAGGCGATTCTACAACTGATCAAGTAAACAACTAATAAAATTAAAGACTGTAGGCAATAAATTGACCCCTAATTAGTGAAAGTGTGGACACCTGGCTGTCAAACTTAACCATCTTCAGCATTATATTTTTGGCATTTAGCAAATGTTTGTATCCAGATTGATGTACAACACTAGCTGTATTTCAAGGAACAAAAGTGAGGTGAACCATAGAGGCAAGTAGCATTGCAAAAAACTAGAAGTGACAGTTGAATATAGAAAAGACTTTTCTCTGTAGAATATCTGTGGGACAATGTGCATTAATAATTAAATAAAACATTTACCCAAATACAATTAAGTACGACACCGTTCAATATAATTTATTCAACCTTGTAACAAAGTTAGAGGTGAGTTTAAACTGCCCCAGACGGTGTTCAACAAGGGTCTCGTGCGAGTTGGTAGAGACACATATGTAATGCGAGCGCGCATTATGCACAGGTTGAAAAATTTTTAGCGATAATCTGAGGGCATATACTGCTTTTTCCTAATAGAGAGATTATCCTAATAAGTGTTTTTTTTTTCATAATGCTAAGGGAGTTGCCTCCATAATTTTCATAGATAGATGTAATGTTCATACACTTGTTTCTCTATTTTGTATCCAAATATTTTTGATTTTTAAATACAAGTTTACAACTGATATGTGCAGTAAGCTGTGACGGTGCGTTCACGGGAGAACCGAAATTCCAAAAATCGTAAGCCTTTATTGCAAAAATGGGTCGTGGCCAGAAGACAGAGGAATTGCCAACCAAAATCAGAATCTAGAAAGTGAAGTCTAAATAACAGGCAGGGGTCAGAACCAGAGAAGCAGATGTGCAACGGTACATAAACAGTAATCCAAAATCATATTCAGAAACCAGAAGGGTGGGTCATACACAGGGCATCAAAAACAGGACTTGTGGTCGTACAGAAAACGGGTCTAAATCCAAACAAGAACAAATATGAACAGCAAGGGCAGGGCAATCTCAAGGTCGTACAAAAAATGTTGTAGGAGAAGCAATAATCAAAAGGCAGACAAGGAGCTCTGCACAAGTGAAAGTTGATCAACATTCTGATGGGGAACAAACTGCAGTGAAGAACTTAAATAGACAAGAGGAAAGTCACATGCTATGCAGAAACAGGTGAATTGGATAAGAACTATTTACAAAGGGAAGCACACATGGGGAGGTCCTAAACCACAAATAATTGGCAATCGCCAAGACATGGACAGGATCTACGAAGACAACCCATGACAGATAAACAGCTCTGGTCAAGGAGTTCTACGTACACAGGCAAGGAGTGCAGGATAGCAATTAGGCACGTGCGAGAGATCTCGCTGAAACACAGGAAGATGCAGGGAAAGTAAAGCAAGGGGCGGAGACTAGAACAGGGCGAGAGCTGAGATTGCATTAGTAGTAGTTAGTAGCGGTGCAGCTTTACAAATGATCCCAAGTGCTTGTTAGTCAGTTAGTAATATGTACAGGGATTAGTTAGGTTAGTAAACTATGATACAAAATATAAATGTTAGAATTATTAGTAATCAAGGGAAGCAAGGTGAAGGAAGTAAACGAGAATTGAAGCAATAATATGAAACGCCAGGAAGCAATGAATTCACCCAAAGCATGTAAGCACTCAGACTAGGAGAACAGACTGAACCAAACTGATCACATGACAGAGGTGACAAGTGCAATGAATACAGAAATGGCATGAACAGAAAAACTGGGATGTATAATAAGAAAAATGAATAAAGAAAAGACATGGCAAAAAAGCCAAAATCATGACAGCAAAAACACAGAACCATAACACAAGCATTTATTATGAGGCTTAACAATATCAAAAATATTGACAAAAAACAATATTATTTATAAGGTACATTATTAAATGATGGTATATGGTATAATAGCAAACGTTACAATCATATACAGTAATTTATTAGGTACCTATAGCTTGCAAGCTTGCTTGCTTGTTAGTGATCGAACTTTAGTTACGTTCTGATGCCAGTTGTTACGGATCTGTGTGTTTCTCTCTTAACTGGTGCCCTTTGTTAATGAAAGTCAGGTCTTTCTCACAGCAGCAGTTTTATTGTTGTACTTAGCTGTCCGTGAAAATGCCTAAACAATAGTGATCCCATTTTACTCATTATCTATCCATCCGATTCATACAGTTCATTGATTGTTGACAGCGAGTAGTGAATCGGTTATAACAATAATAAAAAAAAAGATTTCTATTTTCTTGTTCTGCAAAAAAAGGAAAAATGATTTTGAATCACTTGATTACAATCACAAATTGAGTGTTTTTACCTTGTAAATCTGAGCAGAGTGAAATCATTGTATTGAATTTGCCAGGGATAATGAGAAATTTTGCCTGGATGGAACCTGTGGTACAAACGCAATTCTGAAATAGTTGGGGAAAAGTGTAAATTGTGAATAAAATCATAATACAGTGACTTTCAGATCACATGAGCCAATATATTATTCACAATAGAACATAGATAACATTTCAAATGTTGAAACTGAGACATTTTACATTTTTATCCACAAAATGAGCTTATTTCAAATATTCTGTCCGCAACAGGTCTCAAAAAAGTTAGGACACAGGCAAAAAACAGGGCTGAAAAAGCTATTAATATATTAATATATAATATATAAGAGAATCAGCTGAAAAAACATTTAGCAAGTAATTAAGTTAACTGACATTAGGTGTGTAACATGACTGGCTATAAAAATAATGTCTTAGAGAGGCTGAGTCTCTCAGAAGTAAAGATGGCCAGAGGCTCTCCAACCTGTGAAGGCTTGCATAAAAAAATTGTGGAATACTTTAAAAACAATGTTCCTCAATGTTAAATTGCAAAAGTTTTGAAGGTCTCATCATCCACAGTGCACAACATCATCAAAAGAATCAGAGAAGCTGGAAAAATCTCTATGTGAAAGGGACAAGGCCGAAGACCTTTACTGGATGCTCGTGATCTTCGGGTCTTCGGACGCCACTGCATCACTCACCGGCATGATTCTGTCATTGACATTACTAAATCGGCCCAGGAATACTTCAAAAAACCACTGTCTGTAAACACAGTCCGCCGTGCCATCCACCGATGCCACCTAAAACTCTATCATGCAAAAAGGGAGCCATTGTTGTAAGGGCTTGTCCTTGCAGTCCCTCCCCCTGCTGCATTCTTCACCTCCACCTTGACGGGCAACAGGTGTGGCTCGTAAAGGTGGAGGTGGAGGTTTGATATTTAAGGGTTGGCTGCGCCGCAGATGGGTGTAGCAGCATTTTGTTCCTGGAGCCCTGCAATGTTTCTGCATGCTGCTGCTCCCCTCCGGTGTTTTATTTTGCAATTTAAATGAAAGATTATATTTCTACTCAGCCTGTGCGTTTGGGTCCCTAGTCTTGCTTTTGGGTACATGGTCCCAGTGCCTGCCAGCTTCATGACTTCTGCCGGTGGGGGCGAAACCATGACAATTGTTGGGCATAAACCAGAAGCGCTGCCATGTTCTGTTGGCCAAGGCTCATTTAAAATGGACTGTAGCAAAGTGGCAAAGTGCCCTATGGTCAGGCGAGTCCAAATTTGACATTCTTGTTGGAAATCATGGGCATCCTGTTCTCCGGGCTAAAGTGCTGAACTGGCCTGCCTGCAGTCCTGATCTTTCACATATTGAGAACATTTGGTGCATAATTAAACGAAAAGTCCATCAAAGGAGATCCGAAACTCTACAGCAGCTGGAAGCCTGTATTAATCAAGAGTGAGATCAAATTCCAATGGCTAAACTCAAGAAACTTGTCTCCTCAATGCCCAGACACCTCCACTCTCTGTTAAAAAGAAGAAGGGATTCAACACCATGGTTAACAGGCCCCTGTCCCAACTTTTTTGAAACCTGTAGCAGTCATTAAATTTGAAATGAGCTCATTTTGTGGATAAAATTGTAAAATTTCTCAGTTTCAACATTTGCAATGCTATCTCTGTTCTATTGTGAATAAAATACTGGCTGGTGTGATTTGAAAGTCATTGTGTTTTGATTTTATTCACAATTTACACCTTGTCCTAACTATTTCGGAATTGAGGTTGTATTATCAGATGTTTGGAAGAAAAAGTCAGCTGCAATGAAACAGTAACATCAAGACAAAATATAGTAAACAAAGATGCTGTAATTTTCATCAATACAATAAAAAAATATATATATGCACACACAAACACGCACACACATAATCACAATAGAGGCCCATATACACACACACTCACACATTTGCACTCACATACATTAAATGTAACCCAAAAAAATATTTCCCCATGACACAGCTGACTGTTTGTATTTATTTAATTATTATTTTATTTATTCATTTTCATGCAAAATTGTTAGGCGAAGCAGTGTAATTTTCTGGGACAGCAGAACTGTTAACCCTGGTGAAAGATCAAAGCCCCTGACCAAAATCTATAATTCTTGCCGCAAAAGTGGAACAAGGCCATTGGTGGTGGCACACCAAGCAGCATGCATAGTAAATTGCAAGCAGGCAGCTACAGTGTGTTATATATGAGACTGTCACAGATAAATGGCAAAGGGTAGATATCATTGAGAATGGAATCAGCGGAGACAGCAAGGCTGTAGCATCCATGAATAAAGACTGCAACCCCTGCAACAGCAAGGGCCCTATCCTTCTCTTAGCTTCAGTGGTGGCTTCTACACAGCCACATAGTTAAAGAGCAGGGCCAGTTGCATTTAAATTGAAAATTACCTTTTACTGCAGGGATGCTGGTGGGAGATTAATGGAGGGAAGAGTGCAGGAGGAACATAAAAAAGCAGAGGGCTGTAACGCACGTGCTGGATTACATAGTGCTTGGTTACATAAGGCGTGAGCAGTCTCTTCATATGCTAAAATCAACCTTTTTCTTTGCAAATTGAGGAGATTTACTGCATCATTAGTTGGGCGAAAATGGCTCTTCATTTGGTTATAGGGGCTTATTGCAGTGTGGCTGATAGTCTGTATGACAATATGCATACAAAATACAAATTTAGGAAGCTGCTTTGCTGTTCTAATGAAATCATTTAAAGACACTGTAATAATATTTTGCTGTTGCTTTGAAAATATATGCATAATATGTATTCTAATCATTAGTATTGAATCAATTTTTCTCAATCCAGCAGAAAAAATAGCAATTTTGTCATTTTGAATCAATCAGAGTTTAAATTCCAGAATCACATAATCATTGGTATGCAAAATGATCCAGATGATCCAATGATGCTTAAGAGAACCTGAATTATACAAACAAGTCAATTAAAATGCAAGTCATGTTTGGGACCATTTTCTCATCATTCACCATTCAATTCAAGGGAATGGCAATGGCCCCTCCCTTTAATTAGTCTTCGTTCAGAACAAGCTCTGAAAAAACATTCTTGTACCCTCCTCTGGAAAATACCAAGGGAATGCTAGCACCAAAGCAGGCATGTACACAATTCTAATGGAACGACATTTACCAGCTATAACACCGATCCTGGTATTATTCTTTTAATTAATCTTTGTCTTTATGTATGTGGGTGTGTCTGTTTGTAAACAATTCTTGTGAACATTGTTAGTTAATTATTAAAAAAACCAAGAACCTTGTCCCGATGAAGAAGTAAATTCTGATGTTTGTGGCAAAAGCAGGAACAAGTTTATTACACCAGCCGTGGGAACAACAGCATGATGCAGAGTTCAAAATTCATTAGATTTGTAAGAAACTTTATACATGTCAAAGTACTGACATTTGCATATGACTTCTTCAGTGTTATCAGAAGTTGTTGCTGTTTGGTTTTACACAGTGATAAAAAGGGATACTCCACAATTGGGCCTCACCTGAACCTCTCAACTTAATTGGTTCAATAGACTCCCAACCCCCAGAAGTGAGCTCCATATATGGGCATACGGTACCTTCAACTGAAAGGTGCTAATGCGCAATTGTGATGGCGTTGGTGGTAAGACGCCAAGAGCAGTGGGCAGAAATGAAAGTAAAAAACCAGCAGCATGCTGAGAGACTAAAACAAAAGGAAATCACAAGGCTCGCGCAACCAACGGACCTGACGCCGTCAGTGGTAGCCAACAGGCGAGCTCAAACAAAATACAAAAGAAAAGGGAAATAAACTAGATAAATCCCTTACTCACTAAAACTATTACTTTTATGCAGCTAAGATCCTGCCAATACTTTCTCTTCTCATATACCTTACCGGCTAAAGCCTTAAGCACAAAATGACACTCCAGCAACACGAAAGAGGAAGGACAGGAGCTTAAATACAGTCCGGGCGACGCCCCCAATCAATGCCAGCTGGCTAAGGAATCCGACGGTGAGCAAAACAATATCGGTCCGGATGAGAGTAACAAAAGGAGCCAACAAAGCTCCCAAACTATGACAGTAATGTGTCCTGTCAGAACTGAAGACAAATGGAGATCCCGGCTGGAATTAGCAAGTAGGTGATATGCCCTCTCGGACCCGTTAGACTCTCTTTGTCTTTTAATACACATTCAGTATCTATTGATCAAACCATCTGGCTTACCTCATATTGCCAAAACCCAAAAATCCTGTTTTCCAACAACACGACAGCATCACAACCTTTTAAAGGTAAACTAAGTAGGATGTGTTGGTTGCTGTTTGTAAACAGAACATTCAAAGTTGGCCCCTCCTCCCAGGCTTAACAACGGCATAGGAGCTAAGTAGCAAGCAACGCTATGTCCTGCCCTCACACCTGTGTGCTGTCAATGGCTAGAGCCAACACACTCATTGCCTAAAAGCTGACATCCAGAAACGTCCCATACAAAGACAGCAAGATACGAGGCAGACGACGGGGTCTCAGTAAATTAAAACACCGCCTGGCAGGTAAAAATGAGCCATAATTAATGATTGAGGATTATTTTTGTAAAAGTCAATATATATATATATATATATATATATATATATATATATATATATATATATATATATTTTTTTTTAGGAAAATTGTACTCAGTATACCGTCAAAGTGCAGTCATGAAACATCACATATTATGGTCCAGACCAGAAATCAAGTGCGGGGGCAGTGTACAATCCAAAGGATATTTTATTGACAGCTTATATTGTAATAATGTGGATGGAACCCATGAGGAAGATGTGGGGACAGAACCCCAAATAATTAATCACAGTCCAGCACAGATGTTATAGATGGAGCTGGAGCTGTCACTCGCCAGCCAATGGCTTCCAGAATCACAGCCAGTAGGTGCGCAGACTTTGCCAGCACCAAACTGTCACACTGGAAGATGGAGTAGCTTGAGGGGAGGTCGTTTTCAATCCTGATGACCATTGAGCGATTGGGAGCTTGTTCCTAACAAACTGGACAGAAGAATACAACTGGGGAAGTTAACAAGAATGCGGCTCCAATCCAGGACCCTACTCAGGTTTGAGAGCTTGGTCTCGTAAAGTTGGACTAAGAACTGATTGGAGCTGGGTTAACTTAAACGCTGTCCAAATCCTGGACCCTAATTAGGATCTGAAGCTTGTTTAAATTGAATAAGTTATGAGAATCATATTCAGGAGCTGCTGTTATTAAAGTACAAGTTGCATTTAATGAATATGAGAGTTTGAACTAGAAATACTGACAGGTTCTAAGCACGCAAAAGCAGACTACAATCCAGGGACTTGCAATGCTGAGAAGAAGGCTAATACCTGTCACCTGGCTAACCAGGTAACGAGATACAGTCGGAGGAGGGGAGACGCCCACAATGTAAATCAATCAGGAGACATACACCAAATAGATGCGCAAGTTGCTGATATGAATGAGACAAAAACGGAATTTGCACGAGGGTTGTGACATTATAGGTGTGTGGTTGGGATAAAAAGGAAGGCTTAGTTTGAAGATGGCTGTGATCTGAATACGCACTGACCGGACGCATTATGAGGACAGCAATACTGAAAACATTATTAGCATTGCTGTCGAGGCTGATACGAACCCAGATAGTTTCTAGTATGAATACATATGGCTTTTGCGTTATTCTTTAAAAAAAAAAAAAATCTCCTAATTGGCTGAATCGCATCACCCTTCTTGACCTCAGTATAATGAGGTTCTGTTGGGCACACAGTTCTTGGGCAAATAGAAATTGTAACACTTAGCCAAACCTTGCATCACCAATGTCTTATTTCAGAAGAATTATTCCTTATCACAATTACTTAGTGGGCAGACACATTCAGTGCAATACCTGAATGGAGAGTTACAGTCTCAAAAGCGTATGTTGCTAGCATGGATGTGCCACTTGATGAAGAGTTCTAGATTTTGGAGGAAAAGTTGTGCAGTACACAAGCAATTCAAGGGTAGATTTCATTTACATAAAAAAGCTCACAAACCAAAAAACTCACAGGTGCCTATTTTCCCAGTACAGTGGACAATTACTTAAAAAAAAACCCTTGACAGTTTCCATTTACCAGGCATCTGATATACAATAAACGCATGGCAAATATTAATGTCTGTATGAACAAAAATGTACGCCATGCATTGATAAAAGCCAATGGCATGCCGTCAGAGATTTAGAACGCCCTGCGTGACCTCACCTTTTAATGCATGATTGCTCTCCTGCTGTTCCCATTTAAATTTGCCCGATAAGCAATCAAACAATTTATTTACTGAATAATCAAGACCAATACATGGTTTATATGATTATGATATGATAATGACAAAGTAATTGCCTATTAGCTTCATTTATGTGATGGATGTGACATTGTAATGATGGTGATAATCTGAGTAAATGCAAAATATCCAAAAGTTTCACTGAATTTAATTTCTTGTTTTGGTGGTTTTCCAGCAGCCTAATTAATTATAAGATTGCACTTGATTTCTTCAGAATTTTCAGAACAGGGTGTCTGATCTTGTTTCAGGAGTGCTACCATTCTGTTGGTTTTTATTCCAACTCCTAATTCAGCACACCTGATTAGGCTAATTAGCTGCTTATAAAGAAATCTAATTGAGAAATGGTGAGTGCTTTGCCTTTGCTGGAGTGAAAACTTTCAGGATGGTAGCACTCCAGGAGCAGGGCTAGAGACCCCTGTTTTTGAATGTATCCTTTAGAATTTGCGCTCGTAAGAATGATCTAAAAAGCAAGAAATCTTAGCTGCTTTGGACCATACCAAACTTTTGGACGAAAGTCTTTGCACTTAGCCTCACAAGCTAATTTACACAAATCTGTGTGGTCTTGAGCCACATGAGTTCGGAATCTTTTGAAAGACATATTGACATTTTTCTGCATCATTTATGAGCAGAGGAAACACTTCATAAGTTTATGAGAAGACTCCGGATTGAGTATTGTAGCCATGTCTCTTTTCTCCTTTGAATGTATATAACAAATCAGTGCTGTATGACAGTAATAACACAGCTTAAGTCTGTCGCTGAAGTTTCTAAAAGATTGAAAGAGGATTGTGTTTAATCCACTCGGAGTGTTGATTTTATTTAGCAAAACACTTCCTTTTATTCGCAGTTCAGCTCCAATCTATAGCCTTTGGATACTGAAAATGTGTTTTCCAAAAGGAGATTTAAGGATGTCAGGCCCCTCACTGTATGATATAACATGCTCCTAGCTATTAGCAGTTTATACAATTAAACAAATAGAAACAACAGATTACTAGTGTGAGAGAGGCTGGCTTCCAAACCCCTTTGGCGAGCGTTGAGTCAGCTGGGAGGAGGCAGACCCTGATGCCAGCCTGCGTCTGCCAGGATGAAGGCAAAGCCGTCTCACGTGTCCAACATGCCTCTGTTGTCCGCTGATAAAACCGTTGAACACAGAAAGGCTGCAGCCCTCACGGCCAGCCCTTACTGACAATCAAAAAAGTCATGAGTGGAAGATGTGGTGCTACCAGGCAAGCAGGGAGAACAGTCTAGCTCAGGGGTGGGCAATTCCGGTCCTGGAGGGCCGGTGTATATGCAGGTTTTTTTTTGTTTTTTTGTTTTTTTTTTATCAATTACCCTGGCTAAGGGACTTAATTGGTTGCATACACAACTATTGATTTGTCCAATGATTACATCAAAGAAAATTGTGTTATGAAGGGAGACGAGAACAATCTTTGGTGGTCATTCATGACAAATTAAAGATATGTGCCTGAAACGTCAGATTTCATAAATGGTTTGGCTAACTTAGACAATCAACTAATTAAAGACCAGAGGTTGGTCTGAAAACCAGGGACAGATACGGCCCTTGTTGCCCACCTCTGCTCTAGCTACAGCCAATACTGCCGGGACACTGGCTGCAAAACAGTCATGCCACCAAAATTAGCAAGGGGTCACAGAGACACCTTGATCCACACCCAAATATTCTCTCTCAACTGTCTGATTCAAGAGAAGAGTCCCTAAAACTGATATTCTCACCGCATAATACTTAGCATGCAGTCAGTTACACTGCTCCAAGTGTGCACTTTGATTTCAAGAGGTAAATTTCTCTCTGTTTGTATTGTTTAAACACTTGATCAATTTAAAAGATGCATGCCACTAGTATAAGATATTGATTCTAGGATATTACTTTCACTTAAATAGCATTCAGAGAGTTCCTAATGCTTAGCTTGAATCCTTTTTTTTATGAAATAATAGCTGCTACTTGCTTTGTAGCCCATTATTTTGTCGCTTTTAGATCGCATGAGGGAGAGAAGCCGTGTCTTCAATTGCCACTTGATTATTTTTGAATCGGAAAACGTGTTAATCAAGGGAAACCATCTAGAATCAGCCAGGACTAATTTTTGTCAATAATTGCCGCCGAATTTTCAGGTCTAACGCCAGCCCTGCACGTGTTCAACGATCAAATTTGAATTTGGGAGCTGTCAAGTTTGAGTAATCAGAATGCTGCATTCATGGACGAACGCTGTGCCCTCTCAAAAGCCTGGCTTTCGTGCAGGTTGTCTAATCACTCCCTCGGCCCCATCGCAAACATAGCCTGCTCGCAGGTTACCTCAACGGACGTTCGTAAGGACACTGCAACTCCTAGCAGTGCAACCGGATATTGCTACGCGCATATATAGGCTATATAAGTTCACCCGCTACCCGGAGTGAAATGGCCATTTTTGTTGCGTGCGTGACCGTTTTTCAAAAATCGGGCGACGTCAAGTCCTTTCTGGTGTCCATGTGGATATTCACAACAAATTTGGTGATAATCGGTTGAGAAATGTTGGAGAAAAACGTGTACATACACACACACAGACAGACAAACATCGACCTCAAATGTATTATAGATAAAGACACATTTTTCGTGGAACATTTAAAAAAAAAAATCTTATCTAACGCACTTCTTCGGAGCTGCAATCATGCTTCATTGCTAGCAAATTTTCTGTTTTCTTCTTTCACCAAATTGCATATTCCATATCCCAAAAGCTTTTTAAAGCAATAAACAACAATATATACAATGCTTAAATTAATGAATAACATGCTATGGGGAGACTTTTAAAATATTGCACCATAGTATTATACAAAGCTCAGAAATCAATATTTTACTTAAACACATTCTATTGACTTTCCGGTTGCGGTTAGCTCTAGTAGCAGTGACCAGCAGCGACCAACCAGTGTAATTTTTGTAGTAGAAAGTAAACTGAAATTCATAAAGTGATTTGAACTTGTTTTTGCCACCACTAGAATCCTGTAATGTATTACAGCATAAGCAGTTTAGCGCATGGAAACAAAACATTTTAACTTTTTGAATGCACTGAGGAGGCCGTGTAATTACAATATACCCATTCATCATCACAGCATATATGCTTCTATGGAATTCAGCCTTTTTTGTTTGCTCTCAGTTTATATAGTTCTATCAATTTTATTTTCTTCCTTACAGAGCACAGAGACATGGGCAGAGCAATGAAAAGAGACAATAAGCATATATCATGAAGACCTTCACTGCTGTCTTGTTCCCATTTAGGGCTCTGCTTAAGCTGAATATTCTGAATATTTTTTTCATAAAGGAGAAGGAGGAGAGTATCTGAGCATAATAAGAGGATGAACTATTTACCAAGGTTTTTTTTTTCTTTAATCTGTGCCTCAAGCACATTCATGCAAGTCCAACTTTCAAAGAGGAAAAATGAAGTAACTAATTTGACCTATGAAGCATACCGGCAGAAGGTAAGAGAAAATTATTCACCTCGTCTCTTACATTTATTTATCACATTTATCACACATATCACGTGATGGCTTTTGTATTGAGTTATGTTGTTTTTCCAATTTGATTTAGCATTTTTCAAAGTAAACATTTAATTCTGCATGGTACACTCAGACGTAGACCTTTCTTGTACAGGATAGGTCCACCCTTTGCCCCCCCAGTTTAAATTATTAGTAGAATGGATTTAACAAGATTTTGGGCTTAGATTTGCGTTGATGTTGACAAAATAAAATCACACAGCTTCCGCATGTTCAATGTCTGCACATTCATGCCTGGAATCTCCTGTTCCAGCACCCCCAGTCACATCCTGAGTCTTTCTCTTTTTTTTTTTTTTGCAATCCAGCCGTTCTTGTCCGTTAGTCCTTCAGTTTCCCTAATAGGATCTCTTTATTTATTTTATTATTGTCACCTGATTCACCCTTCGCTTTATGTTCTCACCTGTTTCCCATTGTTAATTGTTGACGTGTGCATTCATGTTCCTGGTCTATGTCTTCCCTCTGCTGGATTGTTCTCCTCCATGTTAAATTTTCATAATAACAGGTAGAAATTTATTAGGGGATTCTCTTCAAGGGGCTTCTACTGCTCTCTTTTCCCCCAATTGGAAGGTTTGCAACTGCCTGTTAGTTAATTTGGCTGCCTTGTCCTTTGACTATACCATGGTTGGCCCTCCTTTGATCCAGTTTACCCCTAACTAATTTTGGACCATCTCCTGACTAAGCAAGCTAAAAAGCCTCTCAGTCAAAGTCTTCTTTAGAAAATAGAGTAGTCAATTCAACTTTTTTATTGTCTGTGTCCTGCTCTTGTTCTGAAAATAAGTGACACCACCCCCTGACCCTGCTGCCCTAACGCATTGTGGACTGGTTCAGGTGGAGGCAATTGGACTACAGAGCCACTAGAGTATGCAGAACTCATATTCAATGCGGTAAAGATGATTTGTGACTTTGTGCGTTATCCTGGTGGAAATAGGAGGTAGAAGATGAATGAATAGTGACCATAAAGGAATGCATGTGATCTATTTGATATGAAGGCCAAATGTGTGCCAAAGAAATATTGCCAGTGCCATTAAACCTTTGCATACTGCGAAAACTATTGACATTTAGCAGCATGGATCCAAGGATTCATGATGTTTACTGTTATGAACCAGACACAGGAAACCAAGTGCAGATCCAAGATGAGCCACTGGCATGTAATTGTTATGAGTGGCGTGCAATGAAACACAAAGGAACTTGGCAAACTCTGAGTGATGGGACAGTCCAGTACAGGCAATTGGCAGACAGCAGTAGTAGGGCCAATGTGAGATGAGGTCTGACAGTCCAAGGGTCAGTAGCCAGGTGGCTTCAGCAGCAGAAGGTGAATTAATAGGGACAAGGCTCCTGATCTGGAAACTACTAAGAACAGGGAGCTGTACCTAAGAGTGCTCATAGAGTGTTCAGTATTTTTCTTTCCGCATACACGGACACTCAGAAGAAGAACTTTAGCTGGCTTGAGGAATCACAAGGAAGTTTAACTGCTAAGTTAGGGCATGATGATCTAGCGAAGACAAGAGACAAGAATAGCTAATCATATACACAAGACAATGAAACAGAACTGGGTGGCAACAAACGATCACATTAGGGAAGAGTGGAGTGAACGAGAAAATAAATCAATAAATAGGAACAAACCGCAAAACTCACGCATCTTGCTGGCACTGGGAAAGAACCAATCACAGAGACACAAGGGTTGCGACAGTTTAAGTCAAATTCTGACCCTAATATCTACATGTCATGGAAGAAAGATTACTCAGAGCACATTTTTCCTCATTTTGAGGTTTGAACCTCCTGATCATGTCTGCGTGCTTTCAGAATTGAGTTGCTACCATATGATTCCCGAATAAGATATATTTGTTCTTTGATAGAATGTACTAACACTAAATACATGACATGGCCGGAAGCATGTGGAAGCCCTAGATCTGGGTTTAATTCCAGTGAAGGAGGTTCTTGATGCAATATCATTCAATGCCATTCTAGATGATTCTGTGTTGTGCAGTTTGGAGGAGAACCATCCCTGTTACTGCAACGTCCCCATGTACCAAACGAGGTCCATACATGGCTTGTTGGGATCTATGTAAAAGAGCATAAGTAGCCAGTGCAGAGCTCTGACATCAACCCCATCAGATACATAGGAACTGGCTATGGAGATGACATCAAGCTAGGAATTATTCGCCCCTCATCACTTTCTGACAACACTTTGGAAGAATGGAAGAAAATCCCCTTACAATGCTCTGACTCCCGGTGGAAAGTCTTCTTAAGATTAACAGAGTAGCAGCACAAAACAAAAAGGGGGGGGGAGGGGTCTATATTAATGCCCATCATTATGAATAAGATGGTGGCTGAGCAGATGTTCAGGTACTATTGATCATGCAGAGTGCATGAAGGTATACGAATGAAATATGTGGTAGAGTCCGAGAGAATTTCCTTGAGAAAGATGTCATAACCATATTTAGCACATCTGATAATTTATATCCCTGAACACCGAATGGCGTTCCGGGGATATTATGTTTTTGGTCCGACCGCCGTCGCCGCGCTGCCCAACGTGTTAACGCGATGACTTCAGTAATAATTCAACTCAAAATATCATGTTTGGCATATAAGTAAGAAGGAAGTACTGATTCAATTTTGGACAATTTACAATTTCAAGATTGGCCACCAGGGGCCAAAAACTGAAAAGTCACTGTTTTTATCATATCTCTGGAAATATTTGTTTGATTGATCTCAAATCAAGTGCAAATGAAAGGTCATGACCTGAGGATGTGTTCCACAATGACATTATACCTGTTTGGTTCAAAATTTTGACACAAGGTGGAGCTTTGTCACATAAAATTCACCGTTTTTGCCATATCTTTGGAACCATTTGTCCAATTGACATGAAACTATGTGCAACTGCAAGGTCATGACCTCACAACATGTCACATGATGACATCATACCTGTGTGGCTCAATATTTTGCCACAAGGTGGCGCTTTGTGATGGAAAATTACCATTTTGGCCATATCTTCAGAACCATTCGTCCGATTGACCTGAAATTAAGTTCAAATGAAAGTCTATTCAAGGTCTATTCAAGGATTGGGGAATTGGAGAATTGAGGGTGTTCGAGGATATACCCCAAGCCATCGCCTCCTCCAGCATTAGCCTAGTTATTCATAAACAGCTTTTATCCAACAATGTGCTCTTGAATAGGAAATGATGATATACTGATATATTACATACTGTATATAAAAGATTATGAACAGCAAAATGATAAATTATCGATGTTTCTTGTGTGAAGACAATCTTAAAAATATATGCATTGTTACAAAAACTGAGTCACTCATTGTCAATCCAAGTATTAACACGAGTAAAGATGTAAGGAGGAGACTGGTTTCTAAACAGCTCAGCAATATTTCAGTCTGAAGAGTTGCAGGCTTTCAAAACATTTGGCACTGCATGGTGTATTAAGCTTGAACATTTTAGATCTTAATTGCAACAGTTAAATAAAAGCCTTGCCCCTGCCTTTCTCTGTCTTTCTCACCATGAACCCCATCCCCCACCCCACTGCCAACACCTCATAGTGCACACGAGTAGCAGGCTGTGCGTTCACAGATCACATTCTTCCATCTGGAGAGTGTGTTAACAGTGCTCTATGATAGCTTCATTCTCTGCTCTCTCTGCTTTCCTCTCTGCCTGAAGATAATTGCTTTTTTGGCTTCATTGAATCATCTCTCTTTCATAGTATGACCCCATTTAAAAAAAAAAAAAAGATGTGCAAACTGATTAAAATCCTGTCCTGTGCGATGCCACCCTTGGCTTTTTTCAAAACATGAACAAAAATGTAACCTTGAACTTAAAGAAATTGATTGAAGGAAAACATATTTTTACCTTAAAATAAGTATTGTATGCTGCGATTATTGGCACCCCTGGAAAGCCTGATAAGAAAAATCAAATCAAAGCCTTTCCTGTTCATATTTTACTTTTTTAAGTTCATCATAATGATTAGGAAAACTTACATGACCATGAACTTCTTTTTCCCTGTGTAATGGCCGGTAGAGGTAGGAGGCCAATAGCAGCGACAAGAGGGAAACGAGCAGCATGGACACAAAACAAACACAGAGAATAATGCAGACCTGTCATGGTTTGGTCCCACCAGCAGAAGGCAAGAAGCCGGCAGGCACTGGGACCATGTACCCAAAACCAAGTAAAGGGACCCACATGCACAGGCTGAGTAAAAATATAAAAACATATTTAATTACAGAATTTAAAACAGAGAGGAGCAGCGGCGACCAACTTAGACAGGGCTCCTATTATATTTTTCCTCAGCCTGTGCATGTGGGTCCCTTACTTGATTTTGGGTACATGGTTCCAGTGCCCGCCGGCTTATTTCCTTCTGCCGGCGGGACCAAACCATGACAAGACCACCGGAAAGTGCTTGCGCTTCCAAAGGACGTATAATAGTCCGAAACACGGAAGCAAAGCGAGACAGGAAAAAGGGAGAAGAAACTCCAATAATGACGAGCAGATAGAAAGTAAACCAAATCCTGAATACAGATATCTTTGGCTGTAGTGCGTAGCTACAAATAAACATTCTAGCAAAGAGGCGTAGTGAACATCCAGCTTATATAAAGTTCGCGGAAGCGCCGCCCCAGTTCAATCAACCAGCCAATTAAAGGAATACGATATCATCCCGGGACAAGAGCCACACAGAAAAGTCTAAAACACGCACACAAACATCCAGAACTATGACAACCTGGGGTATACAGTGCATTGAGAAAGTATTCAGACCTCTTCCCTTTTTTACATTCGTTATGCTGCTGCCTTGTGGTAAAAATAATTTGTTAATGTATTTTTTTTGGACACTCAATGTACAATCAATACCCCGTAATGACAAAGCAAAAGCAGAATTTCCTCAAACTTGAAATTTAGCACAGGTGCCTCCCATTTCTCTTTTGAGTTTGATGACTGTATAACTTTTATTTTAGTGTCATCATCAGGAGAAACTACATTTCTAAATGTGATAATTCCGAAGTGTCCTAAAGGGATTCAGCTGAACTCTGCTGCAAATGTCTTTGGGCATAAAAGAGGAATCCTATTGTTCTGGAGACACTATGAGCACTTCTTTAGCATCATTCTCGGGCCAAACTTCACTTTTTCAGAAACACTACAAGTTAAACAGTTCCAACTGGATTTGGATAAAGTTTGCTGTGAACATTCGTGAAGCCAAGAATAGTTCCCCTCGATTTTCGGGACCATATGCTCTTACTTCTAGCACCATCACTAGGCCAAACTATGTATTTTGCCTATAAGGAGAATTCTTTTGTTTTAAGATATACGATGCTGTTATCCACTGATGGCATCTGTCTAGTTAATTATCTTTGAATGGACATACATACCCACAAACTACCATTTTGTGCTCAGAAATATTGTTTTCATGAAAGCAGAAAACAGAGTAAAAATTCACAGAATAGTATAGCTTTTATGACTTGTTCGAATAATTTGCGAATAATAATCTAATAATTTAAGTTCTCTTAGAGGGCCAATCAGTGAAGCTACATATGCAGTCATAGTGGTCCCATCTTCTCTTATTCATCATTTTCCTTTGGCTAGGGTGTCGATGGCTGCCCCTAGAATTGTGTGGTACAAAGTTTTGAAACTTGGCGCACTGATCGTAGATAGTCTTTTGATTCTTTATGCGGATTTTCATGTCCCTCAAACACTTTGGTGCCACCAGAGGAATGAAGTTGGAGGTGCACATTTGCATGTAATTTTTGAACTGCATGGCCATTTTTCAATAGATTAATTGAATCAAGCCAAGTTCAACGCATTTTGTGACCTTTAGCTCTGCCATGTTTGATTTTCCATCAAGTGCCGCACTGTGGCGCAGTGATGACCTCCACAGCCGAGGTTCAAATCCATCAGAGCAGTGCCGATTTTTGGCGGAAGCCGTTTGAAAGCAGCGCAAAATTGGCTTTTCCCCATAAAGAATTTGGAAGGAATACAGTAGTTTAGGGCCAGCATTGCTTGTTGCTCAAGCACCACCTGTTGTCCAGGCAGGCAGTCCTCAGTGAAATTCTGAGCTAGCATGTGTTTGGGTTTCCTTCGCGTTCGTTCTGAGCTAGTGAGGTTTCAAACTACAAGTGTAAAGGAAGCGGCAGTTGGCAAGCATGTGTTTCAGAGGGGAACTGCGAACTGTCTACGCTCCACTGCAATGTCAGCATGAGTCACATAAGATGATTCTTTCTTTTTTTTTTAAATTTGGCATCTCCAATCCCACCCGAATCTGGAATGCCCAATCGGTGAACTATGTACAAGGCTTGCTCGTATGCGACCCCTTGCTGCCAACTCAGGAGAGTGTAGACAGTTTGCAGCTCTCTCCGAAGCACGCGCCTGTCAGCCACCGCTTCTTATACACTCATTGGTTGAATCTTCACAAGTGCATAATGAGGGCGGAGGATACCCGGACACGAATAGATTTAGAATCTTCCTGATGAGCACCCGTCTGGCCAACAGGAGGCGCTTGAGCAACAAACGAGGCAACTATTATATTCCCTTCCCGACAGTCCCTTCCCAATTTGCAAGCCCGTAGCGCTATAGCCAATTGTGCGCTACTCTGAAAAAGCTGTCGACTACTGCCAGCTGGTAGTAGTTTTCACCAAAATAGACATACACAATCTTCTGACCAAGTCCCACAACGATGTGCATATAGAGTTTTGATTTTCAAGTGTTCCCCTGTCACAACCAGTCAAACAGGAAGTGAGGTCACATCTCTGCAGCTGACCTTGTTTCATGGACTGGGGATCCAATTTTGTAGAAGTGCAAAAAATTGCATTATCTGACCTCTGGGAGGTGCTGCAATAATCAAAAATGTATTTTTGAATGCAATTATTTCATACTGAAATGATAGTAACAGACTCCGAAGCCACCAGCGTGCAGCTACCCATATGATCTCTGAAATCAGAGCTAACATCATATCAACTGTCGAAGTTGTAGCAAGGGGATGCGCATACAGTTATATTTATGGAGGCCCCGGCGTAAATTCTGATAGGCCATGGAGTCAAGCAGCGCTTATCTAAGTAGAGCAGCTGGCTCAACCTGCTGAAGACTCAGTGTCACTTGACTTCAACGTCTGATGACTGCTTAACCGGTACTATGCAGGTTTATTTGAGCTGGTGTCCTGAGAAGTAGCTATCTGCACAGCTCGTTTGGCAATCCTTCTCCATCCCAGCTCCACCCGTCAAGTATATCATTAATTAATCCTGTTCTCTTATGACTAAATTACTATTCTATCACTACGTCTCTTCCTTTTGAGGTCATTGTTACTTTTAGCCCCGTCCTATGGAGGGGGGTTAGTTGCAGCTCCCTCCTTTCAGGTCCATGTTTAGACTGGCAGCGATCTCTCAGAACAGAGCCATGTCACCAAACCCAATGCCTGCACGTACGCCTGTATGCCTTCAATAAATCTCTTCCTTTTTGACAAAGCGGGCCTATCAGAATAAAGGTAAGTGGCAAACACAAAAGGTGGAACAGCATCCTTTAGCAGCCAACCTAGAAAATAATTAATTTTTACGCTTACTGTTTTTATATGACACACCATGCTGACCATTGAACTCTGATATGAATACTCTATTGTGCTAAAAAAAATACTCAAGTTTTTTTTCTCATCTCTATGCAACAAAATGCTGCCACAGCGATGACTTCTTTGATTTGGTGTCAGTTAGTATGGAGATGAATAAACCTAAGTTTTGCTGTTATCGAGGTGTTCTGAGAACTGGTACTGCACCAGTTAAAATTTTCGTAATGGCTTTACTTTTACTTTTTAATCACTTTTATTTGGAGGAGAGATAAAACGCCACCATCATCAAAAAAAGTTTTAATTCCTGCTAGATACATGGCCTCACATGAGAAATTCAACAATAAATGCAACAAATACAGCACGGTGTTAATGATATGCATAATTATAAGCTATTAGTTGTTCACAGAGGTGCACATACTGGAAGTCAGAATGTAAAATTCCTGCCGTGTTTTTTTTCCATCCATCAACTCAACCATCTAATTTTACATACAAGGTCAATCTCCTGGCGGAAATGTTGCTTCATTTAGCAATTCCAGATCACTGGAACAAATACTGGAGGAAAAATTGAACAATTAACTCCATGAAAAGGTAAATTATGTTTCTCTCTGTATTGGTTCCTGAATGTTACTCTCGCTCTAGCTCATAACTATTTTGTCTCTTAAAATATGTGCAATCATTATCGAAGAACCTTTAAGCGCAGTTAATGCATATTAGAATAAGACTGATAATATTTTAGGTAATTTCTAACTGAAAAATTGGGTTTGAGTTTAAAACCCAATGAATCACTCGGAGGATGTCGGAGAACAAAATTCAAAGCGTTCCATTGATTCCCTTTTTCACATCGTCGCAACCTTGAAAGCATTTTTTACGAAGATGACTCTCGCATTATTTAAATTCAGGGCTGCAATGAAGAAAGGCCGCTGTCACAAGGTCAATTTCAGAAACGAGCCGCTTTGTGACAAATTACGGCTCGGCTATCCAGTGAAACTGGAGGCCAGGAGGCATTTGGCCCCTTGTACTGTGGCGGCAGGATAACTGTATGAAGGGGGTATGGGAAATAATGAGGCTGGAGAGCAAAAAAGCGCGGAAATGGCGACTTTGCTGACTGTACGCTGGGAGCACAAAGCCCTCGCTGCCGCATGACAACACTTACGCAACACTGACACATTACAACTCCTGAATGCAGATCGGCTTCGAGGAGGAAGGCTGGGTCCCACAGAGTAATTGCACATGATTGATGACAGTTTTGCTGATTCATTTTCCATTTCTCACCCCAGTCTGCTGTTTTGCACACTTTTGTTGTGACTCTCATCTGATTGATGATTCTATGATTAATTAATTAAGCGCATATGGCATGGTACAGTTGAGTATGGTGCGTCTTTTATTTATTTATTTATTTTATTTTTTTCGTGAGGGAGATGTGCAGTAGGTGTCTCATCAATAACGGTGAGGTACACATATGCTCGCAGGCGAGAGTGAGAATCTATTCATAATGAAGCCATATGCCCATGACAGAGGCCCCATCAACACTTCCGTCATCAAAGTTCCATCAGTTTCAAAAGCCTTTTCAGTTCCCCAAGAGGAGGGGAGAAAAGAGGCTAATGATTTTTTCATTGACTGTAAAATAGTGGAGTTGAAGAGTGGTGGGGTAGCAAGGGATTTTCGGTGTGGGAATGTGACCTGTGACGGTTAATTACAGGCAATTCAAACCCCTGCTCTGGGACCTTGTGTTCACCATCTGTGCCTGGTTCCAATGTCACTACCCTTATATTGTCACAGAGCTGATCAAATAACCTCCTGACCATCTCAGGTTCCTCTTTCAAGAATTACATTGCAGTGAAAAATTAGTTGCCCCCCTCCCGATTTCTTCAATTTTTGCTCATTTGTCATATTTAATTGTTTCAGATCATCCAACAAATTTCAATATAGGACAACAAGAACAGGCACAAAATGCGACTTTTAAATAATCATTTCATTTATTGAAAGTAAAGAGTTATTCAAAATCTCAATCACCCATAGGAAAAAATAATTTCCCCCCTTCCCCTAAACCTACTTACTGGTTGCGCCACCCTTGGCGGCAACAGCTGTAATCAAACATCTGCAGTTACTAACAATGAGTCTTTTACAATCACTGAGGAGGAATTTGGGCCTGCTTGTCCTTGCAGAATTTTGAAATTCCGCCACATTGAAGGGCTTTTGAGCATAAACTGCCTGTTAAAGGTCATCCTACGGCATCTAAATCGGATTCTAGTCTGGATTTTATCTGGGCCACTCCAAAACCTTCATTTTGCTTGTCATGATCCATTCAGAGGTGGACTTGCCTATCATTGTACATCTGCATAACAGTGACTGAACCATCGGTCACAACCTGATAATTGAGCATTCTCCTTCCGAATTTTCTTTTTGAGAGCAGAATTCATGGTATCATCAATTACGGCAAATCGCCCAGGCCCAGGGGCATGCTTCTACTCACTGGGCCAAGGGGGGGTGAGGGATCCACTGGGTGGTACTGAGATTTCTTCAACACACTGGGCCTGGGAGCAGAGGGTGGCGGGGGTGGTCTTGGTTGGGAACTTAGCCAGGACACAGGGAACCCCCTACTCTTGTCGAAGAGTGTCATGGGATCTTTAATGATCACAATGAGTTCGTTCCTCGGTTCATCTGAAAGACAGCGACTCCGTCAGTACAGTGTCCCCATCACAGCAGTAGAACACTGGGGATTACTTCACCAGAGGGAAAATATTCAAATACTGGCCCACCAACACCTCTCTCTTCTCATGTTCAGGAAGAGGGGTTTGGTGAACCCCAGCCTGGCAGACAGAGAGTAACTCTCACTCACTCTGTGATTTACAGCCCTCGCTCGCCTCTCCAGTCACTATATTGATGCTCTGTGTTCAGTACAATGCTAACCAAAAATCCACAGAGGAAGTAATGATCTCAAAGGCCTAAATAACCCATTAAAAGAGGATTTCAACATTCCTTTGATTAATTACTCATTTAAAAACTGGTTGCTGAGTGGTTATGATTGGCCCAAATACGATTCATCCAAATCGGTTTCTGAAGAGAAACTCTCTGCATACACACACACACACACACACAGAAGATCACAATGGAAGAATGACGCCTCATCTGTAAATGTTATCAATTCTCAGTAAGCACACCTTCCTGTAAAGGATCACAACTGGTATGGATTACAGACGGCAGGCAGTGAGCAGAGAGCAAAAGATGGACAGGAAATGCCCTTAATTTTACAGCAAATTGATGAATGTGAAACAGGGAAGCAGCACTTGGCTCAGGTGTAAATTGAAATGGATAACACAATAAAGAGCCAGTTTTAAAGCCCAAAAATACGCTCAGAAATAGATACAACCTTGCTCTCTGCATCATAGCTTTCACATAAGTCACAGAAATACAGATGGCCCAATGGCAGATTAATTAAATACTTATGTTCCCAATAATCAAACCAATGTACCATTAGCTTGAAAAATACTGCTCTCCAACAGTCATGTTCTGTGAAATATACAAGGAAGAAATAAACCTGCCTCTCCCGTAATTTTTTTCCCCCATTTATTTATTTATATATTTTTGTACCCAGGATATTTATTTGGTTTTCAGGGAGGAGAGCAGTTCCTGCAGACGATTCATAAACCTAATGCTGACTGTTGTTACTTTCTCACTTCAGTGCTTATAACTCTGCAATACAGCAATGTGTAATTGCAATGTCAATCAAGTGAGTACAAAGTCAGAGCAGAAATATTCTGCTCACACATCATGCCCATATAACTCTCTCTACCTCTATTCCATAAGAAGGTCAGCAAACATTTTTTGGAAATGTAAAATGTAATCAAAAAGTATAACTGAGTGGACATCTAGGGCCGTGGCTGTCATAAATGTAATGAGAGGGTGATTGTTCAGTGAGTTTTTTTTCAAGCTGGATAATTCCTTGTTTCTCTCTAATACCTTGCTTCTCTTGGGGTGCAACCAGAAACTGAAAAGAGGCTGACCTGAGACCTTTTTAAAAAGGTATCTTCGGTCTTTGATGAGAAATGGCAGAGGAATCACCTTCCATTTGCTGTAGAACATGTAGAGTATGATGAAAATGAAAATAATTAAATATACCCAGGAACAGAAAGTCAACTACCGCTTAATGCGAAGTCCATGGGAAGTATTTCATTAGATAACCAAGACAATAATTTCATTGAACTGGGCACAGTTAAGTGTACAGCCATGTCCATTAACATTTGGACATTAACAATGTTACTGTCATTTTAACTGAGTGCACACAGCATACTGGAGATGAAATTACATGATGAATATAAAAGCAGGGCAAACTCTCTCCCTCATTATGTCATTTACAAGTAAGAAGATAAAAGGTCTAGAGCTTCTAGCGTGCTATTAGCATTTGGAATCCGTTGTGAGAAACTGTCAATATTATATTCAAACAGCAGTCACTTCCAATTGAGCATTAAGCTGAAAAATCATAATGACCCTATCAGAGACAAAGCTCCAGTTAAATCACTAATTTGGTGCAGTCTTAAAAAAGAATGCTGCGGTAAGCCTAGGGTCGCCTGATGACCATGTATAACCACGGTGAAAGACGAAATTGCACCCCGGAGAAAAAAACCCACAACAGTTGGCTAGATGAAAAACACTTGGGGTTGTAGGTGTATTTGTGGTAATATCAACAATCAAGGGATGACATCACTAGAGCAAATACAGATGGTTTCCCAATAGATGACAAGTACACTGTAGTAATAATAATAGATAATCCCCAAAACAATGCAGTTAGCAAAAAAAAAAAAAAAAAAAACTTGCACAGTACTGGGACAAAATCCTATGGGCAGATGAGTCAAAGATTCTGCCAGAAATATGGGATGAGCACAGCTATGGATAGGGGAGGGAAATGCTTGTGATTCAAGGCATACTACCTCATCTGTGAAACATGGGCTGTGTCTCAGTTCTCTCAAATTAAATCCTGACTTCCAACACTTACATCCTATTCTTTCCATGGAACCCCATTTGGTAGAAAATGTCTATTTTCACGTCCGCGTTAAGATCTCAAATTTGTGTGTGTTCAGACGTCATAACATGTCCTGTTAACACGCAATTTTTGTACAAAATTAGCGTGTTAACAGGGCATTTTATGACGTCTTAAAAATACAACATCTTAATTCTGACGCCAAAATAGATGTTTTGGATCAAATGGCGGTCTATAGCAAGGATAGGAAGCAAGTGTAGGAAATGAGGATTTAATTTGAGAGTTGAGACGCAGCCATGGTCAGGTGTGGGCATGTATGGCAGTCAATGGAAATGATTCTCTTGTACTTATACATTATAAAACTGCTGACAACAGCAGCAGGATGAATTGTTGATTATATTTTGCTGTGCCGTATTATCTGCTCAGATTTACCCAAAGCATTCAAATTGGGTGGCAAATTGGATGGCATCATGAAGCTACCTATCAAGTAATTATAAACAATCATTCTTCTGAGACACCTGAAGTCACTTAATGAGCGGTTTACTGATCAATAATTGGTTAGCATTTCCTGCCAATTAGCTTCACAGTGTAAACAGCGCTGTATTTTAAGTTTTCCCAGCAGTGCTTCCAATATTACATTGACTGCAAATGAAAATCATAATTAGAATGTGATTTAACTGATGTTAAGCTTATTGCTTTCTGACATCCGTCAATCAGTCATCTATCTCGCTCATTCCGGACCTTGGCAGCTGCTGGAATCTTTCTAAGCAATCAGGGAGAGGCAGAAACACACTTGAGATAGTGTGCCAGTTTACCGCATAGATCACATACACCATTCACTTTTGCATAGATGAGCAATTTAGAGTTTCCTTTTGGCTTATCGTGCACATGCTTTGACCCTGGGAGGATATCAGAGTTCCCGGAGAATCTAAGTGGATTGATTTGTCTCACAGTACAAAGACATACACGTTGGACTTATCAGGCTAATGTGCACTGGATGCTGCATGCATGTGTGTGTCCTACAATGAACAGGTGAACTTTCCTCGGTGTAATCCTGCCTCCTGCCCATTGAATGCATGGATAGACTCCAGCACACCTTGTACCCCGAACAAGGAATTACATTATGGATGGATGAATTATGCCCCAAACAATACCAGGGAGAAAGTGGCATAATTTCCCAAATTTTAATTAATTAATATCACAAGAGCCCAGTGTTGCTGGGAAAAGCATGCCACCAGTCCTCAGAAAAAGAGAGATACAAGATGACTGGTCATCTGTCATGGAAGACACTATAAAGTGAATAATGAATAATTTCAGTTAGTTTCAAATTAATTTAATCCTCTGCTCTAAGAACTGCACACAATGAATCAAGTTAAATAAAGGCTGTGGTACTCAGATACATCCCATTTCACTGAAAATGTCCCACATTTTCCCAAACCCCTTGTGATTGATCTCTCTGCATAATCCAGGTTTAATTACACTGCTACCATCATGTGTATGCCTGTGCCAAATATAAAGGGCTCACTACCCTTTCGCCAAAATACAGGCCACTAATCTCCCCCGCCAGAAATGCAGGGTTTTCATTTCAGTGACTAAGGTGTTCAAAATCATTAAGTGCTCAGCTACTAAAAGGAAAGTCATTTATATGAGTTCCTGAGAGGCAAAGGTTGACATTAGAGAGATCTCTATTCATTGAATGGTCTGTGAAACCTCCTCTCCCATCATCACTTGTATTCACCCAGGGTCACACTCCAGCGAGACGTATTTCAATTTCAATGTAACATCTTCAAATAAAGACAGATGTCCAGATTCCACACCAATTATAGAATAAAAGTCAAGGTGGGCTTTGTCATAGTTCTTCAGTCATTTTACAAGCTAATCTTCAGAAAATAGATAAGACTTTTTTTTTTATTGTGCAATACTTTGTGAAAGATTTGGGCATATTTTAAATTACTCTGTGAGGCAAGTATGCTTTTGAAAATTATTAGGTTGGCCGATAGGTTGTTTCAAGCATGTTGTACAACTCAGCGCAGCTCTTCTGAAGAATGTTTTTGTCTTATCAAGAAATGTTCGACAGCCTTGATGATATTGAGATGAGGGCTCTGTGGAGGTAATACCTCTGTTACTTCCTTAAGCAGAATGCAAAAGTTTCTTGGGAGCATTGACTTTCTTTTACCCCAAATGAATGCCCATAATGCCGAATGCAGCAAAGAAGGAAAAAAAAACATTGTATATCAATTTTATTTTATTAAAATCTTGTATTCTGCAACTTTAGAGAGTAGTGCAACAACACCATATAATCAATTGATCAGAGGATACATTCTGTAATACAAAAAAAAGTATATATACTGTGTATTTCCTGAGTGCCAGGGGTGAACCCATTTTATTGTGCTATTTTGATTTCCAGGGAGAGAGATTATAAATTGTAGGACCTCAGTACCAAAGAATGAGTGCAACTGAAAAATCTGTGCAGCCATGAACAACAGATCACAATGCCATGGGCTGAAAAAAAATACTGCAGTTTCCTGAGGCAGGACACCACTCTGTCCTTCTCATCGATCGTGGAGTGACAAACATCTTTTCTTTTTTTTTCTTTAATGAAGCTCTAAAAACCTCATAGGTTAACTTTCTGGAATGCAGAATTTACATTTCAGAAAATCAAATTTACCTTTAAAGGGGACCTATTATGCTACATTACCAAGTTTATATTTTGATCTTGGACTCCCCTAGAGTACTCCTGATCATTTCAAAGCAGGGTCCTTATTTAGCACATACTGCCATCCTCAAAAAACCCATTTGTAGTCCATTGTAGTCTCTGCATGAAATGCCTCGTTTGGGCAGCTCTTCCGCAATAGCTTCCCCTCCCTGTATGCCTGCTTTCTTCTGATTGGCCAGCTCTGCGGAGGGCGGAGCTGGGAGGGCCTCGGCAGAACGCAGTTTTCCGGGTCCGCCTCCCCAGTGTGGAAAGTAAGACGCATCTGCCATCTGAGCTAAGGAATCGGCGGGGAAATTCAACATTCAAACGCAGCAAAGACGTATAGATCTAATGAAATTAACTTGTTCTACTAAAAGCAGTGGCGAAAATGGAGGACGCAGTGCGAAAGTCTGGCAGCTCAAGCTCGAATCTGCTATCTACCTACGGCTTCTATGGTGAGTACACAGTTCTTTCCATTTTAAGGACTATATTCACACGGCGGCCATTTTACTTTGAAGTCACGCTCAGGGTGGGAAATTTGATTTCTGTGACATTAGCTGTCACCAGCTGTCAGGCAAGACCGCAGGAATATTCTACAGTTGTGTCCCAGGGTGTACCTCTTACAAACGCGGGGAATCTGACAAATGATTGTAATTCTACCGGTTCCCACTTGATCAGCGCATAAGAAAACAATGGATCGTGAAAATCCGAAGGGACATAGATCCCTATTTCAAGGTAAAATGGCGTATTTTGTACAATATTAAGCACTGAACTCTATTATTGACAGCTCATATTCCATCAATTCCTCGCCAACATAAATATAACCTTTGGAAGGGTTAACATTAATGCACTGGTTTGTAAAACTAACTTGATTTACGTTAGCTCACTTGATGTACATTAACTAACATCAAAGTTAATGAATCTTTCAATGTTATGTTTACATCAGTGCTATTGTAATGGTCTTCCAGTATTTTCACCCAACTTCTGGAATGTAAAAATGTAGCGTATTTGACAAGCTCTTTTGAATGCTGGCGTATTTACGGAATTGTGTTACAATATAAACTTGATAGCTTGATTCGAACAGAAGCTCTCTTTCCCCAAACTTTCAGCTATGTAATATCAAATTCATTGGAGAATTGCTTCTCTTACGCTCTGAGGGAAACCCTTCTATGAACAGTTGAACAATGTCTGAATATTCAAGAGAGCATTTAAAATAAGTTTTGAAAATAAAATTTAGCTTGAGCCAATGAGTGATTAGTTTCGGTTTTATTCTACTTGAAAATTCGCATCTGGGAACAACAGAACACCGCGAAGAAAAGAAAAACAACAACCGTGAGATACATTGTCAAGTGAGCTCTGAACATTTGCAGCTTTGGCTCCTGCAAAGCAAAATATACAATTTGGATGCAGAGATGCAAATTATTTTGCTGCTTGTGTATCACTTGACAATGTGTCACGAAAGAAAAAATTACGCAACAATAATTTCGCCTCTTTGAACAAAAACGAGAGGCTCTTCTTACTGCCAACTCAGTTCATTACCTGTACCCTGTACGGAGGCTCGTTTTTACGCATACTTGGGTATGCCTTTGCCCTGACAGCGCTGGTACCGCTATCCTCAACAAAGCTGCGCTACAGTATGCTGTCACTTGTGCTTTTTGCATTATCTTGCAACCTTAAGCAGTGAATCAGAAACTACTAATTTTAATGCTCATTCATTGAATGCTCATTCATTGAACAACACGCAGGGACACATTGCTCCACTATGACTTTAATATTAGCTACTGCATCATGCATGTTGATTATGACAAAGTAAAAGATTTTATTTGACTGCTCAAGCAATGGGTTGATTCGTTATAGAAAAATGTAATTACTACCAAGCTCACTTGCTCCACTCACAACATTACCGTAAATGTTAATCACATACTTCGTTTGCCAAGTGTTTGCAGTGCGGGTTGACCAAGAGCGGGGTCTCACCTTCAACATCGTGGATATAAGCTTGAATACAATTACTTTATCCTTTTTTTTAAATCCTTTTTGGGATCTTGGCAATTTCATCGGCCCACTTATCAATTTAGTCAAATGAAAGTGACTGTAAACCAGCCAAGTTTTTTGACCACCTCGTCATTCTCACACACAACTAAAGTTACGTTTGGCTTATCAATTCTGTTTAAAAGTTTGTTTATTTATTTTACTTTAATTTACAGACAACGAAATTCAGTTCAATATTTTCCTGTATTAATTCGGCTTCGTAGATAAACACTTCACAAAACATTTAACAAATTATTACCTGCGGTCTTGCCTGACAGCCTGTGACAGCTTATGTCACGGAATCCGAATTTCCCACCCTGAGCGTGATGTCAGAGGAAAATGGTCGCCGTGTGAATATAGTCCATAGGTAGGATTGAGGGAAAGCTAGAATCCACCCTATACAGACACATTTGTGGAACGGGTCGACATACGGAGACCTTAGAAATCCAGTGGGTCTGAGTTTAGAGGGAAACATGGACAGTGAGGAACGGAGAAAGTGGACCAACAACTTATGGACTGCTTCGGTGTGTACTATAAGGAGCTGCTGCTCCATGTGCATAACTGTGGACTGTCAGCATGGAGTAACGAACAGCTTCTGCACTGGTATATGATGGAATGATGAAAGCTCCAGGCTAAACGGTCTTTTTGGAAACTGCCCATGGTAATGGTTTACTTATTGCGTCATTGCGTCAGGTTTCACAGACCATAAGTTCCGTTAGTGTGAAGTTTCTTATGCGGAGTTTCTTATGTTATCGAATTGATAACTTCTGCAGAAAAACATTTTGAATTCAATCTCCGCCTTTTTCAGGTCTTTATTAGCCAGAAAAATTTCTAAAGGGGGATGAAATTATGCCCCAGCAATGCTGCAGAGAAATTGTTTGTTATACCAGACACGTTATAGCTTGAACGTTTCACGATTTTTATCACCTTGGTAGCATCAGAGAGCTAGCCCAGATATTGGTGAAGTATTCGGCTGGCTCTGGTCATGGATAATTAAAGTGATCATTTCACAAGCATCCAAACACGCACCCCAAGCTCTGCAAAACCTACGTCTGGTCTAACTGCAGCCTTTTACAGCACCTCTCCGGTTAGCTTCAACTGTAGTGGCTACAATCAGGCAACATTATGATGAAACTGCCACATTGATGCTTACCGAAGTAACACAAGCATACCGATCAGAATTACTACATTTAGTTAACTAGAACGGGCACTCGGTAGAGCGCATACCTTCGCCGACGCCACTGAATCCCTCGCCACTGGCGTTGGTTTCATGCCGATCGGATAAAAATTGACCGAGATATGGCCGAAAGTCGGTTTTGACCTTTTCGTGGCCTTGACCTTGACCTTTGACCCGATCACTCCCAAAATCTAATCGATTGATCCTCAGGTCATGCCAAATCAACACACCAAATTTTATGAAATTCCGTTTGGTACTTTTTGAGTTATTCGATACACATACACACAGACAGACAGACAGACAGACAGACACACAAACAAATAAATACACGGGGATCAAAACATTACCTTCGTCAGCGAAGTCCCTGGCGAAGGTAATAAATACACGGGGATCAAAACGTTACCTTTGTCAGCGAAGTCGCTGGCGAAGGTAACCAGGACCATTTTTAAGTAGCACAGCACATGAACTAACATGCAGTAGCTGGTAACCGAGCGGTCATAACAACAGAAACAAACGTAACCCTGTGATACCGGTTTTACAGACAGTAAGTTCTGTTACGGTGAACAGTTGTACCAAGCATCCATATTGCAAACAACTATAAAAGGTTAGCTTCAAATGAGGTTTATGTTCACACACCTTCCATTGAATGTTCCCAGACTTCACTCTCTTGCATATTTAGGACACAAACATTTGCAACAGTAACTTGGCTATGTTAGCCGCAGTGCTGCAGTCACATTCAAAATCATGTTAGGTTGGCTTATGTAGTAAAAGCAACTTGCAGCTTCTGCGTCTGTGAGTCGCGGACTGTCGCGACTGATCCTGGCTTTATCTTCAGATATTTTACAAAGCCTGCGTTTGAGGCCAGTTGTCAGTGTAAACCATCGATAGTGGTCCTGCTAGCCACCCATAACACGTTAGCTTGCTTCACTTACATTATTTCCTGTCATATCATTATTTACAGCTTGTGGCTCCGAGCGCTTGATCGATGCAACTGCTTCAGGTTTGAGAAGTAACTGAAATGCTTATCCAGAGTCGAATTATCCTTTATTGACAAAGGTGTCTTTGGTGAAATGCTGAACACAAAAAGCTAACATTCCCTTTGGCTCTGACTGTTTGCGGCCTGCAAACAGAAAAGCTACCCACTAGTGATGCGTGGGTCAGGGTTTTTTTAAGCCCGCACCCACCCGGCCCGATATGAAAACTAGCCTGCCCCCATCGCGCGTCCGCAACTGGCGTTAATTAACGACCCGTGCCCGACCCGGCCCGCTCTTCAATAAAAGCCATTTTCAGCCTCTCGAGGAGCTATCACCGAGACCGTTATTGGATAAACCAAGATCCAACCATAAAAGTTTACCAGCGTGCCGTGGAAATGCTTTGATCATAACAACAAATGCAGTTTGAAGAGACTTCCTCTCCTTGAGTCCCTTCAGCAGCTCACCTTCACCACAATGTTATAGGAAGAATCAAACACAGCAATGGAAGTACCATCAGTATACCACATGGAAGAACAACGGAGCAAAACAAATCGAAACAAAATGGTAGGCTATATTGCCATCGCGCAAGGCTGCGCATGGCTGGCGGAAACTTTGAAGCACTTTGTTTTGTTTGAACAAAGTTTTCCAAGTAGCATTATCTTTTCATATATGTTGGATATAATAGGCCTAATACAAAAGAAAAAAAGTATTTTCCGCTGTTATTTCTCGTTTGTAATAACTACATGTGTGATATTTAAGTTTTCCAATTTGAATAAGCAGCAATAGTAATTAATTATACTATCCTAATATATAATCATTTCTACAGCGAATTTAATGTATTCACTTATCAACACTCACTTTTGTGTAATATTGCATTTAATAAATGAGCCCACAATTATTTCGCCTAAATAGCGAAAGACGTGCTGTTTGGGAACTATGAAAAAGTGTCCTAATAGGCTACAGCAGACAAAGTGCGAGAACAGCGCATATAACCAACAGAATAAAAATAAATAAATAAATAAATAATTTCCTAGCGCCAAATCACGACAAATCTCACGCATATTCTGTATAGAAAACCGCCATGGAAACTTAAGCACACAAGGATAGTCTGCCGTTTTGTTTGAACGAAGTTTTCTTAGTTGAGTAATTCTTTTCTATATATTCGATAGAATACTGATTTATTAAATGCAATATTACGCAAAAGTGAGTATTAATAAGTGAATAAATTAGATTCGCTGTAATAATAAATCATTATAGGCTATTAGGATAGTATAATTATCTACTATTGCTGCTTATTCAAATTGGAAAACTACATTAAAATCACAAGCGAGAAATTACAGCGGAAAACACAATATTCTTTTGTATAACATTTATTTCGCCTAAATAGCGAAAGGCGTGCTCATAGGAACCATGTACAGCAGGCAAAGTTAGAGAGCAGCGCATATAACCAACAACCAACTGTAAAGCTTTCCCAGTGTGCTAATACTTTGATCATTACAACAAAACGAAGCAAAATGAAACAAAACAAAATAGGAGGCTTAGCAGTCAATTTCCATCGCACTTGGTTGCGCTGCGGAGAGAAGTATTGATTCGACAGTTCCAGCATTGAGCCTGTTCCGACGCGCTAAGAGTACACTGCCAGCAGACCTGAACGCGCGCACGCAGAATACATAGCACTGCTCTAGCCAGCCTAGAGAGGAGTAGAAAAATGTGTTGTTGGCCTTTTGAAAAAAACACTGTATGACACAAGTATATTTCGCAATTAAAAAACTTGCAATTTCTTTTTTTGACCCGCCTGTCCCACACCCGCGATATTAAAAAAAATGACCCTAAACTGACCGACCTGCGGATAAACCCGCGGGTTTCGGGCTGACCCGCGCATCACTATTACCCACTGAGTTCTGATGGCATCGTCTTTTGGAAGAGAAAAAGGTGCTTTTCTTTGCGTCCAAAAATAAACGGACGAGCAGCTTTGGGAAAGATACTGAAAAAACTGCACCTCAAATGTTCTGCGTACTTCTTTTGTATTTCTGGAAGTGTAGACGCTAATAAGGCATAGTATGATCCGCGGTTGTTTGTGCCAGCTAGAACAGTTTCCGGTATGGGCAGGTCCATCACCGTGATTGGCTCTAGCTAGGTCTGTATTAATTGGCCGGCACAACCTGACGTCAGGTTTAGCCCAGATGTCGTGAAGATCTCGGGATGAGCTGAGGAACAGAGGAAATCACGTTCAAGAAATTACGTTCTTGGATTATGGCAAAACCCCTGTATCTTGTGTTCAGAAACTTTACAGAGGTTGAGTATGGACATCCAACATTATCACATTACTTATATGTATTGAAAGAAGGATCTGCATAATAGGCCCCCTTTAACAATGAAAGACTCCACGAAGAGCAATCTGAAAAAGCAGAGCTAGAAAAACGACACACAATCTGCAGTCCCCTTGTGGCCTGCATGCATCAGCCCTAATGAATCACTGGACTCTGATCCTGGCGGGATGCTCCAGACTGTAAACAACCCCCACTTCTCCTGTGAGAGGCCTCACGTTAACTGTCACATAAGCTGCCAGAGCCTCTGGGTCTATGTTTTTTCTCAAAAAGCATGCAGGCCCAGCCTCTCAAAGTATACCGGGGTCACCTGCCAACCTGCGATAGTGAGCAGAGGAGACGGCCAACTTGAGGACTAATCCACATCTCTACAGATCCATTTCTTATAGGTAATCAACAGAATAAGGTCCCACATTTACAATTTCAGTGCAGCATTCTGAAAGGAGGTGTATCAGCTCAGCAGATGTACCACGGAGAGAAAATAACTGAAAACAACACATTCTAATGCTAATTCTAATTATACCATGATGCCTATTCAATTACAGGCAATTGTCCATTCTAATTTGTGAGCGACATTTTAAGGGGAAAGTTAAGAATAACAAATTAATGCAGGTACCTTAAACAAATGATTCAGATGTTTTTTTGTTTTTTTTTTTATTCCCAGAACAAAAATATTTTAGTTTATGGAATTGCACCATCTTGGATATTCACAAAAAAATTTTGAAAAGCATATAGATCAACCATTAGAACAAAATCAAGTTGTCCTGTGCTCTGTATCATAGGTGTGATTAATACACACATCAACACGTTACCAACTGAAAAGGGATATAGATTGAAAATACCTCACATTAATTTAGCATGAAATACACATTTAAATAAATATTTCAGTAGTCTGACAAATGGAGCCCCTGAGAGCAAAAACGGTCTAACGTCATATTTTCTTAATTTCTAATCTTAAAATGATTCCTAAGTGGTCAAACTGTTCAGTGCAATACTGGATTAACTCAGTATAGTTCCAGTACTATACAATAGGTGAGTGTTCCACACTTCAAGAACACATAGTCCTCAGTGCATTTGTGGTCCAAAATGAAAAATAAAATAATAAAAATGAGCTTGAGTCTTATTCTGAGGGGCTCCATTATATTCCTACTGACCAAAAAAAGAAACCCAATTACGTAATCTGGTGCCAAATTTCAACAAACCCATTGAGAAAGATGGTTTTGCTCTCGGGTATTTTTGGAGGTAAGCACTTCTACCATACAAATTTTTGTGGTCACAGCGCGTATTCTGGAGTCGCCATTCATCCGGAACCAAACATTGGCAGTGCTTGGGTTCGAAATCTACCATTGTACCACACTCCCAGTTTTATTTTGAGTTCCTCATAAACACTGTGGTCTACTAAAGTCCGACCGAAAATTAGTAAAAATCAGATGGGTTATAATGCCACGACTAACGGAAGTTCAACGAGAAAGCGCGATTAGGATGCAACAGGCCGGAAGTTGGGTAGATAGAGTTGCCCGTCAATTCGGCATGCATTCTGCGACGATTAATCGTCTCAGGACCAGGTTTAATGCCACTGGACACACGGTCGATCACCCCAGATCCAGTAGGCCACGTGTTACGTTTCCAGTATCTGACCGTCGTATCAGACCAACCATCTGCTACACACCGAACCAACCTTCATTTTGTTGAAGGAAACCTCAACTCCAACCCTTACAGCGATGAAATTCTCTGTCCAGTCATCATCGACTGACTTTCCAACAGGACAACGCACATCCGCACGTGGCACGCATCTGTATGGAGTTCCTTCAAGCCGAAAACATGTAAATCCTTCCCTGGCCAACCTTTTCTCCAGATCTTTCACCGATAGAACACTTGTGGGACATTCTGGATAGAGCGATCCGGAGACGTCAACCACCACCAGCTACAGTACGTCAGCTAAGACAAGCACTGACCAAAGAGTAGAGCAGCGTTCCAAAAGCAACAATCAGACATCTGGTGATGTCTATGAGACGCAGGTGTACTGCCGTGCGCGACACTAATGGGGGGACATATGAGATACTGATAGTGTAATTTGTGTTTCGTAATGTTGAACTTCACCTTGTTAAATAAAATCCAAAATGGCGATATTCTAACCTGATTTTCTGTTATAACTATTGTCTGAGATTCCCTTTCATTTGATACCAATGAAGTGTTGATTAATAACAGTTGCACTCGATAAAATCAAGAAATATAAAATTGCATTTCTTTTTTTGGGTCAGTATACTTAATTTTCTATTTATTTTATATTTCAAATTTAGATTAATTCTAAGGGTAAATTAGAGGAAGTTTAGCACTGATGTAGGGGAAAATTTTTGCACAAGGTGGTCACAGTGTGGAATACCTTGCCAGGGCATGTCATAGACCTACCAGAGAATCCAACCCAGCTTGATAGAGCGCGACACCGTCTAGTATTCAAGTTTCTGGAGCCTCGGGATTACTTTGGTTGTAAAAATGTCATCCTTGTTGGGCTGAATGGCTTGTTTTGCTCTGCCACTCTGTTATGGTAAATACAGATTTATAGTCTTTATTTTCATCAAAGAAGTGAAACCAGTTCAGGCAGAAAACTCAAGTCAGAGTCTGCTTCAGGTGACAGGAGCTCAGTAAGATATTGGCTCATCTGAATGCTCCATAATACACCAATCAGGGAGTGATCAACAAACATGTGAGATCCAAAACTTGTCAAGCTCCAGGCTTAAATTTTGATGACCACATTGTCATATTATTTTTCAATTTTGATAGTTTTGTCCAAAAGAATGACAATTTAGGCTTTGTCAGAAAAAAAAAATCATCATAATAATTAATGTTTCTTGATTAAAGAGTACTACTTAACTATAACAGTAAACCACTATGGAATTGGTGAGAATTAATAATTTTTCTGTCCTTAACACATGCCTAATTTGCATATTCAGACTGATTATACACAATCTCATTGATTATTTTTGGTTAAAGTAGAGGCATCCCAACTTGTATCAATCAGGCATACCCTACTTAATTGAAACTCTGACACTATTTTTGATGGAACATCATTTATCTGAATTCAGTCCATAATGCTGGCTGATGTTTTGGATCTGACTCAGTAATATGGCAGTCTATTTTAGGAAAATCAGACTCACTCATCTCTGCTGCTTAATTTGCTACTTTCACATGCACAAGGTCAGAATTTTTTTTTTTTTTTTGCGAGGCTGGGTAAAATCACCTTATTTAAATAAAATTTTTCTTTCGGTCTGTTAAAACACACACATTTAACATGAATTGAATATTTTCTTTGGGGAGCTTACCTTTAAATTGAAGCACACAACTTCACTGTAAAAAATGATAGCCGCATTATGTGAACTTGTCAAGTTTTTGTAATGACTGAACTCAAGTTCATATGTTTTTGAAGGTTTAACTAAACGTTAGCCATTGTCTTCACTAAGTATGCATTGAAACAAAGCTTGTCTACAAACTCATTTTAGTTTTACCTCACTTATTGACGTTAACTCATATTATTAAACGGGTTGTGTCACGATCACTGCGCATGCTCAGCTATGATGGTGGGAAACGACAAATCAAGGCCATAAGCGCACATGAAAACCGCTGGCCCTTATTGACCATAGTTTCATCAAAGATTTTACTAAAAATTTCTGTCGGACAACTGCAGACATAAGCAGATCAAGGCACCTCTTTAGCAGTAAGTGACCATGTTTTGTTTTAGCCTCAGTGTTTATACTGCCTCTGTTATTCGGATTTTATCCACATTTTGACTTTAGATGCGTAAGCTAAATCCTTGGGCGACATAAAGGACCAATTTTCCAAAAAAAAAATCATTAGAGGCTCTACATGCAACTGAATTACACTACTCATGTCATCAATGTCTGCAGTAATTATTTTATGAAACAATAGAGGAAGTTGTTTTCTAAAAACTGCATTAATCAATCTAAAAAAAAGCCTAAATCAATATACCATTGACAAAAAAATATATAAGATTGGTTCTGATTCCATGTAAATTTGTCAGTTTTTTCCATCTTTATTTATTGTTGTTACATAGTGTATAATCCGCGCAAATGGATGAGCCACCTCTGCAGTGCACGTACTTCATCCTCACTCAGGTCATGGTCTCTGTAGATTTTGATTCAGAAGTTCTGTTCCCTGCCTTGTGTTGCCATTTGTAATGCTATTGCAGAGCCTCTGATAGGGAGCACCTCTAGAGCAGAACCATCTTCCAATGTTATTGTTATAAAATCCCAATCTTCCTGCCAGTAAATATATAAACCATATAGATATGTTTACCGTACTGAAACAGTATAAATGCATCAGCATAGGGTGGATTTTGATACAGATTTCCTCTAACCCCACCCCTCACCCCCCTTCCCAATTACCCCACCATGCAGCAATCAAAGCTTTTGCTAGCAAAATGGCACACTAATCTCCGGCAGTTTAACTATTGGTCATTATTTTTCTGAGTGATATTTTCATGTCTTGTAGTGGCTCTGGGGTTGAGGCTTGTATATTTCGAGTGTGCTTACAGCAGTGGATTATTGCGGACTTGGGAATTTCTAAAAAGAGGACATTAATAACAATTTAGTCGGTGATGCAAGCTACCATTATCTGAAAACCAAGAAAAAAAACACCCATGCGTCCATATTTTTTTTGAATGAGGAATATCTAAAAACGCCACATTTTCAATATTTCACCAATCATAACAACATCTGGAAGGAAAACATACGGTATCCATATTGGGTCAAGTAAGAATTCCTCTCAAAGTGCCAAATAACCCTGGATTTTCACACATGAAATGCATGTTGTAAATAAATAAATGGTCAATGGCAGCTTTACGAAGCCGAGTGTCCTTTATATATTTACTGGTGGGAACAGACGTATGTAGTATGTGGTGAACAGACAGCTCTGTATCATAGTATTATGTGAATACTCTGACGAGGAACCAGCACATATATCCCATTACCATTCAATTGCTGAGAGCTGAGAAGCTCTATCCCTTTGTGTTATATTAATGTTGAATTTACTGCTACGTAATGCCGGGATAAAAACAGATGGAGAGCACAAAAAAAGTCGGGAGATCGGTCCACACTGTCACTCTGTAATCTTGTGTCACAGTGGGAGCGCTTCCCAGTGCACAGACGGCAACGGCCAAGGAAATAGTAGGGGGATTAGAGTCAACTCCTCGGTTTTACAGCGTTGATCATTTCAGTCCTGGTCTTTCTCGATTAACTCTCTGCGGCGATCCCTTCTTGCCCTGCCCTTAGTGACAAATGGGAAGTGCTGTCAATAACCGCAGGGCAACAGTTCGACAGAGAAGCAGGCATCGTTGCTCCCCCTCCATTAAACCACTTCACTGGGTCGGTCGGTCGATGAAACAAACGTGTGAAAATTAGCATGCTTCGCAGCTTGACGCCTTAGCGCTTGTCCCCTTCTACACTTTGCACTTCGCTTCCAATCCTACTGCGCCGGCGTCACTGTCCCCGAAGCGTGCACACGGCAAACCTATCTGCCGCCATCCCCAGCCCTGCTTTATTAATTCCACGTAATGAGAGCTCTTGCTGAGGGCTGGCATCTTCACAGCCTTTTTTTAATTAATCATTTCCAGGGTCCTACCGTGTTTGATTAAACAGGAAGCATCAGCGCTCTGGGAGACAAAATGGGGAAAAAATAGGAACAGAGAAGGTTAAAAATAAGTCACCTGAAGCCATATTGGAATTTTCTCTCCTTAGCCGTAAAGAGTAATTACGTTCAAAGAAATCTTAATTTCAATTTTTTTTTAAATTCCAGGCTCCAAATGTGAATTTTTTTTTCTGCAGCGAATTCCAATTCCAAAGTCCATGCCTGCCAAAGTACAATTTTATTATTCAAGTTCTTCATCCCAGCCATTATACCTTACTAAAGCCAGACTGTAGAAACACAAAATGGCGATGAGCTGATTACCTTAAATGGAAATAAACAACTGAAAAAAAAATAAACCGCAATTCTCCCTTGAGAATAGGTTTCAATTGACTTGAGGGCTTCAAAAATTGCATTTTTAATTTGGCTTATATAAGAGATGTTATATTTTATATTTTGGTTTGTTCTGTTCACTTAAATGGCATTTGTAATATCGTGACATAAATTCCCTGACATAGTACTTTAAGAAAAGATTTGTGCTGAATAACCTGAATGTTGACGAATACATGCCACATCAAAAGTATGAAGCATTAGAATAAAACAGGTGCTTGCAGAGCTGGTTCAGGCAGTAAACTCATGACACGGCCTCATTCCCATTAACACCCTTACGTACGCAGTGCTCAGTCACTCGCCAAGTCTGGCTATTAAAGCGGCTCCTCTGCAATGCCTTTGTCTGCAGTTGTACTGCATGCATCACTCTCTGCTGCTGCCAGTTAGCAATTCATGGTCCCACATCACTCATACCTGCAGCTGGTTACAATCTCATCTTCACTCCAGCATCCATCTACGGGCTCTGATAATTTCCCTGTTGGGGGTGTGTTTCATAAGTATTGTTAAAACGACAGTATGACAAAATCAGTGGCGCATGACAATAGCGGTGTCATAAGTCTCGTCAATCTATGGGTGTGTGCTTTGTGAAAAAATAAACACATTGAATAATTCAAATAAGCCGAAACATTTGTGGAATATTTTTCTCTCCCATATTGAATAAATAAGAGTAGCTATAAAGTTATTTGAGAACACACTCGACTTCACTTTAGTTACAATTATGACATGGTCATCGCAATAGTCTAGCACCAACAGCTAGAGAGCGCAGTGGTTTAAAAATCTGTTTAGTTTTCCACAAAGTTGGGACTTGTTACTTGAATCTGTTCAGAAATTATGCATCTCTTTGTCATAGGTCACCGCCCCCCTTTTTTTTCAGTTGGTATAAATATTTATCGAACGACCTTCCCACAAAACCTTGTGCAAGTCTGTGAATCCATTCATACTCACACAAACATGAACTGTGGCTGCCCTTGAGTGCAAAACCTTGTGCAAGTCTGTGAATCCATTCATACTCACACAAACATGAACTGTGGCTGCCCTTGAGTGCAAAATCTGTGCAAGTCTGTGAATCCATTTGGAAGTTAAGAGCCTTTTTTATGACAGGTCACTCTTACTGCCGCACCATCTTTTAGCCAGTTGGTATGAACACAAACACCTTCATAAACACACACACACGCACACACACACACACACACACACACACACACACACACACACACACCTGATGTCAATGCCAAATTTAAGCCGCCTATGGCTACGAACTGCCACGCCAGAGGGTGAAAGAATACTGTAGTTGTAGACTGACTGACAGAACAATGATGAAAATGACATATTTGTAAATTTCATACAGAGAGATAGAGGTTACACATTCTCATGTCCTCATGAAACAAAAAAGGACCAGAGCTGGGTACTACTATCTGACATACTTGTCTGGGTTGATGCCCCAGACTTAGAACATGGCAGGTGCAAGCATACACTTTCAGACCACAACTTCTAGAATGCTATAGACCAATTCTCCAACCTGTAATGTGTCAATAGTATTTCTGCTTTTTTGTCTTCTGATTGTTGTTAATACTTTGAAATGAGATAACAGATTCAATCAAGCCTATTTGGGTTTCAGATAATCTCTCACTGGAAAAATGCCTATGTCTTAGAAAAATAAATTCTGACAGTATGCAGTCATATGTGTTAGATAAAACAATTTGATCTAAAAACAACTATTTTGAGGACTTTTATAGCACTATTGTATAGGAATATTCAGAGGAAAAAAATGCATTGTTTCTGCTCTGTGGACCACATGGTCAAATCGGGCTATATACATACACATCATTTTGGAGTCCGTCAAGACTACTGCTGATATGGACAACTGCATAAAATATCTAAAGCCCAGAGATTAAAAAAAAAAAAGTAGATCAGAAGGATCTAATAGCTGCGACCTCGCCTAGCATCCGTCACGTGGCCTAGTGTCCATGACTGGCGGTTTCTTGTACAAGTGTGATCTCGAAATTGGCAAATGACCTTGAAAATCAATAGGGGACCCTTCCTCTGTACCAAGAAGCTTGTTCTAAGATGTAATAGCCATCAATGAAGTTAAAGTGGAGTTACGATGCAAAAACTGTGAAATCGGGGCAAAATCGACACTTTTTTGACCGACTTGACCTTGGGATTCGACAGATGACCTTGAAAATCAATAGGGAACCCCTCCTCTATACCAAGAAGCTTGTTGTAAGATTTCATTTCCATTCATTGCATGAAACTTGAGTTACGGTGCGAAAACCGTGAAATCGGGCAAAATTGACAGTTTTTTGACCTTTGTGACCTTGGGATTTGACGGATGACCTTTAAAAACACTGAGAACACCTCCTCTATGCCTAGAAGCTATTTCCAAAATTTCATAGCGATCCATGAATTCTAACTGGAGTTACAGTGCGAAAACCTGAAATAAGGTCGTGACCTCTGTGAACTTGACTTTTGACCTTTGACCTCGACCTTGAGCATGGACATCACTTTGGTGGAGGTCAATAACTCCTGAAAATTTAATGATGACACGACGACAGGAACATGGTCAAAAAGGTGGCACAGACGGACAGACAGACGGACAGACAGACAGAAGCGTTCATAGAGCTGCTTGGTCGCAGCTAAAGAAAACTAGGCTCTTTGTACTGAATCTGATGCCAAAAATCTGAAATTTTGGGAAAACTTGATCTCCTAAACAATTCTATTATTCATAGGCCCCTAAATTGCAAATTCACACTAGTGATTGCTACAGCAGAGCCCAGCTGCTAGAGTCTGAAGCCCAATTTCTTAGGTCACATATCTTCAAAACTAATAGGAATCGAAAGTTGAAGTATTACAGGCTTATGATTCTCAAAGAGATGACGCATACTTAGTAAAAAAATAAACTTCACACTCATAAACTTGTAAATATTTTCTTGAAACTTTTAATAAAATAGTTTTTATTATTATTAAGGGTAAATGCATTGTCAAAGACATCATGACACACATCAACTCCAACGTGCACAGTTACTTGCTCCTAATCTCGTGACATTACGAGACACCAGCAATTGAGCTCAAGTTAACACGGTAGAGTGACGTCTCGGAAAAACAAGTTTTTACAGTTAATTATTTGTTGATTTTCAATGCCACGGCTATCAAACATTCAGCGTGAATGTGCCATTAGCATGCTGACTACGGGAACGTCCGTCACTGACGTTGCAAGGGTTATGGGATGCAGTCGACGGACTATCCATGATCTTCGGACACGTCTCCAACAAACTGGTACCACAGCTGACCGACCGCGTTCTGGTAGACCACGTGTGACGTCACAAGCAGAAGACCGACAAACTGTTGTACGTCATTGGCGTAATGAATTTGTCACTGCAACGTCCACTAGGAATGAATTGTTTAGAGGTCGTGTGACTGCCCAAACCATACACAATCGCCTGTGCACTGCTCTTATTCAAGTTGTAACTTACCATTTTGACTCTTGGCCATTTCCGTAGCATATCCGGTGGAACTGGTTACATTATGAACATGATTTTTATGATGCACCACCTTTAATGAGTGAAGAATTAAATAAAATCATCATTTGAAACCTAATTTCTTGCATGATCACCTTATCAACCTCCAAACGAGTGTGAAGTTTTTAGTTTGGCTGAGTATATATTACTTTCTCAACTGATTCTGAGTGGGTCATCTAGAGACTTCCAGGTGGGTTGACCAAGAATGACCAGAGTGTCCATCACAGAAGATTGGGACTATGAGAAATACATTCCTGCCCAAGGGTTTCATCTCATCTGCCAACCACACATGCAGCTTGCAAGATGATGTCTGTGTGTGTAGGATTTATTTTGTTTGCAAAAGAATTCTTCATAGCTGGTTCATAAAAAGAAAGGTTTATAAATGCACCACACTGTGACGTTGCACATTTTTCGGAGCAGAGTGTCGACAGCACTTTGGCTCCACTTGGAAAATCTGAAAGATGGAATGTCTTAACACTTATGATCAATTTCCAAAAATTAACTCACAGTTTCAGCAATGTTATAAACGTCCAATGTCACATAACTACTCAATCAGAAAAGGGCACTTCAATACAGGTAAATCATACAAAAAAAAAAAAAACACACAATATATTTTGCATGACACCCCAACCTGCCTTCAACTGATAGATACACGCAGATATGACACAATGTAGAACCTGGCTTTGCCACCAGCAAATGCAACCTCAAAGTCACCGGAAAAACATCCTCTTATTTACTGCAGTGAACACAGCCCAGGAAAGACAATGACCTTACATACTTTATACCTTTCCTAAGCAATTAAGGATGTCTGTTCTTAGGTATGGAATCAATCTTGCAAAGAAAACATCAACTGACTGAGTTAAGCATTCTGGCACTTCAGCTATCAGCGAGCCAGACCTCTTAGACCAGGAGCCTGTGTGACACTATTCATCAGCAAGGTACTCCACGCACGATTCGGCTGCTCTAATCTGCCTGCTGTTTGTCAATGCTTCCCTTTACCATAACGCAGTGCCAGTGTTGTTCTTTCCTTTGCAGTAAACAGCCCAAGTCAAAAGACCAGGGAGGAGATAAAGCGGTGATGAAGTAGGTGAGAAAGAGGTGTCCTGCAGTCCCAATGAACAAGGGGATAAACGCAAAGTACTCTTTCAATGTCACAACAGTTTTTGCTTGTAGTTCATGTTTTCAGGTTTTAAATCAATTCATTGGAATTGCATTTCGATGCAGATAATTTAATGCAGAAATAATGGGTTTTTGACATGAGAAAATTACAAAATGTTCCATAAAAGGATTCAATTCATTTACAAATTTACACAACACTGAATGAATGAGCAGACAGTGAAAGCCACACCTCCGGGGCCTCATTTATAAACGGTGCGTAGGCACAAAAAAGATATGCACGTCACTTTCTTTGCAGATTTCTGATTTATAAAAACAAACTTGACATTTAAAAAAAGGAAAATGATTAAGATTATGCACAATGTCTACAAATTTCAAGTCCATCCTGACTAAAAAAAAAATGAAAATTCCATGCGGTTTATTTTACCCGTAGGTGTATAAATTTGGTTATTTTCCACAAAATGTTACTTTTATTTTTTCGTGAGAACGCATTATTTAGGTATGAAATCCACACAAATTTTTATAAATAAGGCCCGTGGTGTCAGTGCTAGACGGAAAATTCAGATCATATTTATACTGCAGTCAATACAGTGTAACTTCATTGAGATCAATGCACGATTTTTGGATGCTTGGGCAATTAAGCTTGAGTCGTCTGGAACAGCACAGGCTGTACTGCAAAATACAGCTACTGGTACCACTTAATTCAAGTTGAATTCAATATCCTCTCAGAGACAGATAAACCAAATAATGGGAACCCAAGACCCTCAAAAGGCGCGGGATGGAATGGAGTCACCCCATAGTGCAAAAGAGCAGTGGGTTTCCAGTGGGTCTGCCTACTTGTCCTCATACAGAACTTCATCAATGAGGATGTCGTTGTCATCCACAGGCACCTGTGGGCAGATCTGCTCTTTGAAGGCCAGTCCGATGGTGTAGGGCTTGCCTTTGGGATGTCTCTTGCACCGCTCCAGGTAGTTGTCGTAGAACCCCTTCCCACGACCCAGCCGATTCCCGCTCTTGTCGAATCCCAGTCCTGGCATCAGGATCAGGTCGAGCCCTCCTGCTCAAGATCAAGAAATAAGGATGATGGAGTGAATGAGTTTGACTTGCCAGACTCATAATACGCCTATGAGCATCTCGAGTCAAAAGCACTCCAGGCATGCCCAGAACATAGATGGTATAAAAATATGGACGAAGCAACCGTGATGTCACCCATTGGTTTCAGCATACCATTTAGGAGGCCTTGATTTTGGCAATTTGAACAGCACCACTTTATTATTTTGAAACCAGATGTGATTCCTATTGGATGAGAGCGTGCATTGAAGATCCAGGGAGGAGTAAGGGGTGGATCTATGGGTGGATCTGACCATATCTGACGAGGACCAGAGGATAGTCACACCCCTAAAGCATATTCTGGCTTTATCCTCTTTTCTAGTCTATTTGGGACCATAATTTACAAAAATGAACATCATGTTATCTACAAGGAGACTTGAAACTTGCGATAGTTATCATAATTTGAAAAATCATTATTGAGATAATAAATCAGGTGGGAAAGTAGGGTCAATTTCTCATAGACTTCTATAGTACTGAACTTCTTTCTGCAACCACCAACGTTGCCATCTGCTGGCCTTTAAAAAGAATGCCATTTATGAGATTTCCGCATTGGCCTCACTTTTCAGACTCGGGTGCTGCGTCCATCTTTTTATTCAGTGTGTGGTTCAGAGGGACTGAACATGGACTGCAAAACAAGTCAAAACTACAATAAATTTAAAAAAAATAAAATAAATACAGTGTGCACATGGGTTTGAAGCATGTCAGATCAGCAGAGAAAATAAGACTATAAATATTTTGGCCACATTGACAAGCAGTGACAATAAAGGACTGATTTTATCGATTCTGCCACTCTGGACTTAAGCAAACCTGAGCAGGCTCTCTTTTACAGGACCAATAAAATGGATCCAGAGACATAAAATATAAATTCTAAATTTCCCCTGATGGTCATTTCCATTAAATGTATCATTGTGTTTCATGAGGTTTCAGATTAATTCAAAACCTGGCAAGGGAACCCCTTATTATTAGTTTTCCCAACTTAACAAGTAGGGATTGAGTGCAAATCTCTACACTGAGGCAATAGCTATGGAACTCCAATGCTGAGCACAGTTTACATTAAAAATATGTGGAATCTTTAATCTTAGAATCTTAATAATCACCTGTCCACTATACAAAGTCCCACACTTCATTACGATGTACACTTCTGTAAATGCATTTCCATTTTATGAGATGAATTGAGCCAGGTTCTTGATAAAAGCTTCCTGGGAGCCTCATTAAAGTCTGGTCAGTTTCTCAGAGTGTGGGTCTGTCCCTCAGGCCAGCAAAAGCCCAAAATGTCCTACACATCACAATAAGACGCATTCCACTGGGATTTGGGCTACTTGTCAGCTGCTGACAAGCTATAAGAAAGCTGACATGATTGATGTTTGAATGGCATCCGGGACCTCTGCATAAATTAATCTCAAAATTAAAGCATGATGCTTTCCTGTTCACTCTTGGCATTCTTGCTTTAGAGTTCATACAGTTACATTCTGCAAATAGAGTTGTCAAAGTAAATTAGGGCACAGTCTGTGGGAGTAAAATTATATTTGCATATATCAGGGCTGCCCAACCCTGGTCCTGGAGATCTCCTCTTCTTTACGCCTTCACGTTAACCTTCATGTGGCTGGCCTCACGCAGCTAATTGGCTGTTTAACTAGCTCTCTTACTGCAGAGTGAGGTGCACATTGTTTGGGTTGGAAGTGAAAACATCCAGGAAGCCATATTATTTTTCATAATCAAGGTACGGGAAAATTCCAATTAGGTACAATCTGATTGGCTGAAAGTGGCTCAGAGCAGAGGCGATACCACAACTCTGTTGTGGTGACTATCACGGCGTGGGTTCGAGCCCCGGGCATACCAACCAGCAGTGGTTGGCAGCTTTTTCAGAAGTAGCACACAATTGGCCATTGCACTTTTGGGATGCAAATTGGGAAGGGGCTGCCAGGAAGGGAAATATAAAATGGTTGCTGTGTTCGTTGCTCAAGCGCCTCCTGTTGGCCAGCCGCGCACTCGTCAGGAAGATTCTAAGCTTGTTCATGCTCAGGTATCCCTTCCGCCCTTGTTCTGAACTTGCGAGGATTCAACCAATGAATGTAAAGAAGCAGTATTGATGGGCACGTGCTTCGGGGGAGAGCCGTGAACCGTCCTTCTCTCCTGAACTGGCAACAATGGGTTGCATACGAGCAAGCCTTGTAAATAGTTCCTGAATTGGGCATTCCAGATTCGGGTGGGATTGAAGATGCTAAATTATTATTAAAAAAAAAAAAGTTCCAGAAATGCCTAGGCTTCATTTAAGACTCAGAATAAGAAGCTACTCTCTATGAATGTATGTAGGGTTGATTCTATACCAAATATCATTTTACTGCAATAATATTCAGATTGAGACATCCAATTTTGGCGCAAAAGGCACAATCTTGACTGTGAAGACATTAATTCACGTTCATATTCCCCTTCAGGTAAAGTCTCGACAAAACAGCTTCACAAATCTATCAACTTGGAATTGTTCGAGAAATAAACCCTTCCAGCTTCAACTACATATTTGGAATGTATAATTATGCAATTATGTATGTGAACATTGCACGAACAGAACTACTGTCCAAAAGTACAGCTACGATTGATAGATGCAAATATTAATTAAGAGAAGAATAGTACTGCAATGAACCTTTAACATGTATGGATAAGGCTGCTTCAGTGAATCTTTTCACAAATCCTCTGAACAACTGAATAATTTATAATCATAACCATCTATTACAGTGACTCTTCTACCATTTATAATTAAATATTTACAGAACTATGACTATTTGTATTTGCATGTCTCCTAAATGGATGCACACAGAAACATCTCAGCTGCACTACCAATAATGGACAGCGTTGAAAATCATATGTTCAAACCTAAATCATACTGACAGCATTGTTTTCTCCTGACAGGCAGCAATTCATTGCGTTATATAAATGCTACAGCAAACAACATCAGTCAATTTCAATTTGAGCAACAACAGACTGCATATTTACTCTCTCTGCAAGGACTGATGGTTGACATTACAGTTTGATAGAAAAGGTGATCAGCAGGACTGTGAAAAATCCAAACCTAATCATTTAATCCATGCTTATAGAGCAAGGTCACTTCACACTCCAATTAATCTGTCCTTATTTGAACCTCTCCAGCTTCGCACAAGAACCAAATCAACACTCAGCCTTCAGTCCCTCAAGTTCTCCCTTGGAAAAATGACATCATACACAGGTACTCTAAAAAATAAGCATCTGACACACTTATCAGCAAGGTTTATTCATATAAACCTTCATTATCAAAGTCCGATTACAGATAATCAATTCTAGACCAGATTTTTGATACTTTGAATTGAACATTTTTCAAAAGTGCAATACCTAGTGTAGTATTTTTTCCGTTGCTGTGTGACTGCAGTGTGTGGTTTTACTGTTGATCCGATTACTCGTTCTTCACTGTTCAGTATGATTTCCACTTAAATCCGCCACTCTCAGCCAAGCTCTCATACTCTCCCTCTCACTGCCTAACTCCCATCCCCCACCCCCCCCCCCCCCCCCCCATTTTCCAGAAAATAGCTACGCCAATATCCTTCCTTTACCTTTTGTGTCCTCCATTCCCCAATAGTTGCAGGGGTAAAAAAAAAAAAAAAAAAAAAAAAAACACATGAAAATGCCCAGAGGCTTCTGTTCTGCTCCCCCAGCAGGACATCATCTCTAGCAGGTAACGCTTTATTGGCATTCTCTCCTCCTCAGCGTGAGGGAATTGCTCTCGGAGGTATACTTTAGAGAGCGACTTCCCCTTTTAAACAGAAATTACAAAATCTATTTTCCCTAACACTAATCCCCCCTCCATATCATTCCCTTCTGAGGTGAGCTGGACTCATACGCAGTAATGGAAATGCAACCATAACAAGCCCAGCAGCCTTTTACACTTCAATTATCCAATCACAGGAGGCAAGCTTACACTCACAGACACTACTTATAAAATTACCAACTCTTCAAATAAATATTGGATTTATCAAAACTTAATAAAATGGAATAATTCATGAAGCATTTAAGAAAAAAAAAACCCACTTTTAAAAATATCATGATTTGTAAAAGCACCACAAGGTCATACTATATTTCAGTGTTAACAGCAATTAACTGATACATTGCTCAGGCAATATGTGGGTAAAATGTTATGTGGTGGGACAATGAAACTTCCATGTTTTTGCCATTGCCGCTGATGTTTACCAAACACAAGATCACTTTGAAAAGACTTTGAGAATACTTTTAGAAGTCTTACATTATCTCACATCTCAAGACAATATGTCATAAGTCACAGAATTTTCAGTCACAGACTGCAAAATTTTGAAAGGACATCTGATAATATCAAACTTGTTTGAGTTTAATCGGAGCATCAAGGCAAGAAGACCAAACGTACACAGCTCAGACCGAGTACCCTATTTCGACGACCTAAACACAGTCGGCAAACGCAACTGCTAACAGTATCGCAGATCAAAACTGCGGGTGTCTAACTCCCATTTCCATAATTTCGTGAAATAAAGCAATAACAGTTGTGAAAAGGAGTTGAAATAGGGTTCCTAGATGTCGAGCTGCGACATGAGGGTTCCAGAAAATCTGGTCGAGATCCATTTTGTTTCCATTACGTCATTGGGCTCCGTCTCAAAGTGAACGAATTTTTCCCCCCCATTTTCCCCTCTTATGCTTGTCAAAACCATTACAAGCCAATTTATTATTTTCCTGTGAAATTAATACGCATCCCTCCAAAAAAAAAAAAAAATCCAACAATTTCCACTGTACCAAACAGCTTGGTTTTGTGTGATGGAAACAAAATGGCATCTTATCCTTGAACTGATGCAACTCTCTCCATCTAAGGACTCAAGGTTTGAAATTAATTACCTGTGGGTGTAGTGGGGGTTTTGCTCCATTTAGGTGAATCAGAGCAAATCACCGTCATCCCCTTTAAAATCAGTGAGCTAATGCCATAGCAAACCGGTAATTTCTTAAAGTGAAGAATGAGCAAGCCAGTGGAGAACATAGAAAAAATATCCAAGCGCCAGCTTTATTCATCGACACAGCCCCTGATGTACAGGCCAACCCACAGTGTCCCAAACTTTCAATGTCAGAGAACCAAAGTGGGCAAAGATGATATGTATGACTTTGTGAAGAACGGAAATGTGCATAACGTCTCGGCCAAGTACGTCTCTTTTTGCAATGGCACGAAAATAGAGCCACAAGTTTTATGACACCTTATACCAAATGCTGAAGATGACAGGAGTGCGTTACAATTCAAGCAACCCTCCCATGATTTCACTGCAGCATTAGAAGTTTGACTGCAATAGTGAAATCACTAAAAAAAAGTTGTCTGGTGTAAGGCCAGCATATTTGACTTAGTTCTAAAGGCCGGGTGTGGCACTGAGTTCGTCCATTGAAAATCTAAGTAATTACTGCTGACCTTCTACACAGAGCATCGCACCAGGATTAGTTATTACAGGGCTAAACAATGTTTCTGATCATATGGCCTCATCTCCGACACCCACGAGCAGACAATAAACAGTTCAGCATTTAGCAGCTCAGTCATCCATGCCACAATCAAGTACGCCCACAAAATATTTGTGGCTCAAATCATAAATCTTTCCTGACCTTTTCTGTCTCAACGACCCATATGTCTGTTTTCATTTACTCCTACGTGAGGCCCTGTCTCTGGGCTGCATTAAGACCAAGAGCTCATTGTGTACTTTCATGAACCGCAAACCGGCGCAGTATGAGCCATTTATGAAAGGTAAAGAGAGGAAGACCCTCAAAAGTATTTTTCATTGGATGAGGGGGAGCATGAACAGAGGAGGAGTAATCAGAGTGTGAGGGTAAAATAAAATGGAGGCCAGGCACCATAACTGGCCAAGCAGGGTGCAAAACAACCGCTTTCTGCGTTCCACTGTAAGGCATGTCAGTGCCAGCAGATAGCAATAGGTGCAATGGCTTCAGCACCCAGCATGTAAGCCCCTCCCTTCCACCAGAACTGCATGCATACAAAATGAAAGGTGTGCAACTTTGACTCGTTGCACACGTATCACACTTTGATGCGTTGATAAAATAATTGGAGTATTTTAAAACCCATGTTCCCACAGGATTCCGATTATGTAATATATACAGGGCAACCATTATTGTCATTAATAAATCTTTGCAATGGAAAACAATGCTAATTTGGCACTAATGTATTCTTGTTTTGCATTTGTTGGACGTTCTGTGCATGCTGACATGTTGAGGTGGAGATAAATGAAGCAAAGAGATAGTCAGACCTAGCACTTTTTCGTAATACACTTCGAGGAAAATATGCCAATGTTTGGTCAACTCCAGCTTCTGTTGTGTTAAGCACTTGAATGAGCATAAACATGCACTTGAACACAGCTGGTGTTTAAACTCTACACACAAACACTATAAAGAAATAACCACCACTTGTTATATCTGCTTGTTTTGCACGCTGCAATCATGTGTCTCCGTTTCTTCTTTGAATATTCAGAGATAACCCACTCAGTCTATTTCCTTTGTCCAGTTCATGGATGCCAATGCAAATATTGATCATAGCAGACTGCAAGTCATCCTCACATGTCGGATTAAGGTTAAACAAACAGGAATACCACATAACTGAAAACACGGCTTAAAATGCTAATTTACAAAATCTGCAAATTCAAAATGTTATTACTGGTTGAAATTTGAATTTGCAATTAAGATCATTAACAAAAATCAACCCTATAGAAAGAGGGGTGATTTTAGCTATGGTCGAAAGTTTCATGAGTCAAAACATCTCATACCTTGAAAACTAAAAGTAAATGAATGAAAGAGGGAAAAGAATCCAAGAGATCAGAACAGATTTACTGTTCATCGTAGTCAAGTGAGTTTTCATTATCTTCGGATAAGCCCAAAGATAATAGCGGTTGCGGCTTCAACAGATCTGGGCATAACCTGCCTCCAGAATTTTCTCTACTTCTATCCATTTAAGGTTTTGTGAAAGCCCTTTTCAGGCCAGATAAATGAAACCTGAAAGAATGGCACTGACCTTCAAAACCTAACTGTCTCTGCCACCATCTGCTTACCGTTCACTGAAAATGTTCAACATATTATGAAATGTAATGTTTGGAAACAATACATCTGCCAGCAGCAGTATTTCAAAGATCTGATTTTGGAGACTTTTAAAGCTTACAATTTTTTTATATAGAAATCTACAAGCTACAAAAGAGAGCTGCCCTCTTGTGGATTAAATTAATTCTGAAAGGACAGGTTATGTACAGTACCTTAATAATAACAATGTAACTTGCAAATACCTCAATAGAAGCATCTTTTTACAATGTGAAAGAAATTGATGATATTTTAGATATTATTTTTGTCATTAGGACTTTGGGCAAAATCATTACGCAAAATACATTTTATCACATGCATCCGCAGGACAGTCTGGAAATGCCAAGGAATCCTAATACTGCTGGGATAGAGACACAGTGCCATCTATGGGCAATAAGAGTCATTCATACTTTTAAGACTGACCAAAATTTGCCAATAGTTGGGCTCAATTTAAGATAGCTGCAAGAAACTTTAACTTTTTAAACAAAAATAAATACACAATGTACCCAATTTGTAACACTGGGGTGCAGCTTGCAGAGATAACGAGACATGCCCGCACTGTCATAGACATTCCGCATATTTCCTGCTGCTTGACCCCTTCGCAAAGCGAGTTATTGAAACTACTCTGCTACATCTCAGCTGAAATTGTGGCTCCGTGTGCTCTACATCACAAGATATATTGCCAGCTGCAGCATTAATCTTAGTTGATAATAATTCACATTCCCTTCCTTATCAATACATGCTGCAGCATTCGACCAGTCTAAAGGTGTGGTCATATATAAAAATGAACCAGCGATTTTTCCTTGCTTGCTGCGGTAAAAATTTATGGTACAGTGGGCCGCGATGAGTGAAAAACGAGTGAAGTACAAGATGTATTGGCTAGATACAGTCATCCTTAGTGGTGTCCTCCATTTGAGGGCACAGGGGTCATCTCCGCCCACTAGTCACATATTGATTGAGCATCAATCAATCAAACCACTTTGCCTGTCACTACAGCACTACAAAAAAAGGGGAATATTTATTTCCCCACTAAAGACACTGTTTTCACCTTCTTCATTCACTTAAAGTTTAAATTAAAAAAAAAATTGGAATGATTAGAGTGTGATCCTTTGGAACTTGTTTTTTGCACATACAGTATGTGACCGCATCATGGACCGGATGTGATCCTCAAGCGCAGGCATGACAACAAGCGAGATGAGAATCTCGTGACAGCCGATCAGATTAAAGTGGAGTGGGGTGCTTCGACCTCGCCTTCTCACTGACAACCCAAGACACCTTCTTGGGAGCCAGGGACGCCACACTTAAACCAGGAACAATCCTGGCTTTAGCTACATTTCCAAAGCAAACATGTTATTATTTACAGGCAGGCGGGGGGGGGGGGGGGTGAAGAAGTGTGACTTGAGTGATTTGGTGTCAGAAAGAGGATTTCAATGGTTCTTTAAAGACTAGCTGATATCCATTCACGCATTTTATAAAACTCAATTTTAGAGGAGAAGACAATTTGCTCACCAAGTAAGACATCTATTGCCTATGAGGGACAGAGAGGGAATTTTTGATTTTTCCCCCCTCTATCAACCCTTCGTTGCATATTGGTTCCTAAAGTAACCAAACTACTCCTCCACCACCGTTATAAGGCAAAGATGAAAATAGTAATGCAACAAAGGGTTAAGCACTCCGCTAAGAAATGGCTGGTTAGTCGGTTTTAAAAAGTTGTTTGCAATGGTGGTTTTTGGTGATTTTTTTTCACCCTTTCAGGAACAAATAGTTAAATAAGCTGAAATGCATAAATCATTGATAAATAATTTAAAGAGCTTTTGGTCTCTTCCAGTCTCTGTAATTTAGCTGACACCAAGCCATCTAGTTGCAATCTAGTTCAATTTCTAAATTGAGCAGGTTAAAATGTATTAAACATCATGGTTAGACAGGTAACAAAGGCTATTTCTCCTTTCTGATTTCTGTGTTAAAACATTAAGCCTCCACACATGCAAACTGAGGGCCCTGGCCAAGTAACATCTTATTTTAATTCAGAGCTCAGAGTCTGAAAAATCACTGAGAGGTCACACACTATCGATGGTCAATAGGCTAATGCTCTGTAAAACTACTGAGGCAACTAGGTACTTGTTTGCAACTCTTCCAAAGATTCGGCTCTACATTGATCACTTTAATAGGTGGGATATTTGCACATCGTAATGGCAACATTGCAGCTGGTACCTGACTCACACATTGATTTGTTCACCACCTTGTGTCATTCCAGGATGGTAAAGGCCACCTTGCAGCTGGTGCCTGGTCCACATTGATAACTTCACAAGGTGTTCCTGCATAAGGATGTACATAAGGTGGCTGGTGCCTGACCCACACAGATGTTGTCACCAGGTTGTTTATTAAAGCGTGGGATTGGCCACATGGCTGCAGGTGCCTAGCTCATTTATAGATAGGTTCAATCAGTAGTATATTCTTACATTATAATGTCCGTATGCCAGTTAGTGTTCAGCCTGCACACCGATAGACTCAACAAGATTCTTTTTCTTAGGGGACTGTAGTTACTGTAAAGTATTTGCCTCCTTTCCAATTTCTTCAACAACCGAAGCAGCCAAGAACGATAACCACCAGCCTTGTTGAATATACACATCACTTAAATAGAACCTGTCTGGCAATATCAAATAGGCACCAGCAGCACAGCTTTAGGCAAATGGGCAGAGAGCCGGCCAGCTTTATAACGGTCACCTGTCTTTTCAGCTGGGTTTTAATTTGCCAATGCTAGTTAAAAAGTAGTCACTTCATTACTGCTTTTAAACAGAATGCTGACTTACCTGAAGCCAGAGCCTCCACTCGGTTCTCCTCATAAGCAGGCTGGCGTATGTTCCAGGATGTGAGCGGTAGAGACTGTATGTCTTCGACTGAGGCCAGCTGCAGCATGTCCATGTGACTGCTGTTGGTGAAGTACCTGGGGATGAAGCACTCCTTTCCCCTCTTGAAGATGTCCTCAATGATATTCTCTGTGCGCACCTCGTCATTCATGCTGAGGAAAACCGCTATTCTCTGACAGCATTCATATTTGGGATGCATCAGCACCTGATTCAATTGGGAAAATAATGCGTTTCATTCTGACAGTCAAAGGTACTCGTACAAAATAATTTAAAGGGACCCTATCATCCAATATAATTTGCCACTTAAATCATTCCCAGATAACTATACATTTGACTTCTAACCTATTCCAGCTGATTCAACCCCCATTTAATTGAAATATCGAACAGAGGGTACGAGCAAACAGGCTATTCTCCCTTGAATGGGGTTCGTCATTTTATTACAGCAGTCTCTTTTTTAATGCTTAGCTGTGACGTTACTCCGGCTGCTCTGCATATTCGCTACATACAGTATACCCAAAGTACAACTGCCGTCTTTCCACTGCAATTTTTGTGAAATGAGCTGGCTATATCATGTATATCCCCAGGGTTGGCTACCGCACTGCACAGTGTCATTTGTCATGTATGTTTGTATTTCAGTCAAGTAGACATAGTCGAGGTCTAGATGCAGGAAATCTAACTTAGCCGCTTCCTCCCAAGGAAGGCGATTTGTATTAATAGCAGATATAACACAAAAGAAGCGTAATAGTCAAGTATTATAATCACAATCCATAATGCTTGACTGCAATACAATGATGAAAATGACAACCAAAACCAAGGCAGAGAGCCAGGACCCCATCACTATTCACAGCGCCCCTAGTGGCATTTCTTCAAAAAAATACCCTCTGCTAAAAGTAACATGGCGCATTCCATAAATTAGTCAAAAGCATCTAAATATTCTGATAGGATGACCTCGCATAAAAAAAAAATCTTACACGACTGATTTTGTATATTTATGCAGCTATTGAATGTGACTTGCAGCATCATGATAATTTTGCTTTAAGCTATTAGGAATAAAAGTTGAGTATTTACCTAACAAGCCATCAACAGTGTCTTCCATTGATATGGGAATAGTACTACAGTGAATACGTTTGCTGATGCTACACACATAACGCATCTACGTTTAAGTTGCTGAGACTGAATATGAGAGTCAATGTCCCTCTCTTGGCATTTACAATTGTACAGTTTATTATTTTACTATCTGGAATTCATGATGGTATAGGACTTCAACATATAAAATCAAACTCCACAAATGCAAAAATAAATAAATAAATAAATTTAAAAAGCCCAAAACTATGAGTAGGCACATTTCATGTGCAGTCATAATACACCTAAGCACACGGCCAAGGCTAACACCGATCAGTTACATGTAAAATGTATTTTGGATAGTCTATAATGGAAGAACTGAACATCAGCTGTCCCCGCAAGTGGTAAAGCATGCACACAATTACAATGAGCTGGTTATGTATAATATATTAAATACTCATATTTAAATCTAACAGAAAAATAAAAATACAAGATTTCACATGAGCATTACCCAAGAGAGCAATTAACAGTAGATTTCTTTAAATCCCAAAATATTTCTCCAGTAGGCCAACTGGTGGTGAATATAAGATTATACAAATGTACTATCATCACAGCCCCAAAGGACGGCAAAGACAGACACAATCTATATCTATATGGTCATCTATAACAGTGACCTTCAAAATCTATATACACAAAATGTTCAATGCATGCAGACTCAGCCCAAATATAATCTTTTCCTCAGGCAAAAGTTTGTCAGTATACACAGCCACACCATGAAAAGTCATGCACTAATATCTGTTGGACCGCCTTTAGCTTTGATAACAGCACGCATTCGCCGTAGCATTGTTTCAATAAACTCATACAATGTCACAACATTTATTTCTGTCCAGAGTTGCATTAATGTTTTGCAAAGATCTTGTTTTGATGATGGGAGAGTCGGACCGCTGTGTAAAGTATTCTCCAGCACATCCCAAAGACTCTCACTGGGGTCAAGGTCTGTACTCTGGGGGTGGCCAGAAGAAGTCCTTCTCTCAATCAAGGAAGAGCAACAAGTAATACTATAAGGGTAACAGTTCGTAGATAAGTATGCATTGTTAATGCTCTTGATTATGTTCATCGCGAGAATTTACCGAGCCATGCGCTATTAGAACCATCAATCGCTTGAGGGCGCTGCAAATAATAGTCACATAAGCAAAGTAGAGCACCAATTCGACAGCTGCACTGATGCTGAATCTAGAAGTGAAGTACCGACAAAAGGTACGAGTCACTCAAGTCAGTTTGACAAGTAATAAGCCCCTGCGGAAGTCATGCAGCTACGTGCGCACCGCGGATGAAGGCATCTCTTTCGCCTGGAATTCAATAACAAACAGACAAGAAGCATAAATTGCCAACTGTCAGAAACAGTGAACTATACAGACACGTTTCTGTAAAAGTTCAATAAAAGCCCAAGGTACGAGCACATTAGCTTAGGTATACGTAGCCCATTGTACCAACTAATTTTCGACTCATTTCGATCGCAGTATATAAGTCTACATAAACACTCGTATGATCTGATAACAGCAATGGCGAACACTGCCATAAAAGCCCAAATACTTCCATCAACCGGGTCTAGCGTTGGCCTAGCCCTAGCCTAAGACCACCCTTCCTTCAGACTACCTTTTGAGTAATGATACGCGACTGCCGGAGTTTCTCCTCCTCTCCAAGCGTAGCAACTCGTTTCTTTATTTCTTTTCTCAAAGCTTGCTTAGCTGCTCGTAAGGCGGCCATGCTGGAGTCGATCTGAGTCCTGCCTCGCTTTCCGCGATTCACAACTGTTTGCAACTCAGCGTTTCTGCATCGCTGCTGCACTCAGCCTGCAGCAAAAATGTGAGCTGAGTAGCCGTGCCTGGGACGGATTACCTTTCAGTGTGTCGCAACTCTGAGTTAATGTGTCAACAGTTCATCGGCCGAGTTCTGACAACTGTAGCGCTTGTATTTGTTCATTTCATTGACACAGGCTTTGCTTCTAGAGCAGGGGTGGGCAATTCAGGTGTTCTGACAAATTTTGCTACCTATCAAAATATGCTACCTCGCCGTTCTGCCGTTGTGCAAATCTAAAATCTCCCGGGCTGTGTTCTCGCTCATATCTTGAGTATCTTCAAAAATCAGAAAAATAGATTCATTTTCAGTGCGCATTTCGACCTGTAAGCGAGCATATATTTGCATGTACACGCTGGGTTTTCCTGAAAATGCAGAAATTAAATGATAATGTCGTATATGGGCATATATCTTTGCACAAACCTATCCAACTCGTTATAAAATCAGCTTATGTTATAATAAGTTAACAAATAACAAAGTTACAACTGATTCATGTTTCAATATCAAGGCGAAAACAAAGACTTTACGATCGCTTTGCATTTCGGTAGCATTTTTGACAAAGGAACAAAATTTGACAGAACACCGGTCCTGGAGAGCCAGTGTATATGAGGTTTTTATTTCTTTCCATAACCCTGACTAATTGAGTTAACTGATTGCATACACAAATATAGATTTGTGCAACGATTAGATCAAAGAAAAATGTTTTATGAAGGGAGACGAGAACAGTCTTTGGTGGTCATTCATGACCATTTAAAGAAAAGCTTCAGAAATTTCAGATTTCATAAATGGTTTGGCTAATTTAGATAATCAAGTAATTAAAGGCCAGAAGTTGGTGCGAAAATGAGGGACAGATACGGCCCCCGTTGCCTATCTCTGTTCATAGAGCCTAACCAAACTTAGTCGAGTTTCACTAATGGAATTTGCACAGTAAACAGATAAGCTGTGGCTAGCTTTTTAAACACGAATGTTCACGTATGTTTAAGGAGACATTCGACGGCACATTAAATATCTACATTAAATTGATTTCCTTTTTTCCCCCCTAACCGCACCCGCGCGCACATAAGGTATTAAATATTTCTTCTCAAAAGATATGAGATTGTCCATTATTAAATGAATGAGAACTTAGTTAAATTCAATGGTTTTATACTCGAAACGGTGTGTACTCATGTCAACATCAAGTACAGCTGAGCTAACTGACCAGTGAATTGGCTGTCATTTAGCCCGAAAATGGTAACAGTTAAGTTTCTGAAGTTCGAAAAATACAGTTTTCGACGATAAAAGATGGAAGGCGTAATAAGAAAAACATGGCTAAACAATCTTAAAATATCGCACAACAATTACTCTCTCTGAAGTTTTCTATATGTCATAAAATTGTATTTTTAAACATAACTCTTGAAATAAAACGCGATTAGAGGGCAGCTTTTCTCAACCTATCTTTGGGTGCATGAACGTCTCTCGAGATGACTGACATGTCGGTTGTTCAATAGTAAAATATATGGGCGTGGTTTCAGCTTTTAACAGCCAATAGACATTCAGCAAGTGCGAGTCTCTTTAACATTTGTTTTTCTGTGTATGTTTGGAGTCGAAATTGATAGCTGGCGAGTCCCTGGCCTGTGAAAAGAAGAGGAGTCGAAAGGGGAAACCGGACGAATTTGTCGGTATGTTTGAATTTATGTTGGGCGTAAACATTAGTTCCTAGCCAAGAAAACAGCTGTGAACCGTTTTCTGCTACCGAATATAATTACTTTGCCTCGATTAATATGAATGCCACTGTGTTTAATTGTGCACACAGCAGAACAAAAGGGCTCTGTTGAGACAGGAAATAATGGGATGTTTAGGGATTTGGCTGTCGAATCTTGGCTAGCTGGCTAACATGGCCATGGAAGCAAACATCTGAATTGATGCTTTCTCGTACGGCTAATGTTGGCTAACGTTAGTCTCTTAACTTATGGTCGATTACATTTATAAAGAGAACTATTTGAGACCAGAAAATTGAACTGTGTCGTACCAAGTTGGTAACTAACGATAAAAACTAACGTTATATCCTCAGTTCACGCCACTTTTGTTGCGTTGCCTCTACGAGTGTATTTGGAAACATTTAGGATATCAGAGTAGCGATCGGACTGGAGCTTAGTAGCTAGCCAGGTCATTTCTTTCTAGTATGTTTAACGTTTATCAACAACTTTCATCGTTTGCTCCTGTGGCTCAGCGCTGGCTTAAAGACTGTGTTGAGCTGCACTGGTGAACTATGACTGTTAGCTTGGTTGATGTTCGATAGTTTAAGTACATTAGCAGCTAATTTGTGCGTCTGCAGGATAACTTTGGTTCTAAACAGGTCAGCTCATCTACTGCTTTTTCTTAGTGTTTTCACCAAGTTTTCTGTTGATATTGATGCATATTTAGTATGACACAGATTATAAATGCTCCCTGATGCCTTGGTGTTTATGTATGTGGACATTGGATTGGTATTTGACAAAAAAAAAGTAAATTCAATTAATTTTAATCAAGTTATTACCTATTTAAAGCTTTCAAAAGGAGCTTCTAGTTGACCCCAAGATCGTGAAAATTGGCCTAGAAAAGTTATACAATTTTAGTGTCTCAAACGGCAAATTGTTTGAAGACTCATTTAAATCGCTGGGGATAAAAAAAAGTGCGTTACAAACCTTTCAATTAAGGTCAATTTTACCTCAAATACGGTGGATCAGGGGTGTCCAATCTTATCCACAAAGGGCCAGTGTGGTTGCTGGTTTTTGTGACAGCCCAACACTAATACACCTGCCTCTAATTATCAAGGTCTTGATTGAACCCCCGATCACTCATTTAGGTGAATCTGGTGCTGTGGCCCTGAGCTGTGACAAAGCCCTGCACCCACAGTGGCCCTTCACGGATAAGATTGGAGACCCCTGCGGTAGACTGTCCAAAAAATGGAATAGTAAATGTTTCAAAAGGGGGGGCGAATTCAGTAAAGTAAGCATGAATGATTTTCATTTGCGGCAAAGCGACCAGTTACTGCCAAGCACAATCTCTTAGTCATATACCTACAGTGGACAGATGTCAAGTTTAAATTTGTGAATTGGCTTAGGCTCATCGTGCAAAACATCTTAATTTCAGTCCTAAAGAACAAATATATGTTTAATACGCATTGTGTCTGTGCAAATAAACTTGAAATGAATAAAAATGTGTTGCCGGCATTAGATTTGCTTCAGGGGGAAATCAACAGTACGTTTCTTTAGATCCCCAATATTTTACCTATAGCCTTACTAGTGGTGGATGTATAAAGAATATCATATGGGCATTTTCATATCACTCCCCGTATCAACCAGAGACCCTAAGCTCTCAGGCTGATACTGGTTGAAGGTTGGTACACGGTGTGATACGAAAATCCCCATATCATGTTCTATTTATCATATACAGGATTTTGCTCGCGGGCAGATGGGGTGATACAGGATTTTTCTAGTGGGCTGATACAGCCTCGTGCGTCGCGCTTTTGTCACCGGTGCAGTTTTCTTGTTTTTATAAGGCAGTTTATTTATAAGGCAGTATATGATAAAAGATTATATGAATGTTTAAGTATCATGGCCCATTAAGAAGGTAGAGACGGGCACAGTTTATACTTTGTGTTGGCACAGGAAACATCAGAATCTAGATTTATTGACACAATGTAGTTTGCAGCAACAATTGATCATGCAAAGCTCACAGATTCTGCTCAAATATAACTTCATTAAACAACTTGGTATAGATGTCAAATCAGTCAATTCATGTATTCTCTTATTTAAAGATTTTGGGATCACAGAGATTGAAAATAACTTGAATGAAACGGGATGCTTGTAGTATTTGGAATGCTGGCTAATTTCAGTTTATTTTTATGATTTTAATTCAGAATAAGCGCTGCAAGCACAATGTTTTTTCATAAATTCATCATTGAAGTTAATTTTAAAAAAAGTGAGAATTGAGAAGTGGAGCAGAAATAAAACTATATTTCTGGGACCATAAACTTCTTGACCTCAAGTATGTTGCATCTGAGTGTGATATTCAAAATTTACAACTGTTCAAGGGCCAAATAAGAGCGCGCTCCAAATGGTGCACAATTAAATCATATTATAATCATACTTTCCCATGAATCAACTGTTTTCTCTTGATCCTCAGTAAGAATTAATAATTTAAGAAGTGAGAATTTGCATCACTATAGGCGGGGGTGGGCATTACTGGTCTCCAAAACCTCTCAAAAAAAGCTTTATCCGTTTTAAGAAGTTTTGATATTTTTCAATTTTTCACCAGAGCCCTGTTAGCTGACAAGCATTAACCCCCCCCCCCAAATGAGTATGCATATTTTACTGCCAGAATGTTTACTTTGCAAGGAAATTGTGTGCTGTTGCCACTTCCTGTGATGTGGACAAGTGTTGGAACTTAAGGAGACTGCTGGATGGGGGCTCTTGGAAAATACATTAGGGTGTTTGCAGATCAGGCAATTTTTTGTATAATTGTATAATTCCTTGGCAACTGAGGTGGGACTTAAAGCATCCATATTCTTAATAGTTCACAGCCACCATTTCCTTGTGAATATTCAGTATACATGTTGTGTCCACCCCATATTGTTAGGATACTGCAACTGAATGCAGCAGTTGAACAGGTCCATAGACGTTAGCTGCTACAATCTCAATCTCAAATAAGTCTTGAGTTGCGCAATTTGTATGGGGTCTTTGTTGCATTTTGCATTTCAAATGGCGCCATATATTCTCTATTCGGGACCAGTCAGGACTGCAGGCAGGCCATTCTTGCGCCTGCTCCCTCTTCTGTCACAGCCATGCATTTTTAATGCATGCAAAATGGATTGGATGGTCTGGATGGTCCATTACTTTTTTGGTCTGGAGCACATGTTGTCTTTCTTCCGCAAAGACCTGAAATTCTAGGTGCATCTCGATGCTTGCAAATGCATGCTTATTTTCCCTCACTTGAGACCTTTATTTGCATCTTCGGGACTGTTTGGAGGGATGCACGGAAATCCTGCAAGGAGTGAAGAAATGAGGAAATTTTTTTTTTTTTTTTTTTTTAAGATGAATGAGAAGTTTCCTCTGATGCTTCTTGTTGGTGGTGAAGTGACATTTGTTTCTGATGGCGTCCTGTAGCAAGCTAAACAGCGTCAGCTGTTTACCCCCGCAAAATATTACAATTTTTAGCTGGCTAGTCCTAGCCTGTATATGGCAGGGTTGAAAAGCAATTTTAAAATACAATAGTGCATGAACCTCAGATCTGATATATTTTTGTCTTGAATATCATTAGTTAACATTGAACTTTCTCAGCCTATTTGTTTGCACTGTAGATTTGTAACTAAAGACAGAGTTTAAAATGGATTGAGGCAGAATGGAAAACTGTTATGTGGTCAGATGCATCAAAATTTGACATTCTTTTTGGAAACCACGGAGGCTGTGTCATGAGGACTAAAGGGGAGAGGGACCATCCAGCTCGTTATCAGCGCACAGTTCAAAAGCCTACATGTCTGATGGCACTGGGTTGCATTGGTGCCTATGGCATCAGGAGCTTGCACATCTGGACAGTCATTATCAATGCTGAAAAGTTTATAGAGGTTTTACAACAGCATAAGCTCCCATCCAGACAGCGTCTCTTTTGGGGAAGGCCTTGCATATTTCAGCAAAACAAAGCCAAACCACATGCTGCATCCATCACAACAGCATGGCTTCGCAATAGACGAGTCTGAGTGCTGAACTGGTCTACCTGCAGTCCAGACCATTCACTAATAGAAAACATTTGCTGCATCATAAAAGGAAAAATCCGGCAAAGAAGACCCAGGACTTTTGAGCAGCTAGAATCCTACATCTGACAATAGTTGGACAACATTCCTCTCCCAGAACTTCAGCAATTAGTCTCCTCACTTCCCAGACATTTACACACTGTTGTTAAAAGAAGAGGGGAAACTAAACAATGGTAAATATGGCCCTATCCCAGCTTTTTTGAGATCTGTTGTTGCCATCAAATTCAAAATGAGCTAATATTTTTTGTGAAATGGTGAAATGTCTCACTTTCAACATCTGATATGTTATCTATGTTCCATTGTGAATTAAATGTCAGTTTTTTTTAAACTTTCAAATCATATCATTCTTTTTTTTTTTTTTTTTAATTTACATTTTACACTGCATCCCAACCTTTTTGGAATTGGGGTTGTTGTTAATCTTGGGGTTTAATGTCTGCGCACTCAACTGTGCAGAGTGACTAAGGGAGGGGGTGGTGAAGACACCAAATTGAAAATGCCCCGGATAAAGGCGACCAAATGGAACAGCCCTGGACTTGAAAGCTGGGTTTCTGGAGTAAGAGCTTATGGAAGTGGCTGTGAGCTCGTAGAAGTGTGCTTTTACTGTGAAAGCACTAACGTTAGCTCGCGCCCTGTGAGCCCAGCTGCGTGCCTGAGAACACACATTTATAGCCCGTTACTGGCTGTGGTTGAACATTGCTATTTCCAGTCCCAATATGAACAGGGGATGTTGGACTGGCTTTTAGCTCTGTAATCTGCGAATCTGAATATACTTCTCTTTGGTGTTCAAAGTGTTCTTTTTGTATCTTAAATTGGTGACATCCATGTTATTTCTTGTTGTGCACAAATTAAATATACTCCTCTGTATCCATTTTAAATGCCTGAACTTAAACTTCATGTAAGATTCATTAGAGATCCTTGCTCATCTCTAATGGTTGCTGTCTGTGAAGGTTGGACAACAGCACATCGTTTGCCAAACTAATGCACTATCTGTTTTTTCAATATCTCAGATATGGAGCTGGAACCATACTGTATGAAATTGACCTGCTCTCGCATGGGTCTCGCCAATTGCATTCTGATGACGGCTTATACATAATGAGGGCTTGAAAATGCTCCTCACTCTGCCAAATTTCTGTTGATGGGTGGGCTTGGTGGGTTTAATAGGAAAAGCGAGTCTTTCATAAGTGCCCCTGCACTCAAGCCATGGAAAATAATTGCTTCTCCTGTGTTAATAAAGAAGTCGCATCCAATAGTCTATTAATGTGTTTTTTTTTCTGTTAAGTATAGCCCATTAGTCAAGTCTGAGCCCTCAGTAAATGGTGGTTATCTTTGGTGGGGAATCAGATTTCTGTGTTGAATCTGTATCTGCTCAGTAGAACTCCTCAGTCGCAGCATGCATCATTCAAATTTTACAGGCATTTGTCTTTGAAAAAAGGCTAAGTAGTTGGCCATTCTAACTAAGGCTCGAGTCATGAGTTGTAGCGCAATAGTAGCCTGGTTTTCAGCTATGAACTGCTTTTCTCAACACTCTGTAGCTGTTGGCCTGCTTTGTTCATATGTGGTTGTTTATTCGCATGCTTTCATACCAGGCTGTTTGTTCTCTGATTTTTCAAGTCGACTCTGGACAATAACTGGCCTTGTGTCATATCGCCAGGCTGTCCTTAAATTGTCCGCTCCTGTACAGAGCTGTCTCTGTCTTTCTGGCGTGGAGCTCATTTGAATCAAATGAAATGTACATCCGTGTCCGTGATTCGTCAGTCAGGCAAATGAGTGTGAGGGAAGACACTCGTTTCAGATTCCTGTCGGCGCCGTTGTGCGCATTTCGCCTTTCTTACTCGTTTGCACCTCGCACGTCATGCAGTGGAGGCAGTCTGTTTTAACGTAATTCAGTAAGCAGGTTCAGCTGGAGCCCTCAGATTTGTGATGTTTAGTAAATTGCCACTGGCTGCAAGAATAACTCCCTATTAAAAGCAAACCTCCAGTACATTTCTGGCTCAGAGACTGCCTCCATTGCAAGAGCCTGGACTGGGCACTTGCATAACTTCAGTCCTGTCTCTGCCGAACTCAAGACCATTACTACATTCTGCCTCTTACCAGGGAAAGATCATTGGCTTGGGCGCCTAGACTCAAAAATTTGTATTTGAATGACTAGTTTCCCTACATCCTGTGCCAGTGTTTGTTTGAATTTGGTTTTATAACCATTTGGTAATTTGATTAATGGTTGACTGTTGTGACTGGCTAAAATCCCACTTCTTTTTCTAAGCATTCTATGCACGTTAGTATTCCATGCTGTCAGATGGGTCTGTTGAAAGTACAGTGTTGGTAAATGTGAGTTAATCCTTTCCTGGGGTGGGGGGGAACCAGAAGTAACCCCTGTGTGGAAATGTTGGACATCCTGCTTGCCTTTTTATCTTTCAAATAACTGCTCTTGTAACGGAGATTAGTGTCATAACAGATAAGTGTGCAGCATGAGCCAGCCATCTTTATTCAAATGGAGCTCTTTGACTGCGCATCTCATTATGAAAAATGCAACTTATTTGTGTAGTTGTCCCGGCTTTACGTACTAATGACTGCAGGTTTTGCTTTATGACATCCAACAAGCTACTAGCATATGGGCTTGCTCAGTTACTTACTCCATAGCTTGACAATTTCCTTGGCATCATTTGTTTGCACTTATGAGCCTGTGCTGGTGCATATTTTTAGGCTCTGTTCTTCTTTTTCGGGGTCGCCATTGCCTTGCGCATGTGTGGCCCAAGTACAGGCGCTGAGGAGCCTCTTGTCTAAATACAGTCCCCTTCAAAAGTATGGGAACAGCAAAATCAGTTTTGTTTGTTTTTTAACTTTCAGCCATTCAGACCGAACATGGCCATATGCTGCCTGATAATCATTTGAAGTGATTTTACTGTTTGGATTCTGGTGACGTGTGATGTACATTGTGTTTTTAGCGGAGGGACATGGCTCAAGAGACAAACCAGACCCAAGCGCCTCTGCTGTGTGTCACGGGCTGTGGATTTTATGGGAACCCTCGAACAAACGGGATGTGTTCTGTCTGCTATAAGGACTTCCTGCAGAGACAGAACAACAATGGCAGAGGCAGCCCTCAAGGTAGGCCATATTTGTGTGAGTTCGCTTGAATGTGTTGAACATTGTGAAGTATATCAAGTATTTTGTCTCGGGGTTTGTCCTTTGTACAAACTTGAGAATCAACTTTTTTTTTTTGCCTTTTTTTTTATTTCTGTAAGAAGTGCTTTGTGCTGTCCTGGCTGTGCTAAAGTTTGACTGCTTTACGTTCAAAGGCAAGCCAAGTGGCTTTCTGCTGAATCGCCCATTCTCAGTTCAGCCGTAATCAATGTCTGCTTTCTTTAATCTAGTGTTATTGGCGGTTACTGGTGGCTAGAAGCCCAGTGCTAATTAACCCTAGCCAAGCAAATGCATGAAGTCAGAAGTGCCCTGTGTCATCACACTTGATGCTTACAGTATGCTTGAACTTGTTTGTTTGTTTTTGTGCATGAATTAGCCAGGCTAATCGACCCTAGGTGAAAAGGGAGCAGCTAGCTATGCTTGCTTTGGAAAACGTTTGTCTTGGTCTTCATTGGTAAATGCAATTGGCATTGGATTATCGATGGGGGATATGAGCAGCCTAACCTCAGATTTTGATGTGCAATTAGTCATTTCAAAATCCAAAATGATCCAGACTGGCCAGTGTCCTTGACTGACTGGTGCATCTAGTCCCCCGTCATTTGCATTACCACAAAGTGAAGATTGTCCTAGCTGATCATCATGTTCATGAATGAACGCCATGTGGCTTCAGGTCTTTCCAATCCAGGGACTGGGGTGTGCTTGCAGTTGATGCTAAGAGCATGACTCCTTTGTCCTTGCAGTGTCCACCAGCGTTAGCAGTTTAGGAGAGTCTCTCACCTCACAGTGCACAGATTCCAGCTTGGCTGATGTCCTGCCAGTGTTGCCCCGGGCAACCACACCACTGGATCACAGCAGGTACCCATGTGTTCATAATTTCGTTACGCCAGTGGTTCCCGAACTCGGCCCTGGAGGCCCGCCTGTGTATGCTGGTTATTGATCCAACCATTGTTGCTGTTCAATTATTTTCACAAGCTATTCATTTTTCAAACTAGGTGCTTTTCATGTAAGATTACTGAAAATTTTAGTAGTATTGCATCAGAAATGGCATTGTATGATGTGTTCATTTACATTTTTATGGACATGTAGTGCTTATTGGGCTATGTTGGGCTATGCTTATTGGGCTAACATCTACTCATGTGAAAGCAGGCAAATGATCTCTGATCAAACTGAGACTGATCTGAATCAATGGGTTGCTAATTAGTGGAAGTCCAGACACCTTGCCACCAATCATAGCCATCTGATGGATGATGGACAATTCAAAGTTAAATGATCATGAGGCAAACCTGCATTGTACAGATGTTTTAAAAAGGAAAAAAAATAATGACAGCCAAGTTGGGGGCCTAGTTTTCGGTTTCTTGTTCACGATTTGAAGTAAACTGCCGATTGACTGTTATCTGCCAGATTTATATCATGTTCACTGCTCCACTTGCATTCATTTATTAAGAGAGAACCCTGTCCGTTGCTTTTTTTTTGTGTTGTGTCCAGCCAAACACTCTTAGCACAAGCATCACGGACACATTCTGAAGAGAGCGATTCATCGGGGGACACAGTGCAGCTGAAAACAGAAGAATTGAAGGGTATGGTGTGTTTTCCCAGCTGAAGCTCCGTATTGACCTCAATCCTCAGGGCGCTTAATCATCAACCCATATCCACATCTCCACAAGGGGCCTGTGGTTCAGTTCCCCATCATGGCTCTTTCTCTGTTGCTCCAGTGGCTGCAAGTAATGCTCTCTGCCTTCCCTCATCTGACTATTATTATTATTATTATTATTATTATTATTATATGGAAAACAGAAGGATGGCAGACTACCTAATTTTCATACTAAAGCCTTGCTTTAGTTTGCATGCTTGAAGATTGTCATCTTGAACAAACTAGCTGGTTTGGTTACCTGTAGGTGTGCAGTTTGTTGTGCTTGTGCATAGAATTGCTGCTATCACTTTGCAGCTAGTGCAGATCAAAGCTGGCAGTTGTACACTGGGCCACTATTGCTCTAAAGTAGCAATACTCCTGCATTTATTTGTTTTGGATGATTGTTGTTGCTGGAGTAAGAATCTAAGGATAAAGACAGTATTGGATGAAAGTAAGGCACGTAAATTTAGTCTAGAAAATTATGCTTTGCATATGGTGTCTAGCTCTATCATTTAAGATTCTGTGCTATGATTGTGTAAATGCGGGAAATCACATGGCAGTGTGATGGATTAAAAGGGGACCTATTATGCTGATCCTTCTTTTAATACATATTAGTAATGTTATAATGTTGGTTGTCCATACTCAACCTCTAAAGTTTCTAAACATAAGTTACAGGGGTTCCATAATCCAAGAACGTGATTTCGAGAACGTGATTTCCTCTCAGAACAGCTCCTCCTGAGATCTTTACGAGATCTGGGCAAAACCTGATATCGGGTTGTGCCGTCCAATTAGTACAGACCTAGCCAGAGCCAACCACTGCGCTGGACCTGCCCACACCGGAGACTATTCTAGCAGGCACTAACAGTGGCAGATCATACTATGCCTTAGTAGCGTCTACACTTTTGGAAATACAAAAGAAGAACCGCAGATCATTTGAGGTGCAATTTTGTCAGTATCTCTCTCAAAGCTACTTGTTCGTTTACTTCTGGATACGAAAAAAAAACAAATATTTCTCTTCCAAAAGACGATGCCACCAGAAATCATTGGTTAGCTTTTTTTGTTTGCTGGCAGCAAACAGCCACAGCCAAAGGGAACGTTAGCTGTTTGTGCCCAGCATTTTACCAAAGACAGCTTTGTCAATAAAGGATCATTTGACACAGGATAAGCGTTTCAGCTGCTTCTCAAACCTGAAGCAGTTGCATCGATCAAGCGCTTGGAGCCACAAGCTGTAAGTAACCAAATAGCAGCAAATAATGTAAGTGAAGCTAATGTGTTACGGGTGGCTAGCAGGACCAACAGCTGGCCTCAAACGCAGGCTTTATAAAATATCTAAAGATGCAGGCTTTATCTGTCGCGACTGTCCGTGACTCACAGACACAGAAACTGTAAGTTGCTTTTACTGCATAAGCTAACCTGACGTGATAGCCAGTGGATTGTGGCTGTAGCACAGCGGCTAACGTAGCCAAGTTACTGTTGCTAATGTTTGTGTCCTAATTATGCAAGAGTGATATCAGGGGAAATTCTACAGGTGGCCTACATTCAAAGTCAATGCAAAGACGCGAATACACGGGCATGTCAAGAAGCTTTCACACCGGACGCAAAATGAATTTTTCGCATGACAGATTGCATTCAAAGTCCTGACCCCTTATCAGCTACTGCATGTTAGTTCGCGTGTTCTGCTAATTAAAAATGCTCCTGGTTAACTTAAATGCAGCAATTATGATCGTTATGCTTTTGTTACTTCGGTAAGCATCAATGTGGCAGTTTCATCATAACGTTGCCTGATTGTAACCACAACAGTTGAAGCTAAACGGAGAGGTGCTGTATGTGTCTGCTGAGTTGGGCTGCAGTTAGACTAGACATAGATTTTGCAGAACTTGGGGTGCGTTTTTGGGTGCTTATAAAACGATTGCTTCACTTATCCATGACTGAGGTAAGCCTGATACATCTCCAATGGCTGGGCAAGCTCTCTGATACTACCGGTGAAAGCAATAGGGTAGCGCATAGGCTATAACGTGTCCGGTATAACAAATAATTTCTCTGCATTGCTGTCAATTGAATATTAAATTCTTTCCTGTAAAAGTTATTGATTCGCTATCTCCACATAAGCAACGGTTCATGCAAACAGAACTTGCGGTCTGTAAAACCTGTATTATGTCCTAACATAACCAGAGCTCTATCTAGCTCTCGCGCACTAACCATAACACACCCATTTTCCGCGAGAAAACGCTGGTCATTCCGAAGCAATAAGTAAACCATTACCAGAGGCAATTTCCAAAAAGGCCGTTTAGCCTGGAGCTTTCGCCCCTCTGTCATATACCAGTGCGGAAGCTGTTCATTTCTCCACGCTAACAACACACCACAGCTATGCATACGAACCAGCAGGTCCAAATGCACACCGAAGCAGTCCATAAGCTGTTGGTCCACTTTTAGCTGCTCCTCACTGTCCATGTTTCCCTCTAAACTCAGACCCACCGGATTTCTACGGCTACAGATGCAGAAGCAGTTGCTTCACAGCATAAGCCTACCCAACTGATGGCCTGTTGAATATGGATGTAGTACTGCGGCTAACGTAGCCAAGTTACTCTTTCCAATGTTTGTGTCCTAAATATGCAAGAGTAATATCAGGGGAAATTCATCAGAAGGTGTGTGTTAACATAAACCTCATTTGATGCAAACTGTTTATACTTGTTTTTAATTTGGATACTTGTACCACTGCCCCCTGGTAATGGAATTCACTGTCTGTAAAGCCTGTATTGCTGGGTAGCGTTTGTCTCTGTAGTTGTTATGTCTGCTCTGTTATCAGCTACTGCATGTTAGTTTGTGTGCTGTGCAAATTAAAATGCTCCTGGTAACTTATAGGCAGTAATTATGATCAGTATGCTTGTGTTACTAAGGTAAGCGTCAGTGTGGCAGTTCCGTCATAACATTGCCTGATTGTAGCCACTACAGTTGAAGCTAACCAGAGAGGTGCTGTATGTGTCTGCAGAGTTGGGCTGTGAAGGCTGCAGTTAGACCAGACGGTTTTGCAGAGCTTGGGGGGCGTTTTTGGGTGCTTGTGAAATGATCACTTTACTTATCCATGACCGAGGTCAGCCTGATACTTTTTCATAGGCTATAACGTGTCCGGTATAACAAATAATTTCTCTGCATTGCTATCGATTGTATATCATATCAGCGACTGAATATTAAATTATTTCCTATAAAATTTATTGATTCGCTATCTCCACATAAGCAACGGTTCATGCAAACGGAACTTACGGTCTGTAAAACCTGTATTATGTCATAACATAATCGGAGCTCTATCTAGCTCTCGCGCACTATCCATAACGCGCACATTTTCCGTGAGGAAACGCTGGTCATTCCGACGCAATAAGTAAACCATTACCCCAGGCAATTTCCGAAAAGGCCGTTTAGCCTGGAGATTCAGCCGCTCCGTTATATACTAGCGCAGAAGCTGTTCGTTACTCCATGCTAATGACACACCACAGTTATGCACAAGAACCAGCAGATCCTAATACACACCGAAGCAGTCCATAAGCTGTTGGTCCACTTTTAGCTACTCGTCACTGTCCATGCTTCCCTCTAAACTCAGACCCACCAGATTTCTACGTTCTCCGGTCTTCATTTGGGCATGTCGACCCATTCTACAAATGGGTCTGTATGTGGTGGATTCTAGCGTTCCCTGCTTCCTAGCTATAGAGTAGACAAACCGCTCTACCCACCACTGTTGCCGTAGCAAACTGTAGTGTAGCCGATAGCAAATTTGAGCTTGAGCTGCCAGACTAGGGCACTGCGTCCTCCACTTTCGCCGCCACGTTTATTAGAACAAGTTCATTAGATCTATATTCAAGTATACCGTTATATTTTGGAATTTTCTCGCTCATTCCTTATCAGATGGCAGACATGTCTCACGTTTCTCTCTGGGGAGGCTGACCTGGAAAACTGCGCTCTGCAGCCTCCTCCCGCCCAACTCTGCCCTCCACAGAGCTGGCCAGTCAGAAGAAAGTTGGCTTAGGGGAGTGGGGGCCTTGGCGGAAGAGCCACCCCTGTGAGGCGTTTCAGGCAGAGACTACAATGGACTACAATTGGGGTTTTTTGAGGATGGCAGTATGAGCTAAATAAGGACCCTGTTTTGGACTTTGATCAGGAGTACTCTAGGGGAGTCCAAGATCAAAATCAAAACCTTGGAAATATAGCAAAATAGGTCCCTTTTTTAAAGAATTGGTTAGTTCAGTTCAGCCCCCCTCTGATGCTGTATTTGAGCCACTTTTATACTGACTAACACGTAGTCCATGCTTACACACACATTTTTGAAAATATTTTCTTTCCTCTTGGTTCTGTAATAAAATCCTGTCCACACAAGCATGGTTTTAAAAAAAAAAAATAAAAATCTACATCCACAGTAAAAACGTGATGAATCCCAGGAATGCACGTATTTAACGGCCACACAGTGCACAGTGCGCCTTATCACAAGCGTCAATTTGGTAGCCTACTGCTGTAACGGCAAGCAACAGTTATCGGGCATTTATTTCTCTATGAAGCCGAATATCTCGAAAGTTAAGATGGTTAAGAGTTAAATCCACAATAATTTACCGTTCCAGCGGTGTCAAACTCAAGGCTGACAGCGAAGTCGTTTTCCCTCCAAAAAGAGATTTCTGCAATTTGCGGAACCGGTCAACCCACTGTATATCAAAGATTACTCGCACCCCGTCTCAGTAAAATTCATTCAGGGAAAGAACTTTAATGTTTTTCGATTTCTATACTGTTTTAAAAAGCTAATTGGCAATTTTTAACCAATTTTTCAAAACGTTTTGTATCGTCTGTTCAAACATAATGTTCGCTAAGCTTGCAACTAGAAAATAATTTTGTACAATATGAATTTAGTTCGACCAAAACAGGATAACGCAAGATCAAAATCGAAGCGATGTCAAGTGTGTGTTAAATCAAGGTGCAGCGAAGGTATAATTTCTTGTGAAATCATGTAGGTTGTAAGGCCAATCAGAAACCATAAATTGCTGTAACCGGTTCCTTAGGCTAACCTGTTCTCTCGACCTCAAAAGGTGAAGTTAAAAATATGGATTATGTACTCTAGCAGTGACCACTGTAGTGCAGTCTGACTCTTCTGTGCCTGTACAATTGAGTAAACGTGCAAAACCTCCTCTTAAGCTGATGACTTTTTTGGGGCAAATTTAGGACTAAACTTAGCCGCAATGTGAAGTGAATATGGACGACTGGGCAATGGGCAAAGAGGGCAATGGACAGTACTAACTGACAAAATTTAAGTTGTATGAACTGGCAGAGATTTGAGTGGCTGGAAATAGTGATGGCAGCAGTCTCTGCCGGTTCATCTGTGAATTCAATTCAGTCTTTATTCTTCTACTGACAAGGTAATTATTTATTTATGTATGTATGCTTCACGATTTCGTAGTGTTTTGTAGGTTCATGTAATTGTGTTAACAGTGGAGAATAACCTGTTTTTATCCAGCCAACAGCTAGTTTACTTGAATGTATAAAAAAACGCTACTATTGATTGCTGAATCTTATCGGAGTAATTAATCATTAGTATTCTTTCACTCTGGTTCCACCAACTGTCATTGGCAGTTGAAGACTTTGCAGTAGAGGAGGACAGGTCATCTGACCCATTTTATTGTCTCCAATTGGCTTAAGTTGAACCACTGCCAGCAAAGCTTGCTCTCATGTAGCTCAGCAGGATTTTCAACTGACAAATTGTCTTCAGTGAGCGCAAATTGGCAACAAATTTTGATGCTTGTTTTTCCTGAGAATTTTTTTGTGTATCATCACCTTTAGGAATGTTAAAATCAACAGTATTTTGTGCATGTCTGCCATTGTACGAGATTTCGTGGCTCTTTAACAGAGGAGATAAGGCCCACACTCTCAGAAGCCAGAAACTCCTTTTTCCCAGTCTACCTTTAAACACTGAAAACTGAGTCTCTGGAAAGAGTTCTCCCAAAAGGTCCATTTTCAGTGGCTGGAAATGCCTTTTACATGTGGATGAATGGCCGGAATGCTTGGAAAATGGTATATTTTCAAAAATACCCATGTGCCTGTGGACTAGCCCCAAGTTACGATGTCTTGTAGAAATTTAATGGTAAGGTTTGTTACAGATCATTATGGTGAGAGTCATATTTGCTTATTTTCTTGTCTGCGTTACAATTTTAAACATTGGAACTACAATCATAACTCGGAAGCTTTTTGCCTGGTTCTCAGCATAGTAAATGCATGTCTGGATGGGTGTGAAGTTTGTGCAAAGGAATGTCTCCCGACTTTCACGTTAGGATATGGACTGTGCCATTTCAAACTGCAGAATAAAGCCATCAGTTTCTGGACTTGACATGTATGATGAGTAAATTTAGAGCAGACGTGTCATCAGGTTTCTGACTCAATCCCCTGTATGGCTACTGGCATCTGGTCAAGGTTGTTGGAGGCAGTATTTCTCAGAAATGTAAAAATGTTTATTTTGTTTAGGAGGAAAATAAGACAACTGATGAAAAAATGCAGTGAAAAATGGTTAGTAATTTAAGATTTCATTCCTTGAAATGTTTTGTTACTGCTCATTCTGTCAGGAGGAGGATGTTCCGAGATGATTCTGGATTTCACAAGCAGTTGAATTGCATGATTTCTTTTGTTTGTGTTATGCCCCTACCGATTAATGCAAAAGTACAGCGGAGGTCGTGTTTTAACTGGGGGGAATCCAGTCGATTCACAGTGGGAGATGATTGGAACCGGGTCCTCTGCTATTATCTAAATGCACTTGAAAATGTGCAGGTATCAAAAAGTCTGCAAGTCCTCATCACCAGAAATTCACGTGAAAAATTTGTCTCTACTTCTTCTTTCAGTTACTGTTTCCCCGAGTTTGGACGAGGCTGCTGTAGGACAACAGGACCAGCCTGCAGAAAAGCCAAAGCCGAAGAAGAACCGCTGCTTTATGTGTCGCAAGAAAGTAGGCCTTACAGGTGCGGCGGGTTTTTACGGTTACTTGATGTTGTAAATCACTTAAGGGGAAGGTGAATAAAATAATTTATGCGTATTGGACTTGGAAATGAAAGTGACGAGTGCTTCTGTTTTCAGTAATTTGGGATGTAGCTGTGGTGGCTGTTTATTTTGATGTCACACTTTTTTTTTTTTTTTTCCCTTTGCTGCAGGTTTTGACTGCAGGTGCGGGCACGTGTTTTGCGGCATCCATCGATACTCCGACATTCATAGCTGTACGTTCGACTACAAGGCTGATGCTGCGGAAAAGATTAGGAAAGAAAACCCTGTAGTTGTTGGAGAAAAAATCCAGAAGATCTGAGACCCCTCCATTTTAAAGAATTATTTTTTATCAAAAAGGCTACAATCTAGGTTTTACGACTCACTCTTATATTATAATTAAGTACTTAATGGGAATTCTAGGAAGTATTGCATCACCAACAAAATCACGCATGCCACCTGGAAATGCATCAGTGACAATTATTTGCAATGATTTTCTTTTTTTTTTTTTTTTTTTCAGAATGTTGTGGATTGTGATTTTGAAAGAGAAAATGTAGGTTTTCTATAATTTTTTTGCCATTTACATTTTTAATATACAGGGCCTTCTCTAATTCGGTGAGGTTGATGGCGGGGATACTTTTCTTTTTCCTGAATTTGCATGTTGTACCTTTTGAAGTATTCTCCCTACTTTGTACTGTATGTAGTTTCTTCTAATAATTGAATGTACTCTGAGAAATGTTGCAGATGTGTATCGCATTTAACTGCAAAAAAAACTTTTTTTTTTTTTTTTTTAACATTAACGTATGCTTATTTGTGTGGGTTTTTTGTTTTTTGTTTTTTTTTTTTCTTTTATGGTTTTGTTGTAATTCACTTTGGAGTGTGTGGTTTTGCAGGATACAAGTTTGAGAGAGAGAGAGGAAATTGGTGTGTGTATTTTGAGTTAATAAAAATGCTTTAATTTTGAGTGGAATAGCTTGAAGGCACTTTGCTGCCTGTGTGCCTGTGAGTGAAATTGATTCTTTTATAAAAGTGCACAAATGAAGTTTGACCTGAAATAATTGTGTTGTATTTATGTGACTATTCACTGTCTTAACTTCAGTCTTAATAAAATTAAAGTTGATTTTAATTATTTGTGGCACATTTCATTATGTTGAGTGTAATGATCCAGGTTGCCCCGTTTTTTGGTCTTATAGGTCTATAATATAGCTTTCCCAGTTCTCTGATTGGAATTCCACATACAGAATGTGTACAAGCTGTTTGCCAGCACACGACTGAAACATTTTCTGACAAATTTGATTCTTTTGACGGGAACGGTGCCCAATCCATTAACAACCTGGCAGCATCACTGCTTCTGTAGTTTCTCATCAGTGCAATCAGTTATGCTGTTCTTTTAATTGCTCGGCAGGGCCGAATCACCTGGAGCATTCCTTTGATAAAGATGATGACATTTAAATGTATCCTCTTTACCATTAGTAGATAGCCTACTTATTTTAGTAATACTAGATTTGGAAGTATGTCTTTATTGCATAATACTCCGCGGTGAAACTTTAAGTGACGTGTCGTTATATATTTCTACTAAAAACGATTTCCTTCGACTTGCTGAGTCATTTCAAATCTGTTTCATATTATTCGCTGGGTTCTGGTGGATGGGCGGATATTCCGCCCTGTTCTCTGATTGGTCGCTCATTCATATTGAGAAGGCGGTATCGGTATGGTTGTGTGCGTCTGGAAGAGGTTACTAACTTTACTGCTGGCCCTGAAGACCATACCGGAGCTGAACTGCAACCTGAAAATGTCTTTTATAAAAGTAGACGAGCGCTCTGATTTCTCCTTTCACAATCTGCCTTACGGTGTTTTTTCGACTCCAGACAATGTGAGTGGAACTGCACGTCCGCGAATGAACATGAATTCCTTTGAAGTTTGAGTTGTAAAAGTTGATTTGTAAGTGGTCAACTTCAGTTATTATTAAAAATAGTAGTAGAAATGCTTATCTATGATTATTACTATGCAAAATAATTGGATGGGTTACTGCATGTTAGTGTGTTGATAACATTGCTAAAATTTTAGCAAAACGAGGGTTTGTACCTATTTTTATTTTATTAGAAGCGGGGTATGTTGTGGTCGATGCTGAAAAATGTAATTAATGCACGAAAGCACGAGCTCAAATGATTCGCACAATCTCTAATATTCTTATAACAGTGCCGGCTGATTCAGACCGGGTGAATCAGTGAATACTGAAATGCATGATTCAAAACCATTCTTTGGTTCAAAACGGTGGTGCGCTTTGTTTACAGCCCTGTTCATTAGTTATTATGAATGTTTTTTCCCCCCTGAAAGAATAACGGTGAGTTGTACTATAACTCCATGAAAACCCATGGAGACACGGTCATCACAAACACAGTAATGTTTTCCATGGGGTCCTATTGGTCTTTTTTTGTATCCTCCATGATTTTCCCTTTTAGGAGAAATAGGTCTGAGTTCTCATGAGTTAAAGAATGAATGGTGAGCATGGACGAGTGTCGCAACCTTTTTGATCGACAGAACAGGCCGACTCCTCAGCCACAGAGATTACAGGATGAATGGGAGCGGATCCTTCAATGTGTCTTGCAAATGGCAGCGTGATATGATTTTCTCAACTATTTGGTTTTCAATCCTCACGCCTGTTTATCACTTTGGCAAGACTTAAAAAAGATTAAATCTGCCTGATCTGCTACGCTGGTAGTTGTTGGAACAGCTTCCAAAATTTTGCTATTACTCCTCTGCTGAGATCTTTGCACTGGCTGCCAGTTGTAGCCAGAGGCAGATTTGAAGTTCTGATTTTGGCTTAGGCTGCAGCAAACAAGACGACCCCCTCCTACCTGCAAGAAGCCATTATTCTGAACAGACCTGCTCGGCCACTGTAGTCTAGTCCGGCAGATTGACTGCAGCTACATCTCCCTTCCTTTCATTTGAAAGGCCGTTGCTTATCCAAATCACAGGGCTTCTCCACCTGATCACCTCAGTGGTGGAATGACCTGCCCATGTCCCCGTGAACTATTATTGCAGCAGATCATCTGTCATTTTCTGAGGACTTATCTTGTCAGACAGCACTGACCTCTGCTTCTGTCATACATGGTCTTTGTCCTAACTTCCACCCCCTAAAATAATCTATCAGCTGTCCGTACACTATACCATTGCAGTAATGCTTTACCAGCTCTATTGGGGTTGTCTTGCACTGATTGCTTTTAAATTGTAATCCCTAGTTTGCTTGCCTACCTGCCTGTGTATTATTCTACTTTAGTTGACTTATGCCTTCCGCATAGTTCATGACTGAGCTGATTGCTCATAATTAATTTTACCTCGTCTAATATGTTGTGAAGCTGCTTCAATTGCTTTATTCCATACTCTTATTAAGAATTTTACAAATAAATCTGATGTAACTTAGTGTAGTGACCAGACTTCCCTTAGACCTACATATATAGTGTACATTGTTGGCAGGAATTTAATGCAGGGCTTAGCCGAACTAAGAGTTGGTGGGTGGACATTACCATCTCAAGCTATACTCCAGACTAAAATCGCAACTACATTCTGTGAACTGCTTTACATTTCCCTTGTATCAGATTTGTGCATTAACCTGCCCAAATTATGACGCTACCACATCTCTGTAACTGAGGAATGTCTACATTTTGCAGGAATGTTGAATATCATTATGATCTGAAAAAATTATTTTCCTATTTAATCAACACATATTTTTTAAATATAAATTGTAAGATTGAATCAATAGAAGAATACTACCATTACCAATCATGTGTGTGTGTGTGTGTGTGTGTGTGTTGCTTATTTGGACTACAATACTCCCACCTGTAAGACCTCTGAAGCATGCCTGATAGCCTGTTCTTGACAAGCAGTGCTCCCGCTAAGTTTGTATGGCCCGGTTGCCAGCAGGCTGATTGATGCCTAAGTGGTCTCTGTCACTCACAGCCTAGACATAGAATTGGCGTTGCCATTGGCGATCAGATTCTAGACCTCAGCGTGGTGAAGTCCCTCTTCAGCGGACCAGTGCTTTCAAGACATCAGGATGTGTTTGATCAGGTGACTGCCCGCACCCTTCAAAAACCGTACGGTAAACTAAGTTAATCTTCTACCATGATGGGTGCAAAATCCACAATAAAGTTAGGAAGATGGTAGCTATGCAATATAAAATCGATGCATTTTATTTGAGGAAAGTGTATCTGTGTAGACGGTGATATGAACACTTTGATTTTTAGGCAACCCTTAATGCTTTCATGGGTCTGGGATATGAGGCCTGGAATGAGGCCAGGAGATTTCTCCAGATGCTTTTGTCGGCCAATGAGTCCACCTTGCGAGATGATGTCAGCCTCAGGAGCAGGTTTGTGTATCTATGCCCCATACAATAACACTGAGTGCCCAAATCTAGAGAATTACCATGATCATATAACAACAGATGCGTTGAAATCTGTCTCTCTCTAACCGTACATAAAATGATGTGACAGCGGTGCTTTTGTACATTGGAAATGGATAAGAGAGGCACTGTTAACAGCTATACATATTGTAGCTATACCAAGTCTTTTAAGAAGTCACTAAAATTGCGGTGACTTCCTGTCTGTTCTTTAGTTCTTTTTTTTGTTGTTGTCAGATATGAGACGGAACTGGAAAGCCATCCCCATAGTTTTCTGCGAGAGCCATTACTCATTAATCCTTTTTGTAGATATTCCTAATAATGTCTCTTGCCCTGGGTTGCAGATTGCAAGGCTTGTTCTTGTTCTTAACTTCTTGTAGCAGACTCTCATCCACCCCCCTCATGCACAAAGCTTACATTTTAAAAGGGATCTATGATGTTGACCGTGGAAGCTAATTCAGGCTGAGTTCTGACAGCTGGCCCAATGGGCTCCAGTGGAAATGAGTTCAGAAGGAATTTTGCATTAGCAGTTGAAAGAATTTATTCACTGGGAGTTATTAATGCATGGGACGTCATCCCAGGTGTCTGGGGGTAGTGCTTGAATCTTCCATTATACAGTCAGTAAAGAAGGTTTTTGAGTTTCTGCCTAGAAGCTCCGCTGTCATGTTTTACTGATCCCCTATTATGTCAACAGGTGCGCTGCCAATTAGCCATTACAAACCTTTTCAAAATCTGTTCCTTGGCATCACAATGGAAAATAACCGCCCAGAGGCCCCCAGAGCAAGAAGGACTGATCAACTTCTGCTAACATGCTAATCAGTGCCTTCATTACACTGGGTGGTCACTCTCCCTTGATACACAGGAAGGACATATTTTGTAATGGCTAATTGGCTGTGCAGCTGGTGACATAATAGGTGACCTTTGAGTCTGTCTCTAAAATGTTTTTATGTGTACTTTCATTACTTTTTTCACTGCTGATAATTAATAATTTTTTGCACCATCCCAATATGTATTTGTGTAATTGTTTATACAGGCACCCCCTCCCGGGTGATAGGTGTTCAAAAGTAGTCGCACTAACATAATCATAAATAATCATTTTTAGTGCTTGATTGTGAGTCTTTTGCAATCAATGGCTGTCTGAAATCTGGAACCCAGAGATGCTGGGTTTTCGCTGCTGCCGTCCTCAGTTTGTGCTTGTTTTGGTGATAGCAAATTAAATGCATGCTCAGTTGGATTCAGATAAGGGGATATATTCTCGGCTATTGCTTTTTTGCAAATACCACTTTTTTGCCTTAAAAAGCTCTAGGGTTGCTTTTACAGTATGCTTTGGGTCATTGTCTATCTTTCTATCTATCTGCTTGGTGTAGTGTTGTCAAATGAGTTTTGAAGCATTTGGCGGTATGATAAGCAGATAATACAGCCCTCTGTAATTGTGCAGTAATTCTGCAGCTTCAATTATAAAATCATCAGTAAATACAAGGGAATCCATTTTACATGCCCATACCATTACACTACCTCTGCCATGCTTCACAGATGAGGTAGTATGCTTTGGATCATGAACATTTCCTTTCATTCTCAATACTGTTCTCTTTTTATCAATTTGGTTCAAGTTAAACTTCATCTCATTTGTTCATAGAATTTTGTTCCATTACAAGAGGCTTTATTTCATTTTATTTATTTTTTTTATAATTTTTTTTTTTTTTTTTGGCAAACTCATACCTGGTCCTCTGTCATCCAATTTTTATCCATGTTCTTCCCAACCATTTGGTGTTCCTGAGCTCACAGGTGCGTTCTTTCTTCCCAAAACTGTCCTCACACGGTGCAGTTTTTCTATGATTTCCTTTCCTACTCTACGTTAGGATTCGTCACATTCAGCCATAGACAATTGCATCAAATCGTAGCTGCAGATTGTCGCAGGACGGTACATCTCACACTGCAAAACCTACAGTATCTTACATTCAATATCCCGGATGAAACGCTTTCTTCCGGGGGGGGGGGAGTGGTTCTGGAAAGACTGATGCATACTCTGCTGAGGGAAATCCTGGAAGTAAAATTGTCCCCATATATTACAAACAAAGAAATATAAATATGTTTCCGAAATTTTGACTATTTCTTTCTTCAATTTAAAAAAAAGTATTGATTATTGTGTAGGTTACGGATGTATTAACAAAGCTCCTCATTTTGTTCTCCCGTTGGTAGTTTGTTGTGAAAAAAGGAAATGCTGTGTATTGCTTCAAAACTGAAGTATCAAAAAAGAAGAAGTCAATGTAAGAAAAAGAAATAAAAGTAAGTTCGGAGAAAACCAGAATTACTGTCCCGGGGTGCAAACTAACACTTGGGGGGGAAGTGCCATTTTTTTATTATGTGGAAATAATCTTTTGTTGAATGCCTGCAGTATGTGTACGTGAGTGCATCACTACAAACTGGAAAATTCAGAAGTAGCATGTATATTCTTCACAAGAACTGCGCCTTTCTGTTGAAAGCAGACACACCACCTGCAACCATATGAGTGATATATTCTAGAGTACAGAGTTTAACACCAATTCAACAAGCAAAAGAATCACAGGAAGCATCAGGATGGAGCAAAATGAAACTTGTACATCCACTTATTTATTTATTTTTTATATTTTTTATTTAAAGTTTCATGCTGACCGTTGTCTGTCTGACAGGTGAGCTTAACTCTGAAAAAATTAAAATTGTGCTGGAACTCCCATCACATTAGACAAGATACAATTGAGATATCTAAAGCAGCGCACCTGCAATATTTGCCTTCGACAGTATATTAAGGGCTTAGACAAGCATAGAGCATTAATGCTGGCTGCATGTACGCCTAGATACCTGTGCAGCTAAGTTCTGTCGACATTTCTCCCAGGGTGCCTGCTTTCCTACTTTTGTAATGAAAACTCTTACAATTTGTATTGTACAGCTGTGCCCTTTCATGCCACAACTCCACCAAAAGGTCCTCTTTTACTTCTGTCCAATCGATCACCATTGTTGATGCTGATCATTTGTTGACAGGAAGTTGTTGTGTCGAAATTACCAACAGTTCCGCCGGCATGACCAAAAAACTTTGAATACGTCCAAAACTCTACGGCACTCTGTCAACCTTAGCCACGGCCAAATTGCAGGGAATTGTACCCGTAGGCACCCACATGCATTAAGATGCTGTAGAAAATTGTGTCTTAACGTAGTTTATTGTGCGACGTTGCAGCCAAACTGCACAGCGTGAGGCCAGTTTAAGAATGCTCTAAATGGTGGGCTTAACCACATATACATGTAATAAACAGTAGTTCAGTTGAGACACTCTTGCTGCAACTACATGGCCGAATTTAGAGGCCTCGTGTCCTCTCGCTAGCCAATCACATCTGCACACATCACATCAGTAACAAGTCGACATGGTCTACAACATCCCCCGCCAATCGTGCGCTTCTCATTTTCGAACTCAATCAAGGCCTTTATGGTCTGAAGCTACACACCAAATTTGGTTACTGTATCTGTAGTAGTTTCTGAGTAAAGCTGTCCCCTTTATCTCGGACGGACGGACGCACACACGGACGGACGGACGCACGGACGGACGGACGGACGGAGGTCAAACCTATATCCCCCTCCCACTTCGTGTTGGCGGGGGATAATAAAGCACTCTGTTTCAAAAACTGCTTATCAGATTAACGCCATTAAGATGTTCGTGATTTCTTTTGTATGCTTGCTGCTGCTAATCATTGGCTGGTGCTAAATGTTGTTGCTCTCTGTTTTCCATTAACTCCTGAGCGCTGTCAGTTCTGGTTTGTTTTTGCTGCTATTTTACTCTCCTGCTCACCCACTACCAGCCCAGCTTCCACCTGTTGTTTAGATCCGCTTTATGTTCTCAGAGGATTTGCTGTCATTTTTTCATGAGGAAGGTGACTTCTAACAGTATTCTTGGTTGTGCAAGAATATGTGCGCCTAGTACCCCAAGCAGATCTAATCAGCACCAAACCAATAGTAATATGCTGCAGCGTAATTAATGAATGACTTTTCATTTTAATATTCTAGTTGTCCCGACTGAAATATTTGTCCTATTCCCCTGATGGTTTTGTTTTGATTTTTCAGCCTAATGATGGCTTGCTTTACCGGCAGTGTCGGCTGGTAGTACTTCATATTGAGAGCTAACAGCAACATATTCCAAATGCAAATAGCACTCTTCACACAAATCAACTCTTGACTATTTGCTTTCTTGCCAAAGCAATAATGAGAAAATAGTACACACCTAGCCAGTGAAAAACTAATCATCCAATTGCCAAGTTACTTTTGGTCCCTTTGTGAATATATATAAAAAATGGTATCATTCCTATAGCAGTCACTGGATTTGGATGTTAACACCCTGAAATTAAAACTGAAAGTTGAGGTCATATTTAATTACACTTTCAGTATGCTGTTAAAAACAGCTAAAATACTTTAATGTCCAAATATTTATGCTTATACATAATTTACGGTGAGCATCATAATTCATTGGGCTATGACATGTACTTAATTTCGTTATGTTTCCTCTCACTTTGTGTTTGAAAGGATACAGTGACAATGAGCTGGAACTGCAGACAGTCATCTTTAATTTGTGGGCGTTTTCATCCATATTGTATGAAATGTTTAGGCACGTCAGCACTTTTTGTGCATTGTTCCCCAAACTTTTGCACTCATCATAAAATAATGGACAGTTTAGCCGTATGTTGAATAATCCTTTTAAAACACTTGGCTGCCTTTCCTGCACTGACTGCTTAACACCTGAGAAGTATCCTCAAACAATGGGTATCTTCCCTGGTGATGCTCTGCCAGGCCTGTACAGCAGCCATCTTTGGTTCTGGCTTGTTTGAAGGACTTTTTGCCTTCAGTTTCCTCCTCAGTATATAAAGGCCACTTTATACTCTTAAGACTTTTGTCTGTCAACAGTGTCTACCCACTAAAATAATGTCTGAGTGACAGAAAAAAGTATTGTTTGACAGTGTTTTGTGCTTTTCGAATATGTGAAACGTTGCAGACGCTGTTAATGGTTGTCGTATTATTTCACTGGCTGAATGGACCGAGAGTGCGGTGGTTGTCACTGGTGTAGAAAGTTGATACAGTAGCTTTTTCTAAAAGATCAGTTGGTTATGGATACAAAGAAATGACTAATTACCAGTTTGCGCCACAGACATTGTCCCACATTTCGTTTAAGCATAAAAGAACCTGTATCGTCTGACGCTTTTATAAAACGTCTGTCGGCATACGTCTCACAAGCATAAAATGGCCTTAAGATGCATGTTCAGTTGGATTCAGATCCGGTGATTGACTTGGCTTACAGAACCTAAATGACGGCAAATGTCTCTCCCCGATTGATTATGGGAGTCACTGTATGCAAATATCCTTTAATTATCCAAATCATAGGGCAAAACTGGATGAGACTGCACTGGCTTACATTGTCACTTTGGACCAAATATTAACGGTTTCAGTCTTTTTTATACATGTTGAGTGACTTGAATCCTTTATTTACTTTGTTCGGTGTCTCTCTCTTCCTCAGGGCTTTTGTGCACCAGAGCTCAGCAATCATGCATCTCCCAGCTGAAATAGGTAGGTGGTCCTTCAGCGACAGATTACAGGTACTGATGAGCTACATGTGCTGCACCATTCCTTTAGGCAAAGAGCTTCTGTCTGTAATGACTAATTGGCGCTCTCAAACAGTGTACTTTACCTGCAGTGAACTTTACTCCTCTGACTCCTCCGTGTGTGTGTCACCGTGTTTACGTCATCGTGGACAGATCCACAATTTCTGTGGAAAGCTGATTAAACTCGGATCTTTCTGAACTGAACTTTTTGGATTGAATGCTCGCTTCGTTTTTGAGTTCGATAGTTAAAGTGCCTAAATGACTGTAGCTAAATAGATACATTTAAATCATTTTGGTGCAATGAGCGCCACTCATTGGCTTCGGGCATACACAGTATGCTTTTGATTTACAGCCGACAACAAACACGGCAATGCAATTCCAGCAATATTGAGTACTTAAACTAAACAAAAGGCTACAGATTAACAGGGGTTTTTTTTTTGTGCCTTATTTATACAGACTCAATCGATGCTGTCTGTGATAGGGGGAAACATTTCTCCTCTGCTGACTAGCTCAGGAGTGTGTTTTGAAATTTAATGAGCACTTTTTAAGTTAATATTAACGCCAGTCCTGCAGGTTGTCGATATGTAGAAGACCCGCATTCGTTTCCCTGTGTGCCGGCCGACAATTTATCGTTCCCTGGTAGCTATTTACCTGTATGCCGGTCCTCAGTAAGCGTTAACATGGAGGAAGGACAGGGGTTAACATGAGAACTGATGAAAGAGGAAAAGGGGAAACGCATTCTATTAAATTCAAAATCTTACGTACAGAACACAAACCTGTGGAATGAAATGAAGTTTACTGCATTATTAGGCTTCTTACCACAGCTTTCTTATGACGAATCAGGATGTTCATCCTCCTATTATGTTTAGGGTCATTTTGACCCAATTCAGTGTTGACTGTTACATGGGTAACATTCTTTTTTTTCAACTATATATATATTTTTTGCTAACTTTACAGGTTAGATGAAATCAGCTAAAAAAATAATTTTATGTCCTGTGCATGTCAGCATCAGTGTTGTTTGGGTCATTTTGACCACAGGATCTATTATATAAACCCATCATTTTGTTCTTCTTTTTGTAGTGCTGCCTAATACACAAGACATTTTCAAATTAATTTCTCATTCATTTCACATTTGGTCTCATTCATTTCACAATAATAATGAAATATCAATGTTTGATGTATAAAGGGAGAATGGGGGAGTCATGTTTTATTTACTCTGTTATTAAAATGGTCTGTAGAAAGACATAAATGAGCTGAGAGAAAATTGGGAAACATTTTCAGTTACAAACGTTTACATTAGTTTTACATTTTTGAGATCAAACTGACCTCAAACCAAAAATGGCATATTTATTTGAATATAATGGGAAGGTTAAATCAGCATTCTTGTTTTTACTTGGCTTAGTTATGTTAAAAGCTGTTCAGCTTGTGAAGAGGCACATTCCTGCAGATTTCCTCAACTAGTGAATTATAAGGGACCTAAAGAGCAGCAGCTCACAGCGTAATATTTGGTGCTGTTATGTTTTCTATGGGGTTTGATACCTGTTGCTTTTTTACTCCCCCGGCATAACATGCGGGGGGATATAGGCATCGCCTCGTACGTCTGTCCGTCCGTCCATAATCATTTTGTTTCCAGAGCAGAACTCGGAAACTATGCAAGATATCGGCGCCAAACTTGGTACATGTACTCTATGTATAGTCTAGATGTGGTTTCTGCTACTTTGGAAACTCCAGATTACTATTTTTGCCATTTCCATGGAAACTATACCCAGCAACAAAAGTTTCTGTGACACCAATATTGTTAATTATTTTTCATAACGCAATTATGAAATTGTCATACATGGTGATATCAGACTGAAACAGTACACGTAAACACAACATTGAAATGGAAATCATGAAAATGCGAGAAAATGACTTTGCACGTGAAAATGTGCGTAAATCATGCTTGTGGATGGCAATAAAAGAGGAGAATTTTTGGAATGTTCACATTGTGCCTGATGAACGACGGAAGCATCACTTATCGAAAACTCAGCCATTTCGGATCAGAACTCTACCCTCTAAATGCCAAGACTGTCTGAAAATGATCGGTGGAGGGCCATTGGGATGATTGAATCCGGAACCTCGCAGAGGGAAGTTGCTCATCGCCTGAATGTCCACCGAAACACCATTTGGAACTTATGGCAGCGTCATCAGCAGACAAGACATGTCAGAGACCGTCCTCGCAGCGGTCGTCCACGAGTAACCACTCCCAGACAGGACAACTGGATTCGAACAACCTATCTCCGAAATCGATTCCAACCTGCAACCATAACTGCAAGAACGATACCTGGTTTGAGGCGACTGTCTGCACAGACAATCCGTCGCCGTCTCCGTCATTTTGGCATTGTCCCACGTCGGCCAGCAAGACGTCCAATACTCACAGCACAACACCGACGACTGCGTCTACAGTGGGCACAACAACATCGACGGTGGATCCAACGTCAGTGGGATCGGATCTTGTACTCTTCACTGATGAATCAAGATTCATGCTTAACCGATGTGATGGTCGTTTACGTGTATACCGTCGACGTGGAGAACGTTATGCCAACAACTGTGTTCAGGAATTTGATCGTTTTGGAGGTGGTAGTGTCATGATTTGGGGAGGGATCACGGCTAGAAACAGAACAGATTTGCTTGTTATTGATGGAAATCTGACAGGTCAAAGATATCGCGATGAAGTGCTACGGCCATTGGTGGTACCGTTTTTGATGCAACATGGTCCCGGAATAACGCTACAACATGATAACACCAGACCACACGTTGCAAGGATTGTACAGCAGTATCTGATGCAACAACATGTCAATGTCCTGCCATGGCCAGCCAGATCCCCAGACATGTCCCCAATCGAGCATCTTTGGGACGAGATGGATCGACGTTTGCGGCGGTTGGATAACCCGCCAGCTACACTCCAGGAATTGCGACAACGTCTACGTCAGATTTGGAATGACATCCCACAGCAATTTCTGGCACATCTGATTCGGTCCATGCGCCGGAGATGCGTTGCTTGCATCATGGCACGAGGAAGTCACACCCGGTATTGAAGTGTGAAGGTCACAATTGGTTAGACGTCAGACAAGTGCTTCATGACGCATGAAAATGACATTTTTCGTTTTGAGTGACGTTGGCACTGAAAAGTCAGTGTTTCTCCTGTTAAATAAACATATTGATTGCATTGAGATCTTTGCGTGTCATTTATAACATACACATAAATGGTGTCACAGAAACTTTTGTTGCTGAGTATATTTTGGACTTGGTGCACATCAGGCCTAGATCCTTTCCGGAGCAGAACACAAAAACCGGTCAATATATCTTACTGCAACTTTCAATTTCTATTACCCACATACTGAAGTGGTGTCTTTAGATATTTTCAGATTTCTGAAAATCTTATTTTTTTCATTTCCATGGAAACAAGTTTCATTTGGACTTTGTACAGAGATAGGTTCGTTTCCGGGGCACAAGTCGAAAACCGTTAATTAAATCTTTCTTAAACTTTGCATGTGTATTACCCACATACTGAAGTGGTGCCTTTTCATGATTTCAGATTTTTGAAAAAAATTTACTTTTTTTTTTTTCTTCATTTCCATGGAAACCAGTTGGATTTGGATACAGAGATAGGTCTGTTTCCGGAGCAGAACTCAAAAACCATTCAATATATCATACTGAAACTTTGCATGTGGTGCCTTTTGATATATTCAGATTTCTGAAAATCTTCTTTTTATTCCCCCTGGCAGCATTAATGCAGGGGAGATATTGTCATCAGTGTGTCCATCTGTTTGTCCGTCCATCCGGGCGGCCGCCTGTAATCATACCTTGTCCGGGCCATATCTGGGAAACTATACATCCGACCTTCACGAAATTTCACGGATATGTTGAGCATCATGTCTAGATGTGCCTTTGGGGGCCGGGGGGATATGCTATTTCCAGATGGCTCTTGTTATTGTATTATGACTAGTCTTGAATTTCTTTTCAGCAAGGAATGTTTTGCGCCATATGAATTTATCCATTTGTTCACCTTATTGTCAATTATCAGTGCACAGTCACAGATGGTGAGAGGACCTAAAACCCAAGACACAGGTTTTGCAGGGAACTTAAACAGACTCAGAGCAGAGAACAGCCAAGGTCAAACACAGGCAGTCAGTCAGTGGCTCAAGGGGGGGGTATGCAGGCAGGGGCCAGTATGAGAGTCTGACTGCCCAGGCTGAGGCACCGAATCTGTGGCCAGAGAGTGGTCAGTAGTAGGACGGTGGGTCTCATAACCAGCAGGTGGCGCAGTGGTTAGCATGAAGATCATGAGTTAGAAACCTGGCGTTTGTGGAGTGTGGAGTTTGCATGTTCTCCCCATGTTCACGTGGGTTTCCTCTGGGTTCTCCGGTTTCCTCCACATGGAAAAACATGCATCCTAGCAACACTCCTACCAACACCCTTGACCAACAAACTGGTTTAGAACTGGAGTTTGTCACCGGGCACTGCTCTGTGGCTGCCCACTGCTCCTAACTACAGGATGGGTTAAATGCAGAGGACAAATTACCCCATGAGGTTTAATGAAGTGAATCTACCTGGAGGCTGGAAGGACAAGCAGAGTCCTGGGTGGGCAGGAAAATAGGCAGGCAGGCAGGGTGATGGGCAGGATAATGGGGTGGCAGGAAAATGGGCAGAGTGAAAGGCTAGTGTACTCTCAAAGAGTGCGAGCTCAGTGTGAAGCAGGCTTAAGGAGGAACAGGTGAAGGTGAGGTGATGGGGTGCAGCTGCTGTTCAGGTCGGGGCAAGGAGTAAAGGGGATAAGCAAAGCTAGATGCAGCTGTAGCAGGTGCTGCCAGGGATTGACCATGACAATACCAATATGTGCACACTCTTTGGAAGAATGTGTCCTGGGGTTTTAAGTATTAGTCAAATTTAACTTATTCAGTGAGTCAATTTGACATGGAAATTGTGTGAAAATGATGAACAAAATCACGTAAAATGTGCGATATTAGCACAATATGCAATATCAGACTATCTCTAAAGAAAAAAGATTCAACACAGGCTGTGTCATTTGGTTGTGCACATTTTATTGTGTGAATCAGCGAGTGGATGTTTTGTCAATGCTATATGTGTTGACTTCCTCTCAAAATGTGGATAATGAGCCATGCTCATAATTTGCATATCAATCACATTGCGTGAGTATGTCATATTTTCAGGGCCACGAACAGCCACTGAGTTATTTTCAACGTGTTGCTAATTTTAGGAATGAATGGCTGGCGACACTTGTTAATTTTATTTCAGTTCACAGATTCATGTTTCATCTTGGAACACAAGGGGGCGCCATAACACTATGAACAAACGATCACTCAGTTGGATCACTTTGACTTACCGGCTTCAAACCACAGAGCCTCTCTAACTGCTCATAAAGCACACCTTTATTAGCTTGATATTCCATAAGTGCTTATAACTTAATGAAAACTACTCGTAAACATGGATTTTAACTTGATGGTACGTGTCAAAAGCATTGTAGAAAAAATAATTATATGCAGCTCTTAAGTGAAAGTCAGTGACAGCTGGTGAGCTGAGTATTGGGGGAGAAGAGGATATTCCTTCTAGTAAATGATTACAATGAGGTCAGGAACAGTCATCAGTATAAGGACATTTCCCTTCCTTCCCAATTTTTGATTCACCAGCCAAAAATTTTGATGTAAAATTACATTTCAATGAACTTGGTTAAGAATACTTGTTGCAAATCTACATTTTCTTTTTCGGAATGTAAACAATTTAAGCATGAAGTGCAGGTTAACCTGCTTTGCAGGATGTGCTAAAAGTGAGAGCAGATCTCACTTCACTTGAGCACCTTTTGGAAAATGTGAATTGGGAGATTAATAGCATGAATGTGCAGCGAACAGGATTGCAGCAACTGCATAATGCTATTTTGTTCGCATGGAGGAGAATCTTGAAGAATTCTTTCCAGCACCTTCACTGGAAAAAAGAAAAAAATATATCTTATCAAGAATTTTAATCTTGTATTTAAACTTCATACTCTTACTTATATTACCTTTTTTCTTAGTAAAGTAAAATTTCTGCCACTGATGTGAGAGACCACAACTTTTACTAATTTCTAGTGGGGGGGGGTTTCCCATCCACTATGCAAAACATATACCTCATAAAAACTTTTTGGTTACACTTTACTTGAAGGTACCGTCATTAGAGTGACATGACGCAGTCATAACTGTTACATGTGTCATGTAACAGTTATGACAGTGTCATGTCACTCATATGACAAAGTTGTCATAATCAAGACAACCCAAACAATGTCAACTTGTCATTTCAAAAACCGAATGACACTTAATGACAATGTATATGACATTTACATAATGTTTATGACACGTTCATGACCGTGTCATGTCACTCTTATGACGATGCCTTCAAGTAAAGTGTTACTGACTTTTTTTTTCTAGTTAATGCCTCTACATTGACATGTTAACATCATGTAATGGATCCCAGCATAGCTACATCTAGCCTGGCTGTGTTTACCCTTTCTGTCCTTGTTTCAGGTGACTACACTGACTTCTATTCCTCACGAGATCACGCCACCAATGTGGGCATCATGTTCCGTGGGAAAGAGAACGCTCTGATGCCAAACTGGTAACTTCTTTTATCTGTTAACACCACACACTGTGTACCACCTGCTCTCAGGATAATTCACCGGAGTGAAGGTTTTATTTATGCTCTGCTCTTGATAGAGATATTTTTCTTGCCTTGTTGTTCCCCTGAGAACGGTTAAGATTTGCTTTGTTGAGTGTAGGACAAGGAGACAGGGCCTGATATACAGTGTGTAGAGGACAGTGAGAGATGAGTCACTCTAGGCTTGCCTTTCTTACCTGAATAAAACAGCCCTATCTAAAACAGTTGCTTTTCAGAGATAAGTAAAGATTTGAAAGTTGTGAGAAACTAGAGGTTCCTCATTTTTAAAAATTACTTGGACACTCTGTTCCCTGGCCTAGGTGTGAATTTAGCAATGGCAGTTGTGGAAAGGCTGTTTATTTTGGGGGGGAGGAGGTCTGCACATAGAAAGGGGGAGAGACTGGAAGTGACAGGTAGTTCTGCTCACAGGTTAAGGCTGCCAGTTGGTTACCATGGAAGAGCCTCATCTGTGGTGGTGTCTGGTACCCCTATCAGAAGGCCTAAAGGTCAAATGAGACCTGATCAATGTGAGTACGAAGCTCATGCCATCTTTTTCTTATATTATATATCTATTATTCTTATCCCTTTGTCCTGTTAAATTGGCACTGTGTGGCCTTTTCAATTCACTTCCACCAATTACAGCTCAGCCCCCAATATTTGGACCAAGCAAGCAGTTGGACATTGAATTAGAAATGGTGAGTCTGTGGCCAAATATATATGTCTTGGAGAAGGATCTGGAACACTAAATCTGAAATGAGTTGAAAAACGTTAAATTATACATTGAAAGTCGTTGTGAAAGGCAGTCGAGATGGATACTTTAAAATATTTGAATTATGGCCCTTGATTCTGTCTGAGTGCCCAGCATCTGATGTCATATTTAATGGAATAATTTTAGGTCAGTGCAATGAATTATGCAGGTCTGAAACGCGTCATCACCTTCGGCCTTCAATATTTTACTTGTGAAAAGGGTTAAGGATCATATGGTTTCACTGGCTCCTTCAGGGAGCGGTTGTCTGAGCCTGAATCAGGTCAATATTGAGTAACTCTGTGCATCTTTACCAGTGTGACTGGTGATTTATTTATTTTTTTTCCACCTCTGTTTTAGGCCTTCTTCATTGGACAGGGTAACAAGCTGGGCGAGCCCATCCCCATTGAGCATGCCCACAAGCACATCTTTGGAATGGTCCTCATGAACGACTGGAGCGGTGAGACTGTCACTGATGTCATAGTTCCCTGTTTTGTACGAAGGAAGACCGTTTCTGCTGAAGTACATTCTCCTAAATGCTCGTCTGCTGATGAGTTAATTTTAGTCTGTTAATTTATTCTGTGCTTCGGTGGAATACTTCCTTCCCTGTGGTTTTGATCATTATAATGGATGACTCGCTCATGATGTGTAAGGCTTAAGTATATGCAAGGTTAGGAAGCGTGTAAAAGCCGAGCGTTGGATTCTCTTGAGAGGTTTTCTCATTAAAACTTTATCAGTATCTTGGTGGGTCTTTCAAGGAGCCACTTGAATTGCTCTATTTGAGACTGGAATTAATTTTTTTCCACATCTACGGTCGTCCGCTTGCTTTCCCTTGAGAGAAATGGCCGGCTCTCATATTGAAGCAATTTCATCTGAGACCTCCTCACATGAGGTTTGTACCTGCGTTTGGGGACAGACCCACAACTAAATCAAAGTGGCCTATTGAATTCTTCGAATGCGCCCGATTAGGAATCCTTCCTGAGCCAAATGCATTGTGATTATTTTCATCAGCTGATGGAGTTGGCTGGCGGGCCTCGAGAGTCTAAATGACTTACTATAGCCTGACTGGAGGCCAGCCAGCGGTCGAAGGATTACATCGCTCGGAACCAATTAGCACCGCAGCTGGCAGCGCTATTGGCCCACATACAGCTTAATAAAACTTATAATGGCTAACATTTTATCACCATTTATAATTTTATTGATAACGGGAAATTGACATCTTACACCTCTTGCTGCTCAAGTGTGTTCACTTGGCTTGCTGTGATTTAGCCTCATTGTTGCTGTGTGCCAAGTTGTGTTTCGAGGCAGCAGCTTCCTTAGGCTTCTTTTATTACTCCGGAGCCAACATTGGCCTCCACTCAAGCGAACCAGCAGTAGGTGCCTTTTTAATGGCTCGTCTGCGGACTGGCTAGTGTTTGAAAACCTCCTGAGTGCAGTTGCTGCGGTGTAATACTGTACTGAAGTGCAAACCTGCCTGCTGTCATTTGGCTTTTTGTCTTTCTATTTCTCGCTGGCTGGACTATGTGAACAATCATGGGAATCTTTTCCATTTGGGAACTACAACTGCTGATTTAGCTGAAACAAATCCAGATTGGAAACAAAGAAAGACATCATCTCAAAGCAGGTTATTCATCACAAGGAAATAAAAAATGTTCTGTTTTCTTTTTTTGGTTCTTGCCAGTTTGATCTTTGCACTGCATAAATCAATGGGCAGAAAATATTGCTTTCTTATGGTGTTTAAATATAAAAGATGAAAGATGCAAAGGGGAAATTAAATGAAATCAAGAATGGAATTAAAACAAAAAGTCCTGTTCGAAAAACACATCAACAATAGCTTGTTGGCCCATCCAGTCGTTCCAGCATTGGGAGGTTCGAGCATGCAGCCACAGACGGCCGATTGCTATGGTTCACAGTCTGAGCTGCTGACACTGCAGTACCTCATATACATCTGTGCTGTTAAAGGAGAATTCTGGTGTGAAATTGACTTGGGGTGTATTGAAACATGATAACGAGTACTAACCTTTGTTGAATTACCTACGTCCGTACGTACACAATATTTCGAAATACATGGCTTTTTAGCCGAAGCTCCCAACAGGCTTACAATGGTCGTGTATCGGGCATAGCATTGCCATGCAAAGAAATCGCTATTTTTCTCATCATTAACAAGGCTCAAAGTAGCTCCACACGTCATCGGTAGAATTCCGAGGGCCCTGACATTTAAAACAAGGCACTGAGAACTTTGAAAATACACAGGTAGTTTAATTAAAAAAGACTGTTTATGCAAACCGTACCTTGAGGTTGTTTCCAGTCACCTCCACCTTGAAAGTCACGATAAGTCGATTGACGAGCACGAACGAATATGAAGGATAGGGGAACAGATTACAATCTATTTGTTCCTGCTCGTCAATCAACTTATCGTGACTTTCAAGATGGAGGCGATTTTTTTGCATGGCAACGCTATGCCAGATTCACTACCATTGTAAGCCTGTTGGAGGCTTCGGCTAAAGAGCCATGTATTTTGAAATGTTGCGTGCGTACGGAGGTGGGGTATTCGACAAAAGTTAGTACTTGTTATCATGTTTCAATACACCTCAAGTCAATTTCACACCGGAGTTCTCCTTTAAACCAGTATATGCTCAACCAACAGAAGACGTTGCTTGGGCTACCATGCATTGTAAGGCCCTCCCTGGCCAAATCTCATGTCTGCTCAGATGCATATCCCCAATAACTTTGGGCTGTGCTGTTGCTGTATTACTCATAATTTCTGACAGAAAACTCTCTTTTTTAGCGGGTTTGTTGTGAAAGTTTTGTGTTAAGTTGGATTTTGAAGTCAAATGAGAGTAAGTTGAACTCTAGTCCCACAAGAGCTGGATCACAATGCTCAGTTATGCGTGCTAGCACTTGATACATATTGGCTATATTAATTATTAACCTCTGAACAAAGTGCTCCCACAATATGAACGAGTCCTTGTTTTCTATCTTGAGCAGAGGGGTTGTCATTCAACTCAACCTGTTGTGGTTGTAGATAATTGGTATTTTTTTAATATCTGGCAAATACTTCTACTTTCTGCCACCCTCCTGGCCCAGGATATAATGTGTTCTATATAAGCTTCTGCTTCCTTTATAGTGGAGTGGGCCACTGAATCTGTGTATGTGCTTTGCCTTCCTGTGCTGAAGAGCTGTGCTCACATCTCTTACACAGAGACTGCTGCTGTGGCTGCTCATTTTCACCCAGGCTGCACTGCGTACCTCCCATTTCCACCAGCAATAGCCTAAACGTGCTTATGCTAAAATTCAAGACCTTCATCTACTAGAGTCCAGCTGCCAGGACTGAATAAATGATAAATATATGTTGGGATTATTCTTTCTGGAAACCATTGCATTTTTACATTAAGTATCTTTTAATCACTTGTTTGACTGGGAAGTGAAAATTTGCAGGTAATGAACCAGCACTGCTCATTTCCCATATATGAGCTCTCACCAAGATAGAGACATATGGAGGATAGTGGTTTGTTAGTGATGATCAGGCTTTTACATTCAGTTGACTATCAGGGTGGGTTGCTAATCCAAGTCATCTCAGCCCTCTTCATTTCACTGAAAGGACCCAGGGCAACAGTAAAGATACGGTCCACTCGGTTCGCCTTCATTATTGATAACCGACTATTTAACATTATGATTACGAGTGCTATTTTTACACTGGTTCTTTTTTAAATTTCTTTTTCTCTGGTATGTTGAAATATTTTGAGCCATTATTGCCCCTCAGTGATGCAGTCCACAGATCATTGGGTTACTGCACTAGTATAAAGTATTTTTGATATCAAATAGGCCCACCTTCACTTGTGTTCTAGTCACTGTGTGAGTATGTGAATGAGGTGCTGAAATATTTGGGACTTTGCAATGATTTGTGTCACTTTTTTGGGTTCTTCGTTCCGCTTTAGCTCGGGACATTCAGGCCTGGGAGTATGTCCCGCTCGGACCTTTCCTGGGAAAGAACTTCGGGACGACCATCTCCCCCTGGGTTGTGCCTATGGAGGCCCTGCTGCCGTTCGCCCAGCCGAACGCCGTGCAGGTAACACGAGTGTCGCAGAACTGCGACCGTACAGAAGACTGCCGAGCCACAGTGCTGCGGCTATACTGCAGCGAAATAGAAACAGACCACACTGCTGGACAGCAGTATCGACCTCAGAGAGGAGATAAAATGGATTACGCCCACATTCATGAGTTTTTATTTGGCCCTCGCTCCCCCTTGAAACCGCAGTGTCTGTTTGTGTCTTTTCCAAAAATGGGGGAATTGAATTTCCTTTGCTTGCAAGGACTGTTTGAATTGCATTTAGAGAGCCCTGTGTACTTTTAAAATCAGTTCAGGAGGAAACGTTATCTCCGGAGCCCAGAGCTGTGGTGGCTTTTCGGGGCTATCTCAGGGGGCTTCAGCTCCATGACTTCCATGTGCCCTTCATCTTTCTCCTTTCTTCTTTGCTATTGCAGGACCCTGAGCCACTTCCTTATCTGCGCCATGCTGATGCTTATACGTTCGACATCAATCTCTTCGTTTCACTGAAAGGTACCAGGAACGCAGCTCAGCTAATTGGGCACAGTGCAAAATCTCACTGCAGCAGAGAAACTATAGGCCCTAGTTGTTATAATGAGTTGTCGTTAAATGGGCTGCTATTGCTTCCTGCTAGTTTAATTGCTGTAGTTTTACCATCTCGGGTTTGCTATTTTACATTTCTTCTGGTTTGTATTTTTATTTTGAAAGCGTGGAAGGCATTGTGTTATCTCCTCTGACGTGAGAGTTATTAAGGTGATTATCTCCTGTTCCATGGGGCTCCTGGATACTGCCGTCGCCCGTGAAGCCCGTTTATGGTACTTAGACACGATTCAATCAAATCGGGAAGTTTTCTATCTTTTAGTGAATACACTTGGTCATATCTGGTGTTTCAACCTGGGATACCCTTGCTTTGTGAAAAATATGTTCACACTATCTTATCAAAGTAGGCTGTGATTCTCTCACTTGTAAAAGTCCCTCCCTCATAATGCAACAAAACACCAAACTTTCTCAGGCTTTGACGTCATTGGACCAGAACTTTTTGAGACTCTGCCCCCCGATGTGCCTTGCAAGTGCTGTTGCGTATCTGAAGGGGATCCAACTTTGTCCTCACCTGTCCGATAATTGATTGAAATCAAGCTGGCCTCATATATAGAGGATCTTACACAAGTGGTCATATCATACGAAAGTTATGAAACGAGTTTTAGCGAGCATCAAGCCAAAATTCACTCAACGGGTGTCATAACTTTCATATGACAATACCAGGAGTAAACGATTCTGTTTATCACATATCTGAATCAGGTAATTTAATAGAAAACAAACATTCCCATTAGCGCAATAATCGTTAGTCCCATGATATGTTAGCATTGAGCTAACTCCATCACTCTGCTACTCAGTCAGTCAGTCAGTCTCAGACATTCGTGTTTGAACTAGTGGTGGTTTTTCCACATTCACAGTCAACTGAGTGGCTAGCTAACATTAGCCCGCTTGCTAAAAAACTAATTGTATGTGATGGTTATGGAAAAGTACTGCTTGCACACTAGCTAGTTAGCTAAGTAAAGATAGCTTAGTTATGAGAGTGGCTCTTGGCTAGGTCACTACAGCACTAAGCTGTATCGATTTAACCAACGTTACACTTGGTATTCAGTTTAGCTAATCATAACCAGCGTGAAGGAGCCTTTTTTTTCCCTCGCTCTCAGCCAGTGAAATTTTTGCTAAACTGATAAGAACCTTGGGTAATATAAAAAATGCGTCATATGCTGGGATGTAGGAAAAGTACTAGAATGTGATAGAGCTTTATAATTTCCCCCTAGGTGAAGACATGAAGGAAGCTGTTACAATTGCCAAGTCAAACTTTAAGGTAAGATGAGCTGTTCTATTACTTTACAAAGTAGAAATCAGAACCTCAATATTAATTGATGCTTTAACATGCTCTGATGAGCTGAGACAGAACTTGAGCACAATAATGCATTCTCAAAGAACAGACTGATAATGCCTGCAAAGGCAGGGATAGAAGTGGATGGACTGTACAATCACTCTGAATTATGGATTTGGCTCATCGGATTCCACTAAGTCCACTTAATGCCTGGGCTTATCTGTAGATGCGGACCAAGGGCAGTAAGAAGAGGCATGATATAGACTCGGGGCACTCTGCGATGGCTGATTGTGAGGATCAAGGCTTCTCATTTGTTAAGGGGAATTGATTTGTTGTGTTATGTCTTCCGGCAGTACATGTACTGGACCATGAAACAGCAACTGGCGCACCACACGGTCAACGGCTGTAACGTCAGGCCGGGCGACCTGCTTGCCTCTGGGACCATCAGTGGACCGGTGAGCGCTAGTGTTAATCACCTTTGTTAGGAAACAGTTCAAATGAACGACTGCACCTATCCCATATACTTCCAGTGGAGGTTTTAAACCCCTGCTTTGTCTTTAGAGTAAAAAAAAAACACATTGGCAGTGAAAATGCCTTTTTGTTTTTTGCTATAAATTTGATGACTTAAACTTTGGGCAAACCAGTCATTGGAAAAACCTAAACTTTGTTTTGTTTTTATTAAAAAATGTGCATCATCAGAGCACAAAGATTGCCTGCTGAGTCTTTTTAATCCTGCCCCATGAAGTCAAAAATAAAGTGCTACACATCTAGCTACTGTATTATTAGAAAAGGTCAATTTAATTGTCTTTTGCAAACGAGTGATGTAGATGAAAGTGGTCTCTCTGGTCTGTGAAGTAAGAAAGGTTATTCACCATTTTTGATTAGCAGGATGTCTCTCCATGTAAAATATTGATTTGGGTTTTAAAATTTAATGAAGAGACTTTATTACTGGGGCCTGGTGAGTGGATGATTTCTGACTCCATGGATATAGATACATCTATTATATGACAATCACAGGAGATTTAAAGCTGGGACTCCCATTGTTGATATTTATATATATATATATATATATATATATATATATATATGATTTGGTGGGTTACATGGTGCTAATATTTTATCATCACTGATTCATATCATTCAGAATCCGGAAAGCTTTGGCTCAATGCTGGAGCTGTCATGGAGGGGATCGAAGACCATCGATCTCGGGGGAGGGGAGACACGGACATTTCTGAGAGATGGGGATGAGGTGTCACTCACAGGTTTGTACTGAAGCTGCTGTCACGTGCTCTCTCACCAATGTTATAATCAAGCTAATAGCACCATGCAGGCACTAGGTGCACTTTGTCCCAGAATAGTTGCAAGCAGTGTCCTTTAGGACCAAGTGTAGTTAGCACGTATTGAATACATTCATAAAAGACCAGGTTAAAAACAATGCTTTTTTAACAGAGTGGCAACAGCTCTCATGACATTCTGACAGTAATCTATTGTTAGTAATGATCTTATCCTCTCGAAGTTTGCGGTTTTAAAGCAGATCAGAAAGCTGCTATGGTAATATGTTCCTTTTATTTGATAAATTTACGCTGCCCTCCATAATTATTGGCACCCCTGGTTAAGATGTGTTCTTTAGCTTCTAATAAATTCATTTTTTTTCTAAATAATATAGGACCACAATGAAAAAAGAAGAAAATCCAACCTTTTATTCAAGTGCATTTATTCACTTGAATAAATCCCACATGAAGAAATAATTCTTTTTCATCAAATTATGTGTGCCACAGTTATTAGCACCCCTGATGTTAATACTTTGTACAACCCCCTTTTGCTAACAAAACAGCACCTAATCTTCTCCTTTTAATGTTTCACTAGACTGGGTAATACAGAAAGAGGGATCTTCAACCATTCCTCTTTGCACAATCTCTCTAAATCATCCAGTGACCTGGGTCCTCTCCTCTGCACTCTCCTCTTCAGCTCACTCCACAGGTTTTCAATGGGGTTGAGATCTGGGGACTGAGATGGCCATGGGAGGAACTTGATTCTGTGTTTGGTGAACCATTTCTGTGTAGATTTGGCCACATGTTTAGGGTCATTATCTTGCTGAAAGACCCAGTGACGACCCATCTTCAGCTTTCGAGCAGAGGCCACCAGATTTTGATTTAAAATGTCCTGGTTTTTCAAAGCGTTCATGATGCCATGCACCATAACAAGGTTCCCAGGGCCTCTGGAAGAGAAATAGGCCCACAGCATCACCGATCCTCCCCCATACTTCACAGTGGGCATGAGGTGCTTTTCTGCATACTCATCTTTTGTGTTCCGCCGGACCCACCTAGAGCTTTTTGGCAACAAACATTCTATCTTGGTCTCATCTGACCAAAGCACACAGTCCCAGTACTGCTTAGTGAACTACAGATGTTTGCGTTTATGATTGTGAGTGAGAAAAGTTTTTTTCTGTGCATGCCTCCCAAACAGCTTGTTGGCATGTAGATAGCGCCTGATGGTTGTTTTGGAGACTTTGTGACCCCAAGATGCTACCATTTGTTGCAGTTCTTTAACAGTGAGCTTTGGAGAACTTTTTACTTCTCTTACCATCCTCCTCACTGTGTGGTGGCAAAATAACCTTACATCCTCGTCCAGGCTTGTTTACCACTGTTCCAGTTGTTTCAAACTTGTTAATGATTCCTCTGACAGTAGATATGGGCAGGTGCAGGCGAGTGGCTATTTTCTTGTAGCCATTACCTGACTTGTGAAGGCCGATACACATCTGCCTTACTTGAATGGTGTGTTCCTTTGTTTTCCCCTTGTTGAAGAGTGGATAAGAGAAATGGCCTCTGTTTGACGTCATATTTATACCCCAGGGAAACCGAAAGTGATGAATTGCTAATTAAATGTTTCTAGTTACTCTGATCAACTTTGTAAACTACTGTAGTGTAATGTGAATATAGGCCACTAGATGGCAGTATTTACCTTTTTTTTGTTAAGCTCAGACTGGAGTCATGTTTAGACATGTCCTGGACATGTCTGGGGCAAGTCTCAGAGAATTAAAAAAAAGAGGTCTAAATGTGGGTGGGGTCTGCAAAAGAGTATATAAGGAAAAGAATTGAGACAGTAAAGTAGTAGGAGAAATTGCAAGAAGATGACCAGACCTGCCATTCTGTTCAAGACCTGTGACGTTTCTTTTGTGGATTTCTTTGCCTGTGTTTGAGCATTTTCTTCATCCAGGACATCACCAAGCCACCCCACTAAAAAGGGACTGTAATTATTTCTGTTTTTTCTAATTTATCAATCTTGGTCTTTAGTTGTAGGTTGTTATTAGTCTTTGTCTTTGTTAAAAATTAAATGTGTTTTAGTTGTTAAAACTGTGTTTGTCATCCCTTGCTGGTGCTGTTGTGTTATAAATGTAATAACAAATTGGGGCCATAACAAATTGGGGGCTCAAGGTCCGGGATAGACCATTTTGTGAGTCATTTATTAAAAATCTAACATTCCAAATTGTGAAATTGTTTTTGTGAATTTTCCTAGATATATATTGACAACAGCAATGGATGATTTCTTGGCATCACCAACCGTAGGGGTTTTGAAGTCTTTTAAAAAGACAGAACTGCTAGAAATTTGCAGACATTTAGAGCTGACAGAGGTGAAACCAGCCATGCGAAAAGCAAGACTGGCTAGAGAGATAGTTGAATATTACATTGATGAAAATGTGTTTGCACCAGGAGATCTGGAACAGTTTCCAGTGGAAAATCCAAATATAGAAATGGAACTTAAATTAAAAATGCTAGAGATTGAAAGGGAGGAAAAAGAAAAACAAAGGCAGTTTGAGTTGGAAAAATTAGCAAGAGAAGAGAAACAAAGAGAATTTGAGAGGGAAGAAAAAGAAAAACAAAGAGAATTTGAGTTAGAAAAATTTGCAAGACAGAGAGATTTTGAATTAGAGAAATTCGATAGAGAAGAAAGACTCCAAATGGAGCAACAAAAAATAAAAATTCAAACTGAAAATAAATTTCGGGCTAGCCAGGAGGTAAAACTGGTGCCTCCATTTTCGGAAAAGGATGTTGACAACTATTTCCAGTGTTTTGAAAAGGTAGCAAAGAGTTGCCAGTGGCCAAAGGAACACTGGCCTCTGATGTTGCAAACTGTCCTCAAGGGTAAAGCTCAACAAGCCTATTCGGCTTTGTCTGCAGATGATTCCTCTGATTATGAGGTTGTCAAAAAGGTTATTTTGAGAGCTTATGAGTTGGTTCCAGAGGCTTACCGACAGAAATTCAGAGGTCTGAAGAAATCTGAAAATCAGACTTATGTTGAATTTGCTAATGAAAAGCAGGTTTGCTTTGAGCGCTGGTGTACTTCTATGGAGGTCAAGGATGATTTCAACTCACTAAAAGACATGGTGTTAGTTGAAGAATTCAAGAACTGTGTTAAAGATGATGTTAAGACCTACCTTAATGAGAAGCAAGCACTGAATTTGCAATCAGCTGCCAAATTTGCAGATGAATATGTTCTCACACATAAGTCCAAATTTCAGTCTAGCAGTAACAATAAATGGTCCCAATTTCAGAAAAAGGGTTACGGTGATACCCAAGATTCCTCACCCAAAGACAAAGACAAAACTGGTGATGGTGCTCAGAAATCCAGTAACAGGTCTGATCAAAGTGTGAAAGCTGACAGTGACAGAAGTGGTCTAGTTTGCAGATATTGCAAGAAATCTGGTCATGTTACAACTAACTGTTGGTTCCTTAAAGCTAAGAAAGAAAAAGAAAAGGATACCAAACCAAATGCCTTTGTGAAAACAAGGTTAGAAACCCCTGTAGTAGATAACCAATCTGCTAAATTGCCTGCTTCTTGTGGGGCTAAAAAGCCTAATACAGCTGACTTTGTGAGGGAGGAATTTCTTCCATTTGTGTCAGAGGGATTTGTGGCTCTGAATGAGCATACTACTCCTGTCCCCATATATATCCTAAGGGATACCGGAGCTTCTCAGTCACTTTTGTTGATGGACTCCTTGGAGTTACGTGATGAGACCGCTTCAGGGGATTTCATACTTGTACAAGGTATTGAAGGGAGGACTGTATCTGTACCCCTGCGCTCTATATTCTTGAAGTCAGATTTAGTTACAGGACAGGTAAAGGTGGGACTTATGTCAAGTCTACCTATAAAGGGTGTTTCTCTGTTGCTAGGCAATGACCTGGCTGGGGGCAAAGTAGTTCCCCCTGTACATCTTACTTCACAGCCGAGCACTGAAAATGGGGATGAGGACCCATCTCTGTATCCTTCTTGCGCAGTGACTCGTGCTATGGCCAAGAAGGCTAAAGAAGATGATGTTGTGGTGCCGTCCAGTACATTGAATAGTCAGGACTCAGGTGGTTCGCCTCATGACTCTGATTGGCCTACTATGGTTTCTCCGTTTGAGGACTTATCAGATACTTTTATCAGTTCTCTATTCAGCCAGCCGGATGGGTCTGGTGATTCTGATGTGCCTGGAGACTTGTCTCTGTCCAGAAAGCGGTTGATTGAGGAGCAAACTAATGATCCTGAAATTGGTGTACTAAAGAGGAGAGCCCTTCCTGAAAAAGAAATAGATGCAGTTCCAGTTGGGTATTATCTCAAGGATGGTGTGTTGATGCGGAAGTGGCGCCCTCCTGATATCCCCGCCAATGCAGATTGGGCAGTGGTCAGGCAAATTGTTGTTCCGAAGGTCTATAGGAATGAGATCTTAACAATGGCTCATAGTTTACCTTTAGGAGGTCATCTTGGTGTTAACAAGACTGTTGATAAGATCATGAAACACTTCTTTTGGCCTGGGCTTCGGAAAGACGTTTCCAACTTTTGCAAAACCTGTCACACTTGTCAGGTAGTTGGAAAACACCAGTTAGACCCACCTGTAGCTCCATTGCAGCCTATCCCAGCATTTGGGGAGCCATTCTCTAGGGTCATTGTTGATTGCGTTGGTCCATTACCCAAGACTAGATCTGGAAATCAGTACTTGATGACAATCATGTGTGCATCTACCAGATTCCCCGAAGCCATACCTCTACGTAACATCAAGGCAACTGCAATCTCGAAGGCTTTGATAAAGTTCTTCACGTTGTTTGGTCTTCCCAGGGAAATTCAGTCAGACCAAGGTAGCAATTTCACTTCAGGATTGTTTCAGCAGGTTGTGTATGAACTAGGTGCAAAACAGATTCTTTCTAGTGCCTATCATCCAGAAAGTCAGGGTGCCTTAGAGCGGTTTCATTCCACTCTCAAGACAATGATGAGGACTTATTGTTATGACCATGAGAAAGACTGGGATGAAGGGGTTCATTTGCTGTTGTTTGCAGCTAGAGAAGCAGTGCAGGAGTCTACTGGATTCAGTCCATTTGAGCTAGTGTTTGGTCATGAAGTGAGAGGACCTTTGCAATTATTGAGTGAACAATGGCAAGAGAAAGAGCCGCAAATCAGTCTGTTAGACTATGTTAGCAAGTTCAAGGAAAGATTGCGTGCAGCTTGTGACCTTGCCAAAGAGAACTTGAAATCAAGTCAGGGAAAAATGAAAACTTGGTATGATCATAAGGCTAGAAGCCGTGAGTTTAAACCAGGAGACAAGGTCCTTGTGTTGTTTCCCTTGCAGTCCAATCCATTGCAGGCTAGATTTCATGGTCCTTATGAAATTCTGACAAAACTCAATGATCTCAATTACATTGTGAAGACTCCAGATAGGAGAAAACCAAAACAATTGTGTCATATTAACATGCTAAAGCCTTATCATGACAGAAATGCTAGGGTTGCAGCTGTCACTTCAGATTCTCCAATGGTCGAAACGTGTGAAGATGAGGGGGAGTTTCAAGATGATGAACCAAGAATTAAAGCTGAAGTTCTTTCATGTAAATTGTCAAACACTGAAGTGTTGCAAAATCTTGATGTAAAACTCCAGCACTTAGAACCCTCACAGAGAGATCAGTTTGAAAGGTTGATCAAGAAATATGAGGATTTGTTTCCTGATGTTCCAAAGAGAGTTACTATAGCCTCTCATGATGTAGATGTTGGTGATGCCAAACCAATAAAACAGCATCCATACCGGATGAATCCTGAAAAGAGAAAGATTGCTGAGAAAGAGGTTGAGTACATGTTAAAACATGATATTATCAGACCCTCCAACTCCGATTGGAGTTCACCCTGTGTGCTAGTTCCAAAACCTGATGGAAGTACTAGATTCTGTACAGATTATCGCAAAGTCAATGCTGTAACTAGAACTGATGTGTTTCCAATACCTAGGATTGATGATTGTATTGATAGTGTAGGGCAAGCAAAGTTTCTGACCAAGATTGATTTATTGAAGGGTTATTGGTGTGTGCCTTTAACTGAGAGGGCCAAGAGCATCTCTGCTTTTGCCACACCATCTGGATTGTTCCAGTATGAAGTCCTACCCTTTGGCATGAAAAATGCCCCAGCCACGTTCCAAAGGATGATACAGTCTACAATCGCCGGATTGCCACACACGGGTGCGTACATCGATGACCTGATCACATGGAGTGACTCCTGGGAAGAACATCTAAAAGATGTAGAGACGTTGTTCCAGCGCCTGACCCAGGCTAACCTGACTGTTAACCTGAGCAAGAGTGACTTTGGTTGTGCTACTGTCACCTATCTTGGCTACGTCATAGGCCAGGGTAAGGTGGCACCCATAAATGCTAAAGTCCAAGCAATCATGGACTTTCCAGTTCCTGACAACAAAAAAGCTTTGCGCCGCTTCCTTGGAATGATCGGGTACTACCGCAAGTTCTGCAAGAACTTTGCTGAGATTGCTCTCAGTCTAACTAACCAACTGAAGAAAGGCGTAAAGTTCACCTGGGATGATGCATGCCAGAGAGCCTTCAATCGCCTGAAGTCTCTGCTGTGTCACTTCCCCGTGCTCAAATCTCCTGACTTCAACAAACCGTTCTCCATCGCGGTCGATGCTAGCGACCAAGCTTGTGGATCTGTGCTCCTACAGAGAAGTGACTCGGATGACATTGAGCATCCCGTGGCATACTTCTCCAGGAAGTTCAATCGCCACCAAAGGAACTATTCCACAATAGAGAAGGAACTGTTGGCTCTGGTCCTTTCTTTACAACACTTTGAGGTTTATGTTTGTACAGGACAAAAGCCAATGATTGTGTACACTGACCACAATCCGTTAATGTTTTTGAGTAAGATGAAAAACAAGAATCGGAGATTGTTGAATTGGAGTTTGATTTTACAGGAGTTTGACTTGGAAATTAAGCATGTGAAGGGTACAGACAATGTAATTGCTGATTGCTTATCCCGTGTTTGAATATATATATCATGTGTTTGAATATTGTATGATATGTATATATAGACAAGTGTTCACTTTACCATTTTGTATTGAAAAGAAAAATTTTGCCTTTATGAGTCAAAATTTTTCCCTTTTGGAATGGAGGTGTAATGTGAATATAGGCCACTAGATGGCAGTATTTACCTTTTTTTTGTTAAGCTCAGACTGGAGTCATGTTTAGACATGTCCTGGACATGTCTGGGGCAAGTCTCAGAGAATTAAAAAAAAGAGGTCTAAATGTGGGTGGGGTCTGCAAAAGAGTATATAAGGAAAAGAATTGAGACAGTAAAGTAGTAGGAGAAATTGCAAGAAGATGACCAGACCTGCCATTCTGTTCAAGACCTGTGACGTTTCTTTTGTGGATTTCTTTGCCTGTGTTTGAGCATTTTCTTCATCCAGGACATCACCAAGCCACCCCACTAAAAAGGGACTGTAATTATTTCTGTTTTTTCTAATTTATCAATCTTGGTCTTTAGTTGTAGGTTGTTATTAGTCTTTGTCTTTGTTAAAAATTAAATGTGTTTTAGTTGTTAAAACTGTGTTTGTCATCCCTTGCTGGTGCTGTTGTGTTATAAATGTAATAACAAATTGGGGCCATAACAGTAGAAATGACAGAAATACTTCAAGTACATTTATTTCCTAGGAATTGTTAGGGGTGCCAATAATTGCGGAAAAGGTGATTTTATGAAAAATAATTATGTCTTAGGGATTTTTTTTCCCCTTGAAATTCAGTTGAGTTGAAGGTTCCATGTTTCTACAATTTTCAGTGTGAGAGTATGCTTCTGCAATAAAAATTGAATTTATTTTAAGGCTTTTAACATATCTTCACCAGGGGTGCAAATAATTATGGAGGGTGCTGTACGATGTTCAAACAGAGCTGGAATGAAGGCTTTCATTCTCTTGTTCATCTCCTCTGATTGTCTCCAATCTAGACAAACAATGCATTGGCAACCTGTCTGGAACAGCCATTCTATTCCCTGCCTATCGCTTCTTGTGCAAGTATCAGCTCAGGCCATGTGTCCTGGTGAAACAGTCCATGTAAAGCCTGTTAAACCTGCAGCTGAATGTACTGAGGTTTCTTTTGTTGTGTTTGGGCGTCCCTGGAGTTTTGAAAAAGAATGGTTCATCATTCTCTTCTAATAAAAATTACCTGTTGCTTTCGCGGTCATCTCTGGTCATGTTTGTAAGTGGTATGTGCTGCCATTTTTCTCCTGCAGTCAAACAACCAGCATCAGGCCGATCCCATTATTGGCTGTAAATGGTGGCGATGATGTTAGTGTACTGCTGTGGTGATGTATGGTGGTAAAGGTTAGAGCATGTGTTCGGACTGCGATTGATGATGGCAGTGATGATGTTAGCATTAATGCCTGTGTCTACTCTCCAAGGTTACTGTCAGGGGAATGGCTACCGGGTCGGCTTCGGTGCATGTACTGGAATGATCCTCCCTGCCGCGCAGCTGTGAAGAGCTGGTGCTCCACCACACAGACTCTCCCACATCACCGTGCCTGACATGCCTACAAGTACCTCAGAGCAGCTCCGGACATTTCTTCTCAGTGTTTGAGACATACGGGTTGTTGATTAGCCCAGGCACACCATCTTCACAGTGGCATACGATGGCTGGAGTTTGTGTACCAAAAACTGTTAACTTCAAATAAACCTAAATCTGCTTGTACAGCAGTGTTGTTTCCAGGTGCGACATGTAAGGAAATTGTGTAACGTTCATTCTCGAAGAAAGACATACTGTAATGTTGTGGTGGCACTTCTTCTCTTCTCTTTCCTGCAAATAGATCAAATATCCATCATCACACACAAAAATACTGTTGTCCACTCAGAAAAAATCATGGACTCATATACCCCTTCTAAACTTGAGAAGGTTAACTATCCCTTTAAGAAATGTATGGGTCGTTTTAAAACTTCCAATTCGCTTCCTTTCATTGGAGGCCGAAAACCTTGCGAGGTTCCCCTTTAAAGCAAAGTTGGATTTTTGCATATACACCTTTAAAAGCTGTTTATCATGTTACTGCATTCTAATATGTTGGTGCCAGAAGCTTTGTTAGGTTTATTGTACATCTTTGAAATACTATTCTAGGTTTGATTCCTTTATAACAATTTCTTTCTCTTTCCCAAGATAGGCAAAGTTATTAGGCCATAAATAAAACCTGCAGAGCCATTCTATTGGCGTTTTTTTTTTTTTTCTTCTCACCACCCTGTTTTCTGGAAGTGTTATGTCTGTTTCTGTATATCACAGACAGATGAATGTGTTGCAAAAGAGGAAAACATAAATATGAATAGTGAATGAGCAGTGAATAGATTTCACATGACAGCAAAGTCATCTTTACCTGTCTTACCTGAGAAATGATTTTTACAGTAACACATTTGGCCAACTGTGTTGAATTAAAAATTTCTACTGGACCTGTAGAAATCAGAGTAAGTCATTCTTATGAATACCAGGTAGTGACTTTTTCTCCATGTTGTTATGAGCCTGCTGAATGAAAAGAACACAGACTTTGGAAATACACAGGACATGATCTCATATTATTCATATTAAATGACTCACACTCATTGCTCCTCTTACCTGATCATTTTTACTTCGACTGGGAAAGAAGTCATACCTGTGTAACTGTCGGACTATTTTAAATTCTAGCGGCGATCCCAAGTCTTCCAAAGATCCCAAATATGTCCATTAAATTACAAGGAAAAGTATTGAATGAGGCACAAGACCTCAATATTTTGTATTTGATGTAATCCTGCAGCCTTAAAAACATGGCGTCCTGGATTTGAATATTTCTCTCAGTATAAGCGGTGTGTAGCTTCAGTGAAGTACTACAACAAGCAGTTACAGAATACAGTATGTGACATTGTCCCACAATACATTAAAAAATGCTTTTTCTAACTTGACATCTAATTAAGGGGAAATTTTAGTTAAAATCAGAGTTTAAGGGGTTTACAGAAGATGTAGAAGAAGAAATGCAATACAAAGAAGAAGATGATGACTTCATATGTATTTCCACATAAAAGGAAACATCTGTCTAATGATGGACCTGACCCCTGCGAACCGTGACCTTGGTTGACTTCAGTTTACCATGGTCAACAATGGTTGAAGCATGGTTGCACCCGCTTGGGGAGTTTTTGCACCATGGTTGACCATTATGAACCGAGGTCAACCAGGGTCAACCATTGCGTTCCATTTAACAAAAAATGTCAAAACCATGGTTTGACCAGGGTTGACCACAGTTACTTGGACCAGGGTCAACCAAGGTCAACCACGGTCATGGTTCGCAGGGGGAGGAACTTACCGGGCCTCTAAGAGCTGTTTGTACCTTAAAGCAAAATACTTCTGGAAGCATTCAGCTGTGTAATCATGTCAGACAAAGGGCATCTGCTGATCAAGTCAATTATAGATCTTTTTTTCTGATATATGCAATATTGTGATAAGATACAAAGTTCATGATAATGCCTAACTTTCTGTCATTACAGCCCAGATTCTCACTCTGAAACATGAAACCGGGGACAGGTCTGAGAAGAGTTTTCAACTGCTCATCCTCTGAGCAAAGTGTCACTTAGATTTAGGTGGTAAAAGCACCTGTCTGAAAATTCCTGCCAGAGGCAGTCTTGTCCTGTGTGGTTGTAGTGGGTGCGATTGAGAGACAAAAGGTACTGGTCAGCTTGTGGGGCTAATAATACTTTGATGCGGAAAAAATTAACTGAATGTACTGTAAAAACGCATTGAAATTAGTTGGAGGAAATAAATGAGTATTTTAGGTAAGCATTTTAAATGTCTTTATGTATTCAACAATCCCCCATGAATCATAATAAAAGATCTTTGTGGTGTGTCCTTGAAAAGAGAGGGACAAACTATAACAGAACTGCAAATAATTATGAAAATATTGCTATCTTAAATAGATTATTATTCTGTGAGCAGTTTGTATTGCTCTAAACATGAGTGTCAAGATAGTATATTTGTTTCTGTGTAAACAAAAACATTGTGGATGGTGAGGAGAAAAATATTAGATTGTTATTAATTTGTTCTGATGAATGTATGTGCATATAATTAACTGTCCTATGGATTGCTGCAGAACAAAAACAAATCCATGGCAATACAAGGCCATGCTCAGTGGTGCAGAAATGTTGGTGAAGTAGCAGTTTATAAACGTCAAATAATGAAGCATTATTGATTCCCATTAATACTGCTGCTAGAAGGGATTCGTGGGAAGGTAAGCACATTTGTTTCACCATTGCAGATAGCAATTCTAAATTAAAGGGGTTCTTCGGCAATTCATTACAATTTCAATTATTTTAATTATTTAAGAATTGAAATAATGATACAATGTTAATAGTTTTTTTATCAAAAAGTTATAACTCATAGGTGGAGTGAATTCCAAAAATCAGTACATTTACTTAAATGGCTCAAATTGGTCATAGTTTTAACCAATTGCTACTGTGTAGTCTTTAAATTTGTGAACAGTGACAGTGATTTTAGCTTGTTGGCTATGAACAACATAGCTTTGGATTAGAAACAATAAATATGAGGTTACGGATATGAGGCAGACTTTAATTTGCAAGCATTTACAGCCATGTCACGTGAACAATGTAGGAATTTGCCACACAAATACTAGTACTCTGTGCTGTGTCACTATGAATTCATTTCACTTGAGAAATGAAATGTTTAATTTATCCAAACAAGGGGACGGTATCATTAACCTGTGAAACCCTTCCTGGCGTAAGTGCCACCCCATACCATCAGGATGTCACCCTGCATGTGATGTAGTGTCTAGACTATAAGCACTTTGTAGTCATAGGGCTCACCTCACTGGCAGTTTGCTGAGTCATTTCAGAGACTCTTGACCGTATTATAAATGGATTTCAGTCAATATTGCAAGGTGATAACCTGACTCATGTTTACTCTCAAAGTTTGAGAAAGGTGGGTTGATGATAAATGATATTTTCTCATAACTATTCAAATTCTGATTATTGGTTGCTGTGTTTGCTTTCAGTTAAATGTGTTTTTAACAAATGTGTTGCCTGAAGGTCTACAGTTGATGCATGTTATTAATAAATTATGCTGTAGGCTATGTGTGATGTAAAAGTAGATTTTTCAAATATATTCATTTTTCAGAATAATGGGCTATAAAAATGTGGCAGTGCCGGCTCATGAATATAATTTTCTAACAATATATGTCTACAACATCATAATACAGAAATTTGTCAGGGTGCTATTCATTTCGGTCCAAATTATCCAAGTAGTATTATATGACCTGTGGCAATGTTCTGTATGCGCATTTGAGTGCAATTCGATATGTCACCAGTTAACCAACATTTTATACTATTTTGTTTTTAGTCATAAAAACAAATGCCTCCCCCATTCCCAGAAAACCTATAGCAATAGGGGCCAGTTTAGTGGCTGGTCAAGAAATATTGAGCAGTTTCTGAATTATGGAAATTATTCCCATACTAGGTGTCCAAAAAAACTATATAAATAAGAGAAAGGGGAGAGGATTTCAATGGTTCATAGTAAGCAAAATAATTGAAATGTATATTTAGCTATTAATTGGGTTAGAAATTTGACACATGTCAGGGAAAATCAGAAGGGATTAAAACAGAAATCATAATCCCAATGGACACATCATACATCGTCCATTTTGAGAACGGAAAGCGCTAATGTGCTTCAGTGCAAGGAAACCTTTCTGTCGTTCAAGCTAATTTATTTCAGTTTCTACCAGTGTATACAGACTAGAATACAATCACTTCAGCATTAATGAATGACTTTAAAAGGTTCCAGGTATGATACCAGAGACGTGGGTAACTGCAGGAAAAATAGTTTGCATATGTGCTGGTGTATTCGTCATGTGATCTTACTGTAGCCTGAACACTGCATGGCCATTAGTCCGGGCCATATGGACAAAATCAAATATAATTTTTTTCACCACAAAATATTTAAACAATGTAATTTTTGATGAATAGGTATTAATAATGTAAATACAATGAGCAAATAGGTATTGGCAACAGCGAGAGCAGTCTAATAAATCCCGAAAACTGCATCCCTTCACTGTATTGCAGCCTTTAAGACCAGAGAAAGACAAAATCATATCACGGTATTGCTACATCCAAAATCCCAGATAATATTTTTAATCGCAGTATCGATACAGCATCAATATATTGCCCAGCCGTTTCTCCAAAATATCCATCCTATGTAAAGAGCATCATAATCTCAAGTTGGACAATTAAGCCTGACTCGGAGTTGAGCTTCCATACTCCTGTGATATTTTTGAAAAAGCATACTATTCACTTGATGTTTGGCTGCAATAGAAATTGAAGTGTTTTATTGAAGCCTATATCTATTTGATCTGTTTTCGAAGAACAGAAATGTTTTATGTAGAAGCTGTGAAATACAGAGGAAAAATTTTCTCCTGTAAAATGTCAGCTTGGTGGTTGGCAATCAGCCAGAGAGAGCGGTGCAGTTTTTAATATTGCGGTTGTTAAATAGGGATGCAGTATACCATGCCTTCCTCCACTGATACCATCCCTGGACAATAGAACAATTAAAATAGTCGAACCATTCCAGATGTATGCAGCGCAACAAATATGTGGTGCAAAGAAATATATATTTATTGCTGCATCGAAATATGATTTACTGTCCAAATAAAAGCTAATAAGGACATAGAAAAGTTAAGAAAATGACACATTTAGCCATGTTTGAAAAAGGAAGGGAGAAAAAATATTTTGCTGCCATGAGATGAGATGATGAGTCCTGTGTAAATTTGCTTCACAAATTTTTTATGCTTAGTATATGAACATATTTATAGAATATACCTGGCATGAAAATTGGTTTATTTCTTTTCCAGAAAGCTTATTTATGAAAGTTTGAATCCAGCAATGCCATATGATTTGTTATTTACTCGGGTGAAACCTCTGCTATCGTTATAATGGAAACAACACCTTTGTCAAGGCAACTGATTAACACCCAAATAGTCTTGTTACACTTCAGAACCGAGTTTTATTGAATAAAGAGCCTTACTTCCCAAAGACAATGAGAGATATATGGGATGTTTTTTATTGCTTGTGTCAGTGATGGGCCTGCTTGATAAGTGGCAGAATTGTTTAGACACTAACTGGCTGGAGAAATTCAGTGATTCTCTGGGCTTTAAGCAACTAACAGACCATCACACCCTTGAACAATTTGATTTCACGCTGTTTGTTAAGTTAACCATCCCTTTCCACAAGCCTGCTGGTGATATTCTCTTTCAGTACAAGCTGAGCTTGATACAGTTCTGCGTATATCGCCTATATCCATCTAATAGGTTTGAAGGCACAATTGAAGTGTAGCTTCTCAGGTCAGTCCCTTCTCTTAGCAGAGAGGTTGGCAAAGTATGGAATGTTAGCATGTGTAGCGAGCTAGCTGCAATGATGGTAATAACAAACCAGCCCCAGAAAATGTTCTGAACGCTTTCCTCACACCAAACCACACTGAACTGGAGAGCAGTAATGACCTTTCTCTACGCAAATAGAAGCACTCAGAAGTGCCTGTCTTGTTGCCAAAGGACTGCTGTGCTCTTGGCTCACTGAAAGGAGACACAGTGTAAATACTGCAGTCCCTACTAAGTCACATTCCCCCACCTCCTGCTATGATGGGTCCCAGTGATTAATCACGCTAATTGAAGGCATATTTTGGTCAAAGTGGAGTGCGCAACTGATTTCTGTGATGTGATCCAAAGCTCTGACATTCATTATTTATCTGGCTGTCTGTGTGTTTGGTTTGAATGATGAATGACTGCCATGTGGTAGCCAGCCTTTGGAACATAGATGAAGTTCCGAAGAGCTCCACACTGATCAAGAGTTTCTCTATTTATGATACTCTGAAAGGGAACGGATGCAGTTTGAGAGGTGTAAATTATGGAGGTAATTAATATACCCCTAGGGGAAAGATGTAAATATATTTCACCAGTGACTTAATTAATACAGGTTGTTGATTGTGTGCATCTTTAATGTTATAATAATAAGTAATGGATGTAGCCAGTGTAAACCTATGCAATATAAAGTTATGAAAAACAGGCAGTCATAAATTAGTTTTCTTTATTATGTAATAACAGAGTGACTTTCATCGAGCTGGATTTTGTATCATACCATACAGGTACCATATCTCTATCATCCATCTCCGCGTAACTCGCTATTTTATTAAGAAGGCTGAAAACTATTTGAGACAATCTTTGTGGTTTAAGCTGAGGCACTTAGTTTAACATGCAATTAAGCATACAGTTTGAAAGCAATTGATAGCACTTATGGAGAATACAGAGCTGTGAAAAGGTATTTGCCCTCTGCCTAAAGACAAAGACAACATGAGTGAACACAAAATGCAGCTTTTAAATGATCATTTCTTTGACTGAAGGGAAAGAGTTACTGAAACCTGTATCACCCATGTGAAAAAACAAATGCCCCTTAAACCTAATAAGTGGTTGTGCTACCCCTGGCAGCAACACCTACAATCAAATGTTTGTGATGACTGGCTATTAGTCTTTTTAATGCTGTGGTGGAAATTTGCTCCACTCTCCTTTGCAGAATTGTTTTAGTTCGGCTATATTGGGAGGTTTTTGAGCATGAACAGCATCTCAGTCCGACTCAATTGGATTCATGTCAAGGCTCTGACTCAGCCACTCCAAGACCTAATTTTGTTTTTGAGCCATCCAGAAGTGGATTTGCTTATGTACTTTGAGTCTTCGTCCTGCTGCATAGCCCAACCGCGCTTGAGCTTCAGGTCACAAAGTGATTAACATTCATCCCCAGGATTTTCTGCTAAAGAGCAGATTTCCTGGTTCCATTAATAATGACAGGTCTCGCAGGTCCTGAAGCAACAAATCAGCCCCAGACCACCACACTGCCTCCATTGTGTTTGACTGCTGGTATGCTGGTCTTACTCTGTCTGCTTTATACCACATGTAATGACACCCATGTTTTCCAAAACGCTCCACTTTTCAATCATCAGCTCACAGAATATTATCACAAAAAGTCTTCAGGATCATCAAGATATTTTCTTGGAAAATATGAGACAGACCTTTGTGTTCTGTTTGGTCAGCAGTGGTTTTACGCCTTGCAGCTCTCCCATGGTTGCCACCTTCGCTCAGTCTCTATCTTATGAACACTGACCTTAACTGAAGCAGTCCTTTAAGTGTAAAGGACTTAAGTGAAGCAGCTAGCAGTCCTTTAAGTGTAATTTTGGGTTCTTTCGCGACCTTCTGGATGTGTTCTCGATGCAACAACTTGCATCAAGAGATCTTGGTGGGCTGGTCACTCCTTGGAAGCGTCACCACTGTTGCAGGCTAGCAGATTTTCTCTCATTTGTCAGTGGCTCTCATAATGGTTCACTGAAGTTAAAGAGATTAAAAATGGCTTTGTAACCACTCTCAGACTGATAGATGTCAACGACTGTGTTCCTCATCTCTGTGATCCTGTTGTCTGGAAAAACCTAGAACAGAAGCTGAGTTTGACCCTCATTTGCAGTCACTCAGAGTGGTGAAAATCTTAAAACACTACCTATTAGTGTTATTTGAACTGTCAAAACCATGGTTCGGAAAAGTCCAGTATACCTAAGTCTTTGCTCTATTGCTAGATCTTTGCCACTGATAAACTCGCTAGGTTTTTCCAGGTCACTGGAGATCTGTTGTTGAATTTCTTTAGCTTGTGGCATCATGTGCTGCTTTTTGCTTGCTTCTCATTGCCAGGGTTTCAACAGGGTTGGCAGTAATAATTCCCAGGTTTGTTTGGTGAAATTGAACCCAGTTATCAATTAAATTTGTTTGATTGACTTAGTCACTGAGGGGGGCAATTACTCTTTCAAATAGGGTCCGGCAGGGTTGGATCGAGAAAAAAAAACATCATAATTAAAAATGCCTCTTGAGTTTACTGGGTTATCTTTGTCTAATATTTAAAGTAGTTTGATAATCTGAAACATTTAAGCGTGACAAATATGAAAAAATAGAAGAAATTGCGATGGGGCGAATACTTTTTCACAGCATTGCATTACTCAGTGAAAACCAAACAAAGTAGAGGGAACAGAGGAAAAGTTGAACATTCCCCGTCAATGACCTGTTAAGGAAATAAGTTTTTTTGGAGAAACAAGCAGGCATGTCCTGGTGGGCAGACAATGCAAAAATAATGGACTAAGCCACATATATATCAAGCAACTACTGATCGTAAGGTCTGGCACAAGACAATGTACATACACTATAGGCCCTGATTCTATTCTATTGAATTAAGCCCTGCACGGTAAAAGATTGACAGTTGACATTGTTCAGTATTCCATGAGCAGAAAAGTGTCCACTGAATCTCAGTGAATTATGACTGTTAGAAAAATGTAGAAATTTAGGATCCTCATCAAGTGTAAATAGAAGAAAAGTGTACTTTTAATGCATTAATCAAGTATACTGTCAGGATTTTCTCTCTTACGAAGATTATCAGTGCATTCCCAGCAACAGATAATCTTCAGTCCTGAATTGAGCAATAAGATCGGTTTGTGTGGATTTCAGCAGTCGGGCAGGAGTGCCTCTGACCCCAGGTTTGTTTAGGGTCCCACTGAGGTTGACGTTAGCAGGGCCAGTGGGGCTGCAGTGAAACTAAGCAGGTAGCCATCATGTAGATGAGTGTGTGCTCAGAACGGCTTCACCATGAAAGACCGCTCTCACTGAGACAAAGGCTGCTTTCTGAAGGCTCCATTAGTCTGAGATCAGACTGAGCACGTCTGTAGGACATCGGAAAGAACAAGCCCCAGTCTCTCTCTCTCTCAGCCCTTCTCCCTCCCGCTCTATCGCTCTCACCCTCCCCCTCCCTCCCACTTCCTGTCTCTCTTTCCCCCATCACTGTTTCACTCTCTCTTCCCTATAACTCTCTCTTCTACCCCATTGTTCCTCTCTCTTGCTCACTCTCTCTCTTTCTCTCATTCGTGTATATTATGGGAGAGGGCCTCCAGCTCTGTCTTAGCAGGAGGTAGTGAGTCTGTTCTGGGCACCGTTAGTCATCCAGGTGCTGCTCCTCCCAGGTGGAGGTAGGAATAGCACTGTAGGGATCCATAATGACCTTGGCACACCGGATGATCATGGCCACTAGCAGGAGGCATAGAAAGGCAATGCATGCCAAAGTTAATCCCTGGTCAACGTCAACGAAGGCAGGGTCAGGTGTGGGCTCCTCCATAGCTTCGGTCTGTCCTCATCGATTGGGGCCACCACAGCTATCATCCTGATCTGTTATCTGAGATGGGAGGGAGAGATACAGCCGACATTAGAGGCTGGGTGAGAGACACTCCAATTATTGTGAACCGCTGGAGCTTTTACATTTTCAGTCCCCGAGGCGAAGTGTTGTCAGTGCGTCACTGGAGTACATTCCATGCCCTTTAGACACAAGCAACCAATCAAATCGAAAAGTCTCTGGTGGATGGACAGTCCCAACAGCAGGTTGGATCTCCTTCCCCCCCAACCTGCCTCAAATGAGCAATTCATAAACTCTTTCAATGAGTAGTTTCTGTTGTCCTCTTTTTCCTAATAATTGAACCAGTCTGGGATTTGTATTAACATCAATCCAAAATGGACAATGCAGGGTATCCATGTCTGTGTCTCTCTGGGTATCAATTTGAGCCTTAAATACTTTGATCCAGTGCTGCAATCAGTTTAAGTGTTATTGATTTAAGTCGGACATTCTGCAGTCTAACCCGAATGGATAGTAATCAAGAGAGGAAGAAAATATTTTCCATTAATGTCGTGTCAATCAGTGTTTGCAATGTACAGCATCACTCCTCAATGCGCCACTCATATCCATTTGAGTTGATATATTTTATATGATATGTATTTAGCAACTCGCCATAAATAACTAGCAATGTAACGCAAAGCCATCATTATATTACTTTAAAAAAAATGTTATCTTAGTGGGCCCTATACCAGAATAATACTGTGACCCAACAGTCTGTCTGCATAAATCTCACTCGTCAACTAAACTTGAATAGTGTGGTCTCAATAATTACAACTTGTTAATGACAGGGGACAGATGTGAGTTGGGTGATGTCACTGATCAGAGAATCTGTTTGCTTATTTATGTATAATTATTTTCTCTCCTACTTTTTTCCCCAAATTTCATTTCCAAATTTGGTTGGTTGTATTTCAAATGTAAGCCTGTCCTATCACTGCAAAAACTATCAGTTGTTCATCTTTTCACTTTTACAGGCTGGCAGCCCAGCTGCGTAGACATAATCCCAGGGGAAATAAACTTCTCATGCATGTGCTGCAGATACTGTGCAGGTGGCTGAGGGATAAGAGAAAGCACAACAATGCTGGGAATACATCAGCAGTATGGAAGCCCTCCCTTCCTGGACAGTGCAACAGTGTTTTGCAGCATTGCTCGCCTACGGGGACCCCTGCCACAGTCAACGCTGCCAAGGCCAGGTATCAGTTCCTGTGCATTACTGCGGTGATAACCACAGCATTAGCAAAACACCTCCTGAGATCCGCGACTTTATGTTTACGCTAAAATAATGCAGTGTGCAGTGCGCAAAAGCAGAGCTACAACTAATATGCCAGAAACTTTAAATAAGCTCAGGGTTGTTAGCATACAAATGTGATTTCACTCCTACTTCTATGTGGATGTGATCAGCCGCTGCGAAACAAAAGCTATTGTTTCTAATTATAGCGCAGCATATGGGAGGGTAGATAAGAGTGCTGACAAATATTTCTCCGCCAGTGTTTAGTTCACGATGAAGAATGGACTTAGAGTCTCCCAGGCAATAGTAAGCATTCTGAACATGACTCCAATACAAATGATTTGAGGGAAAATAGTCCATTCAAGACATTGTGCAATGATCAGTACGAAATGTCCTTTGATATAATGACAACTCGTGCCCATGGGGGCGGGGGAGTATGTCAGTTGTCCTCCTTTTGTTTTATATATTTATTTATTTCCTGTATAATGAAGTTATGGAGCACATATACAGTGTGCTGGTTCTATTTCCTTGTATTATGCAGGCATTGCACCATAGCCAATACAGACTTTTCCAGAATGCATTAATACCCAGTATTGAAGGCAGAATAAAATAACAGTACACAGAAACAGTATAACTGTTCAATAATCCTGCCACAAAGTAAATGGAACTGAAACATTCTGAAATGCATGAATTGTGAATGTTGATAGTGAACGGATATGTAATGACTACAATGGTGAATGTGCAAGTGTTTACAGCACAACATCAATAGCCCTGCCCAGATTTTGGAATTTTTGGTCACTTGATCAATTGCTCAACCATGCACAGCCGTTTTCAATTATTTACAGGGTTCGGTCTCAGAACTCAGGCACAGACAGAGAGTCAGTTCCACAACTTTAGAGGAGAGTTCACTTTTGGTCAGACAGTCTGGTTTGAAGCAGAAAATATGTAGCACAGAAGGGATAATCTAAATCCTAGTCACAGAACTGTCCGCAGGGCAAAAGCCAAACCAGATGATTGCCACATTTGGAAAAAAGCAGAATCATTAATCCAAAAACCAGCCAAAGAACGAACCAGAAAATCTCAATACATGTATGGCGTGGCGATCTTGATAAACCGTGGGACAGAACAGAATCAGATTGGCATTTATCAAGTTATTGAACTGAACCCTTCATTTATGTCCTATGGTCAGTCAAAACAAGAGCAATTAGGGTTGGATATTTTAGCTATCATGGATCAAATGAAAACTGCTGATCATTAATTCCTCTTTCATGCAAAATTAACCCATTAAACCTCAATGATCATCGGTGAGACTGAATCAAATCAATATATTGTCATAGCCTTCATCAAATGAAAGAAGCAATGAGCATTAATACAGTACAAACATAGGGTTCTGGCTTGAGATGAAACTCTAAATAATTTCTTCTGGAGTGATATGACTGAGAAATGCAACACTGAGAAAAAGAAAGAAAGAAAGATATGTGGGCTAATACATCATTTTATAGCTAATGTTGCCGTGACTCTCCTCCTTTTGTTGATCCTGCTGATCTGGGCTCCCTCTATTACTGCTTTCTGGAAGCTGCAGCAGTACCCTTTTATGTGACATGTCTAATCAGCCTGATTTATCACTCGGGAAATATTAAGTGTCGCCCCAATCGTGATCTTTTTTTTCTATACCGTGCTGGAAACGGGGACAACAGTTGGGACTTGGCTGATGTGCACACAAGGTGTGAAGTCTTTCTGAAAGGTGTTTAACTCAAAGAGCGCAAATCTTGGCTCGAAACATTTCTCTTTTTTTCCCCAAGTTTTATTTCCTCCGTGTCACAAAACTATGGACTAGATTGAGGGAATCTTCTGGTGATCATATGAAATTGTGACTCAATTTTTTTTTTCAGCGTGGACAAGAATTTTTTATGAAAAATGTATGTGGCACAAAGCACTCACATCTCCCTCAAACAGAGGCCAGCTCTCAGACATGCAACAAATACACTTTCCGTTCTGAGAGGTTTGCTACCCAGGTTTTGCATTAAATAATTAAGGCCAAATCATACTTCTCTTATAATGCAAATCACTCTATGAAGGTAAATCGCCAAATGGCAGATCGATAACATCCAAAATAGGGTCCTGCTTGACCCTTGTTTGGTTTTACCCCTGATCAAGCCATGGACCCTCAACTTGGCCCACATGTGTCAAGTGGATTTGGATCCCCATAAGAGTTTAAAAGGATAATGTATAATTTAAATTATATATATATATATATATTTGGATTTAAATGGATTTAAAAAAGCACTATGAGCTTATGATTGAATCATTATTACTGAAATTAATATATTTCAGCTGGCAACCATTCTTTCAATTCTGAGGCAATGTGTAGCTTCTCATTTCTTCAACAATCATGTCCGAAGATGTATCCCATGGTTTTGGATAAGATGTAACTGTGTTTCAAGAGGGGCAAATTATTGGCCTGCATAAAGTACAGAAAACAGCTGATGACATTGCTGAAATCAATGGAACTGGGTCAAGAACTGTCCAATGCATTATTCAAACCTGGAAGGATAGTGGTGAATGGTAAACTTTGTAGAAAAATCATGAATGATTGTGATTAGAAATCACTAAAACATTTGGTGAAGTCTCATCGTAAAAAAGGACAGCAGAGCCCATGGCAATGTTTAATTGTGAAAATAAGAGCATTTCCACATGCACAATGTGATGAGAACTTACAGTATTGGGACTAAACAGCTGCATGGCCATGAGAAAATCACTTGCTAGTAATGCAAATGGGGGGGGGGATGACTCATTTGCTTAGGAGTATAAAGATCGGACTGTTAAGCAATGAAAAAAGGTTGCGTGGATTGATGAGTCCAGATTTGGCCTACAGTATGATATATATACTACTGATATATACTACTCAAAAAAAGTCAATGGTCAAAAATATTTGTGCATAAAAATATAAGCTAACAAGCCAAAATTGTGACAACTAATGACAAAATATTCTTTGATGGCTCAAGAACAGAAAACACAAAAACTTTGATTAGGTACTAATTTATAACCTGACAAAAAAGGTGACTAACCCCCCCCCCCCCCAAAAAAAAAAGATTTTCGCACAAGATGCAGAAGCTTCAATGACTGGTGTAGCCACGGTTTGCATTCACAGCAGTCAGAGTGGGTGCTTTGAGGCAGTTTGTCAGTTAAGTCTAAGTTTATGCTTCATATCCATGAAAAGGAAATCTGGGTTAACTTAAAAAGTAAGTTTCTGAAGATAGGTGCAATGACTGTATGTCACATAATAATGTGATTTCTATAGTCCAAATGACAACCCAAAGGGGGGATATTCTAACCCTATCTGGTGTAAAAAGACATACTTACAAAAATAATCAAAACATTTCCTTCTTTTGAATAGCTAATATTGCCGGGGAAACTCTAGGCTGGGAACCTCTACAGTGCCTTCATGCACAGTCAGGAGCCCACACATCCCCTGGTGAAATCCCGTTTTCACATCCTAAACAAAAGATACCTGAATGAATGGTACCTGGAGTTAATGGTGGCTCCATCATTGCTCCACCAACTTCACAGTCAGTGGTCAATGTTGCTGAAGGAAATACAAGCCCCAATTCAATTGAAGTTGGGATGTTGTGTAAAACTTGAATAAAAACAATACAATGATTCGCAAATCCTTTTCAACCTGTATTCAATTGAGTGCACAACAAATACAAGATATTTAATGTTCAAAATGATAAACTTTATTGTTTTTGTGGAAATATTCGCTCATTTTGAATTTGATGCCTGCCACGCGTTCCAAAAAAGCTGGGACAGGGGCAAAAAAAGACTGGGAAAGTTGAGAAATGCTCAAAAAACACCTGTTTGGAACATCCCACAGGTGAACAGTTCAATTGGAAACAGGTGAGCATCATGATTAGGTATAAAAGGAGCATCCCTGAAAGACTCAGTCGTTCACAAGCAAGGATGGGGTGAGGGTCACCACTTCGTGAACAACTGCGTGAGCAAATAGTCCAACAGCTTAAGAACAACGTTTCTCAAAGTGCAATTGCAAGGAATTTAGGGATTTCATCATCTACAGTCCATGTTGTCAAAATATCCAGAGAATCTGGAGAAATCTCTACAGCAGCAAGGCCAAAAACGAACTTTGAATGCCATCGTTCCCTCAGGCAGCACTGCATTTAAAATCAACATCATTCTGTAAAATATATTACCATGTTGGCGCAGTAACACTTCGTAAATCCATTGTCAATTAACAAAGTTTGTCGCAACATCAACAAGTGCAAGTTAAAACTGTATCATACAAAGTGAAAGCCGTATATCAACAACACCCAGAAATGCAGCTGGCCTCTCTGGGCCCAAGCTCATCTGATATGGACTGACGCAAAGTGAAAAAGTGTGCTGTGGTCTGACGAGTCCACATTCCAGATTGTTTTTGGAAATCATGGACAATGTGTCCTCCTGGCTAAAGAGGAAAAGGACCGTCCAGATTGTTTTCAGCGCAAAGTTCAAAAGCCAGCATTTGTGATGGTATGTGAATGTGTTAATTCCCTTGGCATGGGTAACTTGCACATCTGAGAAGGCACCATTACTGCTGAAAGGTACATACAGGTTTTGGAGCAACATATGCTGCCATCCAAATGACGTCTTTTTCAGGGACATCCCTGCTCATTTCAGCAAGATAATGCCGAGCCACATTCTGCATGTGTTACAACAGCATGGCTCCGTAGTCAAAGAGTCCTGACAACGGAGGCCCCGTACTGTTTAGCAACTGAAGGCGTACATCACACAAGAATGGGAAAGAATTCCACCTAAAAAGCCTCTACAATTAGTGTCCTCAGTTCCCAAATGCTTATTGAATGTTGATAAAAGGAAAGGTAAACAAAAACATGCCCCTGTCCCAGCTTTTTTGGAACGCGTTGCAGGCATCAAATTCAAAATGAGTGAATATTTCCAAAAAAACAAAGTTTATAAGTTTTAACATTAAATATCTTGTCTTTGTCGTGTACTCAATTGAATATAGGTCGAAAAGGATCTGCAAATCATTTTACTCTGTGTAAAACGTGAATAAAAACAATGTCCCAACTTCATTGGAATTGGGGTTTGTATGAACTGTCCAATATATTTCAGGCGCAATTACATTTCTTTTTGAGGCGTAGTACTTACATGGCCCAAGGGCTGAAAAATTAATGAGCTTGTCTGTAAACATCAGTTCTCTCTGGTTCTGTGGACTAGGAAATCAGCTCTCCACTCAGGCTAATGTCAGAGGCCAACTCCCCCATCCCTTCACCATCATATTGGCTTTCCAGTACCTGCCAATGCTTTTTAAAGCACAGTAATTTATCCACCCAGACTCGTAATTGTTACATTAATTATTTTCAACAAACCTTCAGAATGAGTTATGGAAGGAAGCTTTTAACAGATCTTGCATATTTTCATCACCAGGAGGCTAATTACATGTGTTGGTAATGGAATGGAAATGAGTCAAGGATTAAATTAATTTTCCGATCATGAACTCATTGCAATTCAGGTGGAAAATCATAGTAGTGGGACTGCTCATTGCTAAAATTCCCTTGGAAAGATAGCAAGCATATGAATGGTGAAAAATTGTGTACTGATTTCGCAATTCTTCAGTATGTGCAGAACAGATCAACATTGCAAATTTGACTGAGAGAGGAGTTGTGCAACTCTTATTTTCATTCCTGATGTTTCTGTTTTGGTGACATGCCCTCTCCTTTTGCCAGGATTTAGATAATTATAAATGTGAACAAGCTCAAGAAGCACTGAAAAAAATATTTTAAAAGCAACCCTTTTAGTTTCTTCCAAAAATCATTGATCATTACTGAAACAAGATCAAATATGCTTCAACCTCACAATGCATTTCTACATCATAAAAAAGCTATGAGTGACCAAATTGCCATGCAGCATACATAATCAAAATTTTAGTTTCGTTTTTCTCAGATGAAGTTCATGGATATGAACATATGCGCATATTTTGCCAGTAATGAGGGCTCATTTCACATTGTAGAATACCTATATGGTGAGGACATGTCATATGTGTGCTAAATACCACAAGTTATCCCTCAGTGGGCAGAATGCTGGGATAGAAGGGCTTCATTACAGTTCACCTGGTAGTACAACTTAAGAATATGTGAAATCAAATATCATTCACGATCATCCTTCTACTCCCGAGATCATGTCACTAACCACTGCAATGTGTTCTGATTTGAAAACATCTTGGATTTAGCCACCAGTTATGCCTCCATCCCATTCTTGCTTCCTGTCAGCTGTAAGCCAGATTTCACAGGGACTTACATCTTATTTCTCTTGCATAGTTTGATGCAAAGTTTCAAAAGGTTTCATATCATAATCACACTTTGCATCCTGCAGTAACTCAAAATATGAAGAGCACTCATTGATACCTAACCCCATGGGCTGAGGAAAACAGCTTTCTGCCCATGTCAGCAGTTTTTAGGTTTTGCCCTGTCAACACCACGCTAATAGGCAATTTCTTATTTGATCTAGGCTTGTCTTTTTTCGGGTTGTTGTTGCCCTACAGTCTGTACTAACCTGTCATGGACTCTCAGAAATATAACCTTGGTAATGCCATTCGCAATTTAATGGAGCATTACAGCAGTCAACCTAAGATTATAAAATAGATACCTTCGCTTGTCTTTTGATTAACATCCTGTGAACTGAATGTCCTGTATTTGTGAAAGGGCTGCCAAGCAAATTGTATGAAAACCATGGTTATACATTAAAATGTGTAAACCCAGAAACTTCTTTTTTCCATTACTCAAGGGTTTGGATTTCAGCTGCTTTGGAGGACAGCTGATGCCCAATGGCTGGACAGGCTCAGATGGACATTGCTCAGACAGAAGATTATAAAAGAAAATACGTCACATTGGCAATTAAAAAACAAAAAAGTGTTTAATTCCAAACTTAATTAATCCTCCAATGGGGGACCCTAAAATATCACCCTCGAAAATTGCCTTTCTCTGGTGTTCCTAAACCTCAATTACCAGAGCATTCACACGGGTCATTTCTTTTAAATGCAAATAGCAGCATATGTCGGTTACAATGTACAATACTTTGCCAGTTTGGTCACCCAAACAAGATGAGGATACAAGCAGATTTCCAAAGGGGCCAAATATATGGTTCCCAAATTTCAGGTGCGTTAATCCCAAAAACGGCAAAATTATTCAAAAAGACAAGGGGAACAATGTCAGAAATTATGATAACATATGCCAAACACCAATAAAACAGCAACAACAATAACTGTGGCCACAATTGAAAGTTCTGTAACTCGCACAGATGGACACTTGGTTGGGTAGTTGCGAATAAACACAGAACTACGACTCTGAAGATCACCACAGAAGTCTTAAAACTACAGTATAATAATATTTATGGAAGTGCGTCCAATGTCTTCTGCACCCTGCATAGCATTATCTTGAAGTCTGGATCAGTAAATTAATTTGACATTATCTGTTCAACTGATGCTTAATGTCACGCTACTAAATCAAAAGATGAAAACCAGACAAGGAACATCATTCATTTTCTGGGAAAATGCCCAGAGAGGAGCAAATCCTTTGATTAATACAAATGAGTAATACAAATGAGTCTTCACAAACAAAAAAGAGACAACAAATGTATGGTCCTCAACACTTTTACCTTTGGTGGCTGAAAGATCTATGTACAGTATGTTGCCTTTGAAAGATATGAGCCGTTAAAAGTGTACCTGATCAGGAAGCTTTTTTCCTTCAGAGGACTGGAATACAGTAGCAAAGGGAAAGATTGAGACTGAAAAAACGTGCAGCATCAAAGATGGAGGGTGGCAATCAATGGTAATTGTTTTTCCATTGAATTCTAATTAAAATGATAGATTGGCCATAAACAAAAGTGAATTCACTCCAAGCATCCACCAGGACATACAAAGCTTTACCCGAGAGCAAATACAAATGGCTTATAAAGTGAGGGATTGGATGGATAGATGGTTTCTGAGTACAAATGTATATTTTCTTCCTGATTCAGCCAGGTAAATACTTGTAGACTCCACTGCACTCTCATACAGATCACCTACCTTACTAAATAGGTTAAACTCTCAAATTTCATGATACTCTTCGTATTATTAATATTTTTATATATATTTTTTTTTCAATTTACTGTGACAAACTGCCCTACTTGAAAATGGGGACCTTAAAACACAAGTAGACCAAATCAAAATTATAATCAGGAGTGCTGGGTATTTCTTCATGATGGAAAAAATAAGTTTGGCCTCTTTATAATCACAGTTAATTTGCATTTAACAGAAATAATGAAAATTCATTTACAGACTATGGAAAGACTGGAAAAGTAATTACAGCAGTGAAAGAAACTAAATTCCACTCGTGCCCCTCTCGTATAAGGGTGCACAAACTCTCATGATTTCTTTCACTGAGACCATCTGCCACTGGGGAGAGGGGTGTGTGAGACAGCTGCCATGCCTGCTACATTTGCTTCACTTTCTGTTTGCTACAATCCAGCTCCATGTGGGCAAGTTTCGTGGACCATTCAGAGTAAAGCAACCTTTGTGTGTGTGTGTGTGTGTGTGCATGCGCGAGTGCTTATGCATGTGTGCGTTCGTGCATGCGTGTCTGTGTGTGTGTGTGTGTGTGTGTGTGTGCATGCGTGTGTGAAGGTTTGGATAACTATACTTGCGAGAACCAACTGTTGAGAAACTACAATCTTGAGAGGACATTTTGGTTTGTGAGGACATTATGGGTGGTCCTCAGGGGATTACGGAGGATTACAGCTAATCAGATAAACAGTTACAGGTAGGGTGAAGTTAAGGTTAGGGTTTTGGGTTGACATAGTTTAGCTATGGATCGGGTTCGGGAGAGGCTGTACAAAATGAATGTACAGCAAGCTCCCCTAATCTGGTAAAACTTAGTAACTCACTTTTTCATGAAACTGGGAACAATTTTAGTCCTTCAGGATATACTCGCTGTAAAATTTAAAAAAAGAGAGAGAGAATGGGTATTCTCCATGATGACAATAGGTACTTTTTTTGGTGCTTAGTAACCTAGTAACTGCAAAAATGGGTCTCACTGAATTTCCACCAAAAAGAGAGTTACTAGGTTTTACCAGATGAGGGGAGCAAGGTCCATATAGCATATTTGGGTAAGGACCATATTTTTATTTTTATTTTATTCATTGTATTAGCTGTGTACTCTACCTCAATTAATTTGAAAAGAAACAATCAAGATGTGCTTTAAGTCAGACTACAAATTCCATTTTAAGGGTTTTGTCAAAAATATTTTCAGAACCATGTAGGAATTACATCGATTTCATGCACAGCCCACTTAGTTTTCGGTGCTCAAATGTGATTGGACAAACTAACTATCATCATTTAGCTGCTCATTTTTAATACTTAGTGACAAACCCGTAAGGCCTGAAGTATGGAATCCATAGACATCACCAGATCCTCCCTCGTGATACCCTGCCAGGTTTCTACTTTGTTGTTGGGGCATTTTGCCTTCAGTTTTGCCCTCAATAAGTAAAGTACAATGCTGGATTCGGGTCATATACTTGACTTGTAGAATATTTCCTTTTTTTAACTTTTAAATGAAATTATTAGGGAATTAAACACTCCTGGCCATAGACCAGCAGAACAGCCAATTATTCAGATGGGTCATTCTATGCCAATTCAACCAAGGGTCCCCAGACATCAAAACATTTTGAAAAAAAAATCATAGTTGTAGTACTACATAAGAAATGAATGAGTGATAAGTGTTAGGTCAATCTAGCAATAGTTTCAGAGCTACAGCTAACTAAATATTTCAGCTAATTTTTTGTTTATCAAAAATTTGACTGCCGTCCGTGTTCAAAGGAGTATATGCAGCACTCTACAGAGTTGAGTTTTTATACAAGGGCAGCTTCTGCTGAGTTTTCTATTTCTGCCATGAAAAATGGGCCTATCTTTTGTCCCTGATTGTCCAGAGAGCTCCAAAAATGAAAAAAAAAAAAAAAACAAATCCGATATTGTTTCCAAACTTTGCAGCCCCGCTGCAGGAGACGGCCTTACAATTCCGAGCTGAAATCCTTTCTATAGTTTTTTGTAATAGATTTTAATACTTCCATGGTGTTTAAAGCATGTAAATAATAATATCTCACCCATAGTGTGCATTCAAAATAACATACTTTTTCAATTTCTTGGAGGAAGGTCTTTATTCAATAAAAAAAAAAAAAAACACAGAAACACAGTATATGACAGTCTTGAGATTTTTACAGTACGATCTTATACATGTGAAGATTATTTCTTGAAAATTTCACTCTAAGTATCGAACTGGTTCTGTTCAGTGGCCAATTGTAAGAAAAAACACCTGTATAAAATATACAAAAAATATGCATAATGTTGTACTTTCGTAAATTTGCATTAAATTAATAGATTTTTTTTTCTACTTCTACTCTGTGTTCTCAGTTTGCATTATTAATATAGAGTCAAGAGTGGTAGATTTGGCATGGAATGACCCAGATACTTTTGTCCTTTACAAAGGTGGAACTTCATAAAAAGTGCTTAAATGCCTACACCGCTCAGCCAATCCCAATGTGTGTACCAACAAATTAAGCTGAAGGTTTACACTTTAGGCTCATATTTATTATTCAATTTCAACTCCAATGTTCCATAGCCTACAGCTAAAATAATAGGGTATTCATTTCCAAATAGTCAGTACAATGTCCTAACAAATATAGCCATACAAACGTGTGTGTGTGCACGCGTGTCATGGTTTGGGAGCTTTGTTAGCTCCTTTTGTTACTCTCGTCCGGGACGATATCGTTTTGCTCACCGTCGGATTCCTTAGCCAGCTGGCATTGATTGGGGGTGGTGCTCGGACTCTATTTAAGCTCCTGTCCTTCTTCGTTCGTGTTGCTGGAGTGTCATTTTGTGCTTGACGCTTTAGCCGGTAAGGTATTTGAGAAGTTAGAGTATTAGCAGGATCTTAGCTGCATAAAAGTAATAGTGTTAGTGAGTAAGGGATTTATCTAGTTTATTTCCCTTTTCTTTTGTATTTTGTTGAGCTCGCCTTTTGGCTACCACGGATGGCGTCAGGTCCGTTGGTAGCGCGAGCCTTGTGATTTCTATTTGTTTTAGTCATTCGGCACGCTGCTGGATTTTACTTTTATTTCGGGCCACTGCTCTTGGCGTCTAAACACCAACGCCATCACACACGCGTGTAGATGTGAGCATGTGCACATCTGTGTGTATCTGTGTTTTGTTTTATTTTATTTGTCTCTAATATTTGCTACAAAGAATTGCAAACTGTGTGTTGTGTGGGTTGAAAGCCCAGAGGGTATAAGGTGGTAATTAACTGAACTTGATTGGCTTGCATACTTCAGAGACTCTGGCCATTGATCTCAAAAGCTGTGGCTCTTCCATTGTGGTAAACAAATTAAAGTGCTGCTGATCTGGCATGATTTTCTCAGTTTTATCTTCTTTTTGGGGAGATGGGGGTGGGCAGTGGGGGTAACAAGCTTCAAACCCATAAATCCATATAAATCCATTTATAGCCACATTGAAGACATGACCAAATTACCCCTACAAGGTCTCCTGGTCTGCCTCAGTCAGCAATTTTCCATGTCAGCTCTATTTTCTGCCGAGCCAATCATTGTGAAGCCTCAGTCCTAAGGTGTTTGGAGGTTGGGGCAATATGCTGGTGTTTCATCATTTCCTCTCCCTGGACTGTGGTTGACTGACCGTGTCGAGAACCTCAGCTGTGAGAAATAAACACTATTAAACGTGTTATTGTCGGGACAGTACCCCTGTTGAAAATACAATGGAAAACTGTGGCTGCAGAACCCTTTCAAATGCCCTTCCCGGCCAACTCTATAAATAACCTGAGATGACATCACATGCAGTCTAAAGCCTGTGATCCACTTATATTTTTAAGGCCTCCGATTGTCCCGATTCTCCCCTTCCAACCAGTTACGAGCTGTCATGAGTGAAAACTTCTGTTACGCGCAAAACATTGGTGGATCATGACTTCCGACCTGTACCGACCCTTCCGCTTGAATAAGAGAGGCTCCGACTGGATCAGATTACACGGATCCCTCTTCCGACAAAATCAAACCAGTTTGATTTTGTCGGAAGGTATGAGTTGTCAGAAGGATGCAGGAGTAGCGGTTGGTCAAGTGCAAACTAGGTGGCATATATTTCCTCTGCAATTAGCCAATTAGAAAGCGTTTACAAAAACAACCGCCAAATTAATTGTTGTTGACGTTGGCAAAAATCAATCGGAAGTGCTCGCGTCAGTGGATCATGGGATAAAATTTTTCCCCCAATCACTCTGACTTTCCATGATTGTTTGCGCGAGTTTTGGACGGTTCCCGGCGCTTCCAAAAGCTTCCGACTGGCCACGATTGCTTGCGTGCGGAAGCCTTAAAAGCGTAAGTGGATCACAGGCATGACTCTGAGGGAAACACCATTGCCTCCCCTCTTCAGTGTGACTATTCTGACGACACCACTGACAACTCGCTCATGACGTCTCATTGGACTTGTCATGGAACCCTGGTGTTAAAACTTTGTTCATACTTCTAATCTGAAGGGAGTTGACTGGGACACTAAGGTGTGAAATCTGAATAATTTGCATGCCCATCTGCTATTCTTCAGCAGTACTGATAAAAGGGATGGTTTCTCAGTGATTCATTTCTGAGGCACCTTGAGAAAGTGTGCGATGTACGACCACAAATCAGATAAGGCTGGGACAGTGTGTTAAATTAATATTTAAATTGAGAGCAATTATTTATAAATTATCTTTCACCTGTGTTACATTGAAAACATACAGCAAAACATTATTTGATATTTCACCACATGTATTTCACAGATTTTTCAAAATGAACATATATCAATTTTATTCTTGCAACATATTTCAATAAAAGTTGGAACAGAATGCGGTTATGCATTGTCTTCATGAAATATGAATGGAAGTTCCTTGGAAAGCTGTCATCTTGAAGACAGCATATATTTTAGCAAAATCTCAGTGTGCTTTTCAGCATAAATTGTGCCTTAACAGAAATGCAAGTTAATATTGGCAAGGGCACTGATGCGACCCCATAAAGTGATGGAGCATGGCATTTGGACTTACTGCTGGTGACAGTCTTCTTTTGTCCAGAGCTCAGGGTGTCTATTTCTTCTTCTTCTTCTTCTTCTTCTTCAAAAAAGAACTAAAATATTGATTTGTCTGATGACAATACACATTTCCAAAGTGTGAATAGTCCATCATAGATGCCCCTGAGTCCAGAGAAGTTGGCAGAAATTCTGGACACTTGACATGAGGATTCCTTTTTGCACAGTAAAGTTTTAACTGGAATTTTTGGGTGTAACTACATATTGCAGTACTTGACAAAGGTTTGCCAGAGTAATCCTGAGCCCATTTGGTTATTTCGCCATCTGAGTGATCAGAGATCAAGGGTATTAAGCTTAGGTTTTTGTCCTTTCTCTCCATGCACAGAAATTCCTTCCGATGGCACGAATCTTCTAGTTATATTATGCACAGTAGAGGGTGAGATATGCAAAATCTTTCCTATCTGTCCTTGAGGAATGTTGTTTTTAAATCTTTCAATGATTTTCTCATGCGTATATTGGTGAATTGGCTATCCTTTGGTCATCTTTGCTCCTGAGTGGATAGGCCTTTTGTGGGTGCTGATTTTGTACGAAATCACGAATACAATTGCCAGCTGAAATCAGCCTTTTCAAATTACATCATTATTCTTTCTTTTCATCTCATTAGTAGTCCTAAACTGCCCCATCTAAACTTTTTTGGAGTGCAGAGAAGGCCTGAATGACAAGAATACATATTATACATTTTGCATACAGTCTCAGCTTTTCCGTGTTGGGATTACACTTCACACAGCGTAACACAGCTCCTGCTGTACAGAGGTGTGAGTCCAGCACCAAAACATCGACAGATTTAGATCAGTCACTCGTAGTGAGGTATTCTGAGGGACTAGGGAGGGGCCAGAGTGTGATAAGCTCCTTGTGAGGTTTGAGCATTCACTCCTGCAACCTGCCTGTTTACACCTCCACAAATTGATGGAGAGGCTCACCGCAATCAGAGAATCTTCAATCTTGGTCATACAATTACTCTATGTGTCCAATGTGGTTCAAATAAGGTTGGCGAAACTCATAGAGAGATTTAATTTTACAAAGGAATAGAGCAAAATGGCTAATATTTTCAAAACGAATTGGTACGAATATATTTGAATTATAGGGAGAATTTGTAAATGAAATCAACTGTTATGTAAATTTTCTGGAAAATCTCAGCCTGCCTACTTGACAAAAAGTATGACATCAGAAGTGTTTCCTGGAAAAATCCAGCGCAAAATTTGCATTAAAAAGTATATTTGCTTACATTCCAAATGGGTATCTATTTCCAAGAAATTTGCACTTTGTTGCATTCATTAAAAAGTCCCTGAAAGAGCATTCAAGAAGAGGTGCTGAAACATCCACTACCAAACATTCATAAACAGCCAGTTGATTTGGGTGCAGATCTGATATTGTGCCAATTGACTTGTGCCACATTCGACACTGCCAGGCTTTCTTTTACAGTGGCGCAGAATAGATGCTCCGGGAATTTCTCGTCAACCACAAAATGCTTGTCTGGAATGACCCAAAGCATGTAATGCACTTTCAAGACTCATTTAGCAGCCTGAAGTCAAAATTCCTGTCTCTTCCTTTGGTGTTCATAGCTCTTCAGAGAGACATGACAGCTGACTATTTATTAGACTATCAGGCCTGCAGTGATGTTGAAAGGCCCTTACCACCTACAGTACTCGAAAAGCAACTGAACAAATTCAGCTTTTGATCTGTCACACCAATTAGACAGGAATGGAAAAGTCTGTCCTTGACTACAGGACTGAGTTCACTGCTTCCTCATTGTCCTTAAATTGTAATGAAAGAGAACCCACTGGATTCAGAATGAATGAATGTAACACGTCTGGGGAACATCATGGCATCATCATCATTTTATAACAGGTTTACTCATTTCATGCTTTTTATGCTTGAAAAACCATTTCATTGGAGAAAAAGACCCGCAAGATGTCCTGCATATATTGAGTTTGCTGATGTAAAATGTTTCATCCTTGGATCATAATAAACCCAACCAGTGCTCTAATATATATATATATAGGTTTTTCAAGGGGAAAAGCAAAAACAGTCAACGCAGGTGAAACAAATCACTACGTAGCAAATTAATTGCAAATCTGCAGCTGAATTTACAGATATTACATAAAAGTTATAGCCCATTATTTGTTTGTGTGTGTGTATATACAGTATTATCTGAGATATTATTACAGATGCACACACACTATGGCCACAGAAACTGGAGTGAAATGCCTAATTTGAGCAAATAAAATTCTTTCTGCTCTTTTTGTGTGTGAATACTACAACCCCAATTCCGAAATAGTTGGGACAAAGTGTAAATTGTGAATAAAATCAAAATGCAATGACTTTCAGATCACACCAGCCAGTATTTTATTCACAATAGAACAGAGATAGCATAGCAAATGTTGAAACTGAGAAATTTTACAATTTTATCCGCTAAATGAGCTCATTTCAAATATGATGGCTGCTTCAGGTCTCAAAAAGGTTGGGACAGGGGCCTGTTTACCATGGTGCAGCATCCCCTCATTTTTAACTTGGAGTGGAGGCGTCTGGGCATTGAGGAGACAAGTTTCTTGAGTTTAGCCATTGGAATTTGATCCCTCTCTTGTTTAATACAGGCTTCCAGCTGCTGGAGAATTTTGGGTCTCCTTTGACGGACTTTTTGTTTAATTATGCGGCAAATGTTCTCAATTGGTGAAAGATCAGGACTGCTGGCTGGCCAGTTCAGCACACGGACTCTTCTACTACAAAACCTTGCTGTTATAAAAGCTGCAGTATGTGGTTTTGCATTGTCCTGCTGAAATACACAAGGCCTTCCTTGGAATAGATGTCATCTGGAGGAGAGAATATTTTGCTCTAAATCCTTTATATACCTTTCAGCATTCATGGTGCTTTTTAAAACATGCAAGTGTCCCACACGATATGCACTAATGCAGGGGAGGCCAACCCTGGTCCTTGGCCCACAGAACATGGTGGCGCTTCTGGATCATGCTCAACAATGGCTTCCTTTTTGCATGATAGAGTTTTACGTGGCATATGTGGATGGCACAGTGGACTGTGTTTACAGGCAGTGGTATCTTGAAGCATTCCGGGCCCCATTTAGTAATGTCAATGACAGAATCATGCCGGTGAGTGATGCAGTGATGTCTGAGGGCCCGAAGATCACGGGCATCCAGTAAAGGTCTTCAGCCTTATCCCTTATGCAGAGATATTTTTCCTGTTTCTCTGAATCTTTTGATGATGTTATGCATTGTTGATGATGAGACCTTCAAAGCCTTTGCAATTTGACGTTCAGGAACATTGTTTTTAAAGTATTCCACAATTTTTTTTCCCCAAGCCTTCACAGGTTGGAGAGCCTCTGGCCATCTTTGCCTCTGAGAGACTCAGCCTCTCTGAGACTTCCCTTTATAGCCAATCATGTTACACAACTGATGCCAGTTAATGTAGTTACTTGCTAAGGGCCTGATTTATTAAGACCTTTAGCACATGCATAATTTTTTTGCACTTGCAAAATCAATAACATTGCCCATGATTGGCCAGAGTACTTGCCTTGCACCAATCAGTGGCAATGTTATTGGTTTTGCACGGGCAAAGAGATTTTGCATGTGCTAAAGGTCTTAGTAAATCAGGCTCTAAATGTTCTTTCTGCCGATTCTCTTATATATCAATCGCTTTTTCAGCCCTTTTTTGCCTTGTCCCAACTTTTCTGAGACCTGTTGCAGCCAGAAAATTTGAAATTAGCTCATTTTGTGGATAAAAATATGAAATGTCTCAGTTTCAACCTTTGAAATGTTATGTATGTTCTATTCTAAATAATATATTGATTCACGTGATCTGAAAGTAATTGCATTTTGATTTTATTCACAATTTACACTTTGCCTCAACTATTTCGGAATTGGGGTTGTATTTTAAGGTTCTACTTCCTGATAAAGCATTATTTCAGTAAAATTGATGGTAGTCTTTCAATTACGAAGTACTCAATGATGTGCTGACATCCAAGCGTTTTGTTTTCGTTTTTTTTTTTTCATTAGAATTTAACTCGATAAAGAAATTGATCTCATCAATATTTTAAAATTTCATCTCTTGAGACGAGAAGTACAAACACTGCATCAATCAGCAGAAAATTGAAATTTGAGTATTTAAATAAAAACAATGCTTTTTACCACCCTGCAATAACCTAACTTTTTAATAGCTTTCAAATGGATACACCTTTTTCTAACCATCATCAAACAATTCAAAAAGTTATTAATACAGTTCATGTATCTGGGGATACTACATACACATAAAAGTATTTCTCACCCTCGGCTCGTGTCAGATGTGCACAAAAGACCATGGTGGGCTTAAGAGCTCATTTAAATTACCCTTTGATCTCAAAAAGGCTCACAAACTACAAAGTATAAGCTGCCCTTTTTCAATGTTCTACCTCAGCACCTGATCTTGCAGCAGCAGATTTACCTCATAATTTTCACAAAATGAATTAATACATGAAAAATACTGGGAATGAAAACATAGTTAACGTCCCCAGGCAGATTAGGAGGAATAATGAAACTCACTGTTTCCTACCTGTTTTCACATGCTTTGGAGCGGAAAGTAAGAGATTCCAAAGCCGAGCCTCGGAGCAGGAGTGGCGTCAGTGTTCCTACACAGACCTCCTTACTGCATCGCCTTTGCCAAGGAGAGGAGGTGACAGCTCCCTGCAGCTCCACATGGACGCGATCGGTGCAGCCTGGCTCCCATTAGTCCGAGTCGTGTTCCGCCTACCACGCCGAGCCTGGCTGCCTTATTCTTCAGCGGAATACCCTAGTGCTGCTGCTGCCAGTCACTGAGTGTGTGTGTGTGTGTGTGTGTGAGAGAGAGAGAGAGAGAGAGAGAGGGTGAATGAGAGAGAAGGGAGGGAGAGAGAGAGAAGGTGAGAGAGTCAGCACTGTGCTTGCCTGTTTGTCTGTCGCTTCAGCCTCACAAGAGACTCTCACTGAGTCCTGTGACATTGCAAGATTCCCCTGATAAAAATGGATCCGGCTTCCAAGCGCGTGCATCTTTTTCCCGGCATCTTTAGGGCTGCCAAGAGCAGTCTCCCTGGTTAGGGAGCGGTGGGGTCAGAGCCAGCCTGGTTTGGAGTGCGGCTAATGCAACTGGATGGGCTTCAGAGGTCACTGGCGATGTTGAACCCCCCCCACCTCTGCCCTGAAGGTCTGATCTGTCAGCCGCAACGCACTTCCGCGCACAAAGAGTGCAGCGCCTGTCAGCACGGATACAAAATGCACAAACTGTACCTTTGATCAAGGGTAAACACAAGAGCGGCCCATGCAGGGCTGCCAGCATTGTCTCTTCGAAAATACAAAAAAAATAAAATAAATCTTGAACATACAGACACAGGCATACACATTGTCATTTATGGTCAATCATTTTGTTTTCTTTTTTTAAGCTTCATTTTATTATTTTGCAACTAAATTTTCCCGGCCAAGTCATTTAAAGGTTGATTCGGAGACATATTTTGCACGTGTGTAAGGGCACGCCTCCAGCCGTCCAGCTCACCAGCCTACTAAATCCCAGACAGCACTCCATTCATTATTTCTATTATCATCCGCACCTGTTTCTAATTACCTCTGTATGGTAGTATTGTGTATTTAAGGCAAAGGTTCATTCAGTCTTCTTGTGAAGACTTCAGTAGCGACAACCCTAACGGTGTTGATAGTCCTATGTAGACCCAGTTCCGTATTCGCATGTTTAATCTTTACTCTAAACCAAGTGCTATTATTGTCAAGGCAGCACTTTATTGTCTTCAGGAACATCACTTCCTTTTGTTTTTTTGTTTGTAATGCATAGCTATAGTGCCATAGCCAGCGTCTGTATTTTCTGCATCATGGTGGAACCGTTGTTCCTTTTCTTTTGCTTCAACTGCAACGCCTGTGCCCGCAGCCCTGCAGTTTGGCATAATAGATATATCAAATCCATCCTTGCACCTGAGTCCAGTCCTCAACTTTCTGTTCTCCATGCAGCTTCACAGTGCACGAAACACAGACCGTTAGTGTGCCTGCACTGTCATGATTATGATCTTATTATGACAAATGGAAATAGGTCCAGATTCATTTCAACTGCCCCAAGCTAAGAGTTACACTGACATTTATTTATTTTTTTAATGAGCCCAACTGGGTGACTCCAGTCAAATATGATATTTCCTCACTGAAAATAACATGACACATGCTTTTGTTTTTCAAAGTTCATTAAAATGTTGACAGAATCTGTGGCATTATCAAAATAAGAAACGATCAGCAACATTGAGTGTATGATAAATGATACAATGGGCATTATGCAGATTGCTGAGGGAGCTTCAACTGGGAAAAAGCTATCCGAGGAACATTTTCTATATTAATGGAATGTTGCATCATTGCCAGTCAAAACAGCATTCAGCAGTTTGTATTATTATTATTATTATAACCTTTTGGGTACAAATTCTTACATATGATTATTCTTTATAATGGAACACAGTATTTGTTCTGAGAACAGCAAATTCAGTGGTGCAATTTTTCTTGACTTAACCGGGGCCTTTGACACTGTTTATCATTATTTACTGCTTGACAAAATCTATTCCAGTCTCTTGGAATACTATACAGTGTTTCAACCCATACCTTCAAAGCAGACACCAGTTTGTCAGTCTCAATTGGCATTTATCTGATTACCTCCGCCAGGAGGTTACGTTTTCGGCGTAAC